>CM045572.1:20453880-21187766 GCA_024721245.1 Mitragyna speciosa | reverse complement strand
AACACTTCCCCCTATCGCACCCCATTTTTCAAAAGACGAAAAAAGATTTAGTGTGAAAAAAGGGTGTAGGTTTTGTAAAAATAATTTTTGAAAAATGCTTTATTTTGGAAAACAAAAAGGAAAGAAAAGGGTATAAAATGGGACTTTAAAAATGCGACGGTTTTGGGACCGAAAATAGAGTCTAAAAGGGTTTTTATAAAAAAAGGAGTTGCCACTTGGTATCGAGTTTTGGTGTATCAAGTCACCAGAAAAATTATTTTATAAACATTTTTTATAAAATAAAGATAAGTAAAAAAAAAAAACTTTTAGACGACCCCAAGTGTTTGAAAAACAAGAGAAAATGAGTTCGGAAGTCACAGTTGAAGAAAGGGAAGGCAAAAGCTTGCACCTAAGGCACCCTTTTAACCTAACTGAAATAAGTTGCGAGGTTTAGTTGAAATTTTTCTAAAATAACCCTAAATTCTATCACATTTGGATGTAACCATATGGATGCAAACCTAAACCTAAAAGAGATATCAAGAGGGACAAAATGTTCCTTCGAAGTTAAATGAGAATTATCGCATTAATTGTGTGACCCAAAAAGAAACCTTGAAGAGGTCACGAGTGATGCAAAATGAGACTCAAAAATAAAATAAAAATAGAGTTTATATAGATATAAATGACCAAGGAAAGGGAATGCAACAAAACAGGTACAGGGGACTAATAAACTCGTAACTAACTGTTCCTACTCATAGAGAAGGGAACGACATGTTAAAACACCATTTTTCACGTAAGTAGATGACTATTTCTAGTCGAATCACACAAATGGTCTAAGATTCTATGTAAAATGTAGCCTAAATGTCATGCACTGAATATATGTAAAAATAGATAATAAGAATAATAATGACCACGCAAAATAGAAAAAGCCTTAAAAAGAGAAAAAGTGTGTGAAATGATATGAAATGCACACAATGAATGATCTAACACTAAAATGACCTAAAGGTCTAACGTTGGACTAGCCTATTTTCTAGAAATTCCTTGCTAGCGTTGGACTAGCGAAGAAACTGGAATTAACCACAACTAGCATCGGACTAGTGTGTCGATGACACACATATATCATTATAAAACAAGTAAATAAATAAATAAATAAAAACAAAAATTAAAGCAATAATCACACAAATGCAGATAATAGCACATAGAATTACATAGCATATAAGCATAATATTTTAGATGCAAAATCCTAAGAAAAGTGAGTAAAAGCAGAGAAGCACATGGACACATAGCACGCAAAAAGCCCTAGCTATTATGTGACAACCCCACCTTACCCAGAGGCGCACTAAAGGGCTTAGCGGACTGCCTGCCTAACTCTCGCCAGGTCTCGATACGCACTCACGCAAACGTCCGAGCGTACTTAACTTAAAATAAAATAACTAAAATAAAATGAAATAAATAAAATACACTCATTTTATTTAACATAAGGTACAATTCACATCAAAAGTATATGTGTCATAATATACATGATTTTCACAAAAATAGCCTAACACAGTTCGGCTATTACAATAACTGAAACTTTTATAATAATCAAAAACCAGTTGGTCCAGCTTTAATTTTTCAGGTGACCTGAGTAAAGGAAAACAAATAAAATGGAATGAGCTATAATAGCCCAGTGAATGTCCAAGTCATGCAATCATATCAAGAACTCATTATTTTAGTAAATGAAATAATCGAACAATTAAATTAATAAATCAAGATATAAACAATTTAATTTAACATGTAGTCAAAGGAGGATACAGGGCTCAACTACGGAAGCAAGCTTAACCGCAGAAAGAGCAAGTACTGATCATGTAGCCACGATATTTGGACCGAAATAATAGCTCAGGTCTTTATCAAAGAACATATCAGTTTTATCAAGCACAAACCCTAACCGCCAAGCACCTTATAACCACCTTATAACCTCCGTACAAGCTACCACATCCAGGGGAGAAAAATCTCAACCCTGAAGGGCCAACAAGCACACAAAAAGTTCAATCCGGAGTTGGCCTCTTTGAGGATTCACAACTCAAAAGGAAAGAACATCACACCCTAAAACACCCAGCACCTTATGACCTCCCACGTGCAGCCGGGTTGACTATCCGTGAAATAACAATGAAGTTAGTCACGGATAGTCTCACACACAATTAACACATTAGTCAATGAAAGCAAGTAATACATTGCGGAATAGATGTGATAAAATACACATCTTTCCTCAAGTAGCACATGTACTCACATAGTGATTTAAATCTTAGCATAATATTTACCAAATAAAATATCATATTTCATGCATCATACACACATAAGGACACTCACCTTGAAAGCCTAAGAAAATATCTCGTGAAATGGTCGTGCTGTGTTTTCGGACCCTGAAATTTAAAAGAAATAATAACATAAAAACTCAATTAAAATCCTAGTAAATTTAGTAAGAAAAAGTCAAGAAAATACCCCACTTACTTCTAGGGTTTTGGTTTTAGGGTTTCTAGGGTTTAGGGTTTTTACTTATTCTAAGAGACTTAATCTATCACTAGATCATTTCTAAAAATTCCTGCACCTAAATTTCCCTCAATTGAACACATTCTAAGTTTAAAATTTCACTTATCCATTTTTCTTCTTTTAATTCTACCGAAATTTCGGTAACACTTCCCCTATAATCGGACTAACCCAAAAATTTTAAACCTGCAAGAAAAATCAACCATCCAATCCATTCAACATGTACCACAACTTCTATGTTCAATTTAAACTCAAATTCAATCAAGATTCCACTCAAATTCAAGATCCCTACTCCAAGAATCATTACCCAAATCTGCACAGGGTTGGTTTTCAGCCAACTTCATGCCATTTCTGGGGTCAATCCACTAAGAACTAGGGAATTGTGATTACATGTTTTGAAAGTACGTTTATAGGGCTACAACTTTCATGAAGATCATCACTTAAAATTCCAACTAGAACAGGTTCAAAATCAGGCCCCAAGTTGGCTCTTCATCAAAACTGTTTACGCAGAACCGAATTTTCAGCCAACTTTGCAAGCTTTCTGCGGTTAATACACAATGAACCACCAGTGCAAGCTATATACCGTTTGAAAGCCCTATGAATCTAGTTTCTAAAACAACAAGAATCATTCGAATCCAAGCTATCTACACCAAGTTATGAAAGTTTTACTAAAACTGGTCCAGCATGACTGTTCAAGTATTTTTCAGTTCAATCTTAAATCTTCAAGTACTACTATCAAATTCTTAGTATAAAACTTGAACAAAACTAAATAAAACTTGAAAGTAATTGCAAAAGTTCATAGTACATACCTTAAACAAGCTTAGAACCTTGCTTAGGAAGAAGAAAACCTCACTTTCTATGGTGGATTTAACCAAACTTAAGAGAGAAAAGTCCAAGAAGTTGAGAGCAAAAATGAGAGAAGAAGGAGAAGATGATGGCCGGCCAAGAGAGCAAGAAAGAAGAAAGAAATAGTCTAGGAAAATTGGAAAAGAAATGAAGAAAAGGTGGAAAAATGGTTGACCAATAGAAATCCCACAAGAGTAAAGCAAAAAGTGAGATTTTAATGCAAGTGTGGTAACTTGGTTTAATTTGATTGGTTGAAATTATTAACTCTTATCACTTAATATAAACAATAATAAGACATAAATTATTAAAACAAAAATAGAGTAAATTAGGGAGAGAGAGAAACCGGCCCTAAGGGGAAAGAAAAAGAAAAAGAATTTTCGGCCAAAAAGAAAAAAAAGAAAAGAAAGAGAAAAAAATTTCAGGTAAGGGAAAAGAAAATAAAGCAAGAAAATAAGTGAAATTTTTTGAGTAAAATTGATCTAAAATTCAAGTAGTCAAAAGGCTAGAAAATAGTAGAATAAATTAAGCAAAATTTAAACTCTAATATAAATTAAATGGTCAAGTAAAATTATTCTAAATGTAGTGCTTAAATGTCCTTGCTTAATAATGAAAATCTTAGTTAATTAACCTAATTAACTCAAGAAATCTCCCGACTAATAAATCAAGGATTAACACTTAACCCTAAATAAGAAAAAAAATGTCTCTTGTATGTGCATTTTCTAGGGTGCTACATATTACATCGGGGATAACTTAATTACAATCTAAAAGAGGAAAAGATAAGAAAATGACCTATCTAACCTATCTATTACGTTTTCTATCTAAAATACAAGATTTTGTTGAATAAATGAAAATATAACCTATCTATTACATTATCTATCTGAATACAAATTTAATCAAAGGAAAAATATCACCTATCTATTACATTCCTCCAAATAATTAAAATTAAATCTGAATAAATAATCATAACATAAATAAATGCTCACATATAAATAAAATAATAAACACATAAACGATACATAAAAAAAAACACATAGAAAAAGCACATCGGAGCACGTAGGAGCATATAAAGAGAAATTAAAAGGATAACAAAGGTGCCTCCCATCCAAAGACTTGGTACCAATATTAACAAACGAATAAACACGTCAAGGTACTAATATTTTGGATAAACAAATCATAAAGTGAATAATGCAATATTAATCACTATAATCAAGGGATAAAATATAAGGGAATTATAATAACAACAACAAATAAAAAGTTAAAAGCACCAACTAAGCATTTAAAAATATATATATTTTAATTTAAATAAAGAAAATACAATAATATGTAATTAAACTTTTAACACATAAATAAAAACACCAAAATAATATAAAGAGGTACAAAGAAACTAATTTAAGCATTAATTAAATAAAAAATAAAATTTGGGCATTGATTAAAAAATGTAAAAACACAAAAAGGCATAATTGAAAGTTTTAAGGACTTAATTAATTAAAATAAAAATAAAAATAAAAGTTTTTGGGTTAAAAATGAAATTTTTTAACAACATTCTAGAGAAAAAATGTAATTTACAGCAAACTAAAGGGTAAGATTCCAATTTTAACAATACTTAGGGTAATAATATAATTTACAACAAATTTAAATGCTAAAATATAATTTCTAATAAAAGATAAAGGCAAAAAATTTAATTTCCAACAAGTTTAAAGCCAAATATGCAAATTACAGCAAGCCAATAGGATAATACATAATTTCTAGCAACATTTAAAGGCAAAATGCAATTTCAGCAAGCTTAGGGAGGCAAAAATCAAATTTCCAGCAACATTCAAAGGGTAAAAATGTAATTTCAGCAAGCTCAAGGATGTAAACTAAATTATAGCAATTTTGGGAAGCCAAAAAAATAAAAATACAGCAAGTTTTGGGCAAAAAATATAATTTTCAGTAAGTGTAAGGGACCAAATTGTAATTTCTAGCAACATTCAAGGACTAAAATCATAATTTGCAGCAATGCCGGGGAAATATGTAATTTTCAGCAACATTCAAGGGTAAAATTATAATTTTAGCAAGCTTAAGGGTGAAAAATTACTATTCACAGCAAGCTTGTGGGCCAAAATATAATATCTAGTAATTTAAAGACCAAATTGCAATTATTTTAGACATAATTGAAAGGAAACATAAATTCTAAGAGGTTAACTTAAATAAACAAGAATTTAAACAAAGGAAATCAAAAGTATTGAGGGCATGATAATAACAACTAAGAACCTAAGGAAGCAACAAATATCTATTCTAATAAAAATAATAAAATAAATAAGTAAAAAGAAACTAACCAAAACTATCTCGTTTTATGCCAAAACGACCTAGTTTTTGCAATTTTTTTCTACCCGATTTTCTCTTTCTTCTTTTTTTTTCTTCCTTCTTTCTCTCTTTTCTTTTTTTTTCTCTATTTCTCTCTTTTTTCTCTTTTTTCTTCCTTGCCCCTTTTCTTCTTTCTTCTTCTTCTCTAGTTTTCTTTCTTTCTCCCTCTCTCTCGTTCCTCTCTCTCCTTCTTCTCCCTATCCTCTCTCCATCACTCTCTCTCTGTCTCTCTCTCTTCTCCACTATTTCCCCCCTCTGATTCTCTCTCTCTCTCCTTCCTCTCATTTCTCTTTTCTCTTTCTTTCTTTTTTTCCTCTCTTCCCTTTCTTCTTTCTTTCTTTCTTTCTTCGGTTTATTTCTCACTGTTTCTCTCGTTCTCTCCGACTCTCTCTCTATCTCTCTCTTTTCTCCTTCTCTTCTTTTCTTCTTCTCTATTTTTCTTTCTTTCTTTTTTTCCGCATCTCTCACCTCTCATTCCTCCCTCTTACAACTCTCTTTTTTGCCTCCATTTCTTCCTTTCTTACTCTTTTTCCCCTCCCCTCTTTGTTCTCTCTTCTCTCGTCTCTCTCGTTCTCTCCAGCTCTCTCTCTTACTCTCTTCTTTCTCCCTCTCTCAGTTCTATCTTTCTCTCTTTTCTTCCGATTACTCTAAAACCATTTCCTCCCAAGTTTTTCCCCAGTTGGTCTTTTGAATCCCCAAATCCATGATTAAATCTATACATTTGTGAGGAATTAGTTGAACAAATTGAAAGATAAAATAAAGAAAATCTTACTTGTGTTCCAACGGAGATTCAATGGTGGCCTTTGTACTGGCTGTGGGGGTGTTCAGGGATGGAGAATGGTGACTATGGGCTGGTAATTGTGGGTTCTCTGGCAGGCTGGGTTGCTGTCAGCGATTCTGGGAAGTTGTGAGTGGTGGGTCTGTGTTGCTAGTTGTTTTGCAAGTTATGGACATGGAGGGGGTGAGTTTGTGAAGCTGGCAGTGGAGTGATTGTGTGTGAATGAAATTGGCGTGTGTGTGTGTAAAAACTGTGTCGTGGTTCAATTTAGAGGTGGTGCAGTAGTGAATGTTGATGAAGTTTGGAGGTTGATGTTGTTGATTTTATACTAAAGCCAATTAATTCTAAAATTATAATTTATATTTATTGCCAAGTGATTAGGAACCTAAAGGGTCACACACAATAGAACTAATTCTTGGGTTAAATTGATTTAAATAATTATGTGATAATTATGGAATTAATTTGTGAGATAATTAATCTTAAGGACTTATTAATAAATAGAGAAATTATAGTAGTGGAAGAATTTCCTTTTGAAGGAAATTAAAACCTACTAAATATCTTATTTGGTAAGATATCCTAATAGGTAAAGGAAACTTATTATCGAATTCTTGTTGGACAAGATATCTTAATTATTACTCTATAAATAAGTCCTAAACACCAAGATTTGACACAACATATACAATATAACGGTAGAAAATTAGAGATAGAAAAATAGTTTTTTCTTTATACAATTTTCTTCATTTTGGTGACGTGTCAAGTGGATCTAGCATATTCACTTGGTGTTGATTAATCCTGATAAGGATCCCAAGAAGGTGTTCCTGTGGATACCTTAGAAGCCGGACACGTGTGCGGCTGTGGTTGACATCGCGTATCTTTGATCAGGTTAATTCGTTTAATTACGTCATTAAAAGGTACGTTCTCGTTTTTGTATAGATAATCAATGATCTTGGTCAGAAATCAATTTTATATTCCGCTGCGTCAAATTGATATTGGCATATTGATTTCCTAACAGTGGTATCAGAGCATCGTGTTTTGATTATCTATATGATGTCATGAATGATTATGTGTGTGTATATGATATATGTATATATGATTTAATTGATGGAATTAAGAAGTTATATTTTGAAATTTTGATTCAAAATATTTATACGAAATTTGATTTGAAATTTCATCACGTTAGGCTATACCGAGAAGACTTTTGTTCAAAATTGTTTTCTAAAATTTTTCTTGATTTGGTTTGCCCAAAAAAATAATTAATGAAAATTTAATTATCATAAAAATTTTGTTTTCTGGAAATTTGATTTTTCACTATTCACAGAATTTTGTTTCTGGAATTTTTTCGTTACTGTTCAAATTTTCAGAAAATAAAAAATTAAAAAAATAAATTAAAAAAAATTGGGTCACTGCTGGAAACTGGTTCCGGCAGCACTAGCAACCGGCCGGCATCCACACCGTTCGATCAGATCGGATCTGGCCGTGCTTGGAGCCAACGCTGGGGACGCGACCAAGAAAGGTTCTAGTCCCTCATCCTGGCGAAGGCTGCACGCGACTAGATTGGATCTTCGGCGATCGAAATAGTTTGGTCGTGGTGGAGAACAGCTGGCTGAGATCTGGAAAAGGGTCGCCGAAAAAGTTCCCGGTAGTAGAAACAAGATCTCGACCAGGGAAACTCAGAGCAAACACTGGACAAGGAGAGAGATCTGGTTGCTGGAAGAGGCAATCGACCGGATCTAGCCAAAAATTAGCCAAGTCGGACATGGCCAGATGTGATCTTGGGCATGCCACCGCCGCGGGAAGAGGAAGGCAGCATGCCTCCACCTTCCGATGGTTCCTCTCCCAACTAGATCTGGTCACTGGAAGAGGCAATCGACCGGATCTAGCCAGAAATTGGCCAAGTCGGACATGGCTGGATGTGATCTTGGCCATGCCACTGCCGCGCGAAGAGAAAGGCAGCACGCCTCCACCTTCTGATGGTTCCTCTCCCAACCACCAGAAGAGTTCTGGTAGCGGAGAAACGAGGAAACGACCAAGATTTATTTGGCCGGAAACGCCGCCAGAAAGGGATAAGCTCCGGCTGAATAAAGGCCGAATCTATCCGGATATAGGCCAGAAGGAGTTGGCCAAAGCTTTGCCGAAAGAAAAGAAAGACCAAAGATGGGAGAAGAAGCTAGTGACGGCGTTTTGTTTGGCTAGGGTTCCAAGCCGAAACGACGTCGTTTTTGGCTCACTCAAAAAAAAAAAAAAAAAAAAAAAGAGGAAAGAAGGGGAGGTCTGGTTAGCAGGCATGGTTTGACCACGCCACCAAGGGGACCAAACGACGTCATTTAGATGCCAGACTTAAAAAAAAATATGGTCAAACCGCGCATATGATCGTGCCATTTAAAAGGGAAATAGTTTTCCTTTTTGCGAATTGGTCCTTGGTTTTCTTTCTTCCTCGTTTTATGGCCCAACAATTTTTGTTTTATTATTTTTGCCCAAAAGCTTCTCAAATAATTCAATTAAATCAATTCTAATGTGATTAGAATTAATATACATATAGATTCTTTACTGAAATTTTATATATTCTTTAATGTGATTATTAAATTATATATGTGATTTATATTTAATAAAATAATAAGATTTATTTTATTTGAATGACATATCATATGTGAATTTTATATTTGTTAAAATAATGTGATTTATTTTATTGCATATTGTATGCTTTATTTGATCAAATGTTTATTTTCATATATGATCTATGTGCACGATGAGACAATAATTTATCCCACAAATAAAAAAAATTTAAATCACTTCCATTATTATAGTATAAATAATTCTTGTTAGGATAACTTATTGAGCTAACTCAAGGTTATTCTACCATGAATATTTGTTACTATGAGATATGATTTCTGAATAATGGTTTTGATTTAAATAAAAAAATATATCATAACTATTATTATAATTTAAACAATTCTTGCTAGAATAACTTGTTGAGCTAACTCAAGGTTATTCTACCTAGAGTGTGTTTACGATGAGATATGATCTCTAAATAATAGTTTTGATTCAATTAAAAATATTAAATCATGAATAGTTGCCTTTCATTATTATAGTTTAAACAGTTCTTGTTCGGATGACTTGTTGAGCTAATTCAAGGTTGTTCTACCTAGAATATGTTTATACTATGAGATGTGATCTCTGAATAATGGGTCCGATTTAACGAAGGCTCGTGGCTTGTTGAGCTAACTCAAGGTCATGTGTCTTTGAGGCAAGGAGTTAGGAGACATATGTGATATGTGTATCAAAAGTTATACCTAACTATCTAGGAGTTACAAAAGTTGCAATTGGTAATTGTTACCTATCTATTGAAATTATTTTGATTTGTTGAGCTAACTCAAGATTAAAAATAATCAAAATGGGATCCTAGCCCACTAAGAATTTTATGAAAATTCTTAAATCAATTTTGAGGGATATTAATTTGAATAAAATAGTGGGAGCAAAACCAAAATTTTATGTCCATATATATTTTATTTGGTTTTGTTTATTGCACTAAATATAAAGTCATATTCTATCTTTATTTTTTAGTTGTAGAATGTATAATAACGTGAACACAAAACCCATTTTATTTGATTCTATTTAATATGAAAATCTTGGACTAGTATAAAGCTTGAGAATGGTTCCCAAGTATACGAATATAGACTATGTTTTTGATACCTTGATTCCAAATGTCTCGACTCACAATAATAGTTAGGAAATAAAAATACATACAAGATGCATAAATACGATAATGATACTGCTGCTTGTATCATAAAATCGTATATTGATTCCTGAGATATAAAAGCAACATAATATGATGGATGCTTTGTCCATGATTGTGCATCTTCCAAAGGTTGTTTGATATAACAATCTATGACTAATAGATATGAGATATCTAAAGAATAGTCTATTAAGGAATTAAGGGACACCTTATTGCATGTCAAGAGGAAACCCATGGCTAATCTTAAGAAGAGCCAAGTAGCCTTGACAAAGTATAAAGGTGTGATCAAGTGGATTAGTCTATAAACATGTGTTTCCAATAAAGAAACAACTAGTATCAAAAAGGAAATTGTATGGCTTATCTCAGGACTTAGAAGTCAATAAGGTTTGGTAAGACTTTGACTTCTAGCATGTTTATGATTGAAATAAAGTAACCTACTAATTAAGATTCTTGGTATTAGATATTGGATTTGGATTCTATATTTACACAATTAGCAAGATCTTGAGAATAGTAGATTTTGGCAAAGGAAAAGTTGAATTACGTGTAGAGAATGGAGCAAAAGTTGCTACATTAACCGTAAGAACTTATACACTCTCTTTGCCAACTGGACTTATTCTAGAATTAAAGAATTGCTAGTATATTCTAGTGCTTACAAAGAACATAATATCTATATTTGCATTAGATGTGGATAGATTTACCATTACTCAAAAGAATAAATGTTGTTCTTTTAGCGTGATGGCATTCTAAGTAGTACTATTTATTAAACAATGGCTTAAATATTCTAGGTTTTGATAAGTCCATTTTCAATATAGACATTAAGAGACAAAACTTGATATTTTGAACCGATTTTATCTTTGGTATTTTAGACTTGGTCATATAAATAAGAAGCGTATATCTAAGATACATAAAGATGTATATTTGGACTCATTCGATTATGAATTCTATGATATATACGAATCTTATTTACTTGTTTAAATGACCAAGACATCTTTTATTGAAAAGGTGAATGTTCTAGTGATCTTTTTGGGTTTATACATACTGATGTTTGTAACCCAATATCGATCCATGCTAAAGGTACTTTCTTATACTTCATCACTTTCTTGAATAACCATCTTAGATATGGTTATGTGTATCTTACAAGATATAAATTCAAGACCTTTGAAAAGTTCAAGACCTTTAGGCTTGAAGTAGAGAAACAAATTGACAATAGTATTCGAGCACTGAGATCTGATCGAGATGAAGAATACTTGAGTCACAAGTTTCAAAATGTCGAAAGAGGAGAATTGTACCTTATTGGATATGGTACGTTCTGTGATGAGCCAATACACTTCCAATCTAGTTTTGGTAATTTACCTTAGAAATCATCTCCCATACACTCAATCGAGTTCCAACTAAAATTGATTAATACCATCTCGTATAAGATATGGTATGGTAGGAAATTAATTCTTAGTCACATGAGAATTTGGAAATGTTTTGCTTATGTGAAGCATTATACCAGACAAGTTTGAGACTAAGTCTTATATATGTTTGTTTGTGGGTTATTCTAAAGAAAGTTTAGGATGCTACTTCTACAATTGCCTTGAGCAAAATTATTTGTTTCAAGACATGCTATCTTTTTAGAAAAAGTGTTTATTCTCGAAAGAGACAGTGGGAGTAAAGTAGAATTTAAAGAAATTCAAGAACCACAAACTAGCAAAAATAACAGTTGGAATCTGAGCTTAAACCATATATTGATAAGGCAATGAAAGCTCAAGTTACACAAGATCTTCATAGTTTTGGTAAAGTACATCATTTTCTTTAGAGATATAAAGTTCTCATAAATGAGAGTAATAATGTGCTAGTCATAATTGATGACGGTTTTACTTGCTACGAAGAGGCTATGTTATGTGTAAACTCTTTGAAGTGGCGTAAAATTATAAAATCCAAAATGAATTCCATGTCCGACAACAAGGTATAGACCTTAGTCAAACTACCTAAAGAGGTAAAACTCATAGGGTGTAAGAGGATCTTTAAAAGAAAGATTGACATGGATAGTAATATGATTACTTACAAATCAAGGAGTTAGAACATTCGTTCTAATGAGATCATCAACGAGTTTGATTTTCTCAAAAATGAAGACGAGCTTTATGTATACAAGAACGTGAGTGGGAGTACTATTTTTTCTTAACACTTTATGTGCATGACATATTGTTATTGAGAAACCATATATCTATGCTTTAAAATAGTAAAAGGTATGACTGTCCAAGAATTTGTGCATGAAACATTAGGAGAGAGACAACCTAATTTTGAAAATTAGATCTATAGAGATAGATCTAAGAGGTTGCTTGGTCTCTCAATTTACGTACATAGACAAGATGCTAAAGAAGTTTAGCATGGAGCAATCAAAGGAAGGGTATCTATATGACATGAGATTACCCTTTCGAGAGACATGCGTCCTAAGACACCTGTCGAGATTGTAGCATGCAAAAGATCCATAAGCTTTTGCAATAGGATTTATAAAGTATGTTATGCTATGTACAAAATCTAATGTCTCCTATGCTCAAAACGTTATGAGCAAATATTAACCTAATTTTGGTGAATGTCACTAGATATTTGTCAAAAATATCCTAAAGTACTTAAAGAGAAATTAATGGATTATTCTTGATTTATGGAGTTCACACTCTAGAAGTGTTTATATTTGTAAACATTTAATTATTTAATAATGATAATAGATTATAATCTATACTTGTGTTCACGTTGAATGGTGGTGTTGCTAGTTAGAAGAGTTCTAAGCTAGACTTTGCAACAGATTCTACAACAAAGGCCAAGTGCTTTGTAGCTTTAGAAGCTAAGTTGGATTTAAGAAGTTTATTATTGAACTTAAGGTCTTATCTATGATCCAAACAAGTATTTTGGCTATACCATTTATTTAAAGAAAATAATTAGTAAAAACAATGTAAAGATGAATGAGATTCCCACTGAGAATAATGTGGTTGATCTATTAACTAAAGTATTATTCCAAAAGAAACATGATAGTCATGTATATTCATTCAATATAGTGTATATGAATTATTGGTTTTAGTCAAAGTGGGAGACCGACTTATAATTTGACAAACAATATATTTGATTATTATTTATGCAGTAATAATGATATGACATTTTATCATTTTAAAATTTATTTATTTTTTAATGATAAAGTCCTTAGAATGATATTTATTATTATTCTTAAAGTATCCCTAATCATAGTATTAACAATACAAAGGACATTGTTAATACGGATAAATTAGTATATATGATGATATATGTGTGGATTGTTAGAGAACATATTCACTGGATTGATCCGCTTAGAGATTTCCATAAGGTTAACTATTTGAGTGTCAATGGTATAATCTCTACGTGACAGTAGTGTAAATGATCCTTTGACTTGAGATTATAAGAGTATCTTTAGTGTGGATTGTTGTACTTTAACTCTATTAATCCATAATTCGTAATTGGTTATGTGTACGATAGAAGTTGGGTATAATAAAAACACGAATTGATAGTTTATGATCAATATAGGATTCACCACTCCTAAATAGTGGGAGAGTATATCCCTATTGTGGCCACAGTTGTTGAAATATCAACTCAGAAATGTTTGCAAACGAGTCAATAATTTAGAAAAGTTCTAAATTTATTGAAAAATAGAGTTGAATTTCGAGAACAAGAAAGAATAATAATTAGTACATTAAGAGTTGGCACCTATACCTTACTTTGTACTAATTTGGGATATAGCATGGTGAAAGGATAATAATTACACGGAATTTGGTTCATGGATAGGTGAAGTCAATCACTTGACTTTCCTAACACTTGGGTGGTCATGATGCCTAGCTAGAGGCCAATCTTGATCTATAAATATAAATTAATTAATTTTGATTAATAATAAATTAAAGTTGTTTAATTTATCCAATCTTAGAATCCTTGTAACTAAATTGACTTTAGTCCAAGTAGGAGTTTGTTGGTTTTGTACTAAAGCCAATTAATTCTAAGATTATAATTTATATTTATTGCCAAGTGATTAGGAACCTAAAGGGTCACACACAATAGAACTAATTCTTGGGTTAAATTGATTTAAATAATTATGTGATAATTATGGGATTAATTTGTGAGATAATTAATCTTAAGGACTTATTAATAAATAGAGAAATTATAGTAGTGGAAGAATTTCCTTTTGAAGGAAATTAAAACCTACTAAATATCTTATTTGGTAAGATATCCTAATAGGTAAGGGTTACCTATTATCGAATTCTTGTTAGACAAGATATTTTAATTATTACTCTATAAATAAGTCCTAAACACCAAGATTTGACATGACATATACAATATAACGGTAGAAAATTAGAGAGAGAAAAATAGTTTTTTCTTTATACAATTTTCTTCGTTTTGGTGGCGTGTCAAGTAGATTTAGCATATTCACTTGGTGTTGATCAATCCTGATAAGGATCCCAAGAAGGTGTTCCTGTGGATACCTTAGAGGCCGGACACGTGTGCGGCTGTGGTTGACATCGCATATCTTTGATCAGGTTAATTCATTTAATTACGTCATTAAAAGGTACGTTCTCGTTTTTGTATAGATAATCAATAATCTTGGTCGGAAATTAATTTTATATTCCGCTGTGTCAAATTGATATTGGCATATTGATTTTCTAACAGATGTGGTCTGCTGATTGTGTGTGTTCAGCCTCATGACGGTGAGCCAAGGGTGAGGTGGTGGTGCTAGGTGGTTTAGGGAATGTTGGGTTGCTGATGGCTTTGTGGAGAGGTGGTGTTAGTGATGCAACTGGTTGTTGTGGGCACTTGTGTGTGTATTGATTGTGTGCGTGCGTGTGTGCGAATTGTGTGAGTTTCTGTATGTGTGTGTGTGTGTGTGAGTGAGTGTGTCTGGTTATGTGTTGTGAGGGCCGCATGAATTATGTGAATGTGTGTGTGTGTGAGCTGGTGTATGTGATAAGGGTTGTGGATGGAGTTTGAAAAGCTGGTTTTAGGCATCTGGGGTTGTTTTTTAATGGTTGTTTGGTGGTAGTAATGAGGTGGCTGTGATTCAGTTAGAGGAAGAGATGGAATTGAATTGGTGAGCTTGTCTGCTTGGTGATGTGTTGATGGTGTTGTGAGAGAGATGCAAAGAGAATTTAAGAGTTGAGTCAGTTGAGTGTTAATGGTCTGTATATGTGACTGTGTGTGATGTTCATGTTTGCTAAGAGGAGCAATTGGGAGAGTTGTGAAGTGAGAGTGAGATTGTGTGGACGAGTTTTTGTTGTGCAGGTGAGGTAAGGGAAAAACAGAGGGGGAAGCGTTGTGTGTCCACTGTGTGTGTTATCTGGTGAGAATGAAGGGGAGATGTGAGAGTTGTGTGAATTGTGTGATCCGATGGATGAAGAAAAAACCAGCAAAACAATCCCTCAAAATCTAAATGTGTCAATCCAAGTTGGGGTGATTGAGTTGTGATGATGATGAGTAGAGTGGCTGGGAAAATGATGGTGTTTGGCGTAGAGATATGGCTTAGTAGCTATAGATAGTAGTAGCGTTGTTGCTGTTGCTGTCTCTCTTTTATTTTATTTTATTTTACTTTATTTTATTTTTTTAGAGAATTTTGTAAGAAAATAAAGAAAATGAAATGAAATAAAATAAAAATCATTTAGACTCTTTTAAATTATATAAAATATACTGAAATTCAAAATTATAAGAAGAAAGAAAATTCAGTGTAAAAATTAAAAGCTAATGCAACATTAGAACATTTGTCATTAATAGACAAAAAGATACAATTTGAAATAAATACTAAACGGTCTCTAAAAAATCATAAAATTTTTACATAAAATCTTAAATTTTTACATAAAATCTATAAGTATATAAAATGCACATATACAAATTTTTCACATAAAAATTTTTAAATAAAAGATGCATTGAAAAATGTGACATAAATATAGCAAAAATTTATAAAAATTATGAAAATTATCAAATGAGATTTAAAAATTACAAAAATTTTACAAAAAATACATTATCACACAAAACACATATAGAAAAATTTTAACAACAATGCATTCTCGTGAAACATGCATTTAATAAACAAAAATATAAAAATTAAATAAATAACAGCGAATCTCTAAAAATTATGAAATTTTTACAGAAGATTTATAAATATACGAAATGCACATACACACAAAATTCTAATAAAAAAATACATTGAAAGACGGGCTAAATAATTACTAAATGACTCCAAAAAATCCTTAAAATTAGAAAGTAATAAAAACTATGACTATATGAACTTTGAAATTACAATAAAAATAAAAGTATGTACATGTTAAAATTTATCATTTTGCCCGTGAAACAACTAATTAATCATAATGTACACAAAAATTGCGATTGACCTCTGGAAAATAAAAAGTACTCCTGAATGAAATAAATAAAAAAACACACATTTTTATAAAAAGTGTATCAGAATTTGGTATCTACACCCCCTCCTCAACAAAAGTCAATAAAAATTGATCAACTTTTGACCTTTCAAAAAAAGTAAACAAAATTTTTTCCAAATAATCTACCCAATTGGTATTTTTTAAGAAAAAAGAATGTAAATTTAAAAAAAAAAAAAGGATAGGATAATATGCCGTGTCAGTCCCTTCGTTTACCAAAGCATTCGTTTTCTCGTCTCTAATTCCACATGATTCTTTTCTTGTCTTAATTGTCTTCTTCAAGTTCAAGATTCCAAATCTCTTTTCTTCTAATAATGCTTGTTTGTGTTGATTTATTAGTTACAAGCGGAGAGTATCAAAAAAATTAAAAAGATTTGGATTTGAGGATTTGGGATTATGAGCAGAAGCAGCAGCAGCAGCAGGGGGAGCAGTATGGGATTGGGATTGGGATTGGGAATGCAAAGAGTGGTGGAAGCGGCAGCAGCTCTGTCACAACCAGCTCCAGCTTGAATAGTAGTCCCAGTTCGCATGATGACACTACTGAGGATGATCATACCATTGCTCCTGTCTTAGCTGAAGATCAAGCTTCACCATTTGATAATGATGACGGTATTGGGCAGCAGCAGCATAGGCTTGGGAGGAGACTTTCGCATTTGGATTCAATATCTGTAAGAAAGATACCCCTATTCCATGCATTCAATTATGCCTTTCATTTCTTCATGCTTCCTTTTGTGCTTTATTTTTTCTTACATAGTAAAATTTAGCTACACCAGTACTTAACCACTTGGGTTTATAGTAAATCTGATGTATTATTAATTATCTATCGGACAAACTGATCAATTTGTTAGTTGTGTTGTGCCTTCATTTTGTTAATCTTGAGGCATTAAAATTCCTTCCTTTTGGATACATTACTTCTTTCAGCATCCTACCACTAACCATTCCTTGTGGTCTTCCTCATATTCTCTAACTTGACTAACCTAACTTAATTTCTTAGTTTTCCTCTATCTTTTTTCTGTCTCCATCGTTTTTATTAACATGTTACTAGGAGTGGCAGATGCAGATTTAAGATAGCTTGCCTTTTTCAGCATATGGGTTAGAGGAACCGACTGCCTCTTATTCTATTTTGCTTTCTTCGCATGCCATGTTTTAAGAATTTCAAAACTCATTATTACAAAGTTCTAAATGCATAGGTTCCGTTTTTGGCTCCTAATGCTAGCAAAAGGATGTGCGCAGATATGAAATGATATCAACAAGCTGACATACCACACTTCCTTTAACTAGGATACATGCAAATGCATCTGTTTGATTAGCAAAACATTGTTCCCTTTACGTCTATCTTCTGAAATCATGTTGAGATTCTTTGAAGTGTAGGTGGTTGATAGCAGTAGATGGGGGATCGATGATGTACTTTTCACTGTGTTTATATCTTTCTCTGCTTAAAGTTTTGGTATTCTTTTATATGATTACAGAGGTTACAAATTGTAAAAGCTCGCTGTTGGCTATCTATTGTCATTTACCGGGCATGTCTGTCGCATCAAACTTTTCAGAATCTAGCATTCTGTGAGACACATCTAAATTTTGAAATAGATATCATAAGTTAAAAAACTATTTTGCATTCTTATTGGGTCCAAACCACGTGAGAATGTATTTGTAATGGAAAATGCTTCTTGGAGACAATTAGTTGATTTCTGCAGTCCGTTTACATCTTTTGCTATCATACTTAATATGACGTTCATGACCTGGGGTCTCTAATTTTTTTTTTTTTAATTTTCTCTGTACTTCCTTTACTGCTGCAGAAAGATGGGGGTAATAGCTTTCTGATTCTTTTGAGAAGTAACAGTGTGTTATTTCATGAGCAAAGGCATGCTAATAACTTTCTGAATCCTATGGTCTTCAGCAGAACTCCTGGAAAAGTTCCCAGTACCTTCACTTATAAAAAAATTTCAATTTCAAGCCGAACAATGGTTCCAACTAATCAAGCCGATCTTGTGCAAGGTCATTCAGCAAGACTCCTGAATTATGATATAAGAAAGCTTGTTGATATGAATATCTAGGGAAAAAAAAATTTACTCTGGAAAAAATGTATAACTTGGATAACCATGCAAACTCTGGCTGTCTGAAATATGTGTGGAAAGAGTTAGAGCAGTGTATTTTCCCAGTTGGCTGTTAGGTTCCTTCTTAAATGTCAAATATGAGAGCAACTAGAAACCTTCTCTGTAAGTGCAACATATTTTTGTGATTCTGTACATACAAGTAAAACTGAATGAGTTGAAAGTTGATTTCGGGAAATATTTTGCTCCTTTAGGGGTTCAACAATGCCTTTAAATGAGATATTTGCCCCTCATGTTGTCATGCTATACTCGTCCTGAAACACATGTTGTCACCTGTGCTGCTTTCAATAGATAGAAGTTTAGTTTTTGGTCATGATCCCTGCTGTGTAGCATAACAATGGCTTCATTCTTATTGTTTATTCATTTGCAAATTAAATATTGGTAAAACATGGAAAAGGAAAAGAATAAGAATAAGACTAGAAGACAATTTTTTCTTATATGATGTATATGTATGTTTAGATTGGGTCAGTTTTGAGCATGTAATTTTAAAGGGTACCATGAAGTGTGTAATAGGTAATTAAAAAACTTCTATATTTTTGTACTTGAGCACAGGATTTGCATATGATATATTTTTGGTTGTGGAGCCAGACTAGAACTTAGATGTAAACTAAGTTTAGGGAGAGAAGCACATGGAATACAAGGGTTGAATAGACATAGGTGAGAGTTAAGCACTCGAGTATCTCTCAGTTATCTTAGAAATAGAGAATGTTGATTCTAGTAAATCATAGAAAGTTAGGACGAGAAACGGCTGTCCCAAAGCAAATTAGCGCCTCAGTAAGACAAATGACAAGACAAACATCTAAAACTATGAGGAAGAATGGAAGCACCAAATTGTATGACTGATAAAATCAATCTGTTTAGGCTAGTGAAGCTTTAAAAGAAAGTACGATGAGCTATTACAACAGGATAGCATTTTGTTTTAGGTGAAAAAAAGTATGGCTCTAAGATTTAAGCAGAATAAAAGGAGAGGATACAACAAATGATCTCTAATTGCAGAATGAAACTTCTTTTATATGCAGTCACTTGAGTTGCCTTCAAGAGTTGATGCCAATTTTTAACTTGAAACTCTAGTCCTTTCTTGTTTGCACAAATTTGCTGGTCTTTTAGAAGGAATTTACATGTTATTATGTATGTATTTTGGTTTTCTATCTGAAAGATGATTAAAATGGCAAGAAAATGATTTTTGTATCTTTTTGGTACTAATATACTTACAGATTCATTGTATTGGCAGCACACACCTCGAGTTAACAATGAAATACCTGATGCAAATGATGCAACAGTTGACCATGAGAGGCTTTCTGAAAGGTTATCCTTTATTACTAAGATTCTTGTATAAATAATTAATGCAAATTATGCAAATTTTAGAGTTACTTTTCATTTCTGTAGTGTTTATGCAAATCAACAAGTTCATGAATTGTTAAGCAGTCCATCTTTTGATGATATATTATGGATGGTATTTCCTGTATGATAATCTTCACTTCATGAATCACTTTCTTCCTTGGAAGGATGATTAAATGAACAACGTATCACAACAGTAGCTATACAAGCAGAAATTAGCTGGATTACCTTTCAGTGTACTCTAAGGATATCTCATTTTACAATTCGCTTGTTCTTCCCCATGGTCTGGTCATTTCATGTTTTATTTACAAGTCTTTGCATTTCTGTGTTTTTCTTTGTTCTTCACCAAGGACAGCGCTTTAGTGTTGCTTTGGAGCCCATTTTGCCATTTTAAACATTAATCTGTTATCATGCCTTCTTGTCTGCATAAAGTTGTCCCCCCCCCCCCCCTCCTGGCCGCGCGAACGCATGGGAGAAAAAATCTTAATAATTTGCATCAAGTCCTTTGGGTGATTTCTTGAATGTGGTCCAATGATTTTGGAAGCAAAAGTTTATACCCTCTTATAAGTAAGATGGAAAATAAGATTCTGAGCTTTAACCCAAGAAGGCATGCTTTTTGTCCCAATGCATTTTGCTGGCTGTTTTCTCCCCACTTAAATTTAATTCACTTTTTAAAAATGTGTCCATAATGGAGCTTATCTACTATTCAGGTTATCAACATATGGTCTGGATGAATTGCAAATTGAGGGTGATGGCAATTGCCAGGTTAGTCCTTCTTACCTGATAGACAAATGATTATGACACTTTGGGTTCTCATGGATGTTCTAAATGAATTATGTAATTTTGCCTGCACTTGTTTTTCTGTTGTGTTTTGAAATTTTGGCTTAACTGGACAGTTTCGAGCCCTTGCGGATCAGTTGTTTCGTAACCCAGATTATCATAAGCATGTAAGAAAGGAGGTTGTCAAGCAGGTATTGTTCAGTGACTACTGTTGCATTGGTTCTTCTCAACTCAGTGTAGTTAATGCTCAGTGATTTAGAATGACACACCCTTGTTGTGTTAGTAGTCGGCGATGTTTTTATCAGTTGAGTGGCCATTAGGATAAAAATTTAGTTTATTGGCCAAAACCGAGCTTTTTAATAGTTTGATGAGTGTTTCAGTTATTCTATCTAGCTCTAATTATCTTCAATGAATTTTGAACCAGGAAAAAAGTGAAATAGAAATAGCTAAGCCATACCAACCATTTGAAGGTTAATCATAGATTCTAAACAAACTCAAATCTTCACTAGTGCAGTAGATCCAAAGCATCGGTTCTTTGGACATAGTTTTGGCAGTGAATAACATAACTCTTAAGGCGAAACACATCATAGAAAAGAAATTATGAACAAGTTGTTCATTATAGAATAGTTAAGTTTTTATATAATGTTTTGTGGAACTGTAACATGCATTAAGATTGTAAATTTTTTTTTTTTTTAATCTTTTGAATATGGAAATTTGGTGTTGATCAATAGACAGCTAATGGACGTCACTAATTTAAGGGTTATTTTCATTAAGTATGCTTTTTATAATGCCTTCAAATGAATTCTCTGACATTGGTAGATTATCCTTGTTTACTGAGGACATAAAGCTTATAGCTTCTTTACTCGAATATTATGCTGTGATGTTCTCATCTTAATCATTTTCCTGTGAAAATTCATTATTCTTTGTTTTACAGTACATTAGTAAAATAATTCTCTTCCTAAAATTGGATTAGATTTCTGTTCAATAAAAGTTATTGCTGATTTTAGTTCCTCTGGAGGACATAGGTATGATGGCATATAGTTCTATCTTCGAATTAATGGTAGCTTATTTGGCCCCTCCCTTGTTTTTCCAATAGTTCTGCCCTTACAGAAACTATCATAAGCCTTGGAAAGCGATCAAAGTACATTACTACATCAGCAGTTTGGTGCTCCAAAAAACATACATATATTGCAAGATATTGCTCATTTTCGAAGAAATATTCCAATTTTCCTTTTTTCATTCATTTTTGAAACGGTCTTATATTTATTTAATATTCCAAGTATCTTTTTCTCATTCATTTTTGAGATGAATCTTATATTTATTTATTGGTCTATTTTTCAGTTAAAGCGTTTCAAAAAGTTTTATGAAAGTTATGTGCCCATGAAGTACAAAGACTATCTGAAGAAGATGAAAAGGTAAGATATCTGGTTGGTAAGCATAGAGTTTTCTGTAAAAGTGTCAGTTATCTGCATTATCTTATTGAAAATTTGGATTCTCATTAGGTTGGGGGAGTGGGGAGATCATGTCACGTTACAAGCAGCAGCAGATAGAGTAAGATTGATCTCATGTTTTCCTTTGAATTTATTTGCACTTTTTTCTTTTACTAGTCTTAGGTCTTGCTTTCTACTTGTTCTGAAATTCTTTTCGTCCTTTTGATCTTTAGTCACTGTGAAGAGGTCTTAAAATACTTTGTTGCTATAAAGGTGCAGAAGTACAAACAACAGACAATTGGAGAAGATGTAGCACTGGTTTCTCCCACTTCTTTTGAGAGTTTTATGGGTTTTTTTATTTTTTTTACCCCAACTCACATCATAGACCTGGAAATCTGAGTTGTTGCAAAGTGCAGTTAGGTTGCCATGGATTGCTTAGCATCTTCAAGCCTTGGTCATTTTATCTAGTGATACACCTTTAGTATAATCTTGTCAACATGTGCCATTTTCCTGCTTAATAGTGTTTGTGTGGGTTAATTATGTCCTTTACATGGCAGAAATCTTGGACTCACATAGAATTCAAAGAAGCAGATGATCATGATCTTTGCATCTGCCATGGTTGCTACGACACATTTTGTTATGAACAAGTATAAAAATTGTTGCTGCTAGCTCATAGTACCAACTATGGCTTCTCAGGAACCAAAAGATAGAAAATCCTATTTCCTGCTTCAAAATCACGTATAATATAAGAATGGGGCTTTGTCCAGTATGTCTGTTTTTACCCCCAAGATTGTGTAGCAGATTTGATTTCATCTTTCATAATTTGTAGTTTACATTCTCTGCAGCTTGTTCAGGTGTGTGCCGCTAAATTGCTTCTAGTAAACTTCTTCACCAATAAGACTTATTTTCTATAATGTAAACTAAAGAAATAAAAGCATCCCAATTAGGATGTTACCAAGTGCATATACTGATTCTCCTGAAAACCGTTATTACCAGGTACTTCAACAAAAGCCAGAGTAACCTGACATTTAGCTAATAACCTGTATTGATTGAAATATAAATAATGATCAGTCTGGAGAATACTTGCATCTATATTCTTTTACACAGATTAGGTAGAGAGACTATTGTGTGTCTTGGTAAGTTTTTTCTGTTTCATGTACTTTATGTTGTTGAAAAGGTGCCACTGGAAGGGGTAAGGCATACAGATGGAATAGCATACAACTTTCTGAACCCTTGTCGATATCCTGCCAAAAGTTTCTTCCTAAGAAGTATACCAAAAAACGCAGACTCCTTCAACTTTTGATACTGAAAGTTTCACCTTTCAAGTGCTCCTTGTGCTCATACTGAAATTAAAAATTAAAATGATAACACGGCTTAGTTTAACAATTTGTTTTATTCTTTCTGCTTTGGACACAAAGAATTAAGCTGGCTTCTGCATCTAATTTACTATTTTCCTTCTTGAGGTCATCTTATGAGGCCATCAATGTTTATGTATTCTAGAGCACATGCAACAGCCTATTTTCATGTTCATGTGAATCTTTCCTTTGTATCATTCTTGTAACTTTCTTTTTGTTCCTCAAAATCCTCTTTTAGTTGGTGGTGAACAAATTCTTCACTGATAATGAAATACCTTGGTAAGCATAATAGTTAACCGCAATTCCTGTCTCTGGTTGACTACGAGAACATATGGATCTTTGGACTAGAAAATGATTATTCCAACTGCATGTTTTTCTTAACTTATGTTTTATTATACCTTTTTCTCTGAATAATGACTTCACAATTTATGCTCCCTTCCAAAGTTGGATGACTTTCGTGAAACAAGTTGAGAATTCCATTTGTTTGGAAAATTGTTGCATCTCATTGGCAGTTTGAAGTCAATAGTGGTTTTTATATTATATTTTGCCTTTTTGGGTGTATGACAAAGATGGCGTGGGCTCATCCTCATTGTTTTAACTCACTATGTGATCCTTTCGGATACTATACTCAAAAGCATGTTATTAGGGATGAGAGTATTACATTCTGTAGGGTCAGACCTGCAGACTTAGACACTGTAATTTTCAAGCACATTATGCTGGCATGTAACCTACCCATGATCATGATATGCTTAGGATGATACTGGCGTTGGATACCTCAGCTGGTTTATGCCCGCAAATCTTGATTAGTCAAGTCATTCCTTGATTAAAACCTTATCTCAAATTGGTGTATGTTTTGACCTTCAATGGAGATAGAATATCCCCCACAACCGCAAAAGAATACAGGAAAGAGGTAAAAAAGAAAAAATCTCTAATGGACATTTTAGCATTGTTTAATAAATTTTTCTATCATATCACTTGAAATCACATGAGCAAGTTGAAGGTGACAGGAATCTCATCTCCTCAAGGATAAAACCCACACTCTGCATAACATGTCAAACCTCATTTGAAAGCAGCTGTATGTGAAAAACTTTGTTGTGATTTACAGCTTCAATCTTTCTCCCAAAGCGTTCTATGCTTCACATATGGTAACTTTTCCAAGGAAGTTTCTAGAACCTTTTAAATGAGCATTCATGATGGCCCATGCAGAAAGTAATCCATGTGTGCCAAGCTTTGGATGTAGTCTTTCAGGAAGTGTGAATGAGCTTTGTATGTAGTCTTTCAGGAAGTGTGAATGAATTTATAGAAGTATGAATTGCCAAGAAATGTTACAGACTTTGTATCCAAGTATTGGTTTGAGCACATATCAATTGCTCTTCTTTACATCATACATGCTTTTTGGAGAAAAATGTGTTTTATTTTTTCGAATTAGTTCTGCAGTTGCTTTTTGCATTCTTAACTGTTGGTTTTGGAACTTGGGTGCAGTTTGGAGCAAAAATTTGTTTAGTCACCTCTTTTCGAGATACCTGCTATATTGAGATCCTCCCAAATGACAAAAATCCTTCTAGAGGTACATTCTTAATTTCTTTTAATCAATCTGCTGCCCATGTTCTGTAATTCTCATTGATAAAGCTTATATTTTGTAAAATTTTTTTTGTTAATGAAATATTTTAGTTTTTGTCTATACTTTATTTTTAGAATGACAATTTGTTTTGTAATTGGCAATTGTCTAGAAACCAATCTCTTTGTTTATGGTAATGGATTTTGCTTGTTGGTTATCAGTCTATGAGACTTGCAAGGATCTTGGAAGTAGCTGTTCTAAACAAAGGCCACCCCAACCCACCCACCCCTCTCCCCAATTAAAAAAAAAAAAAGGTTATAATTCTGTAATAACGACAGAGTGAATTCAACCTGCCAGATATTTTACAGAGATTTTAATGCAGCAATATTTGAAGCAGAGACAGTGGATAAAGGACAAACACTATAGCAAATATGAAATGATTGACAACTGGAATACCTGTTTATTTAGTGGTGGGGAAGAGTAAAGACAATAAATTCTTTAGATTGAACATGAAACTTCTTAAATGGTGATGAAGTAAGGGATAATGGATTTATTGAGGCATTCTCTTTCAATGTAAATGAAGGTTAACATTGGATGAAGTTACAGTTATGTTTATATCGATTTTGGAAGTTATTGAATATTATTTTGGTTTCAAACATGTCATATAGTTTCATGATGACAACAGCATTGATAATACTTCTAAAGAAATCAATACCTTTGTAGTTTATCATGAATTCTCAAGTATTCGTATTGTACATCGTACCTATATATATTATGTAAAAGTGAAAAATCTCTGGATTTCGTCATGCCTGCTGAGGTTAGCAGATTGTGCATATATATATACATATATATATATAGAAACTGTTTCATTTTATCCTTTTCTCTTGAAATCAGGACATTGTTTTATGTGGTTAATAGTAATTCTGAATTTTAAGTGTTCAATGTCTCAAAAAATTGATTGTGATCCAATTATCATTTTTTTCTTATTACGTGTTCTTCAATTTTCATTGATTACGGCCAAATGATTGATCTTTTAATTACATATTTATCAGTGGATATGGTTTTTAAGCTTTATCACATGCATTGATGATAGCCCAAGGAAAAGAAGATGGTAGAGGAAAACTGATACTTGTATAATTACACATAAATAGATGAAGTATTTCATATTTTGCATGAAAGAATACTTGTGTTTAACTTTTGGCATTTGTTTGGTAATTCATATTGATCTTTGTCCTTGAGATTTTTAGAGATATGGCTGAGCTTTTGGAGTGAAGTACACTATAATTCCTTGTATGAAATTGGAGGTGAGTCCTGGTCTTTAGTATTTTTGTTCCAAGTTCTCAAATTTATATCACATGCACGTGAGTAAAATAACTAACGCATGCATCTTTTCCGGCATGCTTAACAGAGGTTCCTACTAGAGTACCAAAGAAGAGGCATTGGCTTTTCTAGAGTTGAGGGCGGGGAAGCTGAATAATTCTCTGTATGTTGTACATCTGAATAATGTGTCTTGATTACTTGGTCGCATCCTTATTCTCCGTTCTGCTTTCTGAAATGCTTAACTTCATTCACTGTGCAGTTGCTTTACGGAGATTCTGTAATGCTTTACAGTTATAAGTTGCTTTTGCATAGACACATCCTTATTCTTCGTTCTGCCTCCTCCTGAAATGCTTAACTTCATTCATTGTGCTGTTGCTTTCTGAGGTTCTGTAAATATGTATGCTTTACAGTTATGAGTTGCTTTTACAGTGGTAAATGTTTGTTTTGTAGTAACATTTTTTAGGAGTTTCTGTGATCATAGTAGCATAAATGAATGGTGCTGCTAGACAAAATGGCTGGGAATAAGATGTTCAGGAATTATGCTGTATATATTCTGGTCTACGTAATTCTTTGGGAAGGGATTTGGTTTGGTAAAAGTTCATTTATTTTTATTTTTGGTTGTTTTACCTGTTGCGGTTCCTTTCTTTTTTTTTTTTTTTTTTTTTTTTTTGGGAGGCTCTTTCCTTTGTGGATCTTCTCGAAACAAGATTAGTTGGTGAGTGTGTGTCGATTGGGACAAGCAGTCTATTTTATGGATTGTGTAATACGTCACGATCATGAATTTTCTCCAATTTTTGTAGTCTATGCTCAAATTTCTTCTCACATGTTAACCAAAGAATGTTCTTGGGATGTGTTTTCGATAATATGTTTTCAAAAAAGTTGGACATAATTTTAGGTTTGTGTTATTGTTTGCTTTTCTAAAAATTAAAAGACCTGGAGTCTTAAATTGGTTATTGAATTTATTTATTTATTTTTAATATTTAACGAGAGTGTATTTTAATAAAATAGACAACTTTAGTGTCAAATTTACGTACGAAGGAACAATGAAGATGGGACCAAGAAAATAGAAAGAATTTTGTACATAACTTTATTGAAAAGATAATTTATAAATTATCCTTCAGCATGTTAATCATTGTCCTCTCGTCGTATTCGCCCTTCGCTGCTAAACCCAAAAACAACTGGCTTCCAATCTGCCGCAAAACGGTAGGAATACACGAGCAGATCAAAATTTTCTGGAATTAATCTAACTAATTTGTTTAATACATCCAATTTGGATTGATTAACTCGTGTATGCTAATCTTTGTTACCATTTATTTTCAATGAATTACTTGTTAGTCGCCATTTATTTTCATTATTAAATTAGTACAGTAGTCTTATATTGACACTAGTTCTTTCGGATCGGAAGATAAGAAAAAGAATGGGAAAAAAGGGAGAGATTTTTTTTTTTTTTTTCATCTCCTATCTTTCTAGGTGTTTAGTTGAGAAATGGGAGATTTGGAGGAAAAAATATAAAATGCACCACGTGCTCTGTCACATGATATACTAGCATCAATAATTTATCGCCATGTGACGATAGTAGGTCATATCTTATATTATTCAGTAATGTGTGATTGCTTCTAGTGTATCATGTGACATGCCACGTGGTGCGCGTGGTGCACGCAATACTCACTCGATTTAGGGGGAGTACCATAAAAGCTGTTCATAAAATTTCTTTCTTAAAGTCTCAATCAAATTAAGGCCGAAGTGTCGGACCTCTTAAGCATATATTCCTGGCATCAAACAATCACAGCACACAAACTTAACAAAACCCATAAAAAGTGCATATAATGTAATTCTTTTGGAGAAGGAAACATGATTACTACAAATTCTCCCCGAAAATGCATTTCAGCAAAAATACGCTCAAACTTTCAATTATTGTTAATGTTTAAAGAGTTTCTGAATTAGATACTTTGATAAAAGTTCTCTTGACCAAAAACCAAAAATAAAAAAAAATAAAATTGTCTAGGGATTTGGGCTCCTAGGGAGCAACATAAGTCCTAACAGATTGTGAGCCCGTTGCAACAGACTGTGAGACTTAACTAAGGTGATTACGAAACCTGTGGAGTTTCTTCCAAGACGTGGTATTCCGGCAGAAAATGTGTCAAAAAGGGTTGTCTTCTGTCTTCAGTTAGTTGCCCTACGAGTTGGGCTCATGGGAAAACAACTATTACTTTAAGAAGTGAAATAGGCAGGTCAGTAAAAGAGCTCGTAGAATTTCCAAATCATTTTACTTACATCTTAAAATCTGGGATCCAAGCCAGGTAAAAAATGCACGTATTTTATTATAATCAATAATTTATAGCTACGTGGCGATGATAAATTTGATTGTTTCTGGTGCACTACATGACATGCGACGTGACATGCATGGTGCACCTAATACCTATTTCCAAGTCACATACCACATGCTGCAAAGCAAGGGGATAAGCTACAGTGACCAAAGATTTAGAGACCGACTATGTGGTCTTCACATTGAGGAAGTGAGTGCTGGCCCATCATTTTGCATGGGTGGAATTTTTTTGAAATTGACCCGGTCCACATGGACCCAATGGTGGAGATGAGAGCCACCACGGCACTATTGAGGAAATGAGTGCTGGCCCATCATTTTGTATGGGTGGGATTTTTTTGAAATGGACTGGAACCACATAGACCCAATGGTGGAGATGAAAGCCACCAAGGCTCAGTACTGGTGGAGATGAGAGCCACATAGGCCCATCATTTTATATGGGTGGGATTTTTTTTTAAATGGACCCGAACCACATAAACCCAATGGTGGAGATGAGAGCCACCAAGGCTTAGTACTGAGCCCTGGTGGCTCTCATCCTCAGCATTAGGTTCATGTGGACCAGGTCCATTATAGAATGGCTTGGAAATTGGTGCTTATGTACGTGATTTAAAGAATCCCCTTCCAGACATTTATTGTTCATCTTTGTTTTATCTTATTTCTATGCCTTCTATACATAGCCTCTGTCAAAACTAAATACCTCTCAAATGAACAATCTGTTGGGTTAATCCACAATTTACATTTTGTTATGCTTAAATTTTCTGCTTTATATGTTTATTAAAATTTTATATTACAACTGTAGTTGTCAACTTTTGTTAAAATAATCTTTTCAAGTGATTTTATGTTATTTTATTGTCTCAATTAAAATGGAAAAAATTAATTATAAAAAATCTGGACTAGGTGTAGATAGAAGATCTTGGTTACAACAATAAGATAAGAAATTAATTGATGTTTTTCTTGAGTAGGCAAATGCAAAAAAGAAATGACACTGGTAATGGATTTAAACCCAGTCACTATATGTATAGTTGGTTTGTCAAATTTAGGATTGAGAGTTTAACCACATATTGTTTCAAGAATGAAGATTTTTAAATATTTCAATATTATTCATGACATGTTATGTTGTTCACACGCTAGTGGATTTGGATATGATAATAACAAGAAATGTGTTTTTGCAAAAATAGATGTGTGGGAAGAGAAAGTATTATATAAATCTTTACCTCATAATTTTTTGATTAAATTCTTTTATATATGATTCTTAAAAGTTATTCTAATAATATATTATTCTTGGATTATAAACTTAAAGAATGCAAAAAAAATTCAAAGAAAATGCGTTTCCTTATTATAAAAAATTATGCATAATGTTCGAAAAAGATCTTGCCACTAAAAAAAGATGGCAAAACTCCAACAAACATTATTGAAGAGTTAATTTTCGAGGAATGTGAAAAACAAACAAAAATCAATACTGATGATTTTGGAAGTGACTTTAATACTTTCATGGAATTTATGCAATCCAGCAGAATTAAAAGCACAAATAATACTAATTCAAAAAAAGATTCAAGAAAAAGATAACAAGTGAAACTCCAGAGGACAGCATTTATTAAGTCATAAAAGATTTTGCAATAATAATTAGTTCCAAGATAGAAGCAGGAGGGAGCAACTTATTTTGGCAATTGAGAATGCAAAAGTTGATGACCAAAAGTGCATGCTTAGCAATGAATTGATGAAGATCCACACTTTAAGTAAGTTAGATAGGTGTAAGACAACTAGAGCCATTGGTCTTGATCATAATTTGACTTAGATCCTTTTCACGATTAGTGATATGAGAAAATTGATTAGGTGAAAGCAATTATTTCTTAAGTTACATATACTAGGATTTGTTTTTTTATTTTTATCAGTTGCCTTGTCAATTTTGAACTTATTTGTGACTTTTATTCATAAACGTTCATAATTTTTTCTCAATCACAAAAAAAGGTGTTCTAATGTTTAATTTTGAATTTTTAAATAACAACACAATTTAGTTTTATGATTTGTGCTTTTATCATGAGAAACATCCAAGAACATCGCACCATTGCCGAAGAATTTATCTAGACAAAAAGTAGGAAAATATTTTATGTATGCACATCATAGGTGAATGGACATCGATGCAAGCCATATTTTGGGAAGATAATATGTCACCATAGGAAAATTGTTTCTCTTCTCTCTCTTGCTTAGAAATGCAATAATGAAAGTCAAGCTAATGACTTTAAACAGTCTCTTCTTAAGAGGCAACCCAAGCTTATATCCGCTAATTCAATTACTTTTCTTTTGTGTTATTTCAATTGTTTTGATATTAACTTCCTTTTGTATATTTTTTTCTTTTTAGGTTTCAAGTCATTCCAATGAGAGAGAAAAAATCATGTTGAATTGTATTGAGAGAGAGAGAGAGAGAGAGCTAATGGGGTTCCTAGTTCGATTGAACCAAGTGGGGTCGATCAAAACTAGCAAGTGAAAGCAACGATTGGCAATAATAAATGAAATACTGGTTCGAGTGAATCATACGATTCAATCAGATCACACTTCTCCCAAGATCAAACCCTGTCTTCTTATTTACTCTTCTTTCTCTCACCTAGCCTCACTTTTTCAAATTCTCCAAGCCTCTATCCGTTCTTCGTCCAACTCTCAAATTGCTCCAAACTACTTCCAAAATTACAAACCCATCTCCATACATTGGACAATAATGGCTCTTAAACGCAAAACTAAAGCATCTAAGGATTCATCCGAGAAGGGTAAAGAGAGTGTCTTCAAATAAGGTAAATGATCTTTCTTCTCATCAATTTGGTGCTAGCAATCTATGCTCAAGAGGAGGGTGAGAGGTATGTTTCTTTGACTAAGAGATATTTTGCAATTCCTATATACTTTGATTATGATATTTGGAAAAACTTGGTTTTAGAGAGAAAATAGATGAACTTCGTGTGAGATGAGGACTATTGAAATTTGTGAAGCATCCTCACCACACTTGTAGGGCATTGACTCTAGAATTTTATACTACTCTTTAGTCTAGTCATGCTAGTAATAAAATTATAGAATGTAGAATGCTTGGCCAAACTCATAAAATTGACTATAGTCTCTTGTTTAAAGTGTTTGATTTTCCTAAGAGTGGTATGCCTAGTTCGGATTTCTCTTATGCTGCATGTTGGAAAAATTTGACAGGTGAGTCAATTTTTGATCCTCATAATTCTCCTAGCGGCATTATTCTTGACCGTGTTACTCTTATTTTCCACAAATTTTTATGTCATTTTATCCTTGGAAAGCAAGAAAGCAATAAAGTAGCTACACAAAACCTTTTTCTATTGGAAAACAAGAGGGCAATTAGGTAGTTGCAAGGTGAAAACCAGCCGATCTCCTTCACTTTGATCATTTTTCAAAACTTTTTATATGTGCGACAATATTACAAATGCACAATTTCATTGGGACACATTATCAGTGGATTTGTGATTTATTTGGGAGTTTTAGATCCTGCGAAATCAACCATATATGGAAGTTTATGGAAGTCTTTTATTAGAAGTGGATGCATTAACGCATGTCAAGATTATTTGGTCTAGATTGCAACTTCAAGCCAACTCTATATAGACGGTGTTATAAGACTCAATTGGCAATGCAAGCTAGTAGTTCTTTGAGAAGAACCATTAGACCGGATGGGGAGGAAGACAAGCACGAGGGTGAGGGAAATACTCAAAACAATGATAGTGGCATCTTAATAGAGTGGTAGTCTACAACTTGGAAAAGGGAAAGCAAAAGTGAATGACAATTCTAATGAGGAGGAGAAAGCAGAGTGGATGCTAGTGTTGTACGACTTGATGCTTTGAAGGATATGAACTGAACTATGGCTGTGCAACTGACTTCAATGGCGGATACCAACAAGAAGATGGCTGACCAACTCGATACAATTGATCGCTGGCTATCAGATGTGGAGAGAGTGCAAGCCTGTCATATTTCAAATTGCTGAAATATATCGAGCTCTCAAGACTCCATGTGTCATCTCTATCTCCACCTGCCTAAATCTCCATGACTTAGGGAATATTCTCTTTCTTACTTTTCATTTTTCTTGCTTTATTTTATGTTTTGGTTTGAATACTATGTGTATTTTTTTTTTCTCCTATTGAGGACAATGTGAGAAGTTAAGTGTGGGGGGAAGAATAATTAGAATGGGTAGTTGAAATGTTTTATTTTGTGTTAGTGTTTTTGTGTCATTGATGTGTGACAATGTTTTTGTGGTGATATGTCGTGCTTAGTGTCTTTAAAGTAGGATATGTTATGTGATTTGTTCTTAAGTAGATGAATAAATTTCGACTAGGATGAAATATCTTTCACTTATTTTGTATTAAGCATGTTTATTGGATGAAGTTTTGAGTAGCTTTGAGAACTATGATTAGTTAATAATATGATGGTCGCATAGAAATTGTCATATTTCATCTTGATCTTTGGAATCTTCATTACGACATTAATTTTCTAATTACCATGTATTGCTATAATAAGCTATTTGTGAAAGAACATGTTGAAGTCAATCTTGTAAGGATGTGTTTAAGTTTATAAACATGAGAGTGTTCACTGAGGGGAAAAAAAGTGAAGACGAAAAAAAAAATGTGAATAAGAGCACAATGAATGTGAATGTTAAATTATTCCGTTGATTTTGACCTTTAGAAATATGAGTTGAAATTATGATTAATGCTACTAGTCACTTAAGATTGTAATTTAAATGAGTAACCAGGTCTTTTCACAAGCCCTAATTCAATGATTGGCGTAAAAAGGTTAAATAACTTCTGAATTAAGGTCAAATGCTCATAGAGTAGGATAGAGCGTAAAATGTACCCATAAAAGAAAAGGAAAAAAAAAAAGAGAACTTGACACCCTTATACTTAACATTTTTAAGAAAATTCTGAGACTCTTTGCTTGTAAGACTTTAATGATTCTTTTGCAAGTTGAACTATTTTGGAAGTACTTAATAATTTCTAGACTAATGTGGTTATGAGATAGTACTTTATATTTTGTGTTAAATTCTTGTGTGATTAACCTCGTTAATGACTAGTCATGGTTCTTGAATTGTTTGCCATCGAACTTTGAAGAAATAAGTGATTGATGCTTTGGCTTAGTTGATAAAATTTGATTTGATTGTTGAGATTTGAATGATAGTGTTAGTTTGCTTGAGGACAAGCAAAAGTCCAAATGTGGGGATATTTGATGTGTGTCCAAATTACATGTGTTTGGAGAGTAATTTTTGTGGTTATTAATTAGGCAAATTGGGTCTTTGTCAGTGTTTTTGTTTGATAAAGTTGATCTTCAAAGAACAGAGCTAATATGTGTTATTTTTGTAGGTAACAGTCAAGGCATTTGGTTGAGAATGGAAAGTGCCAAGGAAAGAACAAGAGTTATCAATGTGTGCAATATTCTATTTTGGGTGAACCAACAGGTTCGATCAAGACAGTGCTGATAAAGTCGAAGCTTCACTTTTAACAATTTCTTTCCCATTATAACTAAAAGGCCAAAATTTTTGGAGGCATAAGACACCCCTATATATGGACAACACGAAATGTCATCAAAGGAGATGACGGTAACGCTAAAGAATTACTCTACAACATAAAAATCATCAAGAAGAGACCAAGAGGAAATCAAGATTCAAGATTACATATTTTTATTCTTCTCTTTCTTTTTTCTTTATGATCTCTTCGATGTTTATGGGTTATTTCACTTCGGATTGTATGAACACAAGTAGCTAAATTTGTTATTAGGGATTAACACTCAGAGCATGATTTTCTCTTAATTAATCTGTGAACTGTGCTTTTGCTATGTGATGTTTGTTGTTCTTAATGCTCAATCGTGATAGGCTACCACAATTATGATTTATGTTATGTTCTATATTGGGGGATGGTATCTAATAAATCTACAAATATCAATTTAATTGTGTATTGACAAGAGATTATAATAAGTGTTCAGATACCCTTGAGAGTTGGCTCATCATAACCTTATTAGATTAATTGTTTAACAAGTTAATACCATGAGACTGGATGACTTTGCTTCGCAATTGATTGAATTAAGGTTCAATCAATTAAATGTTCGAGAAAGTTTAATTGATGCATTTAAATAACTTGGGTCATAACAAAGTATTGGTAATTCACAGGTTAACTAATTGAATTGATCGTGGTTGAGTGTTAATTCCTAATATTCGTAGGTTATTAATTTTTCTTGAGATTCATTTGTCTTGCGTGAATTTAATTTAATTTGTTTGGCATCAAATTAGTTTTAGATTAGTTAGAAATTGAGTTTAGTTTTCTCCAATTTAGTTGGAAGCCTTAGACAAATAAAAGAGAGTTGATAGGTCACTTAATAAATAATCCTCATATGAATGATACTCTACTCATCACTTATGTACTTACAGAATTATGATTCCATATGCATGCAAAAATTTCACAACAAGCTCCTTACCAAAGGTCAGATGTTTGATTCCTACCGTCTCCCATCCTCTAAATTTCCCTTTATAATAGGATAAGCTTTTATAAAAAAAACTCCTATGACATACACCTTCTCTCCCTCTGTTTTTTCTTCACCTAAGTACCAGAACTATGTAAAACATCTCCCATGCATTCTCATTCACGTCGCATCATTACATTACCTTGGATACAAAGTGTTAAATCAATTGTAAGAAATCTACGGGTAATAGAGAAAACCCCATAATTCTATCATCACCAAATCAAATCCATCCATCCTCAAAATCAAACCCCACTCGTCTCATCTTACCTTATCCCATAAATTTCCTCCCACTACACGCTAGTACACTAGTACTAATTTAGCCATAATATCTCACCCTTTCTCACCTCTTTCTCTCTTACCATATATATTTTCCTCAATTTGAGTCCCCCTCCTCCTCCTCTAAACCCTAATAAAAAATTTTCTCTTCTCTCCTTTTCTGTTCTATACATTTATATATATATATATATATATATATATATATATACAACTTTAATTAATAGCTGTATGTAAAAAATAGTATTATTAATAACATAAAATATAGATGAATGTGTTAGGGAAAGGGGTTGGGGTTTGATGTAGGAGGGTTTTAATAATTATTTTTGTCAAATTTTTGGTCAAAAATAAAAGTGGGGTTTGGTTTCTTTCTAGTAATTATGGAGAGATCCAATGGCAAAGATTTTGTCTTCTCTTCCTCCTCTTCCTCTGCTGCTGCTGCTTCCTTTTCAGGTTAGCTCAGCTCTACACCCTTTCTCATTCTCTTTTTTTTTCCTTTTTTTTATTATTAAATTTTTATTCTTCTCTTTCTCTTTTCTTTATAGTCTCTTGGATGTTTATGGGTTATTTTGCTTTGGATAGTGCAAACATGAGTAGCTAAATTTGTTATTAGATATTAACACGCTAAACATGACTTTCTCTTAATTAATCTATGGATTATGCTTTTGTTACGTGATGTTTGTTATTGTTAATGCTTAATCATGACTAGCCAACATTATTATGATTTATGTTATGTTATGCATTGAGAGATGGTAGCTAATAGATCTACAAACATCAATTTAATTGCTTATTGACAAGCGATTGTAATAAATGATTAGATACTCTTAAGAGTTTGCTTATTATAACCTTATTAGATTAATTGTTTAACATGTTAATACCATGAGAATGGATTAATTTGTTTTTGCAATTAGTTGAATTAAGGTTTAGTCAATTAAATGTTCGAGAGAGTTTAATTAATCCCTTTGGATAACTCAGGTTATAACAAAGTATTGGTAATTCATAGGTTAATTAATTGAATTGATTGTGATTGAGTTTTAATTCCTAATATTCATGGATTGTTGATTTTTCTTGAGATTTATTTGTCTTGTGCGAATTTAATTCAATTAATTTGGTATCATATTAGTTTTAGATTAGTTTTAATATAAAAACTAGGTTTAGTTTTCTTCAATTTAGTTGGAAGCCTTAGACAAATAAAGAGAGTTGATAGGTAGTTAAATAACTAATTTTCGTTGGAATGATATTCTCTTCGTCACTCTATTACTTGCCTTGATTTTGTATACTTGCATAATTTTCACAACAGGCTCCCTTTCAAAAGTTGGCGGTTTGACTCCTAATATCCTACCAACTCTCATTCTCTAAATTTTCCCTTATAACTAGATAGGCTTTTAAAGGCCTGATCTCAGTAGTTTTTTTTATCTGATTTTAGCTTCGTATTTTTTAAAAATATATTTTGTGATGTTCTCAACTCCTTTTTTTTTAACGATGTTTTTGAACTTTTTAAGATAAAATTAGGAGCAACTAATTTTCAGCTTTTCAAGAATCAATTTTTTATAAAATCAAAAGCTATTGAGAACAAGCCTTAAAAAAAAAAACGAACTCCCAAGTCATACACCTTCTTTGTCTCTCTATTTTTTCTTCAAACAAAATTCACTTTGCCATCTAAAGTATTTTAAAATCCCACATTACCATCTAAAGTAATCTTTGTTTCTAGTTGCCATCTAAAGTATTTAAAAAATTTCATATTGCCATCTAAAATAATCTTTGTTTCTAATTGCCATCTAAAGTATTTCAAAATTTTCACATTGCCATCTTAAGTGATCTTTGTTTCTAATTGCCATCTAAAGTTAAACAAATTGCTCACTTGCCATTTTGAGAGAATTTAGTTTCTTGTTGAAATATAAAATTACATATATAGCAAATTTTACTATCTTAATTTTATTTTATTTTAATTGACATATAAAGTATGAAAATAGTTAAATTTGCTATTTTTTCTTTTAAGACATAAAATAAAATACCTTGTAATTGGGTATTTGCTGACATTTTTCAGTTTAATTCATAAAAGTTTTGTGTTCTTTTTTTTTCCATCTATTGGCATAACCTACTAAAATACATTTAAAACATACAAATATATTTTTATAAAAAAATTGAATTGGTTTGAGTTTAGCCCAAAACACATATAATAGCCATTTTGCAGATCTTATTATTTTCTTGGCTTACAATTTATTCTTGTTTAATGTCTGGTTGGTAATTCAAAATTATTTGAAATAAGAGATAAAAAAGAAAATTGAATTATTTTTCAGATAGGAAATACCTTATAGTTGTGTATTGATTTTTTTTTTTAGGCACACTTGTTATATAAGTGTGTATGTGTGTATTTATCTATGTTATGTGTGTATGTATGTATGTACATATGTGTATGTATGTACGTATGTAGGTACATGCATACATACATACATACATACATATGTACATATATACCTACATACATTCATACGTATATACATACATACATACATACATACATACATCTACCTATTATAGAATATCCATTCTATCTACTGTTACTTATCCACGTGTCATGAAACCAATTTTTTCCAGCTTAGTGGACTCATGGGCCCTTTTGTTTGTGAGGCTTATTTCTCAACTTTGTTGTTCGTTTGCTTTTGAGTATCTTTTGGTTGATGGACTGAAAAGTTCCCATGGGTAATTTTTCTTCTTTGCCAAGTTTGGTTGTCCTTTCACTTTTCCTCCCTTTCACATCTTAATTGACCACCAGCTTACTATTCGATTGACTTTTTGCAGCAGATTGGTAGCTAAAGCTGTTGTCTTCCCAATTTTTTTGGTGGGTGTCAGACGCACCATGCTGAGTCCTGTTCATTGTTTCATCTCTGGCTAAATTTTGATCGTTTGATGATTTCTATTATCCTTTCAACTTCATCATTTCCCTTTGTCCTAACCTACTCTCTCCAAAAGATTTGATAGCCTATTGAGTACAACAATTGTTTAGTGTGTCTCACTGTATAAAAAATGAATCTTTACGATCCGAAAATGACATAGTCAATTGCTGTAAACAATTACTGAGTGCTCAGGTATGGTTGCACAATTGGATCAAGCTGATAGTCAATCACTAATTCTGTCTAATTCTACTTTAAAAAACCAACAATATCATCGTTGTTAACATAGTCACAATCACTAATTAAACAAACAACCTCACAAAAACTCAATACATCAAACCTAAGCACATAAAATAACACAGTTAATATTTGAGTCATGAAAATGAACAGCATGAACATTCATTCAGTTTAAAAACTACCATAAAATTCTTAAACAAAGTCAATATTTCACTAACAAGCTTTGACACTTGGCTAAAACAAATAATTTTAGGACAATACATACAATCGACATGTCCTACAAATCTGAACTTAACAATACTGAAAAAGCTACAACACATCCTTCTACACTCAATCTTTTGCTTCCATACCTAGGTAAATCATATGTCTACAATTTTTTTTTTGGTCAAAACAATCACTTTTATATACTAAACATCATAAATGTGTATTACAAAAGGCTTCCCATTACAAAAGCTACTAACTGGCAACTACTAGATAATCCATTTGTGTGGCTTGAGTTACCCACACAAGGAAATTTCCATTCAACCTAATCTCATTAATCAGTTAAGTGGCAAGCTACCATGGCTACAAGAATTATCCTTTCTTTTCACAAAACAAAGGTCACATTTTCAAAAAGACTTCCTAAAGGTATCTATGTCCTTTACAATTCCTTGAACGTCAATCTCTATCCTGCTTCCTTTGTTTATCATATGTCGGCAATGCTATTGATTTTTGTTGCCCCTATGTTAATTGCTTCGTCTATCTAACATTTTTTGTACACATGAGCACTTTCCTACTTCTTTCCAGCTGGATAGCCCCTCAAAAGATTCAATGGCATCCAATGCAATCATCCTCTCATACATTCATGCACCTCTATAAAATGACATTTTCTTCTTCTCATGCACAAGTTTTTCTTTTTCGCCTATAACTGAAACAATAAAAAGCAAGTTTATTTGCAACTCTTTTTTAACAAATACATAATGTAATACTTTGTTCTTTCTGATTGTTTTATGACATTTCTTTACAGGTTCTTTCTCAATAGCTTAACAATCATCAGTCATCTTCACAAAACCTTTGGTCCATCAAAGAATGCACATGAATAATTGGTAAATTTATCCTAATTTATTCTTACTAATGATTATCCAACTATTCGTTACTACTTCTTATCTACACACATCACTAATATATTCCATTTTATCTTAGGTTCCGTGTTAACATAACTGGAATGACGCAGGGAATCAATGAAGAAGAATACAATGAACCAAAAACATACCTGCCACCAACTCATCATAATGATATCACTAACATTTATGCATTGTTTTCACCTATTGAACCGGTAATCATGCTACAGCTCATTACACAAACACACACACACACACACAAAAAATAGACTTTCCTTCAATCATCATATCACATATTCTTTAATTTCTCAAAACTACTTGTTCTCATCCATAACAGAAAAAAGAGCATGGATCAAAGGCAAGCTGAGATTAACTATCAACAGCAAAAATTCTGGTATCTAGCATGTTGTTATTCTTAGTAGCATAATGATGTGAACAGAACATGGAGAATTATGTGTGAAAGGATGCATATTATATCAATGTAAACAAATTAACAGGAAATATCTTTTAAACTTATTACTACATTGCCAAAACTCACAACTCTATAATAAAAAAATAACAAATTAATACATATTTATTTCAGACATTATGTGCAGATTATAATCACTGATAACACAGGTTCTCTAAATACTATGGCTATTGGAAAGCAAGTAGACAAACTTTTGTCTCTCACTGGTTTACAACTTCAACAGGTTGACAATCAAGTAATAAACAACTATTTGTTTTGAAAAAATAGCATATGCTTTGCATTGTTTCTATTAACTACAACACTGAACTAATCTGAAAATAACTCTACAAAATCTTAATATCATGAATGCTGTTATTGATGCTATCCATAGGAAGACTTTGTTGTGTTGCCTAAATGAGGAAACCCCTTGTGTGAAGGTTCGAAACACTAGACATGTAATTTTCGCAACATATATTGTTTGAAAAGCCGCACTGATCATAATTCCAGAACCAGGCCATGCTCAAAATAAACACCTCAACTGTTCATATCTGTTGCTAGACTATATAGTTAATGCTTTTCTCATGCTTGTTGTAAGAATTCTACTCTGTAATTGTCCATTGCATAATATATTATTATTGTATTCTAAATTTACATTACCTTTGCTACATTATAAGCTCTCCCTCAATAATTACATATCATAGACTTTATTTAACAGATAATATCATTATCTTAATACTAATGACATTGTTTTGGAAACGAAGAAGATTGATTGTGAACAGCGAAAAAAAAAAACTCATAGTTTAATGATGAACATTACAACACCCCCCATGAAATACCATTAAAGCTATGAAGAGTACATCTAACCCACAGACATGCTGTCAACCAAATGAATATTAATTAAGCCAACCAAATGCCTATAGATTTTAAGGACTACATTTAATTATTCCTAAAGAAATTTTCATCCTTTATAAGTTATCACTACTTATCTATGCAGTTCTTTAAACAAAACATAGAACTCCAATCACCTTAAAAATGCAACATTGTTTGAATCAAACATGTTAACGAAAAGTTCTCTGTTTCGCAAAATATTCGTCAGTTCATCTGGTCAAATTACTAGCTCCACTGCACCAAGAAAAACTAGCACCAGTCATAGGCTAGGCAATATTGCCCATCTTTATCCATTGCACAATTGAAAAATGTAATATAACACACACACACATACATAATCATAAGTTATGTTATGTTTTAAGTTAAAAATAGCAACGTGAGTTATTTTTTATACTTTATATGGTACATAGAAATAAAATAAAAATAAGATAATAAATTTTCTTATTTAATTTTATATTTCAACTAGAAACTAAATTCACTTAAGATGACAAATTGAGAAATTTGTTTACCTTTGGATGGCAATTAGAAATAAAAAATACTTTAGATGGCAATATGTGCTATTAAAAATACTCTAGATGACAAAGTGAATTTTGTCATTTTTCTTGTAAAATATCTTCCATGCACCCTCATTCACGCGGCATCATTGCGTCGCATCATCACATGACCTTGGACTACAGAAGTGTGAAATCAATTGTAGGAAATTTACGAGTAACAGAGAAGAAAAGAGATAGAGAAGACTTACTAATTCTATCGTCACCAAATCAAATCCATCCATTCTCAAAATCAAATCCTACCTGTCTCATCTCACCTCATTCCATAAATTTCCTCCCACTACACGCTAATACGCTAGATCTAATTTAGCCATATTCTCTCTCTCTCTCTCATCCTCCTTCTTTCTTACCATATATATTTTCCTCAATTTGACTACTCCTTCTCCTACTCTTCCTCCTCCTCAAAACCCTAATAAAATTTTCCTCTTCTCTCTCCTGTTATGTTCTATACATTTATCTCTATATATATATATATATATATATATACAGCTTTAATCAATAGATGTATGTAAAAAATAATATTATTAATAATATAAAAATAAAGATGAATGTGTTAGGGGAAGGGTTTGGGGGTTGACGCAGGAGGGTTTTGATAATTATTTTTGTCCAATTTTTGGTCAAAAACGGAAGCAGGGTTTGGTTTCTTTCGGTTAATTATGGAGAGATCCGATGGCAAAGATTTTGCCTTCTCCTCCTCCTCCTCTTCCTCTGCTGCTGCTTCCTTTTCAGGTCAGCTCAGCTCAGCTCAGCTCCACCCTCTTTCTCATTCTCTTTTCACTGCAATTTTTCCAAAACAGAATACTGCTATTCTGCTTTAATGAGAAAAATGAATTCTTTTTTCCGTCACTTCGATCTCTTCCTCTTGTTCTTCTTTTATTGATTGGGTTGAAGATCTTTGTTTTTAAGTTTTTTTTTTTTTTTTTGGTGATATTTAGTTTTTCTGATAAGAATTTTATTGTGAATTGTGTTGTTGGATGCGTCATGATGAACTCAGCAGAAAATGCCCTTTTTGATGCATCCCAATACGCCTTTTTTGGTAAAGACATAGTGGAGGAAGTAGACTTGGGAGGAGGAGGTTTAGACGACGAAGATGATAATGACAATGATGGTGATTGTCCCACCAGTAGCATTCCTCCCGTACTCGGCGGATTTGACGACGACTTACACGAGTACCATTTGTTCGACAAAAAAGATGAGGTATATATGTCATATGTTGTCTGGTCTGACATGTGTTTAATTAGATAAATAGATAAATTTGTTCAAGAATGCGTGTAAATATAACTGTTGCTCTGTGTATGCCTGTGCACACATTGTTTCTCTTCTCGGATGGAGTTTAAACCTTTTTTTTTTGGTTGCATTCAGCTTTGTTTTAGTTATTAATATGTTACCTATCCGCGTAAACAAGATAAACCATTTTCCCATTTAATTGGTCAAATGATGCTATTAATGTTGCTCTTTAGCAATTTTATTCATCATGAAATTACCTTTTTACACATTCCGGATATTGAGATAATTTTAGGATTTTTGTTTCCTTAAGATCTGATACAATTTCTAACTGAGTTTATCATTGCAAAAGTTTCGGTTTTGTATGTAACATGAAGTTTGAACTTGCATCTCAAGTCTATTTGTTCAAAACTGCCAATTTTTGAGCTATCAATAATGTTCCATCTGCTTTAATGTGTTTTATCCTCTCTATCTTTTCATACAGGTATCCGGTCTGGGATCTTTATCTGATATAGACGATCTGGCAACTACATTTGCAAAGGTCAGTCCCACCTTGTAGCCTATGAGGTTGCAGCAGTACATTTCAGTTTCCTGTTCTTAGTTAAAGCTTTCCCCCTTCTATTTTCACTCCCTCACTCTCTCCCCTTTGTTTTCCTACCTTGTGAGTAATGACAGTAGTTCTTGGGTTGGCCAATTGTGGATTCTCCTTCTGCGTAGATCCATTCTATGTTTCTTTGTTATCTTCAATCTAATAAATTAAATTTCAGCCTAAACGGAGGAAATGTAGTCTCCAAAACAAGAGATTCATCCAAAAATGCTGATGTGATGCGGAGGATAAAACGTAAATTATATTGATTGACATGATAGATTCGAGAAAATGATTTTGTAATTGCTATCTTATCTCTCTAGTCTGAGCCTGAAGCAACTTTTCCATCATGTTTTCTTTGTTTTATAAACCTTGTCTAACTCGTCTATCTCAGCTAGCCCCTTTTCGATGAATCCACCATATATAGTTGTGTTCTTAACTTGAATGGTTCAAAAGTTACTTTTTGGTAAACTTATATAACTTGCGCTCTTTGCAGTTGAACAGAGATGTCACTGGACCACGACATCCAGGGGTTATTGGAGATCGAGGATCTGGATCATTTTCAAGGGAAAGTGAGTACATTTATTGCATAAGTTATTGTTATCATATCTCGTTAGTTTTATCATGTCTCCTTTGAGGTTACAATAAATAACTTAGCTCAATATTCTGTTGTCTTTCCCAGTGTCTGTGTGTTGGGCTAATCTGTTAACTAAATGATTTACCTTTTCGTGCAACAATCATTTTACTGATGTTATTTTCTTGGTCTGATTTCTGCCAAACTTTATTTGCATCCTTTAATTGCATATACTGATTCATGAATCTCGGTGATTCCCAGTGATATTATCATGTCCTGGAATACACGAGAAAATTGTTAAATAGATGGGGGCAATTTAACTAAAGGTTGGCCAATGTTGCTTCTATGAAATTGGTGTTTGACTTGAATTCGAGTGCCACTAATTGTTGGCAGATTTAGATATTATCATGTCGGTTGAACACTTGAATGTGAGGATTGCTATCACTTGTACTTCGAAACTCCTTGACTACCAACATCCGTCCTACTAAAATTGCATAGTTGAACATTTGAATAAGGGTCATGTATTTAACACTGTAGTCAGTCAGGCTTCTTGGCCTGGTAGTGCATGTTGTCATTTCTACAGTTTTAATTCTCTGTTTAATGTCCCCCATTGCATGAAGGAAAACTTTTTATCTTTAACTTGATGAGGCCTGAAATTCTAGACTACACCAGTCACGTGGCCTTAAAACAGCATCTTGACCTTTTGTGCTTTGCCATCACATTCAAACTGTATGAATGTATGTTTGTGAATTCAATTTATTATCCCCCCCCCCCCCCCCAAAAAAAAAAAAAAAACACACACACACAGCTTCCTTTTCTTTCTTTTCCTTCTTAAGCCCCCAGGAATCTGAAGAGTGGAATCAACTTCGTACCCACCTTATTGGGAGAAAAACTTCAGAACCACCCAAGTACCAACTGTTAGTTAGCCATTTATATTGGTACTGGGGTACTGAATGATAAATGCTAGGTAACGAGGACAAAAAGGTGAATACCCAATGTTCAATTGTAATGTGATCTAGAAGGAAAATGTTCTCTTTAGATTCAAAAGCATTCTCTAGGATACAAATTCTTAATAGTGGTAATACACATAGTTTTGGAACATGGGCTTGTTTCATTGCTCAGGAGAGCTCGTATCAAGGTGACATGAGACATAGTCATTGATGATAAGAAACATGGAAGGCATGCTACCTAGCCGGTGAAATAAGGGACAAGAAATATGGTTTGATAAATAACTCCCTTTTTTGGCATATTACACCTATATGGTCATTGAAATAATATAAAACCAGTTGGTGGAGGAGTCAGTCTATGAAGATCTCAATGAAAAGTTTAATGAAAGCTTTTAATAATTGTCTTTAACCTTTATGTGTTGTGAGTTTGCTAGTAGATGTCTTAGGAGTCATTATTTGAATTTTGGGTCTTAAGGGTATTTTGGTTTTTTACTTGTTTGCAGGAATTTTCAGCAAATGTGTTGTTTGAATCTTATGTGGTTATTTAATTGTATTAGGCAAGTAATTAGAGTAGTAGTTATTATAGGAAAGTTCTATAAGTATTTTGTCTGTCTATTTAGAATAGGAAGTAGGAATTTCATTTATAATAGAATTCTATCTCTTAGGTAAGTTATAAGCTTATAAATACTCTTGTTATTGGGTTATTCGTAGCAGAAATTCATGAATAAAATATTCAGTTTATTTATTTTATAGTTTGTTTGTTTTTCTTCCTTGAGATTCTTCTAAATTCCCTTCCTCTTCCCCTCTTTCCTCGAGCTACTGTTCATGGGTTCTGTTCGTAACCGAGAAGCTGCCAAGATTTCTCTATTCTTCCGGTCACGGTAGTAGGCAAGATCACCCTATTTTTGTCATATGTCAATTTGGCATTAGAGCCCAAGGCTTCCCCAAATGATGAACTATATTTTTCTTCTTTTTCATATATAACTATGGTTACGAATGCACAGCTTTCTTCTAAGTATGGAACTTTGTTGAAAGATTATGAGGTTATCAAGACAAAAGTTGCTTTCTGCAAGGATGAAGTGCAAGATATTGACAGAAAATTGGAAGCCTTGAAATCCTCTCTTGGTACCTTAAGTAATTGTTGGGGCTAGTAGATTTGACTGACCTGAAGCCTTTTTTTTTTTGGGCTGGCAAAACAACCTCTTGGAGCAAAATTGGCTATTGAACTTCACAAGTTTGCCAAGGCTAACAAAGAATTCAGTATTCAAAATTTTGAAGGGGAAGCAAAGATGGACAAAACCAACGATTTTCTAGTGAAAAGAGTTTCAGAAGTTAGGCTGTGGGAACTGCTGTTTCTGCTCAACAAGTTCAGTAGATAATACTAGATGCATTTGCTGCAAACAACTACAATGAATAGATCATCAAAGCATCACCAGAACATATGGCGGAGGTTGAGATTGCATCACAAGCGGGAGAAGTCCAGGAGCAAAGTCAAGAAGCGTTTCCTATTCTATTCCCTCGAGCAATTGACTTTGTCCTTGGAGAGTCTAACATTGTCAAATGATGAGGACTCATGTTTCTTTATTTTTATATTCAGCAAAGGGACAGAAAATCTCCTCTGATAGAGCCTATGTTTCTATTTTGTGGATGACATTTCAGATTTTTTGGATTTTTTTATTTTTTTATTGTGGTTGAGTTTTTTCCAGCCAGGAGAATGATGCAGTCCACAAAGAGCTCAAGGAAAAGCAAAACTAAAACTTTTAATAATCATCTTCAACCTTCATATGTTGTCAGTTTGGTAGTAAATGTCGTAGGAGTCATTATTTTGAACTTTGAGTCTCAATGGTATTTTGCCCTTTTATTTGTTTGCAACAATTTTCAGCACTTGTGTTGTTTGATTCTTATCTAGTTTATTAATTATATTAGGAACTAATTGGAGTCATAGTTGTTATAGGAAAGTTCTATAAGTATTTCTACCTATTGAGAATATGAAGTGGAATGCTATTTAAAACAGAATTCTATCTTTTGGGAAAACTATAAGCTTATATATACTCTTATTATCAAGTTATACTAGGCAGAGATTGATGAATAAAATATTCATTTTTTTTTTTTGGTTTTTTAGTTTGTTTTGTTCTCTTTTCTTGAGATTCTCCTAAGTTCCCTTCTTCTTCCCCTCTAGCCAATGTCATTGTTACCATGAAACAGCCCCAAGATTTATCCACTCTTCTGCTGGTGCTTGTAGGCAAGATCACCCCAATCGTGTTCTACGTCAAGTCGGCACCACATTAACACTAGGATAAGTTGACGGACACTTTTAAATATGGGTAGGTTGAGCGATGAAACGACAGATGTTTGCTTGCATGCTTTCTTTTACTGATGACAATGGATCCCTTTAGAAACTAATACCTTTTCACTATGTAATACTTGGAAAATAATAACTATCAAAGCTACCACACATTTTTTATGGATATTAGGTGAATCCATTTCCTTTGAGCGAACCTTAATTTTTGAAACCAATGTTATGGGATATAGTGCACAACTACTTGAGCAGGAAATGTATCAGACTTCTGCTTTCCATCAAGTAATCCTATATGGTAAGTTGTTCTATTTTTGTGCCATTTCAGTATGACCTCTGTGTTTTCTTCTGACTTTTTGGGTTTTTGTTTTTGTTTTTTAATTTTTGTTTTTTTTTTTGTTTTTTGTTTTTGCTTTTGGTAAACAACTAGTATTGGAATTAGGATTTTTATTATAGTAATCAATCATTTTATTGAGTGGTGAGATTAAGTGTTAAGAACAATGAGATCTATGGAATACATTGATCTTGTGGAATTTATGAATCTTCAAAGCTTTTGTTGGCATTTAAAGCAAGCTAGCTGATGGAGCACTAACTATCAAGTAGCGATGGTGGGGAACATAAGATTTTGGTATTCAATTGTAGATACTTTCAAGGATAAGAACTTTAGAAGGAGAAAGCAAGGAAGGACATTTATGAAATTGGACGAATCACACCGAGGTTTCCTTAGGAATAACCTCCCAAGGTATGGATGCTTTTGATTTTTACAGATAGCCCAGAACATCATTAACTCAATCGAATATCATTTCATCTCTAAGTAATCTATTGCTAAAAGCTTTCTGCATAGGAGACTAGAATTGGTGGCTGAGAAATCTTAAGTGCTAAGTAAACTTAATACCGAAGCAAATCAGAAAGCTAAAAGCTAAAAGATGTAACAAGCCAAATTGAACCTGAATGCACCTAAACTTGACTCTACAAGACAGTAAAGTTGGAAAATACCCTTGCTGGCTTAGTGGGTTTACATGACCTTATGAGCCTTCTGCTTGCATTTATTTCAGCAGATGCTGAAGCTACAAAATGCCCTTGAGATACGTAAAATACATCAAGCTGGAAGACTGAAATGGCTAGAATGACCACCATCAATTTATGGTTTGTGGATTGAGTGATGCCCTTGTTCTTGTCTTTGCATTCTGCATCACTATCCTTGGGGTTCAGCCCTGGGAAGGTTAAGATAGAAGTCTAAGAATTTCTTGGTCTTCTTTGAGTCTCAGCTTTCTGAATTTATCTTATTGGTTTACGTCTAAAGTTTCACAATAATATCACCAACAATGCCTTCGAAGCCAACTTGTAATAATTCACATCAACTGATAAGACAAGCAAACCAATGCTTAGCGTTGACATTCTTTTTAAATCTATGTGATTTCATGCTGAAAGTTTGCTCTGATTCAAATATAATTGAATTAACTGAGGTGGTTTTTAGTAAAACCTGACAAATCTTTAAAAATCTTTGGTAGGGTGAATGATTGGTGGCAACACTTTTAGGCATGTGAGCTGGTCTCACATGAGTATTTCATTGATAAGGAATAGGTGCATCTGATTGTTGTCCTAATTTGAACTAGTATTTTTGTTCAACAAATTACTTGTAACTATTGGAGGAGAGAATATACAGTGGAACCTACAGTCAAGATTATTGAGCATACAAGTGGAGTCCATCTCTGAGAGGAGAGTGGAACAGATAGCAATTATATCATTGAAAGTGCAAAATAGGGAGAATTGCAGGAATTGGTAAAAGAATTCTTGGTCATGAAGGAAAGAAAGGCTGATGCTTTAGTTTTGCAAGCAATCAAAACATTGATGAGTACTTTTTTGAGCTAGATGATATTGCTTTTAAAACATTGTAGCAAGCATTGTCTTTTTGTGACTTACGTTCAGTTCTGTACCTGCTTGACATTTATGGCTTGCTATAATATTCTACTTTTGCAATTGCTGATGATTTTTACCATTTTATACGTGCATAAATTGTGCCCTTTTGGCTGGTTATTTTGTTGACGAGAAGCTATCTGCAGGTTCATCTGCTGCTGAATGGGTACAGGAGGCAGATTTTCCCGAGTGGCTAGATCATATGTCTGATTCAGAGTCTTACCTGGAAGGTAAGAGATGGTCATCACAGCCTCAGTTTTCTTCGTCAAAACCACTGTATAGAACATCATCCTATCCACTGCAGCAGCAACAACTGCAAAGAACATCATCGCATCCTCAGCAGCAACCGCAGCTGCAACACTTTGCCAGTGAACCTATTATAGTGCCCAAGTCATCTTTTACTTCCTTCCCACCTCCTGGTGGTAGACCTGAACTTGCTTCTCCGAGCAGTTACTCGCCTCGCATGAACATTTCATCTCTTACTGGTGGGTCTCAGTCGCCCTTCTCGGTACCAAGTGTCTCTCATTTGTCTAACTCCAATATGCATCTGGTTGGATTGCCTCACGAGTTTCATTATGGTAGAAACATGGCTAAGTTAACTACACCTGGTCTGCCCCTTAATAGTCGGTCACAGAACCACTGGAACAGCCATGGAAACATCTTTGATGGGAGTCATTCTAACATGTTAAACAGTTTTTTACATCAACAATTGCCTTTCCAAAATGGATTATTGTCCTCACATTTAATGTCAGCTGAGCAGCAGTTGCAACAAGCCAGGCTACATCTTTCTGTTCAACCATCCCTGGGTCATTTTTCGGCACTCCGATGTCCGCTGTATAACAGCTTTCCTACACCAGCACACCTGAGTAAATATGGTTTGGCCAAAGTGAGAGATCCAAAACCTAAGTCAGCAAAGAAGGGTAAACATAGTGTGCGCTTTTCTCAACAAAGCTTTGATGCTAGTAGCCAGGGGAATGATAGTAATTGGCCTCAATTCAGATCCAAGTATATGACAGCTGATGAAATAGAGAGTATTCTTAAAATGCAACGTGCTGCAACACATTGCAATGACCCATATGTGGATGATTACTATCACCAAGCTCGTCTTGCAGAGAAAGCAGCTGAATTGGGGTCAAAGCAACGTTTTTGCCCAGCCCAAACAAGGGAATCATCTTCTCGATCCCGTAATAGTGCAGAATCACAGCCTTATCTCCATATTGATGCTCTTGGAAGGGTTTCATTCTCTTCTGTACGTAGGCCACAGCCCCTCCTTGAAGTTGACGCACCTGCCTCTGCTTGTGGTGATGGTGCTGGAGAACCGAAAGCGACAGATAAGCCTTTAGCGCAAGAACCATTGCTTGCTGCTAGAGTCACAATAGAAGATGGACTTTGTCTTCTTCTTGATGTTGATGACATTGATAGGCTCCTACAATTCAGTCAGCCTCAAGATGGTGGAGCTCAGCTCAGGCGGAGGCGGCAGGTCCTCCTAGAAGGCTTGGCAGCTTCACTTCAGCTTGTTGATCCACTTGGAAAAAATGGCAGCTCTGTCGGGCTGGATCCCAAGGATGACATTGTGTTTCTGCGCTTGGTCTCTCTTCAAAAAGGGCGAAAACTTATCTCAAGGTTCATTCAGCTTCTGTTCCCTGGTTGTGAGCTATCCCGACTAGTTTGTATGGTTATATTCCGTCATTTAAGGTTTTTGTTTGGTGGCCTTCCTTCTGATTCAGAAGCAGCCAAGACCATTACAAATCTTGCAAAAACAGTATCAACATGTGTTAATCGAATGGATCTTAATTCTCTAAGTGCTTGTCTTGCTGCTGTAGTATGTTCCTCAGAACAGCCTCCTCTCCGACCACTTGGAAGTGTTGCTGGAGATGGGGCCTCACTTATCTTAAAATCTGTACTGGAAAGGGCAACTAACTTGTTATCTGATCCTGAGGCAACTGGCAAATATGGCATACCTAATTCTGGCTTGTGGCAGGCATCATTTGATGCCTTCTTTGGTCTTCTTACCAGGTATTGCCGTAGTAAATATGATAGTATAGTGCAATCAATATTCAACCAGAACCAGCCAAATGTGGAATTGAATGGTTCAGAGGCAGCAAGAGCTGTTAGCCAGGAAATGCCTGTGGAGCTTTTACGTGCTAGTCTTCCTCACACTGATGAGCACCAGAGGAAGCTTTTATTGAACTTTGCTCAGAGATCCATGCCTGTTACTGGTTTTAACGCTCATGGTGGGAGCGGTGGACAAATAAATCCTGAATCTGTGAAAGGTTAGCCGAAGTGGCAAGGTACATCATAAAACTGAAGGCTGTGAACCTCTTTGGGATGTCCAATTCTGGCTGCTGCCTGCTGGGTGCTTTGCTCATGTTAATTGAATGATTGCAAACCTGATAAAGAAATGAGGTATTGTTATGCATTGTGCCATTTTTATGGCCGAGGTTACTACATGATATTCCTTCTTTTTCCCTCTCTCCTTCTCCCTCCCTCCCTCACTTTGTCAGTTATTTCCTGCTTACCCTGATAAACATATTATCGTATGATTAACTGTGTATTATGTTACAAGATCCTGAAAGGATTCAGAAGCTAAAGCTTTTTCAACTAGGGGGCCTTATTTTTATGCTCTCGTGAACCTCATGAACCCTGCATAGAACTTGAATTAAAGGTTAGAATGTACAGGTTACTCGTGGAACTCAAGTAATCCTAGCATTTTCTTGTTTGCTGGCTAATTCCTCTCTTTTCTTAAGAGGTTTGAAGGAGAAAACAAGGAATAGAGAAAGAACGAAGAATCTTATTCATCTGGTGTGCATGATTGTATGCTAAGATAGGAAGATTCAGCTCTGCTTAGTTTCTGGGGGAAGTACTTGCAGGAACATTTTATGAAAAAATTGTAATAAACAAAAATATTTTTGCTTGACCATTTCTCAGTCATGTATTTCTTGCCAATCAATGCCCAATTCCCTCCTCCCTTCTCTCTTTGGTGTTCTTTATCAATCCGTCTATTGTTATTGTTATTGTCATTATTATTACCATCATTATTATTAGTACTACTACTATGACGCTTTTGGTTGGAGACATATGTTGTTATAGCGGCTGGGAACGGGGACTAGCTCCAAAGTATGTTGATTCGGCAGAAGAAAATATCCTGTGCTCGTGCAAAACTTGCGACTGCGCATTACCATTGAATCTGTTTGTTGCAGGGCCCCGGCAGAAAAGAGATTTGAATTATCCTACTCTCTGCCGGTGGATGCTTGCTTTCTATTAAATGAATGATAATTATGGTAATTGCTGGTCCATATTGTTGATTTGTAGTAAGTCCTTTTGAAATTTCAAGGTGGTTGGTTGTTAAGTTGTGTGTATTCCTAAAGATGAGGGATGCCAGCTTGTCCTTTTCTCTCTAATACCTACTGCACCTTTCATGAATCAGCATAAATACCGCACGTTACAACCAAGGGAAAGGGAATGGCGAACAGTAGAAACGTTTTGAAAAATAACGAAATGTTCCCATTAGTCTGGGCATTGTTTAAAGAAGTTGGGATAACATTAATTAACGGCCATTCTGTTAAACTAATTAGGGCAAAAAAGCAAGGCCAGCCATTAGTTAAACCGGTCTGAGCCTTCAAGACACCAATTCGACTCTAAGATGAGAACAAACAAAGAGGTGCGGCGAGAAGGCGACGAGAGTAGTAGTCGCCCTTTGATTGAAGAAATGAACGGCTTTTGCTGATTATAAAGATGTGTTTGGTAACAATCAAAACCCAAAAGAAGCCGCCGCCCAAAATGTCAATTGATGATAAATTTTCTTTGTGACAAACACCAATTTTACTCTTTCTTCTTTCCGATTTCAAACTTGGCATGTTAAAAATGAGTAGGAACAAAGCATCCTAACAAGGAACCTTCAAGAATTAATAAACCACAAGAAGAAAGACTAGCGTGTCTAAGTGGCAGCCGAATACCATTGGAAGTGCGATGCCGGGAAATCCTGAGAAGTTTTTCCTCAATTTTAAGAAGCTTTGTGACCAACTGTTTTTGATTTTTTTTTTTTTAGAGGTTAGACAAATTTTTAACAATTTAAGTTACTAAGGGTCATCACACGCCGTTACTTGTAAGGAGCAAGTTGTTTTAGGACTTTTGGCGGAGTTAGGCAGGGAGAAGCCATTTTTTTCCTTTCTTTTTTTCCTCCCAACCCCACAATATTCGTTCATTCATTTGGTATTGATATGGGATTTAGGCTGCGTAATGTTGGCTAGTCAAATTATATACTTTTCTTACCTAACTCGTACTTTATTATAGAGTTTTGACTTTAAAGTACTCTCGTAATAATTACATTGAGTTGGATTACTGAAAATACAAAAATATTAGCATTTTGTCTTCATCCCATAATTTTTCTATATCAGCAAAAGATGTAAAGAAAGAAACAAAGAATTTCTTGGTCTATTAAATGCATCAAACCAAGATAAAATGGAAATATCACAAAGAACCATTAAATAAGAACATTGTCATCAACCTGAAAAATTTCCATATAAGAAAGCGGGACACATCGAATCCTTTATTTAAAACCGAAACAAATTCTTGTGGCCATTTCCAAATAACAAAAATAAAATATGCTGCCGGCGAGTTAATTTTGAAGACCTTAATTCCTTGTTTGGAAATTTCAAGAAAAGTAGAAATCTAACTGTGCAAACAATTGGCAATAGAGAAGAGTCAAATTTGAAGAACGGAAAAGGACAACAGAATAATTAATAGTTAAAAAAAGAACAAGGACATAAGATTTTTGTTATATTAGTAGTATTGCTTGGGTGACGAGATGGCAAAATGTGAAGGGTCGTTATTGTAGAATTGTATTTCCATATTAATAAATATTATATGTATGAATATTCCCCTTCCATTACAGCGCGACTTCCTCCCTCCCTCCCTCCCTCTCACATCCACAAGACTAGGACTATGTCTAATTTCTCTCTCTCAAAATCAGTGGTTGATTGGACGATATACATTCATGAGGGGGGGTTGTTTAATTTAGTGAATAATATTAATTAAGAAAAATGTTTGTTAAGAACAATAATTTTAACCCCCTCATTTTGAGGCTTTTGGTGATCGTCGTTTACGCTCTCATGCAGAACATGATGGTTCACTTTTCTTCGGTTACAATGTACTAGTAGTAAACTAATTTATTTAGTTCCCATTTTTGGTTGGTTTTAAAACTCTGGATCGTATCTTTCATTCACATTTGACTTTGATGGCTCTTTTATTGGAATTTAAGCAAATTCCTTCTCTTATCTGTCCACATCTCTCCCTCTCTTTCTCTCTTTTTAAGCTTCTTTAATGCCCCTTTTGACATTAACTACTCAGTTGCATCATTTTTAGTTACTAGTTTTTCTATTCATTCCATCTCCAGTTCAGGTACGCATTTTTATCATATCATTCATTTTTTGTTTCTCTTATAAATCTGTCTATCCAAAGTTTGTTTTCCTGTAATTTAATGCATGCATCAATGTTGATTAAATCTGTTTTCATATGATATATGATCTTTTCTTGTTTCTCTGCGTGGTGACTTGTCCAAGGCTTATTCGTGTATGATCTCCGTTCCACTGATTCATACGTATGTCAAATTTGAGAACTTTTTGTTTGAAAGTGTTGCTTTGATTTTTGTGTCTTTTAGATTATGACGACGGTTTGTTATTAGTCAACGTGCGAGAGAGATATTACGTCATGCGTGGTTAGGATTTTGCTTCTGTTAATAGAGATGATTCTTGGTTTTTCTGATGTAGGTCAATTCTAGTTTTGCTTCTGTGAATAGTAGAGTCTTGGTTTTTCCGACGAAAGTCATTCCTAGTTTTGGATTCTTGTCTTATCCAATTCTCTCTCTCTCTCTGAACAGAATTTCTGAGTGTTCCTTCCAACTGCAATGGCTTGTTTTTTTTATTGGATGATCTTGAATTGTTTGGTTGTTTCTGTAATATTTTCGCTGGTTCTATATTGCTGATTTATACAGAGGTCTTTGCCGTTGATTAGGATTCCCCTGTGCTAATTAAACATATGTTCTGCCTGCATATGTACTATTTTGTATCTGCCTGTTCATTGAAAGATTTGGGAAATTTTTATTGCTCTGATTATGAATCTTTTTTTTTTTTTGGAAATAAGCGACAGTATGCAATACATAGAATTGAGTACTACTAATAGAACGTTTCTTCTACTTCTCCAGTACAAAGCGGATAAGAATTGTCAATCAACTTGATTTGGATCCTTCTGATGCTGTCTACAGTGTTGAGAAGAACCACATAGAAATACAAGATCATTAAGTCGCAGCAGACATAAAAGTTTCAGTACAGTTCCGAGGTTGGTGATTTTCGTCATTCATATATTAGTAGTAATGTAGGTCTGCAAAATAGGTATAGGCAGTTTGATCATCAGCGATGGTGTCTCAATGTAGCGTGTGGATTTATTAAGCTATAGTTAGGACTTAGGATAGAACCTCAGCGTATTCAAATTTACCCTCTAGGAACTTTCAGTATCTGTTCCACAAAACTTGTAATCTTGATCTGGAATCACTCTAATTTCATATGTTCAATTGCTAGTCACTGTCTTGTACATACTAAATTTTTCCACTGCAATTGGTGTAGACATTTTTAGACACATAGAGGGACTTGGTTATGTAATAGAAGAGGATCAACAGTATCACCTTGATCGACCGTTTAAGAAAGAGTCTAACTTAAGATGACGGGGTTCACGCCTTATATGTGACGTTACATCTTTACAAGACTAGACAGTGAGGGCCTAATGCCAAAAGGCACTGTTTGACACGGGAGTCTAAAGCGGGAACTACATACAAAATTCACATGATGAAACGCCAATGATTGAAAAACAGTGTAATTACAAAATTCACGTTATTCACTCAGTCGGGCTCCGTATCTGGTCATACAAGTAAATCTTTTGTTAGATATCAACTGCAAATAGATTTGAGAGTTTATTGGTTCTGAAATGTAAACGTCAGCTATCCAGGGAACAACCATTACATGTTTCCTGGTTTTACTCTAACCACCTCATGTCTTAAATAACTCAACTTGTTCATCAGCACTTGCAGGCATGGATTTTGTGGATGCCAGACGGAAGAGCCAATTTTCAAGAAAAATTATTTTGGCTGCTGGAATTATTATGCTTTTTATATTTGTCTTCAAGAAATCACCAGATTTTAGTGGTTCTAGCAAGGTAATTCTTGTTCTTCCACTGGAGAATCAAGACAATGTTTGGTATATATACATGGGTTGGCTATAGATAGCTTTCTTTAACATTCTACATTATAATCCTAGAATTTCCCTGGTGGAGGAACGGAGTTCAATTCTCAAAATACATTTCTGAACTTAAAAGCCTATGAATTCTTCTATGCATCTTTATAATGTAAAAATTGGCTTAGATAGTTCCTCAATTATAATGTTGTGCCCCGGTGGCCTGCATCCATTCAAGTTATCTAAGAGACTTTCCAAAGGAGAGAACTGTGCATGTGCTAAAGCTGGCAATTTGCAAGACATGGATCCTCTCAATAATTTATATCATGAAATTCAGTTTTTTTTTTTTTTTTTTTTGCCTTTTGGTTCTCTATCTTGGTTAATATCTTTAATTTGTGATTTTCAAAAATTTTCAGTTCTCTCAGCTTGAACCTGGTGTAACTCATGTCTTAGTAACTGGAGGTGCTGGCTACATAGGTTCTCATGCTACGCTTAGACTTTTAAAGGATTCATATCGCGTAACAATTGTGGTATGAGCCACTTTGATGTTTGGTTGATAATTCCTTTCTTTGTATTGATAAGAATGATGTTCTGAATATTATCTTGAAGGACAACCTTTCTCGTGGAAATCTTGGAGCTGTTAAAGTTCTCCAGGAACTGTTTCCAGAGCCTGGAAGACTCCAGTTTATTTATGCTGATCTAGGAGATGCAGCAGCTGTATCCTACCATCATCCCTCTTTGTAATGTTACCTTCACTATATGATTGTCTATGGAAAATTGACTATCTGCAAGGCGGATGTTGTGAGCTTTTCTTAACGAATATATCAGGTCAACAAAATATTTTCTCAAAATGCCTTTGATGCTGTGATGCATTTTGCAGCTGTTGCATATGTTGGTGAAAGTACAGCTGAACCTCTGAGGTATATGGCTGGTGTGCTTTAGCATTGACACTATCTGCACTTTAGAAGGAAAGGACACTTTGTCTTGAAGAGACAGCTAGCCTTTTTAGGTTTGGAATAGCAAATTGTCAACCTCCCAACAATCTAAATTTTGAACTCAATCATCAATAAAAATGAATTGAGGAAGAGAAAATAAGTTTGTTGCATATTAATTTATCAGAAATTTTATCTATTCTACTGATCCTTGGATAGCCCTTTTTATTACCATAAAATTTCTGTTGTTAGGTCGATCAATTTACTTTGATAATGTGAAACATATATTACTAACTTCTCATTTGACTATATTACATTTATTATATGTGTATATGTATATCCTTTACATTGATTCTTTGCAATCATTAAACTTTGATTTTCTGTAACAATAGTATCACCGAATTTTTCTGTTGAAATTTTACTGTTCAACACTTCTAAAATCCATGTAAACGATATGTGTGTAATTACTGATCAATTACAAGAAGATTGATTGTTAAAATTATATGTAGCCCAGCTTCCTTCTGATGATTTGATGTTCTCAATTCACCTAATATCTGTTTTCTTCACATCACTTTTCTGCGTTTTACCTCGCAGATATTATCACAATATCACATCAAACACCTTACTGCTAGTGAAGGCAATGGCTGCCCATGGTGTAAAGACATTAATATATTCAAGTACTTGTGCAACATATGGAGAGCCTGAAAAAATGCCTATTACAGAAGACACTCCTCAAGTGAGCCATTTTCAAACTGTTCAAATGACTTCTTTCAGCTGTCTGTAATTTGTAAATGACTAGACAATCTTCCTCAAATCCAAATTAATAATACGGAAAGAGTGTGTGTTTGTTTCCTTCGTTTAGCGCCAGAAGCTAGGACTGCAATGTTTGGTTCACAATTAATCAAAACCAAACTATTACTGTTTATTAATCAAAAAGAAGTATCTGTGATGTACAAAATTAAGGAAATTGCAGGGAAGAAATTCACTAATTGCCATTGTTACTAAAACCAGGTCCCTATTAACCCATATGGCAAGGCAAAGAAAATGGCAGAAGATATCATTCTCGATTTCTCAAAGACTTCTGACATGGCTGTCATGATCTTAAGGTTTGTGCTTCACTTTCTTTTCTGCATTGCTATTGTGACTTGCTCAAAATTTAAAAGATGAAAATGTTGTGCCATTTATAGTTTTCTTCTTTAGATTTGTCATGGATTTCCAGAAAATTAATTTAAAAACAATTTCAATGTGATGACTGAGGTACTGCTTGCACCTGAGTAGCAGATTTTTATATTTTATTTACTCCGTATATACTCAGAAAGATATTAGAAGCAGTCCTGCCAGTTCTGTTATGGGATTCTGCAGTTGATTGCACACCATGCACAGGTTTTCTTTAAGGGGTTCATGATGATTAGAACTGGCTTAATGATATATATTCAGGTACTTTAATGTGATTGGCTCAGACCCTGAGGGAAGGTTGGGAGAAGCTCCACGACCAGAATTGCGTGAGCAAGGTCGGATATCAGGTGCTTGTTTTGATGCTGCCAGGGGGATAATTCCTGGACTAAAGGTATGTAAAGATGTTGTCACAATCATCCTCGGTGCTATTGTGGTCATTGTTGTCTATTCCTAAGTTTCTCTGCATGCTGTCTTCCAAGAGATTTTACACCTTAAAAGCTGCATTCAGGAACCAAAATAATACTAGCCTTGCATCTAGTTACAAAGTTTTATACTATTACTTATCTTGATGAGAATGTATCCTGCATTTGTCATCACTGGTGTACTCTCGTGTCTGCACCATTACATTGAGTTATCCTTTTTTTTCTCTAATGGAAAAAGTGTAAAATGTATCAGGCCTTGAAATTCAAATGATCATTATTTATTGTTTTATTTTCACACTAGAATAAAAGGACACAGTTAGCTTAGTTTTGCTTCCTTGAGCAAGGAACCGTTCTGTATTTCAGAATTTTCCACCCCCTGTTATTTCAGGAAAACTAGGGAAAATTGTTGATTTACAAAACAGGGAAAATTGTGAATCAACATTAAAATGGCATTTTGAGATGAAATACTTTTGTCTAAGCCACCTAAATTCTTAGATGTATGCTGCTTGTAGTTGTGTAGTGACTGATCCAACAACAGTACAAATATAGTTTATGAAGAAAGGGAAAAAAAGGTCTGCTTCAATCATTCAAGTGCCAGACACAACATCACCCCCCCCCCCCCCCCCCACACAAAAAAAAAAAAAAAAAAAAAAACCCAAAACCAAAAACCCAAAAAAAAAAAAAAAATCCATCTCTCTGTATTTATATATCCTAAAAATGTCTTAGATATGTGCATGCTTCATTGTCTCTGTGTGTGTATTTGAGAGCAGAGAGAGAGAGAGAGAGAGAGAGAGAGAGAAACAATGATTGATGCACATATCTAGACATTTTCATGATCTCTGTGGACTTTTCAAAATGAAAGATAGATAGTCTTTCTTTTTTTTACCTTTCTTATGGTTGCAGGTTAGAGGAACAGATTATAAAACGTCAGATGGCACTTGTGTGAGAGATTACATTGATGTTACTGACTTGATAGATGCACATGTTAAAGCTTTAGCTCATGCAACCCCTGGTAGAGTTGGAATATACAATGTTGGCACGGGAAAAGGTAGCCATTAATTTGCAAATGATGCGTTCTTATTAAGATTGTAACATTCTGCAAGCTCTTACGTCCATATTTGCTGCTTTACCAACACAGGTAGCTCAGTGAAAGAATTTGTAGAGGCTTGTAAAAAGGCAACTGGTGTGGATATAAAGGTGGAATACCTAGCTCGCCGTCCTGGGGATTATGCTGAAGTCTTTAGTGATCCTTCCAAAGTAAGGCAAGAACTGGGCTGGTCAGCAAGATACACTCTTCAAGAGAGTTTGTCAATTGCATGGAAATGGCAGAAGGCACATAGAAATGGTTACTCCAATTGATAAAGTGATGTCTTGGGCATCATACAGGACTTGCTTTGAGGGCATTATGGTTCAGCGATATATATGTGCACTCATTACCATTTTCTCTTCCTGGTAGCATACTCTATCTGCCTACTGATTGTTTGTTACACTAGCTAGCCTTGTAACCAGAACTGTTGAATAGAGAAGCAAGTAGAGTTTTCACGATAGTTGATTTGAATTACAGTTTTAGATTGTGGAACATTTTGATAGAAGCTGGATGAACAAAGAACATATAAATAGGAAGAAAATGAAATGTCATGAAATCATAGAGATTTTTATGCCTAAATATGAAATGTAATATTGCAAAAGAGAATTTTCTGAGGGTCAATTGTTATGGTAATTCTGGTCATCCCCTATGGATTGTATATTATGTCATATTGAAAATGAGAATATCATAACAGAGAACAGAAGCACAAAAGCACTATTATACAAACAGGAAATCATGTGGATATAATGCCAAATATGAGTTTGAGACAGTCCATAAGTGCTTTCTATGTCAATTTGGATAGCTATCAGCATCCAGAACTGTTTGTCCTTAGTTTATGACGAATTCCAGGATAGGCTAACATTACAGATTTACACTACAAAATACCATAAGAGATTATGTATTCTCTTGAAAACCAGAGCAAGCACGACAGTTTATCATAGAATGTCTAAAGTAAAATCTCAGTCTTTCTTTCTTCTTCATATTGTGTTTTGGTTTGGGCTTGATTAGCATTCTCTGCTGAGATATATGAATCTGTAATGCATCTGGAGTGAAGATTACTTTGCATTACTGTTTAAATCAAAAACTATGGCACCAATTTTGTTCATGTAAATGGTGAAAACTTGGGTAAATTAACAAACATTTCAATATAGCTGTCAGATCATTGACATCATATGTTGGGTTGTTCTTAGCATCATATCTGTTCTTAACCTAATAAATAATACCTCGTGGAATATTATGTCCTTAATTCCATTCACTAAGGGTTCGTTTGGTTCATAGACAGGATGACTCATCCCAGGATCTATAATCCTCGGATGAGTCATCCTCGGATGACAATCCTTTCAATCTAGTGTTTGGTTAGTACTGGATTTGATGGGATTTCTTAGGAAATAGTTTCATCCTGTGTTTGGTTGGAAATTAGATTATTGTTTTATTGGCTAAAGTACCATATATTTATATAATTATTTTTACTTGGCAATCTAACACATATTCAAATAATATTATAAGAATAATAACATGGTAAAATATAAAAATAGAAATCAGATGAATTGCTATTTTATTTGATAATTCAAAAAAATAATGTTCAAATAGTATTATATGAATTATCATATCAATAAAAAAAACATAATAATAAAATACATTACTACAATAGACTAAGAATAAAAAAATAGTTTTTTAAATAAAAATTGGGGAGCTTTAAGATCCCGATTAATCACAAAATAGAAGCCCAACAATCATAAACAATAAAATTAATTAATTATTATTCAACACAATACATAATGATCAACACTAAATAATATGCATATTAAGATCCACAATCATCCAAAAAACTTTCATGTAAAGGTAGGCATGGACCAGTTAACTGGTTCATGCACCCAAATTCCTAATCGAAATAGCTTGTATTGGTTCGTCCAACCGTTTCTGACTCTCATTAATCTGTTAATCAATTATTAGTTACCGATTAAAGAGGATTGGGTATCGCAAGTAACCAGAATCATATAATATTGAGTAAAATTTAAAAAATAGATAACAAAAATAACATAAATACTTGTGTAAATAAAAAAAAGCCAATTTGTACAATTTCAATTATTTTGAAATACAAGCAATAAAATTATAAATTGAAACTTTTGCATTCACTCTTTTCAAAATAAAAAGTTAGAAATCAAAACTTTTCATAATACAAGTAAAAAATACTTATGCTATTTTCCATTTCCGTATCTAAGTTATATCAAAGTAATTTTTTAGTTGTTCTAAAAAAATATGATAATTAGAGTATAAAAAGAAGGAATAATATACAAATTAAAATTGAATAGAAAGAAAGATCAAATATGGTATTTAAGTTTTTGATTTATTTTAAACTTGAAAATGAAACGATTTATATGAGAAAATAAAATCATGAGGAATTCAAAGTGGAATTGAAACTAAATGCAAACCCCCACACACACAAAAAAAAAAAAAAAATCATTGGAAACATAAAATAATAATATGAACAAAATTAAAAATGTAATACAAATTACAAAATAATTTTTGAACGAAAAATATTAAATTGTACCTTTAACAAAAGAGAGTACTATGGAAGATTTAGGAAGACAACATATTAATCTTGATTATTATAAGATATGTCTACAACTAAATTAGTTTAAATTATTATTATCTCACATACACCTTCATCCCAGGATAACTAATACCAACCCCCCATGGGATTATTTTATCCCATGTTTATGGGATTAAAGTAGTTAAGTAGGATAAATAATACTATGTAAAAAAACTAACCAAACATGGGATGACATGGGATCAGTTATCCAATCCCATGAACCAAACGTACCCTAAGAAATCAGCAAATAACGCTGCTCACAGCCAAGAAAATTAAATTCAATGTATTAATGCAATTTGTGATTGCTGTGAGCTCGAATGGTTAGATTGCTTAGTTTTAGAGGAAGAACAACCTGCCTAAACTCCTTGTACGTCCTACTTATGCAACTTTAGATAAGCCTGATGTGTTCGGTCAGCCCACGGTTATTCCCCAAGTAAAAATCAAAGTAACCATTGATGTCAGCTAATTGTCCTCTTCAGTTGTCCAAATAGTTATTATTTTCCACCTCAACTTAACTTGAAGTAGCATATTTTCTTTCGTTGCATTGGTTTTCTTTTCTTTCTTCGTATTTTATTTTCTAATTTTTTTTCTTATTTGTTTCTTCATCGTTTTCCCAATTTGACTCAGACTATAATTAATGATTTTATTCATTTTCTTTACACGAAGTACGTGTAGCTGGTAAATTGGTTAAGAACAGAAGATTCATATGCTGGAACAACATCAGTATATCAGACTATAAGTGACCACACACGATTCGGCTAAGTGAACTCGGCCTCATGCCAGTCTTTTAACTATGCATACATCCCATGGTTGCCATTAATGGTTAGAAAATTATGATTACAACTAGCCCGCAAATCTCCTCATTTCCATAAAAAGCAACAGTACGAAGGAAAATAATGCGCAAATGATGAGGTGACTAGAAGTTTTTTTTTTTTTTTTTTTATAATCCTATACTGTTACATGGCGAAGGGAAATTTGGTAGGGTGAGATTCGAACCCCCGACCTTTGGAGTGGAGTCATAGAGTTCTAACCGCTCGACCCTCCATTCGTTCCCAACTAGAAGTTAAAAGGGGAAAAAAAATTGGAAGACCAGTAATAATTTTTTATTAAAATTTAATAGTTTTTCAAAACTTGCTATTTTTCTATTATTGTTAGGGGTGGTAATCGATTCAGGTTTTGAGTAGGTAGGTCAAGTTGAGACACATTTATAACAGCGAAAGAGAAGAAGAACAAAAGAGACTAACACACATTTTTCACACACACAAGGATCAAACACATTTTTTTCACACACTAATATCAAAATCACATACTAACATACACTTAATTTCTTTTACAATTTACTCTTCATAAAACTTAGATAGAATTCTTAATTTTCCATTACAATTTACTTGATTAATTATCCAATAGGTGCAATATATGTTTGAATATAGATGGATGAAATTAAACTACAAAATATTAATTTTTTTTTTTTGGAGTTTGTAGGTCGACTTGCAGCTCAGTCTGGTTCGACCTGATTTTTACCCGACCCGTCAAGTTTAAACTCAAACCCGTTATTTTCAGATTAAATTTGTCTCGTATTTTCAGATCATGTTGAAAAGTACCACTCCTAATTGTTGTGGTAACTTAAAAGTTATTGTATGAAATCCATATCTCCATCATATAAAAAAAACATTCCAGAGAAGGTAAGGCCTGCAAATATCGTCAACAATCAAGGCATGCAATCACAATAGTTGACCTCTAATGATAGTCCAAAAGAAGCTCAAGAAACAAACCCAAAAATGATTTCATTATCAAGTGATTTGAAATCAACACAACTACGCACTGAAAAGTTAAAGGACAAGCACGAAAAACAGAATCTCTGAAAATTAAAGTGGAGAAAGGAAGAAGTTTAACTCCCAGATTAGGTATTTTAACAAATAACGCTAAGCTAGTCCATAAATGCATTTTTCGGCTACTACATGCAGCCAATAGCATATACACATTAACATGAAGGATAATATGTATAGAGGATTCTTTTTCTATGCCTAGAAGCAGTCATGAATTGTAATTTCCTGGCTACAGAAGTTCAACCAAAATCAGGTACAATGAAGTACTCTTCCTCATCATCTTGCAGCTCAATTCTTGGTTTCTTGCAAGGCATGTAGGTTTTGGGTGTTTTATATGAAGTAGCAGTGTTCGACTGTGGTACAGGTAGTTGAGGCACTTCTGCAGCTGATAAGGCTTCCTCAGCTGCCCTTTCACCATAAAAGCCAATGTCTGTAAGCCATTCAAGCTCACCAAATTCAAGTTGCTGCTTCTGCAAAAATGTACACCAAAGAGGCACTTGCGTTATACACTATTTAATTAGGGTCAGTTAGCCAGCAGCCTATTACAATTTGATAAGAAAGTATATTTGCACAAATTTGTAAGGCTTCTGTAATCCTTATCATGTGATGGGGCAGAAAATATAAGCAAAAGAATGCTTGTTAGCTCAAGGCCTTTAGAAATAAAAAATTTTCAGACAATGAAGTGAGCAAATATTTGGTACAATTTATCAGATGTTCTGGTCTTGACGATCATAGTGAGGTGCTCGCAAGGAAGCTTCATTCACTGCCAAAAAGAAAAAAACATGTAGCTAACCATGCAAAGAGGAAATTAGAAAAGCAGTTTTGTTGATGCGCCCTAACAAGGCTCCAAGAACTGATGGTATGCCCACTTTCTCTTTTGAAAAGTTTTCAATAGGTATTATAGACAACAGTGTTGCTCCTATCAAAAGTTCCTTTCATTCCAGCTCTTTGTTGAATCTACAGACCCTTCTTAAATCAAATGGATACCCAAAATCAGCAATTCTTTAAACCTCTCAGTTTAGGGCCATAGAACTCTGCATGTCATCTATTGGATTAAGCAAAAATTCTAGCAGATAAACTCGGCCTACTCTTCACATTAGTCCAATTCAATCAGCTTTTCTTCTTATTAGAAAAATTTTGCCTGATATAGTGTTGCAAATGAATACGCCCATTTTCTAAACAATTATGAGATAGAATAATTAGAGATTGCTGGGGTTAAAAATTGACATGTAATAAGGGAAATGACATGGTGGAGTGGATTTAATTAGCTTAAATGATGTGGAGAACGGGTTGTAACCCTTTTTGTAATATGTGGATCTGAAGTTTCACTAGTGTTAGGTATTATTCCTTCAGGCTTTAAAAGAAATGGTAACAATGTTGGCTATTTGTCCTTCAGGCTACAAGGTGAGTATTTCTTTACCTGTTTGCTACTGATATATGCTGAAGGGGTTAAAGAGTAACAAATTGCTCAAGGAAATGCATTAATTTGCAAATGCTCAATATGCACAGACCCGAAATGAAAGAATAAGAATTGGATCATTGCTGATTTTGAACAGAAATCATTTTTTGTATCTTTTTGTTTGTTTTTTCCCTTTTTCTTGTAAATATTGTTTGATCTAATTAAGCATAGTTGTCTGTCCTGGCATACTAACAACAGGAATAAAAAGCAAGTAACCCCACCTAGAAGAACAATAACTTAAATCAGTCAATTTTCTCACCTTATCTGAGGAATCATAATCAGAAAGCTGTAATAAGTCATCCACAGCCCAAGATGATGATGTCATACTAGACAATTGTTGTGTGGGCATCTTAGAAGGAATCTGTTGTTTAGGTGGCTGTGGTTCATTCTGTCTTTTCACACTGTCCTTATTACAGCTGGAGCTCAAGGCAACCCGAATTCCAGTGGCCAGAAACCTTTGGTGGTTTGCAGCAAGAGTACCGGCTGAGTGGATAGGTTCATCACAATCTCGGCAGAAGAGAGCTCTGTCTTCAACACAGAAAATGAAAGCAGCCTTCTCCTACACGTATGTGTACAAGTATGGATCACAAAACCAACAAATACTGAGCATGATGATGACTTAAAAGGTCAAAGCTATGAGCAAGACATGGTTCCATTCATTACTCAAGGTTCGTCCATTCCTTTTAATAGCTAGTGAAAACTTCAGTCAGCGCATGGTTTGTCATAGATAGCCATGCTTAATTAGATCAATGAATATTTACAACAAGAAAGGAAAAAATAACACCTGCATAGAGAGCTATGCTTAATTAGCTATACAGCTCCTTCTCTTTCCTAATTTTGTAATGCCATTTGATTTAACATGAGAACAGAACATGTCAACTTGTTTTTCTATTTAGATTGTAAGCACCTAAAAGATGCTTAAAGATTTAACTAGAAGATCAGCATTTGGTACTTTAGTTGCATTGATAATACAAAAATCTTTTCGCCTAAGCATTTTGACTACTGAAAAAGCTTCACTGATACCTCAAAAAGTAACTTATTCATCAGGATCACAGTAAAACTCATAAAGGAAGCTATCTTGGTTTCCTACAGATCATCTCAGAAGTCAGATTGTTCAGCTGGCTTATGAAGCTACTGTGTATCCTAGTGAGGGAGAGCAAAATTGAGAATTTGGGCACAATGTGAGAGAAATTATATTGAATTCAACTGCGCAAAACATATGTGGAGGAAGAAGAATAATAGTAGTTTCTGAATTATGCAGAAAGGCAAGAGACCCAGGTGCAGTCACAGGGAAGTGGTCCCAATGTTTGAGAGTAATATTCTGCAATAGTTGGAAAAAGATTAAAAATGAATTATAGAATTGTTGAGTTGAGATATTCTCAAAACAGTCAGAATAAAGAAGAAGGTGACAAAATAGATCTCAAGTAGATCAGTAAAGTAGATCTTTTCTTAGTGTTTGTTTTGTTTTGCAAGTATTGAGGTGGGAACAGATTGTGTTTCTTTAGCTTTCTTCTCCAAAACGTAGTAATTTTACAAGTGGAATTCCGACATTTTGGCCATACTGACATATTTTACACAGATTTGAAGAAGCTCACTTACAGAGTAAACCAAATCCTCAAGGTCCATCAAATTCACGAAACACGAATAACCTTACAGGGTCATTGCATAAGGTTTCTCTCACATCTTTCCTTTAGTCAGGCAATTATTACATGAGGCTACAAAATTTACCCCTTTAAGCCGTTCAAATCTCCCTTTGATCTTTGTAAACTCAAGAAAATAATATCCTGGCACTCACATTGCCATCAGTTTTATCACAATGACAACAAATTCACGAAACACAAATAACCTTACAGGGTCATTGCATAAGGTTTCTCTCACATCTTTCCTTTAGTCAGGCAATTATTACATGAGGCTACAAAAGTTACCCCTTTAAGCCCTTCAAATCTCCCTTTGATCTTTGTAAACTGAAGAAAATGATATCCTGGCACTCACATTGCCATCAGTTTTATCACAATGACAATGAACCACAGGTAGTCGGTCAATACTAATTCATAAATATGGTCTAACTGACGAATTATTATGGATATAAGATCAATGATTAATGCATATTATCCACTTTGATTGCTACAACAAGGACTCTTCAGCAAACTTTAGCATATGTTGTCATCAAAGGTTATTTAGGATTATCAAAACTAACCGATTGTAGTTTAAATTTCAACCATAAGCTTTCAGTGGCCTGACATTTGGGATCCTTAATTATGCGACTTTAATCCTAGTCTTCCAAATGTACCATCCTCCAAGAGGAGTGCTGCAAGACTGATCCTGATCCCTAGGTGAAGCGCCTCGAGATAAAACTACTTGGATACCACTCTGAAGGAATATATCTTGAAAATCAGGAAAGTATATATATATATATATATATATATATATATAACACGGAACAATTACCGTTCAAGATCTGTTAATATTAGAAAATTCAAAACCAACACTAGCTGCCAAATATTAACTCTTTATTAATGAGATTCGATCCGTAACCTATTTAATTCTCCAGGACAAAAGAAGCTGAAGGCAACTAACAACTCAAAATACTCAAACTCCGCAGGATCAGAATAACAACAAAGTGTTACAGAAGCAAAAATTCTAGACTGATAAACATAAGACATGACTACTACTAATTCCAGCAAGCAGCTATTATGTGTATAACAAGCAGGAAGTGTACGAAGTAATATTATTTATAAAAAAGGAAAATGGAATGGGAAAATCAGAATAAAAAGAAAAAGGTGGGTTGGTTATATGGTGATTACTTGGCAGATATCACAGGGAGGAAGCTTGTTGGAAAGAGATTGAAGAAGTAGCCTTTGGTGCTTGCTTGCCAACTTGTTTGCAGCATGAACCTCAAGGTCACATTTAGCACACAGGGCTGCCTCATCTGCACAACAAATCACAGCTGCTTGAGCTTTCTCACATACATCACACAGGATCTTCATCTTCTTATATATATGTATATGATCTTTTTCTTATTCTTTTGCTGCTAGAATCTTTTATTATTGTCTATTAGCACTAATACTGTACTCCCCTAATCCCTCCCTCCTACTGAAGACAGTATGGTGAAGAAGATACTCTCTATGAACCCACAAGCAAAACAGGGATAATTATTTCTTAGCCATCATGGAAACTATCAGTTCAGTTGACAACGCAAGCCATGTGGTTAGGTGTTTTTATCCAAAGTAGCACTAATTAATAATTTCATGAAATATGGCAAGTGAGAGAGTGACGGAAGAAAAGGAAAAGACGGAAACAAAGAAAATAATAATTGTTTTGATAAATGAAAGAAAGAGGAGTGGTTGGCGGAGAATTCAAAGGATATATTATTTTTTTATTTTAAGATTTGGTGTATCAAATGGTAGATCAGAGTTAAGACAACAGTGCTTTGGTGGGGTTACTATTATCTTCCCATGTGTGGTTGTAGAGGGACTGTACTGGCAATACTTCTAACGCTATTGGCCACAAATTTTTTTTTTGTATTTATTTTAAGACAGTGACGTAACTGACCCCTGTGGATTGCTTCATTCCATCCATATTATGCTTACCACTGTCCCGATTATTAAATTTAATTATGTTATGCCCACCCCAATCTCAGGTCCCACAACCTACAACTGTCGTTTGCTCAGCCAAACTTAACAATTGCCCAACCCGAACGAATAGTGGATCGAGTTATTACTTTATCCGGTGATTGGGGTTTTCGAATTTTACCAATACTATTTCTCTTCTTGTATAGGTTTGATAGAAAAAAAAATGTCCAACGAACTCCCATACTAAACATCATACTCGGCAAATTAAGGGTGTTTAAGGGGAAAAAAATGGAATTGTCGCGTCTCGAAATAACACACAGTGAGGTCGTTGACTGTCGCGTTTCAAAAAGACGGTCTGGTCTAGTAATTCTTTTTGTAAAGATAAGTTTTGAAAAAAAACCGTACGTGTGTGATGAAAATTGAGTTTATGATAAAAAAAATGTATTTTAAGAAAAATGGTATTTTTAAAAGAAAGTAAGGCCGAGACTAAAAGTGCGACAGTTTTGGCCAACTGATTTTTGCAAAAAGGTTTTATTTAAAAAAATAAAGTCGCCACTTGGTACTGAGTTAGGGTATACTAAGTCACCCGAAAAAATTGTTTAACATAACAAAAGTAAAATTTTAGAAAAATAATTTAAAACCCTTTTCGATTCTACTCTATGAAAAACGAGAGAAAAAGGTTTGGAAGTCACATTTGAATAAAGGGAAGGCAAAGGCTCATGACTAAGGCACCCTTTCTACCTAGTTGAGGCTGGTTGTGAAGTTTAATCAAAATTTTCCTAAATTAACCCTAAGTTCTATCGCGTTCGGATGTATCTAAATGAATGCAAATCCTAAGTCTAAATGTGATATCGAAAGGATTGAGATGTTCCGTCGAGACTTGGTCGAAATTATCGCATTAATTGCGAAACCTGAGTCGAGGCCTCGAGGGAGCCACGAGTGTCTATGCAAAATGCGATACATAAAGAAAATAAAATAATAATATATATTAAGTGAAGAAAGAAAATGTGAATGTAACATGACGGGTACAGGGGACTAATATCTCGTGACTGAATGTTTCTACTCACGGAGGGGGAAACGACATGTATGTCACTACTTTCTACGTGAGTAGACGACTATTTCTAGTCGAAACACACAAAATGACCTAATTTCTAAGTGAGATGCAACCTAAATGTTATGCATTTAAAGATGTGTCAAAATAAATAAATAAATAATAATAATAATAATAATAATAATAATAATAATAATAATAATAATAATCATGCAAAATGGAAAATAAACTAAAATGTGTGAAGTGGGATGTAAAATGCACACAAATGAACCTAATATTAAAATGCCCTAAGGGTCTAGCGTTGGACTAGCTCTTTCTAGGGATTCCCACTTGTAAACACCAAATTTTGACACATTATTTACTTTTCAAACATTGGGGAGGTGTTTGTATTTTTGGGGTCAAATTTTAATTTTTCAATAATTTCGGGGGGCAAAATAGTAATTTTTATCTGTAAATATTTTTTATTAGTTTTGGGGGTTTTAAATTCACATTTTTACTTTCATACATATTTTTTAGTTTTCTGTGATTTTTTCAGATTTAATTGGTATTCTTTTTATATTTTACCAGCACAAGGGCAAAATGGTAATTTCGCCTCGTGAATACCATTTTAGTTCATTTCAGGTCCCAAATTTATTTTTCTAATTCTTTAAGCATGTTTCTAAATTTTCTTTATTTTTTTAAAGACGATTGCTATTTTTTCTGTAAATACTGCATTCAAGGACAAAATCGTCATTTTATAGTTTAAATTCATTTTTCATCAATTTTGATTCATAAATGCATTTCCTAGAGTTTTAAGCTTATTTTTAATTTTTCGGAACCAATAGCTATTTTCTGTATATTTCGTTATCGATGGGCAAAATTGTCATTTCACATTCCAAACTCATTTTTCACCAATTTTTTGGGTCCTAAATTCGTTTTTATGTTTTTAAGCATGTTTTTAAGTTTTTCTAATTTTTTTGGGATGGATTTCTATTAACAAATTTGTTATTTACATTTTTCTTAATTTTTTCATTTTTTATGAGAGAAAATAGATTTTTATGGATAAAGTTGTAATTTTTGTAGTCAAGAGCATTTTGGTCTTTTAGCTATTTCTTGGAAGATAAGTCTTTTGTTCACTATAAATACCCCCACTTGGGAATTTAAAAGAGGAGGAAAAAATAAAAAGCCTAAGTAGAGTTTTTAGTTTTTAGTTCTTTGATTTTATTCTATTTCACCAAGAACACCAAGAACACACACTTTTTTCTACACACATCTTCAAGTTTTCATACACCACACCAAGAACACCTACTAACTTTTAGTACATCTTCAAACTTACACCTAAAACACCTAGAACATACACTAGTGTATCTTTAAGTTTTCACCTAGAACACCTAGAACACACACTAGTACATTTTCAACCACTCACCTAGAACACCAAGAACACACACTCATTCTCTCTCACACACATTACACACACTATTCACTTTCTCTCACACACACTACACACACTATTCACTTTCTCTCTCTCACTACTACACACAGTTCAAAACACACACGCTCGCATTCTCTCTCACACACTACACACACCATTTTCACTACTTTACACATTCACACACTCACATTCTCTCTCACACACTACACACACTACTCACTCTCTCTCACAAACTACACACATTACTCACTCTCTCTCACACACTATACATATTACTCACTCTTTCTCACACACACTACATAACACTCTCTATCACACACCACACTCACTACTCACTCTCTCTCACACACTACACATATTACTCACTCTTTCTCACACACACTCACACTCTCTCTCATACAATACACACACTGCACACTCTCACACACACATTTACACACACAGCCAGGCACATAAACACACACAGTAACTCACACACAGTCATACACATATTCACACGTACACAACACTCACGCACTACACAAACTGATTCACACACACGCAACACTCACGCACTACACATACTCTTCACACACTTCACAAACACACAGAGACACACAGATACACACAGCCCACAAATACACACAAAAACCAAAACAAAAACACAAGCATACACAAACGTCCACACATCTTACATAGAAACACACGCATAACCTCACACAAACAACCACAAGAACCACCATCAGCAACATACACATACAAGCATACACTCAAAGAGACTCACACATGGTCCAGCACTCACAATCACACATGGTCCCTCACACACCTTACACACACTCCTTCACACATAGCCAAAATTTTACACAGACACACTCCTACACGGACATATACATTTGCATATTGCACAGACAATTCACGCTGAACATACACAAGCAACACACCATACACTCACAAACACACACACTGTCTCACGCACAGATGCACACACCATTCCACAATCACGGCCAGAAAACAGACACACAGCATATCATCCCCAAAATCAGTCCTAATTGCAATCTGAAATCACCACCTATCCTCACCAGTCACCCAACAATTACAACCCACAGCCTTCAATCCATCCTTATCAGTCCATCGCCGGCCGAATCACCAAAACTTCCCCTGCCACCACAAAGTCATTCAATTTACTGCAATTTCCTTCATCAATATCCCATAATACAATAACAAATTGCCCAAATCCTCTATCTGCTACCTTCCACAGTCAAGGCATCCCAGCACAACCTCTCACAGCTCCACAAACATCATATCCATCACAACAATATCCCCAAATTACTCACAAACCTGCAAAACAAAACAAAAAATGTACAAACAGCAGGGTCCTCCATGCCTCACAGCAATAACCAATCTCTCCACCCTACACCACCACGAATTCCACCAGACCTACCATCACAACCAATCGACCCTAGCCATCAAAAGCATCACCAGCTAGCAGTTGTGAACTGCAGTTCCACCTTCACCGAGGACAAGTACACCTCTCCCCAGGTTGATCAGGTAAACTTTCCTAAAACCCCTCCCTAAATTTCCTCTATATGAGTATAATTATTGCTAGTGTGCTTGAATGGAGCATGAATTATGTTCACATGAGATTCATGGGTTTGAATTTGGGAAATTTGGGTTGAAGAATCCGACAAGCAAATTAGGGAAATTGGAGTTTAATTGCATAATTTCCTTTTTCTTAGCTAAGAAGAAGAAAGGGGGAGAGTCAGGGAAACAGAAAAGAGAAGGGGCGAATTGGAAAAGAAAATAAGAAAGGGAAAGAATCGGGAAAACAGAGATGGAAGAAGGAACGAGTAGCTGGAAGAGAGAAATAGAAAAGACCAGAAAGGAGAGAGAGAGAGATAGAGAGAGAATCAAAGAAACAGAGCGAACGAGAACCAGAAAGAGACTGAAAGCGAGAAGAGAGAAAGGGAAGAAATCAGGAGGGAGAAATTTGGAGAATGAAAAATGAAAGATAGAAAAAAGAAAGTAAAGAGAGAACGGAAGCTAATGGGAGAGACAGTGACTAGAATGCGACCGGAAAGTGAGATGCGAGAGAGAGAGAGAGAGAGAGAGAGAGAGAGAGAGAGAGAGAGAGAGAGAGAGAGAGAGAGAGAGAAACTGGAGATAGGTAACAGAGAGGGAGTCGGTGAAGAGAACAACTGAGCAGAGAGAGAGAGGAAGAAGAAGAAGAAGAAGAAGAAGAAGAAGAAGAAGAAGAGAGAGAGAGAGAGAGAGAGAGAGACAATGATGAAATTAATAAATTTGTGAAGAAATTGAAGTTTGATCAAAGAAAAAAGGAGCAGGAATTTTGTGATTATGGGGAGTGTTTTCATTATTGTTATTTGTTTGTTTTAATTTTAGCTTAATTAAGATGTTAACTGGTGTTCATTTTTGAATTCTGATTGAGTAATCAATTTAGTTAATTGAATTAGCTTAGACTAATTAATCTAGTTTATTTTAGTTAGCATTTTTTTGTGGGTTGTTTTTCATATAATGTGATATTTATATTTTAGCCCTTGCTTTTCTCAAGCATCATTAATGGGCCCCTCAATACTTTTGTTTTATGCGATTAAGTCCTCCATAGTTATAAATCGACCCCACAGATTTTGTTTCTTTTCAATTAAGTTCTAAATGATTACAATTCTGCCTTTCAAGTTGCTAGAAAATACTACTTTGCCCCCCTTTAATTTGCTTTATTTTGCCCCACGATCCTTGATTAATTAGAATTTTTTTATCTTACCCCTTTAAGTGTTATAGAATTTTGTTTTTTAGTCCCCCTTTAATATACTAGAATTTATTTTCTATATCAACTTGTCAATATTTATATATTTTAGGTTTAGGTTTGTTTATACCAAGGTACCTTAACATGTTTTTTTTTGTGTTCTTAAGTATTGGTACCGGTTCTTCAAAGAGATATCTTTATTTCTCGTAATTTTTCTTTTATGTGCTCCACTGTGCCCCTATGTGACTTAATATGCATTTTCCTAGCATGTTTTATATTTTTGCATACTTTCTGTGTATTTATTTACTTTATGATATTTAATTTTGAATTTTATTATTTTGGCAATGATATATTATTTTTTGTATTTAGATAGTCAATGTAATAATTAGATTATTTTCATTTCGTATTTTTTACAAATACTTGTATATTTAGATAGCAAGTGTAATAGATAGGGCATTTTTAATTTTTTCCCCTTCAAAGTGTAATTAAACCCCCTAGTGTAATAGTTAGGACTTGTGTACTCTTGCGTGCTTATGTGCTTATATGTTACTGCTTTCATTAGGATTTTGCATCTAGATATTATGCCTATGTGTTATGTGCTCTTACTTGACTTTATATGTCTTTATATATTTAATTTGCTTTTAATTCACACTTTACTATTTAAATTCATGTTTTATGTTATTCCGTCATTACACCAGTCCAATGCTAGTTGTGGCTTCATTCTTTTCCCGCTAGTCCAACGCTAGTGGATTTTGTTTTTAGAACGGGTTAGCCTAACGCTAGACCCTTAGGGCATTTTAGTGTTAGGTACACGTGCGCATTTACACCCCACTTCACACATTTTTTAGTTTTCCTTCCAGTTTGCACGATTTTTATTAATTATTATTACTATTATTTACTTATTTTTGACACATCTTCAAATGCATGACATCTAGGTTGCATCTCAGTTAGAATTTAGGTCATTTTGTGTGAGCCGACTATAAATAGTCGCCTACTCACGTGGAAGCTGTGGTGTACATGCCGTTCCTCCCTCCGTGAGTAGGAACATTCAGTCACGAGATATTAATCTCCTGTACCAGTCATGTTACATACCCATTTTCTTTCTTCACTTAATATATATTGATATTATTTTCTTTTCTTTTTTCATCACATTTGGCATAAAAAATCGTGACTTCCTCGAGGTCTTGACTCGGGTTTCGCAATTAATGCGATAATCCTGACAAAGCCTCAACGAAATATTTTGACCCTCCTGATATTCACATTTAGACATAGGATTTGCATTCATATAGATACATCCGAACATGATAGAACATGGGGTTAAATTAGGAAATTTTTTATTAAACCTCGCAACTAGTCTCGACTAGGTTGAAAGGGTGCCTTAGGCGCAAGCCTTGCCTTCCCTTTCTTCAAATGTGACTCCCAAACCTTTTTTCTCTCATTTTCGTAGACCAGAGTCGAAAAAAGGGTTTTAAAATGTTTTTCTAAAATTTTTATTTTGTTTTGTTAAACGATTTCTCGGGTGATTTGGTACACCCTAACTCAGTACCAAATGGCGACTCCGTTTTTTTAAAATAAAATAAAATCATTTTTCAAAAAATTAGTTGGCTAAAACTATTGCACGTTTTTAGTCCCGGCCTTATTTTTATTACTTTTCTTAAACAACGCTTTTTTCAATAAAAACTCGATTTTTTATCACACACGCACCATTTTGTCCAAAATCTATCTTTTCAAAAGGGATCTCAGACCGAACTGTCCTTTTCGGGACACGATAGTTAACGACCCCACCAGTACCCCCTTTGCTCACGATTTTTTAGGACGCGACACCACTAGTGTTGGACTAGCGGGGAAATGACAAAGCCACAACTAGCGTTGGACTAGTGTGGTGACGAAATAAAACTTGATAAAACCTGAATCAAAACAATAAAGCATAAATTGAAAGCAAATAAATATAAAAAGACATCTAAGATCAAATAGGAGCACATAACACGTAAACATGATATCTAGATGCAAAACCCTAAAGAAAGCGGTAAAACATATAAGCACATAAGCACGTAAAAACAAATAAGCCCTTACTATTACACCGGGGAAGTTAGCTACAATTTTAAGGGAGAAAAGTAAAATGACCTATCTATTATACTTGCTATCTAAAATACAAAATTTGCAAAAAATAATGAGAAAAATAATCAAACTATTACATTGACTAACTAAATCCAAAATATTATATTTTTGTCAAAATAATAAAATTTCAAAATTAAATAACTTAAATATGTAAATACGCAAAAGTATGTAAAATAAAAAACAAATAATAAATAAATAAATAAAAATAATGCATAAAAAATCACATTGGGGCACATTCGGGCACATAAAGAAAATTTAACGAGTAGTAGGGATATCTCTTTGAAGATCCGGTACAAATACTAACCAAATGAACAAACAAGTCAAGGTACGTCGATATACAGAAATAAAGTCTAAAATATGTGCTACTAACAAAATTAGGGTAAAAAAATGTAGATTCTATGAACTAAGGGCTTAAAAACAAATTCTCGCAAATCTAAGGGCCAAATAATAAATTCAAGTAAGCTTGGGGCACAACTATAAATTAACACTAATTGGAAAGGGGCAAAAATGAAATTTCAGCAATACGGGGAAAATCATAAATTGCAAGACCTAATTGAAAGGAATTAACAATCTAGGGGGATCAATCTATAAATGAGGGGAGTCTTATATGCAGTAATAAAAAAGTAATCTAAGACCTATCAATAATGCCAGTCAAGAGCAAGGACTTAAACGCAAATATATTAATCTATCTAAGACAAATAACCATGCAAAAGTATATAAATTAAATCAGATTAATTAACCAAAAAATTATTTATCCAAATTAATTACTAATTTCAAGCTAGCATAAGCAAAATCAATAACCAATTAAATTTTAATTAAACTAAAATCAACAAATAAAAGAAAACAAATCAACTAATTAAACTAAATGAGTTAGCTAATTAAACTAAATAAGACAAACCCCCAAATCAATTAAACTTAAGAAAGAAAGGAAAAAAAATCTAACAAGAACCCATATCATCTTCATCAAACTTACCCACCCCCCCCCAATCGGTCGTCTTCATTTTCGTTCTTTTCCCCCTTTCCTCAGAATCCCTTTCTCCCCCCTCTTTTCTCTGATTTTTCTTCTTTTCTTTCTTCTTCCCCCCCCCCCCCTTTTCTTCCCCCCCCCCCCTTTTCTTCTTCTTCCTTCTTTTCTCTAACGATTTCCCCAGCACTACCTCTACTTCTTTCTTTGTTTTCCAGCTTCTTGTCTTCCTTCACTTTCTTCGCTCCTCTCTCTCTCTCTCTCCTTAGTTCGCTCTTCTTCTGGTTTTGTGTCTTTCTCTTTCCCTCTCCTCTATCTTCTCCGCCCATTCCTTTGTCTCCCTATGGCTCGGCGAAATGGGTGGTGGCGGAAGGATAGGATGGACAGGGGAGATGGTAAGTGGTGGTTCAGGCATCGGTGAGGGGCTGTTGGGTTACTATTTTTGAACTGGGTGTTAGTGCTTATGGTGTTTTGGGGCCTGCTGGTGATTATGGGTGCCTTGGAGATCGTGAATTGGTTGTGCTTGACTTGGCTTGTGAGTAGTTGTGGTGAATGAGTGCGGTGTGACAGATAATTTTTGGGGTCGATTTTCGGTGGAAATTGGGATTGTTTTGGTTGTGTTGGAGGGTTGTTTCGGGTGGGAACTATGGCTGTGTGAGGTGCTCAATTTTATGGCTAGCCTGTGAGTTGAGGGTGGAGGCTGATTAGTGGAATTGCTAGCTACAGATTTGGGTGGAGTGATTGTAATAGTGGTGGTGATGTTGGAGTTTCAGTGGTGGGCTTGGAGGTGGTCGTGGGATAGGTAGTCGCAAGGGAAATGGGTTTTGGATGAAATTGGTTTGATGTTTGGTGATTTTGGGTGATTTTGCGCTATTGTTTTTATTTGCAGGTTGTTTTGCTGTTTGGTCTTGAGTTTCTGGGGTGGCTCTGATTTTGTTTTTTTTCTTCATTTTTTTGCAGATTGTGGTTTTTTGGGTGCTAGCAGATGGTGGAGTTTGTAAGTTCAAGGTGGATGTGGCCATTGGTTTTGTTTTTGCAAGGAAAGGGCTTGAAATGGTGATTTTGAAGCTACTGTGAGAGTTGACTATGGTTGATTGAGAGCAGCTTGACTGAAAGATGAATGTTGGAGTTGCTGGACGTTGTTGCTTTGGATTTAGTTGGAAGTTTATTGTACTGGTTTGGAAGTGATGAATTGGTGGTGATTGCAGAGGAGGGAGTTGCCGTGGAGATGTGGTTTCGTTTGTAGGTTGATTCTGGGTTAAGGTTTCGAGGGCTGGGCTTACTGGAATTTGGTGGTTGATTTTGGTTGTATGGTTTTTTGAGTTGAGTGTTGGTTGAGTTTGATGATAAAAACAGAGAGAGATGTGGTGGTTTAAGGGGAGTTGGAAAACGGTGGAGGTGGAGCAAAAAAGGGGAAGAATTAACGGTGATTTTAGGGAGATGAGGAGAAGAAAAGGAGAGAACAGAACCCAGAAACTGCATCCCAAACCCAGAAATGATAGAAAAAAAAACTAAAAGAAATGCTCCAAAAATATAATCAAATCTTATTAAAGAAAAATGGTGTGTCAAAATTTGAAAAAATAAATGGTGTGTCAAAATTTGGTGTCTACAGAAATGAAAATAGAAAAAATCAAAAATTGAGAAAATTAATTTCATCCAAATCGAACAATAAGGGAACCAAATGAAAATTTGAATTTTTTGAACTTAATTGAAAAAGTATATCCTATTAATTTTCACCAGGTTATAAGGTCAATTATATTCTTAATTTATAGTGTTTATCTCATATTGAAGTATAAGTTAAATGGTTTTCACTAAGTGGTGAAGGTAGAAAGAAGTGAATGTAACATGATTTTGTAATTCACTATGTTGCATCCGAAATCGAGAAAGGTACTAGTGGGGTCGTGACTGTCGTGCCTTAAAAATGCGGTCCGATCTGATGACCCTTTTGAAAAGATAAGCTTTTGGAAAAAAATGTGCGTGTGTGAGAAAAAATCGAGTTTTTAATGAAAAAGTGCTATTTAAGAAAAAATAGAGTATTTTTGAAAAAATAAAAAAAGGCCAGGACTAAAAATGCGACAGTTTTGGCCAACTAATTTTGAAAAAGGGTTTTATTTTAAAAATGGAGTCTTTACTTGGTATGGAGTTAGGGTGTACCAAGTCACCCGAAAAATCGTGTAAACAAACAAAAATAAAAAATTTTAGAAAAAATATTGAAAACCCTTTTACGACTCTGATTTATAAAAAAATAAGAGAAAGGGTTCGGGAGTCACATTTGAAGAAAGGGAAGGCAAAGGCTCGCACCTAAGGTACCCTTTCAACTTAGCCGAAACTAATTGCAAGGCTTAATCAAAATTGTCTAAGTTAACCCTAGATTCTATTGCGTTTGGATGTATCTATATGAATGCAAATCTTATATCTAAATGTGAGTATCAGGAGGGTCGAAATGTCTCCGTCGAGGCTTGGTCAGAATTATCGCATTAATTGCGAAACCCGAGTCGAGACTTCGAGGGAGTCACGAGTGTCTATGCAAAAATAAAATGTAAAGAGAAAAGAAAAATAATAATATATATAATAAGCGGTCGAAGAAAGTGGGTATGCAACATGACGGGTACGGGGGACTAATAACTCGTGACTGAATGTTTCTACTCATAGAGGGGGGAACGACATGTACGCCACCGCTTCTCACGTGAGTAGACAACAATTTCTAGTTGAATCACACAAAATAGCACAACTTCTAAGTGAAATGCAACCTAAATGTCATGCACTGTCAAATGCTAAAAATAAATAATAATAATAATAATAATAATAATAATAATAATAATAATAATAATAATAATAATAATAATATACCAAAAAAACATGCAAATATGAAAAATTCTAAAAAGAAGAATGTGTTGTGAAATGAAAAGAAATGCACGCGAGTGAAACTAACACTAAAATGTCTTAAGGGTCTGGCATTGGACTATCCCTTTCTAGAAATTCCCTACTAGCGTTGAATTAGCGGGGAATCAAGAAAAACCACAACTAACATTGGACTAGTGTGGTGACAGATTAATAAAACATGAATCAAAACAGTAAACATGAATCAAAAGTAAGTAAACATATAAAGATACATGAGAGCATGGAGGAGCGAGTAATACATAGGCATGATATCTAGATGCAAAATCTTAAGGAAAGCGGTAAAACATGTAAGCACACAAGCACACAAAAGCAAATAAGTCCTAACTATTACACCAGGAGATTTAGCTACAATTTTAGGGGGAAAGTAAAATAACCTATCTATTACACTTGCTAACTAAATACAAATGTTAACTAAAAATAAAAGAAATGTATTCTAACTATTACATTGGCTAGCTAAATATAAAAACAAGCCAAAATAAAGAATTTGCAATCTATCTATTACATTTTTGCTCAAATAATAAAATTCGAAACTAAATAACATAAAGTAACTAAATACGAAAAAAGTGCATAAAATAAGAAACGTATGAAGAAAATGCATAAAAATATCACATTGGAGCACATAAAGAGAAATTAATGGGCAATAATAATACCTCCCAGGAGAAACCCGGTACCATTACTAATCAAAATGAACAAATGAGTCAAGGTACCACTATTTAAAGAGATAAAGAGTAAAAACATAAAATTCTAACAAATAGGGGGTAAAATGTGAATTCTATTAAATTAAAGGCTTAAAAACAAATTCAAACAAACCTACGGGCCAAATAATAAATTCAAGTAAACATGGGGGCACAATCATAAATAAAAACTAGGTAAGGAGGGCGAGAATAAAATTCTAGCTACTATGGGGCACAAAAATGTAAATTAATTCGGACCTAATTGAAGGCAATTGAAGAATAAGGGGTCAATATGTAATGACGGAGGACTCAATTGAAAAGATAGAAGGTCTTTAAGGGCATGTTAACGGTGCTTAAAAATATAATGTCCAAATCATAAATATCAACACAACAACTTAATTAAAAAAAAAATCATAAAATCACACTAAGGCCCCTTACCCAATTCTCAACTGTTCCAATTGACTCATTTTCTAGACCCAAATATTACTCCCTCTTGAATTGGGATCTGTTGAAACCCGAAATTATTCCCCAATTTTCTTCTTCATCATCAATTTTTTTTTATCATTTTCTTCTTCATTTATTCCCCTGTTTTTTCTATTTCTGCTATTCACTCTTCTCCATTTCCTCCCTTGTCTTCTCAGAAAACTTCTTCTTCTCTCTATTTCTCGTTGTTTCTCCCTCTCTCTCTTGCGTTCTTTCTCCTTCTCTTCCCGCCTTCTGTCTCTCGTTCTTTCTCCTTTTACTTTCATTTTCTTGTTCCTTTTTCCCTCTTCCTGTTCTCTCTTTTCTTCGCCTCTCACTGTTTTTCTTTGATTTTGCTTATGTCTAACGGTATTGATGGTGAAATTGTGGAAAGAATTGGGCTAGGCTGTGGGCTCTGTGCTCGGTGGAGGGGTCCAGTCAGAAATTGGTGTGAGGCTAATTTCTTGGCTGTGGGATTTTGGATGACTGATGTTGCGAGATTGGGTTCCTGGCGGTGGTGTGGTTGGCTTTGATGGTTTGGGCTATGTTTCAACTTGTTTTGTTGGTCATGTTGATGCCTTGGCAGTTCTGGCTGCATGGTGATGGTTGGTAGTGGAGTTATTGAGTTGAGTATCGGCAGCAACAGGGAGGACTTGTGATTTGCTAGTGGAGAGGAGAGGCAATTGACTGGTGGAATTGGGTTTACTGGTAGGAACAATTGATCAATTGATGGGCTTTGATTGCTGATGTTAGAGTGGAATTTGAATGGATGAGGAATTGGGAAAGACAGTGCTTGGGGTGGTGTGGTTGTCTGCTGGTTGATTTACAGGTGGATTTGTGAGTTGCTATTGATGATTAATTGCTATTTTCTGCGAGTTTGAGGGATATGGAGGATAGGGGCAGTGGAAGGTGGTCAATTGGTTTCTGGTAGTGGCACAGGGCAACTGTGATGGTGATTTGTGAGATTTTGTGCAGTGAATAGGGTGGTGATTGGAGTTGTCAGTGGTGATTTTGTGCACGAAGGGGATGATGTTGGACTGGCAGTGGGGTTAGTGGTGATTTATGAAGCTACATGGGCTGCGGGGATGATTTTGTGGAGTCAGGTAGTGGTGACAATGGTTTGGGTTGTTTGTGATTCATTGGTGTAAATGAAGAAGACAGGGGATGGGTTGACGATACAGGTTTTGGGGTGGATGTTGCTAACAATGTGGGTGTTGTTTCATTGGTGGAGGGGGCATGTTGTTGGCAGGTCATGGAGTCTGGGATTTAGGAAGAATTTCTGGTGTTGTTTGTAGGGTTTTTGTATTGTTCATAACTGATGATTTTGGAATTCCGGTGAAATTGGTGGTTTGAAGTTGTAGGGGATGGTGGTGGAAAGAGAGAAGATGGCGGAGAGTAGAAAAAATAGGAAGAAGAAAACCGGAAGCAAAAAACACAATAACTCAGAAAAAAGAACATCTAACAAAATCCAAAGAGAACAAAAACTAAAATCTCAAACAACTATAATCAGATTTGCATAAAAAAAAATGGAACAAAATAAAGAAAAAAGACTAAGAAATTACCTCTTGAAACTTGCAGATAACTTGATGATGAACAGTAGATTACGGTGAACAGTAAAAGAAATTGCAATCGGACGGCTATTGTGTTTTGCAACTAGTGGCTGTTGTGTGTGTTTTTGGGTGTGAATTGTGTGTCTTGATCATTAAAACACAAAAGTAAAAGTGTTTTTAGGATTTTTTATTTTTTCCCTCTTTTTTGATTTAAGGGGGGTATTTATAAGACTAGTTATCTTGGTCACCAAGAATACTACAAAATAACAAGAATGCCACCAGTAGTAAAAATTTTAATTTTATTTAAGAAAAATATTTTTAACCCAAAAAATTAAAAATTAATACAAAGAAATGACAATAATCTTTAAAATTTTTCAAAAAATTCAATGTAGATTTCAAAATAAATGTTAGAGTTTAAAATTGATCAAAAACGTATTCAGGGTATGAAATAATGATTTTGCTCATGAACAATGAAAATACACAGAAAATTGTTATTGGCCTCGAAAAGTTACCAAAAATTAAAAATAAGCTTTAAAACTCTAGGACATACATTTATGACTAAAAAATTGACGAAAAATGCTTTAAAAATATGAAATGACGATTTTGTTCCTTGAACAACGAAAATACACTAGAAAAATAGCTATTAGCCTCAAAAAATTATCAAAAATTAAAAATAAGTTTAAAATCTAAGAAAATGCATTTATGACTCAAAAATTGATAAAAAATATGTTAAAACTGTGAAATGACGATTTTACCCCTGAATGTAGTATTTACAAAAAAATAGCAATCGTCCTCGAAAAATCAAGAAAATTTAGAGACATGCTTAAAGAATTAAAAAAAAAATTTGGGACCTGAAATGAGCGAAAATGGTGTTCGCGAGCTAAAATTACCATTTTGCCCTTATGCTGGCAAAATATAAAAAGAATACCCATTAAATCTGAAAAAATTACAGAAAATTAAAAAATATGTATGAAAGTAAAAATATGAATTTTAAACCCCCAAAACTAATGAAAAAATATTTACAGATAAAAATTACTATTTTACCCCCCAAAATTATTGAAAAATTAAAATTTGATCCAAAAAATATAAACATGCCCTTTAATGTTTGAAAAATAAATGGTGTGTCAAAATTTGTTGTCTATAGTTTGCCTTTTTTTGTCGAGAATCTCGTAGAGATTTTAGACAAAGACGCAGACAACACTAAATTTTGACTCACCCAAATGTAAAAATAAGCAATGCTGTAAACAAAATGTCCAGTCATGTATAGTGTGAGAATGTGATGAGATGTAAACTAATGATCAAAGAATATAGAAAACATATGATTGAACTCTTAAGGAGCTGCCTACGTATTCCGATAAAGGGAATCAAGTCAAACGTAGTTCGGATGCAAGTGAACTATAGATGCAAAACGCAACTGCAAATAGTGAGTCACGAATTTAAAATTTTCAAAACTTTTGATTGAAATAGAGAAGGAACTATGACACTTGAATTGCTAAACAAGGATAATATAAAGCGGTAAAGATTACAAGATAAAATAAAGTGCTTAAACTAATAGACAAAAAATAAATTTAGATTGCTAGACAAGATAAATATTGATAAACTAAATGTAATGTCTGGGCTACCAGACTTGAAAATGTAAATAAATAGATGCCGATCAAGCTGCTGGACGGATGCATGACCCTCGGCTGCCAGGATTGATGAATGCAGTGCAAGGTCTGAACTGCCAGACTTGAAAATGTAAATAAACAGATGCCAACAGATTGTTGGACGGATGCATGACCTTGGGCTATTAAGGTTAATGAATGCAAAATTGAACTATCAACTTGAATGTAAATAACATATGTCGACCAGGCTGCTAGACGAATACATGACCTTGGGCTGTCAAGATTGATGAATGCAAAGTTGGGTTGCCAACTTGAAAATATAAACAAATTATCCTGGGCTGCAAGGAGTCATAAAATGTAATGTAAGGTTTGGATTGCCAGACTTGCAAATATAAATAAACAGATATCGACCAGGCTGTTGGATGGATACATGACTTTGAACTGCTAAGGTTGATGAATGCAAAGTTTGAGCTGCCAAACTTGAAAAAATAAATAAACATATGTCGTTCAGGATGTTGAACGGATGCATGATCTTGGGCTGCCAAGGTTGATGAATGCAAAGTTGGACTACCAACTTGAAATGTAAATAACATATGCCGACCAGGTTGCCAGACTTGCAAATGTAAATAAACAAATGTCGACCAAACTACTAGACGGATGCATGACCTTGGGCTGCCAAGATTGATGAATGCAAAGTTTGGGATGTCAAACTTGAAAAGTAAATAAACATATGCCGTTCAGGCTGCTAAAAGGATGTATGACCTTGCGCTGTCAATGTTGATGAATGCAATGCAAAGTCTGGGTTGCCAGACTAAAACAAACAGAAAGCAGTACCCAAATTATTGGACAAAATAAATTCATAAACTAAATACAGAAAGTGGTACCCATGTTACTGGACAAAATAAATTCAATGACCTTGGGCTAGTAGAATAAAATAAAATGTAGAGTCTGAGCTGTCAGATTAAAATGAGTAGAAAGGGAGTCTAAGCTGCTGGACAAAATAAATGCAATGATCTTGGGCTGTTAGGATAAAATAAAATGCAGAGTTTGGACTACCATACTAAAATGAATAGAAAGCAAGTCCAAGTTACTGGACAAAATAAATGCAATGATTCTGGGCTGTCAAGATAAAATAAAATGTAGAGTCTGGGCTACCAGACTAAAATAAACAAAAAGTGAGTCCAGGCTCTAGACAATATAAATGCAATGATCTTGGGCTGCTAGGATAAATGAACAAAAAGTGAGTCTAGGTTGTTGGATAAAATAAATTCATAAGCTGAAATGCAGAAAGCGGTACCCAAGTTGCTCGACAAAATAAATTCATAAAGTAAATATAGAAAGCGGTGCTCAGGCTGCTGGACCAAATAAATTTAGTGACCCTAGGTTGCCAGGATAAAATAAAATACAAAGTTTGGGCTGTCAAACTAAAATGAGCAGAAAGCGAGTCTAGACTGTTGAATAAAATAAACGCAATGATCCTGGGCTATCAAGATAAAATAAAATGTAGAGTTTAGGCTGCCAGACTAAAATGAACAAAAAATAAGTTCAGGTTGTTGGATAAAATAAATGCAATGATCCTGGACTGCCAGGATAAAATAAAATGCAGAGTTTGGGCTGCTAGACTAAAATAAAGAGAAAACGAGTCCAGATTACTAGAAAAAATAAATGCAATGATCCTGAGTTGCTTGGGTAAATGAACAGAAAGCGAGTCTAGGCTACTGGGCAAAATAAATTCATATGCTGAAATGCAGAAAGCGGTGCCCAAACTGGTGGACAAAATAAATTCATGAAGTAAATGCAAAAAGCGGTGCCCAAGCTGTTAGACAAATTAAAATTCATAAAGTAAATGCAGAGTCTGGTCTGCCAGATTAAAATGGACAGAAAGCAGGTCCAGACTACTGGATAAAATAAATTCAACGATCCTAGGTAGCCAGGAAAAATGAACAGAAAGTGAGTCCAGATTGCTAGACAAAATAAAATCATGAACTGAATGCATAGTTTGGGTTGCCAAACTAAAATGGACAGAAAGCGGGTCCAGACTGTTGGACAAAATAAATTGTGACAGCCCCACCTTACCCAGAGGCACACCAAAGGGCTTAGTGAATTTCCTGCCTAGCTCTCGCCAGGACTCGAATCACGCACTCGCTCAAACATCCAAGTGCACTTAACTCAAAATAAAATGCATCCATAAAGAAATACATTCATAAAATTCACTTGAAAGTATAAATATCACAAGAGTTTTTACAACCCAAAATATAAATAATATTTACAATAAAAGCCTACACATTTAGGCTGTCCAGATACATTAAATAAAACATGTACCTAGATCCAAAATCAGCTTTTCTAGCTTTAGTATTTTGGAAAACCTAGTTAAAGAAAACAAATGAACGGGATGAGCTATAATAGCCCAGTGAGTGCTCAAGTCATACAGTATACCAATAACAAATAAACCTTTAAGGATAATAATTAACAAATTTAATAAATGATGAACAAGCAATGTGAAGTGTAGTAAAATCAATGGCGGATATAGGCTCACTACAGGAGCAAGCTCAACCGCAGGAGTATCGATCATGATCAAGATAACAAGGATATCAGGATCGAGGTAAAAGCTCAGGTCGAGATACTTGAAAAATTCAATCCAGAGTTACCCTCTTCGAGGAATGAAACTCATATAGGAAAGAATATCATGCACCTATAACCCACAGCACCTTATATCACCCCAAACTCAACAAGTTGACTAACCGTGGAGTAACGGTGAAGTTAGCCACGGAAGTCCAAGGTCATGCATAAAGTTCAAGCATGAGTTAGCCCTTTTTCAGGACTTTACTCATATATGAAAATTAACACGCACCGAATAACGCCCATCACCTTATATCTCTCCCATACTCAACCACGGAAGTCACATGCACAAATAACACGTTGGATAGTGAAAGCATGTAACACATTGCAGAATAGATGCGATAAAGTACACATCTTTCCTCAAGTAGCACATTTTATTAGATAATCATGTCAAGTATAACATCTCATCTCAGGCATCAAAATAACAATGTCAAGTATTACATGGCATTTCATGCATCATGCACACATAAGAACACTCACCTGAAGCCTAAGAAAATATCTTGCGATAAGGTTGGGTCTCACTTGCGGATTCTGAAATTCACGAGGAAATAATCGTATAAAAACCTGATTAAAATCTAAGAAATTTCATAAGGAAATTCAAGAAATACCCCACGTCTCTCTAGGGTTTATTTTCTAGGGTTTTGGAGTTTAGGGTTTTACCCTAGGATTTAGGGTTTTCAAAATTAGGGTTTTCTAACTTTCTAGGGTTTTGCTCGGAAAGGTTCAATTCACTAATGGTTCGTCTACGAAAATTTCTGTACGCTCAAATCACTAAATTACAAGCTTATAAAGCTTTAAATCATGGCCTAATTACTTTTATTTCTTAGGTTTTACCGAAATTTCGGCAGCACTTCCCCTATAATCGGACTAATCCAAAATTTTTAACCTGCAAGAAAAACATCCAAACAACCCAATCTCAAGTAGTTCTACCAATTTCACATCAAATTCCTTTCAATTTCACCCAAATTCATCACAAAAACATATAAACTACTCCAAGTTCTTCAACCAAATCAAACCTAAATCATGCCATTTCAAGTTTAATTCACTATCTACAAGTCATACAAGTTCATAAATCTCATATTCATGGAATAAAACTTCATATTTCATGGCTAAAATAAATCACACTTAACCATAAAGACATGACTTAAAAGCTAGAAAATTATGATCTTTACACTTGAAATAAGATGAAAAGTTCTTGGAAAATACCTTTAGTAAGACAAGATTGTTGCTTAGGAGGAAGATCAACTTAATTTCTATGGATGAAAAGTGATCAAATGGAAGTAAAAGCTCCAAGAAAATGAAAGAAAATGGAGAGTAAAGAGAGAAGAGAGGGGCCGGATTTGAGAAGAAGAAAAAGAGAGAAAATGCCTAGTTAAAGAAGAAAAGAAATGGAAAAGAATTGGGAAAAAGTTTGACCAATCAAAGCTAGACAAGAATAAAGTAGATCTTGACTTTCTTAACCATAGTAGACCACACTTGGCCATGTTTAATTAGGAGGGATTTTGTCATTTATCCTATAATTAAATCTTGCAAGATATTCTAGGTACAACTCTTAAAGGAAAGGGTACAACATGCTAGTAAAAATAGAAAATCAATTCCCTAGTTTTTCTTGAATAATTTCGGCCCCTTTTTTTTTTCCTAATGGACATGATACAAAATAAATGGTTTTGCATGAATTTCTAGGGTGTTACATAAATTCATAAACTAAAATGCAGAAAGCAGTGCCTAGGTTGCTGGACAAAATAAATTCATAAAATAAATACAGAAAGAGGTGCCCAAACTGTTAGACAAAATAAATTCATAAACTAAATGTAGAAACCAGTGCCTAAACTGTTGGACAAAATAAATGCATATGGAAATCTAAAACATAGAGAAATTTAAACAAATACTAAACAAAGCATTCAACTCAACTCAAAAATTGATTTTTCTCTTTTTTTTCTTTTCTCTTTTTCTTTTTTCTTTTTTTTGTTCTTTTTTTTTTAAGAATAGAGGATTAAGGCTACCGAAAATTGAAGATGTAAGCTGGTGAAACGAAAACATAATATGCAAATTACTAGACACCTTAAAATAACATGCAATATGTTAGATATATGTTAGATAATTACTAGTTGAATGAAAATTTGAAAAAATAAAACATGCAAATGAGGTGCAGACTGACAAATGAATGTATAAATATAAACAAAAATGCAGAGTTTGAGATGCCAGACTAATATAAATAGAAAAGTAAATTCAACAGACGAGTTAGAGTATAATAGAAACTAAAACCCAACGAACTAGTTGGGACTCAATGGACAAATTGAGACTTAATAGAAAAGTAAACCCAACGGACGAGTTGGGGTCTAACTAACGAGTCAGAACATAACAGAAATTCAAATCTAACGGACGAGTTGGGGCCCAACGAACGAGTTGGGAGTTAACAGAAAAGTAAACCCAACGAACGAATTGGAGCCCAACAGAAAAGTTGGGACTTAACAGAAAAGAGTAAAACATAGTGTGCGAAATACTGGACAAAACCAAAACAAAACAAACAACAAACAAGTATTGATTCAAAATAGTAAGACATGATGAAGTGGTCCAGGTTGTTGGACAAAATGTATGAATACATGATCCTAAAGTGATGAATGAAATGCGGGGTTGTAGATCGCCCGACTAGAATGAACAGAAGGAGATCTAGATTGCTGAAAAAAAATGCATAAAGAAATTTGAGATATAAGAAAATTTTAAATAATTGTCGAATATTGTATCCATATCAACTCAAAAAATCAAAATTCTTAAAAAATTTTGCCCCAATGTTTGGCATCCAACTGACTTGACATTACCCTTTTCGAGATGTGGTATCATGTAAAAACATCAAAACCCATTTAAACTCAACTTCCTCCAGAAATTTTTGTTCCAGTATAAAGCAGTCTTTCCAAAATTTTGTCTCAAGAGCGAAGCATCCAAATCAAATTTTTTTTCAAAAAATTTGCCCCAGTTTTCGTTTCTGACGCAGGCTCCAAATGATGATAATGTTATCGCATCTGCAAAAGAGAAAACAACTACAATTGCAAAAGTAATGCTACCACTGGACAGTCCCTTGAATCCACTAGCACATATAAATATGAGAGCTGCCATCTTGAATATCTGATCAATCCCTCACGTTACCTTCTGCAATGTTGCCAATTCAATATGTTCTGACTCATGATTCAGTTCAAGTTTCCTAGATAGTCTTGCAATACATGTATGACACTAACCTTTGCTAAATTTAGGATTGCCTTTGAATTCAATGTACGTAACCACCATTATTCAATTTTGTACAATATTTTATGTGTGACAAGTAATAAATTTACCTATTTTTGTATAATATTTTATATATGTTTTAAGTGTGTTTTTAGTATGTTTTTAGTAATTTTGATATTAGAATGGCTCAATCTCATTATTTATGATCAAATCAAGGTTTGCTCTAAAATTAGGGTTTTTGGTTCAAAAATTTGGATTTTGAGGCAGAAATATTATTTTGAGTATATTCATGCCTAAGTTTATTTGATTATGCAGGAAAATGATATTTAAACACAATTTGGATCAACTGAAGCTCAAAGAATATCAAATTCAAGGTTGATTCAAGTTGTACTAATTTGATCATTTAAGCTTGAAATTTTCGGCAATTATTTTCTTCATCAAAATCTACCAAGTAAATAATGGTTCAAATGGTGAAAAAATGTCTCAAGGGCATTATAGGAATAACCAAAAATTGAAAAAGGGCAAAATGGTAAAAAAGGAGCGATACGCGGCACACGATATGTGACAGATCATCCGCGTATCGCAGACGCGTATCGACACCGACTTGTAGATTTTGGCTTTCTTCAACTTGCAGCTTGTTCACACAACTTTTGCAGATAATTCCAACGTCCAATTGCATTTTGGGAAGCCCTAGAAGATAACCAAAGTTCAAGAAAGACTTTGGAGGCCAAAGGAATCAAATTTCATCATTATGTCTCCAACTTGAACAAAGATTTGAGCTAGGGTTATTTCTATAAATACATGCCTTTGTTATGCTTAGTGAAATACTTGGTTTGATGCTTGAAAAAGCTAGAACTACAGTTTGGTCGGAGGAGCACTCCTTGTAAATATTTAGAGTAGATTTTCTTTCTTAGTTTTGTGGTAGGCAAAATCATATGCTTGTAACAAGACTTTGGAGGAACTACTTTGTATTCAACATGTTTGATGAAATGCAAGGACAAGTTTTGGAGCCAAGTTCATCCAACAAATGAGCAACTCTAACCTTATTCCTTTTAGTTTCATTCATGCATGCTTGTTTACTTTCATTTATGTGCTTAAGTTACCTTAAATATGTTGAACTAAGTTGATTTCCACTAGATTTAGGATGAAGTTTTAATATGATTTGAATTGGTTTATGGCCTATTTATTCTTGTTTATTCATTTACTTGGTCTTAACACTTGTTATTGATTAGCTACCAACTTCAAGTCATCTAGTTGTTATTTGACAAAGAGATTTGCACTTAACAATGGAAAGAGTAAATGGAACTTATGTTGAATCTCACGAGAGTAGTGATTCACATAGGTGGATTAAGGTTTAAAACCACAATTCATGAGTTAAATAAACTAATGCATGCTAGACTTTACCACGAGAGTAGGAAAGCTCATGTATTAGTAGTCTTCCATTCGTAGAGAGATCTAATTTGGAGTAAACATGGAGTTGAATCCTAAACATGAATAAGATCATTAAGGTCATAAGCTAAACATTCATATTGAGTGGATTCTTAAGCCTAGTCAACTTTGTTTAACTAGTTTCTTCATTGCTTGTTTACTTGAATTTTATTTTCCTACCATTTCTTCACTCCAAAGATTGATTGTCTAGATAATAAAGGAAGTTAGTAGCTTTGGTAGCTGCTAGTTCATGTTTCCTCGTGGGATCGACCCTAATACTCTTCACAATTACAATTGACCCGTACACTTGCGGAATGAGTATTAGGTTATAAATTTTATTACTTGTTTGTGTGATTTTAAGTGGATTTATTACTATATTTTGATATAACCTAAACTCACAATCAATGTGCACTAATTTAAAAGAACTTTTGTACAGCAACCAACACAAAATACACAAAATTAAAAATAGTAAAATACAGTTTAAACAAAACCCTCTTTTTTTTTTTTTTTCAAAATTGACTTGAAATGATGGCTTAAAAGATGTCTTTTGATCTTTGAATGTAATTCCTATTTGAATTTTGAGGTTGCCTCAAATTGATCAATGTAGATGAGAAACCTCAATTAACTATAGTCGCCAACTTTCAAAGAATCCAATGTTGGCATAATGACTTTTCACTGGTGAGCTTTCAGCTGTCGTATTTATCCAATTGTAGTGTCTTTTCGGATCATCAGCTTTAGAGGAAGAAATAAATGAATGGCATTATGCAAAACTGAGATAGCCTTTCTCCTTTTCATTAAAACAGACATTCATTCCTGCTCAAACACGATATTGCTTCTACTTTTTTTTTTGGATGGGAAAGACCATGCTCCAATTGATCGATCCAATTTGTTCAATTGTTATGATCCTGCAAAATTAAAAAAAAAAAAGCTTGTGTGTCAATCTGTTCAAAATTATTTCTACCTCAAAACTCAAAATTTCAAGGGAAAAGTCATGATCAAATTTAGTCAACTTCTCACTAAGGCCAAAATGCATGACTTGACATTTGTCAACTCCCCCACACTTAAATCATTATTTGTCCTCAAGCAAATAGAAAGTGCAAGATCAACTAATGATTCAAGTATTGAAATCACACATGTGTATTCTAAGACATATTTCCCCAAGTCCGAGTAAAAAATCATCATGCAATTTATCGTCTTGTCTTTAATACTCATAATATCAAGCACAAAAAAAAAATTATATCACAATTAAGCTAGTTCAACTTAATTTCTTCGCCTTACCAAATTTCACAAATAAATGAATCATATGATCAATCAAAAAGTATCACATGTCTATGATCAATTTCATTTCTTCTTGAGAGGAATTTTGTAATATTGAACTAGTCATTCCAGATATGAGAATTTCTTTTGACGGAAAAACCGACATTGGTTATGAAGGTTCTGAGTTACTTAACACCTCAACTCTTAAACAAGTAGCAAAAACTGTGACAGCCCTACCTTACCTAGAGGCGCACCAAAGGGTTTAGCGGACTGCCTGCCTAGCTCTCGCCAGGACTCAAACACACACTCGCGCAATACATACAAACATACTTACTACAAAATAAAACAAATTTATATAATTTACTTGAAAGTACAAATATCAATAATATATTTTACACACTAAAATTCACATAGTGTTTACAAGAGTAGTCTAAACAAGTGGCTATCAAAATACATGAAACAGAATATGTACAACGTCCAAAATCAGCTTTTCCAGCTTTAGTATTTTTTTGAAACCTAGTTAAAGAAAACAAATAAATGGGATGAGCTATAATAGTCCAGTGAGTGCTCAAGTCATGTAACCATACCAGTAAAATGTGATTTTATTCAATAAAAATTTGGACAAGTTAAATAAATAATATATGAACAATTTATTTAACAAGTAGTCAATGGCGGATACGAGGCTCAACTACGGGAGCAAGCTCAACCGCAAAAGTAGCAAGCACTGAACATGTTACCAAGAGTTTGGGACCGAGATAATAGCTCAGTCCTCGCCATAGGTCATGCCAGTATTGACAAGCAAGTATCCTAACCACCGTTCACCTTATAACCTCCGTACAGGCTACCACATTCAGGGAGTAATCTTGACCTTGGAGGGCCAACACACAAGAAAGTTCAATCCGGAGTTGGCCTCTTAGAGGAATTCAACTCAAAGGGGAAAGAACAACATGCCCTAAAACACCCAGCACCTTTTGACCTCCCAATTACGACCGGGTTGACTAACCGTGAAGTAACGGTGAAGTTAGTCACGGAAGTCTCAAACACAAATAACACATTTAATAGTGAAAGCATGTAACACATTGCGGAATAGATGCGATAAAGTAAACATCTTTCCTCAAGTAACACATTTCATTAAATAATAATGTCAAGTATAACATGGCATTTCATGGATCATGCACACATAAAACACTCACTTGAAGTGCCTAAGAAAAGATTTCGTGAAATGGTCGAGAATCACTTCCGAACCCTGAAATTCAAAAGAAAATAGTCGTATAAAAACTTGACTAAAATCGAAGTAATTTAATAAGAAAATTCGAGAAATACCCCAAGTCGTTCTAGGATTTAATTTCTAGGGTTTTGGAGTTTAGGGTTTTACCCTAGGGTTTAGGGTTTTCAAAATTAGGGTTTTCAAAATTTTTGGGGTTTTGCTCGGAAAGGTTCAATTCACTAATAGCTCATATACAGAAATTTCTGCACGTTCTAATCACTAAATTATAGCTTATAAAGTTTTAAATCATACCCTAATCACTTTATTTCTTAGGGTTTTACCGAAATTTCGGCAACATTTCCCCTATAATCGGACTAACCCAAAATTTTTATCCTGCAAGGAAAACAGCCAAACAACCCAATCTCAAGTAGTTCTACCATTTCCATATCAAAATCAATTCAATTTCACCCAAATTTATCATAAAAACACTTGAACCTCTACAAGGTTCTTCAACCAAATCATACTTAATCATGCCATTTCAAGATTCAATCACTATCTACAAGTCATATAAGCCCATAAACCTCATATTCATGAAATAAAACTTCATTTTCATGGCTCAAATCAATCATACTCAACAATAAAGACATGGGTTAAAAGCTACAAAAATTACAACTTATACTTGAAATAATAAGAAAGTTTATGGTGAATATCTTTAACAAGGTAAGATCTTTGCTTAGGAGGAAGATTAACTCACTTTCAATGGATGAAAAGTGATCAAATGGAAGAGAAAAGCTCTAAGAAAATGAAACAAATGAAGAGAAAAGAGAGAAGAAGAGAGCCGGCCAAGAAGTGAAAAAAAAGAGAGAAAAAAAATAACTAAGTGAAGAAAAAGAAATAGAGAAAGAATTGGGCAAAACTTGGACCAATCAAAGCAAGACAAAAGCAAGAGTAGAGATGACTTTCTTGCCATTGTAGACTCCACTTGGCTAATGGTAATTAGAAGAGAATTTTGTCATTTATCCTATGATTAATCTTGCAAGACTTCTAGGTACAACTCCTAAGGGAAATGGTACAACATGCTACCTAAAAATAGAAATCATTTCCTTATTTATCCTTAACTAATTTCGGCCCTTTTCTCTTTTTTTTTTCTAATGGACATAATACAAAATAAATGGTTTTGCATGAATTTCTAGGGTGTTACAAAAACTATATTTGAAAAGTAAAATTGCCTTTTTACGTAAGAATCGACATTAGTTGGATGAAAATCCCTAGTTACTCAACAATTTACTTGCACAAATTTGCAATGCATTACTCATAATTCAAATGCCGTTTGACGCGGAAGTTGACATTTGTAGATGAAGACTCCCGATTATTAAGCATAAGAACCATTGCAGTAGAAAAAAGTTACATTATTCTTTTTTCTTTCTTTTCCTCTTTTCTTCTTCTTCTTTTTTTTTTCTTCTTTTTTTTTTGTAGCATAAAAACCCCTCATAATAGATGTTAAATCACATGAGTGCACTAATTGACCATAATCAGCATTTAACATGTGAAATTAAGTAAAGAAGAGAAATTTTCATCAAACATACAAAATTTAGATATAATTCCAACCACTTTACAAGATATACTTTCTATAAGAACAAAACTCCAAACCACATAATAATTATTTCTTAATACTTGAAGAAAGAATTTGCCAAAGCATATAAAGCAATTTCAATAAATAGGAAAATTTAGACAAAAATCACGATTGTGAGTTGTAGACACCAAATTTTGATACACCGTTCATTTTTTCAACATTGAGGGCACTTTTATATTTTTGGGGTCAAATTCTAATTTTTTAATAAAATAGGAACGAAATCAGTATTTTCGGGGGGCAAAACAATAATTTTTAGCTATAAATATCTTTTCATTAGTTTTGGAGTTTTAAATTCACGTTTTGTACTTTCATACGTATTTTTTAAATTTTTATAATTTTTTGGAGTTTAACTAGTTTTTTTTGTATTTCGCCAGCACAGGTACAAAATGGTAATTTTGCATTGCGAATATCAGTTTCGCTTATTTTTTAGTACCAAATTTATTTTTTTGATTCTTTAAGCATGTTTCTAAATTTTCTTGATTTATTTGGGAAAGATTGCTATTTTTTCTGTAAATACTGTGTTAAGGGGCAAAATTGTTATTTCACATTTTTAACCCATTTTTCGTTAATTTTTGAGCCATAAATGCAATTTCTAGGATTTTAAGCTTATTTTTAATTTTTGATAATTTTTCAAGATTAACTGATATTTTTTCATACATTTTGATATTACAAGGGCAAAATAGTCATTGCTCTCCTGAATATTTTTCGCCAACTTTTTTTTTTTTGCATTCATCAACTTTTAGCAGCTTGAATGGCATATGTCTATTTATTTTTTCAAATTTGGCAGCCCAAACTTTACATTCATCAACCTTGGCAGCTCAAGGTCATGCATCCGTCCAGCAGCTTGGTCGGCATCTGTTTATTTACATTTTCAACTCTGGCGGCCCAGACATTGCATTTAACTTATCAGTATTTGTCTTGTCTAGCAGTTTGACTTCATTTTTGGTCTATTAAGTTTAAGCACTTTATTTTATCTTGCAGTCTTTACCACTTTATGTTATCCTTGTTTAGTAGTTCAAGTGTCGCAATTCCTTCTCTAATTCTATCACAAGTTTTGAAAATTTTAAATTCTTGACCCACCATTTGTAGTTGTGTTTTGCATCTATAGTTCACTTACATCCGAATTACGTTTGACTTAATTCCTTTTACTGAGATACTTAGGCAGCTCCTTAAGAGTTCGCTCACATGTTTGCTATGTTTTTTGGTCATTGGTTTATATCTCAACATAATCTCATACTATGCATGTTAGATGTTTTCACATTTGGGTGAGTCAAAATTTAGTGTTGTCTACGTCCTTGTTTGAAATCTCTGCGAGATTCCTGACAAAGAAGGGCAAACTGTAGACGCCAAATTTTGACACACCGTTTATTTTTTCAACATTGGGGGCACTTTTATATTTTTTGGGGTCAAATTTTAATTTTTTAATAAAATAAGAACAAAATTAGCATTTTCGGGGGGCAAAATAGTAATTTTCAGTTGTAAATATTTTTTCATTAGTTTTGGGATTTTAAATTCACATTTTGTACTTTCATACGTATTTGTTAAATTTCTGTAATTTTTTCAGATTTAACTGGTATTTTTCTATATTTCGCCAACATAGGGGCAAAATGGTAATTTTGCATCGCGAATACCATTTTCACCCATTTTTTAGTATCAAATTTATTTTTCTGATTTTTCAAACATGTTTCTAAATTTTCTTGATTTATTTAGAGAAGATTGCTATTTTTTCTGTAAATACTGTGTTAAGGGGCAAAATTGTCATTTCACATTTTAACCCATTTTTTGTTAATTTTTGAGCCATAAATGCATTTTCTAAAATTTTAAACTTATTTTAAATTTTTGATAATTTTTCGAGGTTAACTGATATTTTTTCGTACATTTTAACAATACAAGGGCAAAATAGTCATTTTCCTCCTGAACATTTTTCACCATTTTTTTGATGCCCAAATTCACTTTTAGGTTCTTAAGCATGTTTCTAAATTTTTCTAACTTTTTTGGGGGCAAATTACTATTAATAAATTTATTATTTATATTTTTCTTAATTTTTCTATTTTTGTGAGAGAAAATAGATTTTAAAGAAGGATAAAGTTGTAATTTTGGTAGTCAAGGACGTTTTGGTCTTTTAGTCATTTCTTGGAAGATAAGTCTTTTGTGTACTATAAATACCCCCACTTGGGGATTTAAAAAGGAAAAGAAGAATAAAAAGCCTAGAGAGAGTTTTTAGTTTTTAGTTTTTAGTTACACCAAAAACACATACTTTTTTCTACATTTTTCTTCAAATTTTCACCAAGAAACTAACTTTTAGTGCATTTTCAAGCTTACACCTAGAACACCTACAACACGCACTAGTACATCTTCAAGCCTGTGCGTAGAACATCTAGAACACACATTGGTACATCTTCAAGCCTACACCTAAAACACCTAGAACACATTTTCTCAAATCACACACACTACACCCTCTCACAGACACTACACACACACTGTAACAACCCTAGAAGCACATAAACTTGATTTCTTCCATGTTATATATATTGTATATTTTCCTTTAAGGGTTGTACCTTAGAGCTCTTGAGAATTAATGAAGTGATAAGTATAGAAAATCTCCTCTAATCAAATTTAGCCAAGTTGATGGCTAATGGGCAAAAAGTCAAGACCTCTATGTCAACCTTGTCTTGCTAGGATTGGTTGGTTTTTTTTCCATTTCTCTCTTTATTTCTTTTCTCAATTTTCTTGGTCTATTTTCTTTCTTTTTCTTCATGCTTGGCCGGCCACCCCTTTTCTTTTCTTTCTTCTTTTTTGCTACCATTTTATTGAAGCTTTTCTTCTCACTTTGGTCATTTTCTTCACTTGGGAGAGAGCTTATCTTTTCACCAAGCAAAATTCTAGACTTACTTGAGGTACTCACCATGAACTTTTGTTATTTTTCCAAGTTTATAAGTGGTAGTTATGTAAGTTTATAATCAAGTTCTTGTTGTTGAGCTTGAGAAATTAGGCTATGATTATGAAGTTTTATTCCATATTATGATGTTTATTAGCTTGAATGACTTGTAGTTAGTATTTAAACCTTAAAATAACAAGTATTAGTTATTGATTGATTGAAGAACCTTGGTATGGTTCAAGTGATTTGATTGAAATTTTGAGTGACATTTGGTTGATTAAGACATAGAAGATATAGAACTAGTTGAATTTGGTTGGTTGGTTCATTTTCCTTGCAGGTTAAAATTTTGAGTTAGTCCGATTTTAAGGGAGATGCTGCCGAAATTTCGGTAGAATCTAAAGAGCAAAAATTTGATAGGCAAAATTTAACCTAGGATATGCAGAAATTTAGGGAGTTGGATGTGCAGAAAATTTCAAGAGAATGATCTAGTAGTGAATTAATTCTCTAAGAACAAGAAAACTCTAAAACCAAAACTCTAAATCTAAAGCCCTACCCTAAAACCCTAAAACCTAAACCCTAGAAAGAATTGGGTTATTTCTTGAATTTTCTTACTAATTTACTTAGGATTTTTTAATCAGGTTTTCACTAGGTTATTTCTTTTGAATTCCAGAATCTGAGAGTAAATCACGTCCGTACTACGAGATTTTTTCTTAGTTACTCCAGGTGAGTGTTTCTATGTGTGCATGATGCATGAAATGCTATGTTATACCTGTAAATGTTATTTAATGAAATGTGTTACTTGAGGAAAGATGTGTACTTTATCGCATCTATTCCGCAATGTGTTACATGCTTTCATTTTCGAATGTGTTATTTGTGCTTGAGACTTCCATGGTTAACTTCATCGTTACTCCACGGTTAGTCAAACCGGTCATGATTAGGAGGATATAAGGTGCTGGGTGTTTTAGGGCGTGTTGTTCTTTCCTATTTGGGTTGAATTACTCAAAGAGGCCAACTCTGGGTTAAACTTTCTTGCTTGTTGGCCCTTCAAGGTTGAGATTACTCCCTGAATGTGGTAGCCTGTATGGAGGGTATAAGGTAAATAGTGGTTAGGGTACTTGCTTGTTAATACTGATATGATCATTGGCGAGGACCTAAGCTATTATCTTGGTCCCAACGCCATTGTTACAGGTTTTAGTACTTGCTACTTCTGCGGTTGAGCTTGCTCTTGTGGTTGAGCTTGTATCCGCCCTTGACTACTTGTTATTTAACTTATTTATACACTGTTTATTAAAATCGTTAATTATTTTCATTTAATATTATAATGGGTTACTGGTATGTTTGCATGACTTGAGCACTCATTTGGCTATTATAGCTCATCCCTTTCACTTGTTTTCTTTGACCAGACTTCCATTACTGCTAAGGTTGGCAAAGCAGAGTTTGGAGATGTTAGATAGATTTTTGGATAGCCAAATTGTTTAGGTTATTAATGTAATTATTGTGTTTTTTTTTTGGGATGTAAACCACTTATTGGTACTTGCACTCTTAAGTTGAATTATATGAAAGTATTTATGGGTTATGTATGTTTAGATCCATTGAGTGAGTGCTTGATTTGAGTCTTGGCGAGAATCAGGCAGGCAAGCAGTCCGCTAAGCCCTTTGGTGCGCCTTAGAGTAAGGTAGGGCTGTCATACACACTCTCTCACACACTATACACATTCACACTTCACGCACATTCAAACACTTACACTCTCTCTCACACACTAACACACACTCACAAACGAACAACACACACAACCCTCACACAGTAGGTTCATATTCTCCCACACATAATTTCACAAATTTAGTTTCTCGATACACACACACAATACACACAGTCCAAGAATACACACACAGACGCACACACACAGTCCACCCATTTACACACACACACACAAATGCACACACAAATTTACACACATTGCACACACAAAAAAACACACACACTGACACACAAACACCCACAACATGCAATTCACACACAGACTCATGCATAGACACATTCACATACATCAATTCCACATAATCACACACACACACAGTCGTTATACACACAATCAGACACATAATTTCACACATTGGTTCACACGACTCACACACGCATTCATTCACTGCCCAACTTCTCCCCATCACCAGTAACCATGATAGAACCACAGCTCTCGCCAGCATCAAAATTATGTCCCAAAATCACAAAACAAACACAAAACCACTTGCAAAGCAAAAAAAAAAAACCCAAAGTCATTCACAAACAGTCACAAACAGCATACAAAGGTAGCCTGCAAGGACTACAAAAATCACCTAGAAACATCCAGTATCACCAATTCCCCCTAATTCCCTACCACAAACAACCCCCAAAACCCCAGACCATCAATGGCTTAGCCTAATTACAATAAACCACCACCCAATTCCATTCCCAAACATTCGGAGTCAGCATCAACAGTCTCAACAATTACCCCTATTCATCACAGCCATTGCAAAGCCACCATCCTCTCACCTGCAAAAACAATGCCTAGAATTCGCCATCACACTAGTAGCCAAACAACAACCATGCTGTTAGCCATCCATCAACTTCACAATCGCCCAAGCTCACCACCACACTCACAACAGTCCAAAAAAGCACAGTTTGCTCTCTTTCAATTCACTACTAGTGACCATTGTTTTTACCACCTCCAAACTGTCACACTACTACCCAATTATAGCCCAAATAGTACAGCCCAACCCGCCAAGTCCATCACCAGCAAAGCTCCACCTCCACCATAGCTCTTGAATTCTCCACAGCCTCCAATCAGCAGCAACAGCTACTCCAGTCCACATTCTCAAGCGTCACAAGCACCCAGCAGAACAGCTAAAACCATCAGTAACAACTTCCACTGTAACAGTCCCACCTTACCTAAAGGCGCACCAAAGGGCTTAGTGGACTGCCTGCCTAGCTCTCGCAAGGACTCAAGTCGAGCACTCACTCAGAACATGCATGCGTGCTTAACTCCAAATAAAATGAAATAAAATAAAATAAAATAAAATAAAATATATTCATATTACTTAATTTAAAGGTACAAGTAACATCAAGAAGTTTACATGTCACAATATACATGATTTTCACCAAGATAGCCCAAGAATAGTTTGGCTATCAAAATACACGAAATAAAACATGTACACGTCCAAAATTAGCTTTTCCCGCTTTAGTATTTTTGAAAATCTGGTTAAAGAAAACAAATGAACGGGATGAGCTATAATAGCCCAGTGAGTGTCCAAGTCATGCAGTCATACCTAGAATCTATTATTTTATTGAACAAAATAATTGACAAGATTAAATAAGTAGGGCATGAACACTTTAATTAACAAGTAGTCAATGGCGGATACAGGGCTTCAACTACGGAAGCAAGCTTAATCGCAGAAAGAGTAAGTACTGATCATGTAACCATGATGTTAGGACTGAGATAATAGCTCAGGTCTTTATCAAAGGTCATGCCAGTATTATCAAGCAAGAACCCTAACCACCGTTCACCTTATAACCTCCATACAGGCTACCACATCCAGGGAGAAAAATCTCAACCCTGGAGGGCCAACACGCAAGAAAGTTCAATCCGGAGTTAGCCTCTTTGAGGATTCACAACTCATAAGGGAAAGAACATCACGCCCTAAAACACCCAGCAGCCTTATATCCTCCCAAGCCTGTCCAAGTTGACTATTCGTGAAGTAACTGTGAAGTTAGTCTCGGAAGTCTCATGCACAAGTAACACGTTGGATGATGAAAGCGTGTAACACATTGCGGAATAGATGTGATAAAGTACACATCTTTCCTCAAGTAACACATGTCATAACATAACAATTACAAGCATAACATAATATTTCTTAATATAACATTCTCAAGTACGACAAAGCATTTCATGCATCATGCATACATAGAGACACTCACTTGGAATGCCCAGAAAATATTTCGTAAAAAGTCGAGATTCACTTTCAAGTCCTGAAATTTAAAAGAAATAATCTGATGAAAACCCTATGTAAATTAGTAAGAAAATTCAAGAAATAACCCAATTATTTCTAGGGTTTCATTTCTAGGGTTTCTAGAGCTTAGGGTTTTACCCTAGGGTTTAGGGTTTTCGATTTAGGGTTTTGGCTCGAGGGTTTTCCCGTCCTAGCAAAATTCAATTCATCACTAGATGATTTTCTAAAAATTCCTGCACATCAATTTCCTTAAATTGAGCACATTCTAGGTTAGAAATGTTCATCTACCATTTTCCCTTATTTATTTCTACCGAAATTTCGGCAGCATCTCCACTTAAAATTGGACTAACCCAAATTTTAACCTGCAAGAAAGACAGCCATCCAACCCAATTCAACAAGTTCTACAACTTCTATGTTCAATTCAAGCTTAAATTCAATCAAAATTCCACTCAATTTCAAGAATTCTACTCCAAGAATCTTCAACCAAGCAACATATAATACTTGAGATTTCAAGGTTTAAATGCTAGTTACTAGTCTATCTAACCATAAAAACACTTTATCTAGCAAGTAAATCTTCAATTCCAACTATGTTCTTCATGTAGTAGTACCAAGAATCTAGATATAAACTTGTACAAAACTCTACATAAAACTTGAAATTACTAGGAAAAGTTCATAGTACATACCTTGATCAAGCTTAGAAGGTTGCTTAGGAAGAAGAAAAACTAAATTTCTATGGTGAAATTACTTGAAATTTGGAGAGAAAGCTTCAAGAAGTTGAGAAAAAAATGAGAGGAAAAGAGAGCTAAGGGTGGCTGGCCAAGGGAAAATGAAAAGAGAAAGAAGTAAGCTAAGGAAATAGAAAAGAAATAAAGAAAAGATAAGGAAAAGAATAACCAATAATAACTTAACAAGAAGCAAGCTAGGGTTTGGACTTTTAAGACATAATAGGTACTAGTTGGTGAAATATGATTAGTGGAAATTCTTAATCACTTATCACTTAATAACTAACAAGTTTTATGGCATAAAGTTTTAAAGCAAAAGAGAGGAAAGAGGGGGTAGGGAATTCGGCCAAGAGAGAAAGAAAAAGAGAGAGAAATAGGCTAGGAAAATATAAAAGAAATAAAGAAAAAAGGTGAGAAAAAGAATAACCAATAAAATCATAACAAGAATAAAGTGAAGAGGTAGTCTTTTAATGCAATAGTGGTTACTTGGATCAATTTGATTGGTAGAACTTTGTAATCTCTTATCACTTAATACTAGCAATATTATGGCACAAATTATTAAAGCAAAAATGAAAAGAAATAGAGAAGAGAGAGAGCCGGCCATGAGGAGAGAAAAGGAGAAGAAAATTCGGCCAAGAAGAAAGAAAAGAAAGTAAGAGAATAAGTGAAATTTTTGAGTAAAATTGAGCTAAAATTCAATTGGTCAAAAGACTAGAAAATAGTAGAATAAGTTAGTCACTATTAAACTCTAATATAAACTAATGGTCCAATAAAATTAATCCCAATTAGGTACTTAGATGTCTCACTTAATCATGAAAGAATCTCATTTACTTAACCTAATTAACTCAAGTAATCTTTCAACTAATGAATCAAAGATTAATACTAAACCCTAAATAAAAGAAATTTCCTTATAAAATACATTTCGGTTTTCCCTTTCTTTTCTTTTCTCTCTTTTTCTACTAATGGACATAACATGAATTAAATGGGTTTTGATGTGAATTTCTAGGGCGTTACATCCACGGCCAACCAAACCATGAGCCTACACCAATTACCACAACCCAACCAATTCCAGTCATCACCCTCTCCTGTCAACACATAACACCACAATTTCGTCTCCTACACCCGCAGAAGCTACTGCCACAGCCTCCATAACAGACAAAATTCAGACCACTAGCGCCACCTGCAAAAAAAAAAAAAAAAATACGACAACAACAACCCATGATTCACAAGCTCCACCACCCCCACTGGCAAGTCACGCATCGCACCACACATCAAAACGGTAGGATTTGTTTTCACCTCCTCAAATTCCGTTCGGTTCAGATTTTTCTTAGTGAATTTATGCATAGATTGTTCTTCAATTAGTGAAATAGGTGAAAGTTTGAGATAATTGATTCTAGAGGAATTGGTTCTGGGAAGAGAATAAAGAGAAATGAGAGAGCAAGAGGAGGAGGGTAGGAGAGAGAGACAAGGAATCAGGAGAAGAAATGAGAAATAGAGAAGTGCGAGACAAAATGAGAAACTAGAGAGAGAACAAGAACAGGGGGAAGGAAGAGAAAGAAAAATAGAGGAGAAAAGGGAGAAGAAAGTTGGGAAGAGAGAAGGAGAGAAAAGAGTGAGAATCAAAAAAAAAAAAAAGAGAAAACAGAAGAGGGAATAACTGGAGAGAAAGGAGAGACAGAGAACATGAAAGACGAGGAGAGAAGAAAGAAGGAGAGGGTAGAACTGGATGGCGAATGAAAAAAGGAAAAGAAGAAATGAGAGAAAAAATTTTGATTTGGGAAAGCTGTGCTTCTCATTGGAAGGAGGAGATCGATATGAGGGATTGGGGGTGTGAGCTTATTTGACCTTTTGTTTTGTTCAAATTTTTGATTAATTAAAATGAAGGATTCAGTATTTTGGTTTGGTTTGGTTTCTTTTGTTTTGTTCAAATTTTTGATTAATTAAAATGAAGGATTCAGTATTTTGGTTTGGTTTGGTTTTCTTCAATTTATTTATTTAGTGAATTTCCTTTGATTTATCTCTAATCTGCTTTAATTTAGTCTTTATTTTAATAAGATGGATTAATCAAGTTAATTTTGGTTAATTACGTGATTTTAATTTATCTGGTATTCTTTTTTTTGCCTTTTTAGTTATTTTGTTACAAAAAATATATATTTAGGCCCTAGTACTCATATTTCTCGCCAATATTACTTTGCCTTTTTGTACTTCTTAAGTGCTATGTTTGCCTTGATTTTTTTTTTTTGTACATTGACCCTAGAAATTTATTTCTTTTCAATTAAGTCACCTTGATTTTTTTTTGTACATTGACCCTAGAGATTTATTTCTTTTCAATTAAGTCCTAATATTTGTAATTTAACCTCTAACTTGTTATAATTTATAATTATTCCCTTTACTTAGTTTTAATTTACAATTGTGCCCCCATACTTACTTGAATTTATTATTTGGCCCCTAGATTGGTTTGAATTTGTTTTTTTAAGCCTTTAGTTTCATAGAATTTATATGTTACCCTAATTTTGTTTGGATTTCATATTTTGGCCTTTATTTGTTTATACCGAGGTATCTTGACATTTTTTTTTGTGTTCTTAAGCATTTGTACCGGGTTTTCAAAGTGGTATTTCTATTTCTCATTAATTTCATCTTTATGTGCCCCAATGTGCCTTTATGTGATTTTTATGCATGTTTCTTCATATATTTCTTAGTTTACATGCTTGTTGCATATTTAGGTATTTTATCTTACTTAATTTCAAATTTTATTAGTTTGGCAAAAAGTGTAATATTTTTGTATTTAGCTAGTTAATGTAATAGTTAGGCTACATTTCTTATATTTTAGCAAAATTGTGTATTTAGATAGATATATGTAATAGATAGGTTGTTTTTTTTCATTTTTTTTCTTAAAATTGTAGTTAATTCCCCTGCTGTAATAGTTAGGGCTTATGTGTTTTTGTGTGTTTGCATGTTTTACCACTTTCTTTAGAATTTGCATCTAGATATCATGCCTAAGTACTACTTGCTCCTACATGTTATTGTATGTCTTTATATGTTTACTTGCTTTCAATTCACGCTTCATTGCTTTAATTCACGTTTTATCAGTTTTATTGTTCCGTCACCAAACTAGTCCAATGGTAGTTGTGGCTTTTCTCGCTTCCTCGTTAGTCCAATGCTAGTGGGGCTTCCAAGAAAGGGCTAGTCCAATGCTAGACCCTTAGGACATTTTAATGCTTGGTGCACTTATGTGCATTTTACATCTCACTTCACACATTTTAGTTTTCTTTTCATTTTGCATGATTTATTATTATTATTTATTTATTTATTTTCGGCACATCTTCAAATGCATGACATCTAGGTTGTACTTCACTTAGACTTTTAGGACATTTGTGTGATCTGACTAGAAATAGTTGCCTACTCACATGGGAAGCAATGACGTACATGCCGTTCCCCCCTCCGTGAGTAAAAACATTCAGTCACGAGATATTAGTCTCCCGTACCCATCATGTTGCATGTAACACCCTAGAAATTCATGCAAAACCATTTATTTTATATTATGTCCATTAAAAAAAAAAAGAAGAAATAAGGAAATGATTTTTTATTTTTACTAGCATGTTGTACCATTTCCATTAGGAGTTGTACCTAGAAGTTTTGCAAGATTAATCATAGGATAAATGACAAACATCCCTTCTAATTACCTATTAGCCAAGTGGAGTCTACAATGGCAAGAAAGTCAATCTCTACTCTTGCCTTTGTCTTGCTTTGATTGGTCCAAGTTTTGCCCAATTCTTTCTCTATTTCTTTTTCTTCACTTAGTTATTTTTTCTCTCTTTTCTGTCACTCTTGGCCGGCTCTCTTCTTCTCTCTTTTCTCTTCATTTGCTTCATTTTCTTAGAGCTTTTTACTTCCATTTGATCACTTTTCATCCATAGAAAGTGAGTTAATCTTCCTCCTAAGCAAAGATCTTGCCTTATTAAAGGTATTCACCAAGAACTTCTCTTATTATTTCAAGTATAAAATTGTAGTTTTGTAGCTTTTAAACCATGTCTCTATTGTTAAGTATGATTTATTTAAGCCATGAAATATGAAGTTTTATTCCATGAATATGAGGATTTATGGACTTGTATGACTTGTAGATAGTGATTTAAACTTGAAATGACATGAATTAAGGATGATTTGGTTGAAGAACCTTGGAGTAGTTTATGTGTTTTTGTGATAAATTTGGGTGAAATTGAAGTGAATTTGATGTGAAATTGGTAGAACTACTTGAGATTGGGTTGTTTGGATGTTTTCCTTGCAGGTTAAAAATTTTGGGTTAGTCCTGATTATAGGGGAAATGCTGCCGAAATTTCGGTAAAACCTAAGAAATAAAAGTGAATAGGCTATGATTTAAAGCTTTATAAGCTGTAATTTAGTGATTTGAACGTGCAGAAATTTTCGTAGATTAGCTATTAGTGAATTGAACCTTTCCTAGCGAAACCCTAAAAAGTTAGAAAACCCTAATTTTGAAAACCCTAAACCCTAGGGTAAAACCCTAAACTCCAAAACCCTAGAAATTAAACCCTAGAAAGACTTGGGGATATTTCTCGAATTTCTTACTAAATTTCTTAGATTTTAGTCAGGTTTTTATACGATTATTTTCTCGTGAATTTCAGGATCCGGAAGTGAGACTCAACCATTATCACGAAATATTTTCTTAGGCTTCAGGTGAGTGTTTTTATGTGTGCATGATGCATGAAATGCCATGTTATACTTGATATTATTATTTGATGAAATGTGTTACTTGAGGAAAGATGTGTACTTTATCGCATCTATTCCGCAATGTGTTACATGCTTTCACTATTAAATGTGTTATTTGTGCTTGAGACTTCCGTGACTAACTTCACCGTTACTTCACGGTTAGTCAACTTGGTCGTGCTTGGGAGGTCATAAGGTGCTGGGTGTTTTAGGGCGTGTTGTTCTTTCCCCAAATGAGTTGAATTCCTCAAAGAGGCCAACTCCGGATTGAACTTTCTTGCTTGTTGGCCCTTCCAAGGTTGAGATTACTCCCTGGATGTGGTAGCCTGTACGGAGGTTACAAGGTGAATGGTGGTTAGGGTACTTGCTTGTTTATACTGGTATGTTCCTTGGCGAGGACCTGAGCTATTATCTCGGTCCAAACGTCTTGGTTACATGTTCAGTGCTTGCTACTTCTGCGGTTGAGCTTGCTCCCGTAGTTGAGCCCCGTATCTGCCATTGACTACTTGTTAATTAACTTGTTCATATATTGTTTATTTAACTTGTCAAATATTTTTATTGAATAAAATTATATTTTACTGGTATGGTTGCATGTACTTGAGCACTCACTCGGGCTATTATAGCTCATCCCGTTTATTTGTTTTCTTTAACCAGGTTTCCCAAAATAATAAAGCTGGAAAAGCTGATTTTGGACCTAGTAAATGTTTTGTTTAATGTATTTTGATAGCCTAAATGTGTAGGCTTTTATTGTAAATATTATTTATATTTTGGGATGTAAAAACTCTTGTGATATTTATACTTTCAAGTAAATTTTATGAATGTATTTCTTTATGAATGCATTTTATTATGGGTTAAGTACGCTTTAGATGTTTGAGCGAGTGCGTGATTCGAGTCCTGGCGAGAGCTAGGCAGGCAGTCCGCTAAGCCCTTTGGTGCGCCTCTGGGTAAGGTGGGGCTATCACATTGCATACCCACTTTCTTTCTTCACTAGTTATATTATTATTATTTTCTTTTCTTTCTGCATCGCATTTGCATAGACACTCGTGACTCCCTCGCGGTCTCGACTCGTGTTTCGCAACTAATGCGATAATCCCGACTAAGTCTCGACGGGACATCCTGACCTTCTCGATATTCACATTTAGATTTAGGATTTGCATTCACTTAGATACATCCGAACGCGATAAAATTTAGGGGTTAATTTAGGAAATCTTGATTAAACCTTGCAACTAGTCTCGGCTAGGTTGAAAGGGTGCCTTAGGCGCGAGCCTTTGCCTTCCCTTTCTTCAAATGTGACTCCCGGACCTTCTTCTCTCGGGTGACTTGGTACACCCTAACTCAATATCAAGTGGCGACTCTGTTTTTTTTTTAAATAAAACTCTTTTTCATAATTAGTTAGCCAAAACTGTCTCACTTTTAGTCTTGGCCTTACTTTCTTTTAAAATACTATTTTTCTTAAAAATACATTTTTTACTAAAAGCTCGATTTTCATCACACACGCACAGTTTTTTCAAAACTCTATCTTTTCGAAATGGGTCATCGGGCCAAACCGCCTCTTTTCGAGACGCGACAGTCAACGACCCCACCGTGTGTCATTTTGGGACGTGACATGAGCAATAACTCACAAGCATGTGACATCCCGTCTTTTAACCTCACAATGATTTATACAACACATTCCAAAGGTGAATAAGAAATTGTGGACATGAAACAATAAAACTCCCCTTGTGCAATGGTTGAAGTCATATCCTCTGCATATTTATTCTTTTTGTTGTGCTTAAATTCTCCAAACATTCATCCAAACTTGCTTGGCGAAGTTTGCTAAACATTTTTAAAGTTTCTGGAGTAAAAGCACATCTTGCCCTACCTCTTAACCCATTTCTGGGTACCAATATTTGTAGCTTCTTTCTCTTTCAGGTTATGCTTGGATTCCTTTTTGTACCATAAAGTCCAAATTCCTTTTCGGTGTCATTCTAGCTCCTCATTTATAGCTTGTGTTATTTTGGAATCCAGAGAGATATCGAAGTGGCAATCATTTGTTTCAAGTAAGATGACATCCAAAGACCATAGGCATTTATTTTCACTTTCAGAATATACAAATTTTTTTTTTGCATTAACTCATCAAAAGAGAAAACTTTACAATTACACAAACCTAGTATCAGGCTTTGAAAGAAATGTGATTTATTTTAGGGTCTCATCAAGAATCATTGCTAATACAAAGATTTGAAGAAAACTTTTTCAAAAGCTAAATGCAAGACATGAAAGGAAAATCAAATGTCATAAACAAATTTAAAAAGAAACTTATTTAACACCTCGCTTGAGAAAAAATTTTGAACACGAGGCAATCTTAAATTTACAGAAGGAGTGCAATTATTAGCATCCAAATTATTACTATTCTTATTACATCTAATAATGAAAACTGTCTAGTTATGAAATATAATTTTATTTATCACACTGCTTATCCTAACCAAACTCACCTATCTAGGTTCTAGGCACTATCAATTCTAAAAAAAAAATCAGTCGTCCATGATCTTTTGAATAATTCAAAAGAGCACTCATGTTTTTGATAGCTTTATGGGTCTCGAGCATGTGATGGTTTATTTGGAATTGGACCATAATTTAAAAATACTCGAACACAACACCAAATATGTATTAGATGTCTTTCTTATTTTACTACTTCCACTAGAGGACCTGTAAAAATGAAAAAAAATCAAAATTAGTGTAGGTGAAAACAAAAATAGATGCATGTCCTAGGGGGAGCCCTTGTTATGCCAAGTGTAGGCCTAGTATGAAATGCAATTTTTTAGGGTGAGACCTCCTTTTTAATTGTAGATGGGCCAGATCCACTGGGAAGAGATGCCTCTATTATGCTCGTATTACCTTACCTAGGGTCTCACTTGCTAGGATATACCAAAAATATTAACGTGCATGTTTTTTAGGGTTAAGTACCCAAGACAAAAGGATGGCTTACCTATTTAGGATTCCCGAAGTGGCATTCCCTCTAGGGTTTATGCATGATTCCATTTTATTAAAGTAAGTTAAAATATGCAAAAATATAAAATGTTCTAAAATTTTTATTCTAATAATGATGCATAATTTTCCCAAGAAAGATGGCAAATGAACTGTACAAAGGATTGTTGACTTCAAATTTATTTGATTGAAAAATTGAGCCTCCACGAGACTACAGGACACAATATTGAAAGAAAATAAAAATCATGACTTTATGTAGAAATATACAAGTCAAAATGTCAGTTTATTAAAGCATGATTAAATATGTTTTAAAATCACTTTTTGTGTAATGTGGGATGGGAGGGTGGGAGATACGGCAAAAATGACGCATTTATTTCTTTGAAAAAGGATAAATGCAAACTGTGCAAAAGTTCGACACTTGGGTGCATTTATTGATTCTGGAAAAATTTGGTTCGTATAAAATGACAAGTACAACAAGGATGTGTAAACTTTGGAAAAGACCTAAAATTACACCTCTTATTTAGGAATATACAAGCTAAAAATCAGATTTTTGGGCACATTTTTTAAAAATCTATAACGATTGAACCCTTGTACTTTTCTAAAATTTCTATGAAAATCTCATTTCTATCTTTCTTGAAGAAATTAATTATGAAAACGAAATTTAAACATGTCGAAAGAGAGTTGGCTTCCTACGAGAGCACCATGCAAGGGCTCTTTATTCTATGGTTGTAAATGCAGTCAAAGAATGAGAGAGCGTGATAGTTTATTCAACAAATATCACATAACACATTGATAAAGCAAAAATCAGTAAACAGTACAACTGGAAAGTAAAGGGGGTTGGATTCCTCCTCTCGTGCCTGGTGTGCCTAGTAAGGTAAGGCTGACTCTATCCTAGGGCTTACTCTACATGGATGGATGAGATTGGGCTCACTAATGCATCTAGACTCGATAAGGCTTTGGTTCCTACCTAAGGGTAAGAGTCATCAATCCCAAAGCTCTTGGTCGGTGGTTCGGGTGATCTTTTAGACACTACTATGCACACGTCAAGCCATGGCCACATGTCTAAGCGAATTGATTTTTAAAGCCCAAATCTCTAAACTTGTGGACTCAAGCCGAGAGTTTGGGTGATCTCCTAGACAATGTTATGTGCACGTCGTACCACGGTTATACGTCTAAGTAGATCAATCCTAATTCTTAAAGGGACGGGTGGGTGACAACCACCAAAAAGAAAAAAAAGGTAAAAAGTATCGAATGCACGTATGGAGTGCCCCTTATGAGAGGAGGAAATGTAATAGTAGCACACGTGGGCTCTAAGGGTAACTGACCTCTTCTCCAAATGCAAGCGTGGTGGGATAAGGACAAAAGTAAATAAAACATACATCACATAAGTAGCCGAGAGACGAGAAGTGTGTGAGATGCAAAGGAAAAATCTAAAAACCCAAAAAAGCAAAATGCAATCAGGACATTCAAACATGATGGAATAGAAGGGTTAAAGTAGGAAAAAAATGATTAAGCCTAGTGCTTAGACTCATTAGTGATCCCCAGTGGAGTCGCCAAAATCTGTCGCGTCTGAAATCGATAAAGATACTAGTGGGGTCGTGATTGTCGCGCCCCAAAATGGCAGTCCAGTCTGATGACCCTTTTGAAAAGATAAGCTTTTGGAAAAAAACGTGCGTGTGTGAGAAAAAATCAAGTTTTAATGAAAAATTGCTATTTAAGAAAAATAGAGTATTTTTGAAAAAATAAAAGAAGGCCAGGACTAAAAATGCGATAGCTTTGGCCAACTAATTTTGAAAAAGGGTTTTATTTTAAAAATGGAATCGCCACTTGGTATGGAATTAGGGTGTACCAAGTCACTCCAAAAATCGTGTAAACAAACATAAATAAAAAATTTTAGAAAAAATATTGAAAACCCTTTTTCGACTCCGGTTTACAAAAAAAACAAGAGAAAAGGGTTCAGTAGTCACATTTGAATAAGGGAAGGCAAAGGCTCGCACCTAAGGCACCCTTTCAACCTAGCCGAAACTAGTTGTGAGGCTTAATCAAAATTTCTTAAGTTAACCCTAGATTCTATTGCGTTTGGATGTATCTATACGAATGCAAATCCTATATCTAAAATCGAGAGGGTCGAAATGTCCCGCCGAGGCTTGATCGGAATTATCGCATTAATTGCGAAACTCGAGTCGAGACTTCGAGGGAGTCACGAGTGTCTATGCAAAAATAAAATGCAAAAAGAAAAGAAAAATAATAATATATATATATAATAAGTGGTCGAAGAAAGTGGATATGTAACATGACGGGTACAGGAAACTAATAACTCGTAACTGAATGTTTCTACTCACAGAGGGGGGAACGGCATGTACGCCATCGCTTCCCACGTGAGTAGGTGACTATTTTTAGTCGAATCACACAAAATGGCATAACTTCTAAGTGAAATGCAACCTAGATGTCATGCACTGTCAAATGCTAAAAATAGATAATAATAGTAATAATAATAATAATAATAATAATATATACCAAAAAAACATGCAAATATGAAAAATTCTAAAAAGAAGAATGTGTTGTGAAATGAAAAGAAATGCACGCGAGTGAAACTAACACTAAAATGTCTTAAGAGTCTTGCATTGGACTAGCCCTTTCTAGGAATTCCCCACTAGCGTTGGACTAGCGAAGAAGCGAGAAAAACTACAACTAGTGTTGGACTAGTGTGGTGACAGATTAATAAAACATGAATCAAAAGCAAGTAAACATATAAAGATACATGAGAGCACGGAGGAACAAGTAACACATAGACATGATATCTAGATGCAAAATCTTAAGGAAAGCGGTAAAACATGTAAGGACACAAGCACACAAAAGCAAATAAGCCCTAACTATTACACCAGGAGATTTAGCTACAATTTTAGGGGGAAAGTAAAATGACCTATTTATTATACTTGCTATCTAATTACAAATGTTAACTAAAAATAAAATAAATGTATTCTAACTATTACATTGGCTAGCTAAATACAAAAATAAGCCAAAATAAAGAATTTGCAATCTATCTATTACATATTTGCTCAAATAATAAAATTCAAAACTAAATAACATAAAGTAAATAAATACAGAAAAAGTGCATAAAATAAGAAACGCATGAAGAAAATGCATAAAAATATCACATTGGAGCACATAAAGAGAAATTAATGGGCAATAGTAATACCTCCCAAGAGAAACTTGGTACCATTACCAATCAAAATGAACAAACGAGTCAAGGTACCACTATTTAAAGAAATAAAGAGTAAAAACATAAAATTCTAACAAAGAGGGGGTAAAATGTGAATTCTATTAAATTAAAGACTTAAAAACAAATTCAAACAAACCTTTGGGTCAAATAATAAATTCAAGTAAACATGGGGGCACAATCGTAAATGAAAACTAGGTAAGGAGGGCGAGAATAAAATTCTAGCTACTATGGGGCACAAAAATGTAAATTAATTCGGTCCTAATTGAAGGCAATTGAACAATAAGGGGTCAATATGTAATGACGGAGGACTTAATTGAAAAGACAGAAGGTCTTTAAGGGCATATCAACGGTACTTAAAAATATAATGTCCAAATCATACATATCAACACAACAACTAAATTAAAAAAAATCATAAAATCACATTAAGGCTCCTCACCCAATTCTCAACTGTTCCAATTGACTCCTTTTCAAGACCCAAATATTACTCCCTCTTGAATCGGGTATGTTGAAACCCGAAATTATTCCCCAATTCTCTTCTTCATCATCAATTTTTTTAATCATTTTCTTCTTCATTTATTCCCCTATTTTTTCTCTTTCCGCTATTCACTCTTCTCCATTTCCTCTCTTGCCTTCTCAGAAAACTTCTTCTTCTCTCTAGTTTCTCGTTGTTTCTCTCTCTCTCTCTCTCTCTCTCTCTCTCTCTCTCTTTCGTTCTTTCTCCTTCTCTTTCCCACCTTCTGTCTCTCGTTATTTCTCCTTTTACTTTCGTTTTCTTGTTCCTTTTTCTATCTTCCTGTTCTCTCTTTTCTCCGCCTCTCACTGTTTCTCTCTGATTTTGCTTATGTCTAACGGTGATGGCGCTAATTGATGGTGAAATTGTGGTGATAATTGGGCTGGGCTGTGTGCTCTGTGCTCGGTGGAGGTGGTCCAGTCAGAAACTGGTGTGAGGCTAATTTCTTGGCTATGGGATTTTGGATGACTGATGTTACGAGATTGGGTTCCTGGCAGTGGTGTGGTTGGCTTTGATGGTTTGGGCTATGTTTCAACTTGTTTTGTTGGTCGTGTTGATAGTTGGCAGTTCTGGCTGCATGGTGATGGTTGGTGCTGGAGTTATTGAGTTGAGTATCGGCAGCAACAGGGAGGACTTTTGATTTGCAGGTGGAGAGGAGAGGCAATTGACTGGTGGAATTGGGTTTACTGGTAGGGACAATTGATTGATTGATGGGCTTTGATTGCTGATGTTAGAGTGGAATTTGAATGGATGAGGAATTGGGAAAGACAGTGCTTGTGGTGGTGTGGTTGTCTGCTGGTTGATTTACACGTGGATTTGTGAGTTGCTGTTGATGATTAATTGCGATTTCTGCGGGTTTGAGGGATATGGAGGACTAGGGGCAGTGGAAGGTGGATCAATTGGTTTCTAGTAGTGGCACAGGGCAACTATGATAGGTGATTTGTGAGGTTTTTGGCAGTGAATAGGGTGGTGATTGGAGTTGTTGGTGGTGATTTTGTGAGCGAAGGGGATGATGTTGGACTGGCAGTGGCGTTAGTGGTGATTTGTGAAGTTAAATGGGCTGCGGGGGCGATTTTGTGAAGTCAGGTAGTGGTGACAATGGTTTGGGTTTTTTGTGATTCATTGGTGTAAATGAAGAAGATAGGGTAGGGGTTGACGATACAGGTTTGGGGGCGGATGTTGTTAACGGTCTGGGGGTTGTTTCATTGGTGAAGGGGGCATGTTGCTAGTGTTCATGGAGTCTGGGATTTAGGAAGAATTTCTGGTGTTGTTTGTAGGATTTATGTGTTGTTTATAACTAATGATTTTGGAATTATGGTGAAATTGGGGTTTGAAGTTGCAGGGGACGGTGGTGGAAAGAGAGAAGATAGCGGAGAGTAGAAAAAACGAGAAGAAGAAAACCAAAAGCAAAAAACACAATAACCCAGGAAAAAGAACATCCAGCAAAATCCAAAGAGAACAAAAACTAAAATCTCAAACAACTATAATAAGATTTGCATAAAAAAAAAATGAAAAAATGGATCAACATAAAGAAAAAGGACTAAGAAATTACTTCTTGAAGATAACTTGACGATGAACAGTAGATTACGGTGAACAGTAAAAGAAATTGCAACTGGCGGCTATTATGTTTTGCAACTGGTGGTTGTTGTGTGTGTTTTTGAGTGTGAATTGTGTGTTTCGATCTTTAAAGCAGAAAAGTAAAAGTGTTTTTAGGGTTTTTCATTTTTTATCCTCTTTTTTTGATTTAATGGGGTATTTATAGGGCTAGTTGTCTTGGTCACCAAGAATACTACAAAATAACAAAAATGCCACCGGTAATAAAAATTCTAATTTTATTTAATAAAAATATTTTTAATCCAAAAAATTTAAAATCAATACAAAGAAATGACAATAATCTCTAAAATTTTCTAAAAAATTCAAAGTAGATTTCAAAATAAAGGTTAGAATTTAAAACTAATAAAAAACAAAAATACATAAAATATAGCTATTGGCCTCAAAATATTATTAAAAATTAAAAATAAGCTTAAAACCCTAATAAATATATTTATGACTAAAAAATTGGTGAAAAATGCGTTAAAAATGTAAAATAACGATTTTGCCCCTGAACAACGAAAATACACAGAAAATAGATATTTGCCTAAAAAATTATCAAAAACTAGAAATAAGTTTAAAACCCTAGAAAATGAGTTTATGACTCAAAAATTGGTGAAAAATACGTTAAAATATAAAATGACGATTTTTGCCCCTGTATGCAATATTTACAGAAAAAATAGCAATCGTCCACAAAAAAATCAAAAAAATTTAGAGATACGCTTAAAGAATTAGAAAAATAAATTTGGGACCTGAAATGAGCGAAAATGGTGTTCGCGAGGTGAAATTACAATTTTGCCCTTGTGCTGGCAAAATATAAAAAGAATACCTATGAAATTTGGTAAAATCACAAAAAATTAAAAAATCAGTATGAAAGTAAAAATATGAATTTAAAACTCCAAAGCTAATGAAAAATATTCACAAATAAAAATTACTATTTTGCCTCTTGAGATTATTGAAAAATTAGAATTTGACCCAAAAAGAATATAAACATGCTTCGTAATATTTGAAAAATAAATGGTTATGTCAAAATTTGGTGTCTACACACTAAATGGTGAAGGTAGAAAAAAGTCAATGTAAAATGATTTTTGTCATGACTATCAGTAACTTGAGTTAACAAAAGCAAGAGGAAATAGTAACCAGGGGTCCAGGTGGTTATTGTCGCCAAGAAATTAGTTAGAGACAGTTATTTTAGTTTCAATTGGCAAGATAGCCACCAATGTGTATTAAGGAACGAGTAGGCTGGTAGGAAGGACTATGAAAAATTGTGTAACTGAATTCTCTCCTTCTCAATATCAATTCCTCTCATTTCTTCTTCTCCAAGGTCTCATTCTCTCTCCTCTCTTCACTCTTACTCTCATATAATCTTTCTTCTTCATTCTCAGATTGTATTATCAATCAATTTAGGTACCTTATTTTCTTAATCTTCAAATTAGTTAACTCAAGGTTGATAATTTGGTATCAGAGCTCTCGATTCTCGAAATCTGAAGGAATAATCATGGTTGAAGGAACTCGTTTTAAAGTTCTAGAAGAACAAATCAAGAAACAAGATGCTAAGCTACATGAAGTTGTGGGAGATCTTCAAAAAATCCAACGGCAAATCAGGGTGGAAATGGAGGACAACTAGAAAGTGATCGAAAGCATTGTTAGTAACTTTGATCTTAAGTTCAATTTCTTGATCAAGATACTGAACAAGGAGAAAGAGACACAAGAAGAAACTTTGGTATTAGTTGGAAACCCACCATTGCTGTCAATTCCTCCTGGTTTTTAGGAAATGCAAAAAGAAGAGAACATAATAGTAGGAGTCAGGGACAAAGGAATCAAGGTACATCATCCCTTTAATCCAAAAATTGAGTTACCTATGTTTAATGGAGAAAAGCCACGTGAATGGTTCAGAAAATGTCACAAATTTTTTCTGAACTATCAAATTGAAGATGATCAGAAACTAGAAGTTGTTGAAATGTTCCTAGAAGGGAAGGTAGATACTTGGTTTCAAGGGTGAAAACTTGAGAAGGCTAAGCTTACCTGGGAAAAATTCAAGGATTTGCTAGATAGGAGATTCGGGAAAAAAGGGTTCCTAGATGTAGTGGAGGAATTCAATAAACTGCAGCAAGAAAGGGGGTAGAAATATACCAGGAAAAGTTTGAGGAGCTTAAAACACTCATGTTAATCAAGATCCCTTTACTGAACGAGCCCTATTTTATCTCTAGCTCTATCAGTGGTCTAAAAGAAGAAGTAAAAACCATGGTTAAAATGCTAAGCCCTGATTCATTGACAAAAGCATATGAGATAGCTCGACTTCAAGAACAGGCATGTAGGTATACATAATAGACAGTTAAAAGGAGTAGAGAGATAGATTATTGACCAAAAATTTGGAATGACTAAGAGTCCTATCAATGGGGGCAGCAACAGTTTTAAAATTCCCACTATGATAAGTAAGGACAACGTAGGAAACACTCAAGAAACCAAGAGATCAACTCCTCAAGAATTGCAACACAGAAGGAACAATGGTTTGTGTTTCAGGTGTGGGGATAAATATGGCATTGGTCATCATTGTAAATCATGACAATTAAATCTCTTAATGAATGAAAGAGAGGAAGAAGAGGTAGAGTTCGAAGATGCAATTGGAGAATAGGATGAAATTACTGGGAACCCAAAGTAAGTGGTAGATGTATCTCTCCACACTTTATCAGGCTCCTTTAAAAGAAAATCCATTATGCTGCAAAAGAAAATGCATGGGGTTACAATCAAAATTTTGTTAGACATATGAAGTTCAGACAATTTTATCAGCTATCTATTAGCTAAAGATCTGGAGTTACCATATTACACATCCCAACCCTTCACCATAACCATTGCAGATGGGAGTGGGGTCACTAGCAAAGCCATATGTCCCAACATCACCTGGTCAATCCATAATTATCAGTTTAACTATGACCTTAAGGTGGTGGAACTAGGCTGTTGGGATGTAATACTTGGGGTTGATTGGATGTTTCAATTCAGTTCCATAACGTTTGACTTCCACCAGTTTAGTATTTTCCTACACAATCAAGGAAACACAGTTGAGTTGCAGGGAGTGGTACAAGCACCTACCATGCAATTGATAAGAGGAAGCGACCTGAGAGAATTCATAGAATACAAAAATAGATGTATGGCTACAATTGACATGAAGGAAGGGAGTCTAGCAGAGGAATTGGCAAAAAATATAGTAGAGTTAATAGAGCAATATGTTGTGGTATTTGAAGAACCAAAAGAGTTACCTCCTCTAAGAGACATAGATCACCACATTCCCTTCAAAACTGATGCGCAGCCTTTTAGAATGAGACTATATAGGTACCCTCATTTTCAAAAGGATGAAATTGAAAAGCAAGTTAAAAATATGCTAGGAACTAGAATTATCAAGCCTAGCAATAGTCAATTTACTTCACCATTATTATTGGTCAAAAAGAAGGATGGTTCATGGAGGTTCTGAATTGACTACAGACGACTGAATGACATGTCCGTCAAAGACAGGTTTCCCATACCAAAGTATAGATGAACTACTAGATGAGTTAGGTGGAGCTAAAATTTTCAGTAAAATAGACCTTCAATCAAGTTATCATTAGATAAAGGTGAAGCCCAGGGACACTTACAAAATAGCCTTTCAAACCCATCACGGCCACTATGAGTTCCTGATCATGCCCTTTGGGCTAACAAATGCTCTGGCCACCTTTCAACACCTCATGAATCAGGTGTTCCAGTAGTACACTAAGAAATTTGTCTTAGTGTTCTTCGACGACATTCTTATATACAGTCTATCAGAACATGAGCACAGGGAGCATTTGGAAAATGTATTAATGGTCCTAAAACAGTAGCAGCTGTATGCAAAGAAATCGAAATGCGTATTTGCTCAAAGGGAAATATCCTATTTGGGGCACGTTATCTCAAAGAAAGGGTTAAGTATGAATGGCCGCAAAATCGAAAGCATAAAAACATGGTCTGAATCTAAGAGTGTTAAAGCCTTAAGAAGCTTCCTGGGGCTAACAAGTTACTACAGGAGGTTTGTCAAGCATTATGGAGCAATTTGCAAACCTTTAACAGATTTGCTCAAGAAAGAGGGGTTCAAATGGAATAGTGAGACAAGAATGGCCTTTGAGAAACCGAAGCAAGCAATGATTATTGTACTAGTGCTCAGCCTACCAGATTTTAATCAACAATTTGTAGTGGAGACATACGCCAGTGGAGTGGGAATAGGAGCGGTGCTGATGCAACAAGGCCACCCTATCATGTAAATCAGTAAACCATTCTCTTCCAGACATCAAGGATTGTCTACCTATGAGAAGGAGTTGATGGCAGTACTCATGGCGGCAATGAAATGGAGACATTATCTTCTTGGGAATCAATATGTGATTAGGACTGACCATAAGTCCTTCAAATTTCTGTTGGAGCAAAGGTTGACTACCAACCTATAACACAAGTAGCTCACAAAGCTCCTTGGTCTAGATTAAGAAATTCAGTACAAGATAGGGGTGGACAACAGAGTTGCTGATGCCCTTTCAAGGAAGGATGAGGTTAACTCTAACACCTTAGAAAATACATACAAGAACAATTTAATTCATGTATGACTATTAATAGAAGAAAAATATAGAGATAGAAAAAGAAAAGGGAAAAATCGAAAATGCACTTACAAGAGATATTCTTTTATTTAGGGTTAAGCGTTAACCTTGATTAATTAGTTGGAAGATTTCTTAAGTTAATTAGGTTAATTAACTAAGATTCTTTCATTATTAAGTAGGACACCTAAGCACCATATTTGGATTAATTTCATTGGACCATTAGTTTATAATAGTGTTTAATTTTGACTAACTTATTCTATTACTTTCTAGTCTTTTGACGAATTGAATTTTAGCTCAATTTTACTAAAAAATTTCACTTATTCTCTTGCTTTCTTTTCTTTTTCTTGGCTGAATTTTCTTCTCTCTTTTTCTTACTTCTCTTGGCCGAAACTCTCTCTCTCTTTTCTTTTTCTTCTTGGCCGAATTTTCTTTTTCTTTTTCTTCCCACATGGCCGGCTCTCTCTTCTCTTATTTTTCTCTCTTTTTGCTTTAATATTTGTGCCCTAATGTTACTAATTTCTAGGTGATAAGAGATTAAAAATTTCCACCAATTAAATTTATCCAAGTTAACAACTAATACCTTAAAAGCCTAAACCCTAACTTGACTCTTGTTATGCTTTGATTGGTTATTATTTTTCCCACTTTTCTCTTTATTTCTTTTCTATTTTCCTAGCCTGTTTCTTTCTCTTTTCTTCATCATCTTGGCCGGCCATCCTACTCTCTCTTTACCTCTCTTTTGCTCTCATTTTCTTGAAGCTTTCTCTCTCAATTTTGAGCAACTTCACCATAGAAAGTGAGCTTCTCTCCTTCCTAAGCAAAGTTCTAAGCTTGTGTAAGGTATCTACTATGAACTTTTCCTATTAATTTCAAGTTTTATTTAACTTTTGTACAAGTTTGACACTAGGTTCTTGTTACTACAACTTGATGATCTAAGATTGAAATGAAGTTTTACTTGTTAGATAAAGTGTTATCTTGATTAGATAGACTAGTAGATAGCATTTAAATCTTGAAATTTCATGTATTATATGTTGTTCGGTTGAAGAAACCTGGAGTAGAAATCTTGAATTTGAGTGAAATTTTGAGTGAAATTGAGTTTAAATTGAACATAGAAATTGTAGAACTTGTTGAAAAATGGATTGGATGGTTGATTCTTGCAGGAAAAAATTTGGGTTAGTCCGATTTTAAGGGGAGATGCTACCGAAATTTCGGTAGAATTAAAAGAAGAAAAATGACAAGTGAGATTTTAAAACCTAGAATATGCTAAATTTAGGGAAATTGATGTGCAGAAATTTTTAGAAAATGATCTAGTGATGAATTAAATTTTCTTAGAACAAGAAAACCCTAAGAACAAAACCCTAAAACTAAAACCCTAAGCCTTAGGGTAAAACCCTAAACTCTAAAACCCTAGAAATGAAACCCTAAAAAATAATTGGGTTATCTCTTGAGTTTTCTTACTAATTTACTTAGGGTTTTGATCTGGTTTTCATTAGATTATTTCTTTTGAATTCCAGGACCTGAAAGCGAGACTCGACCGTTTTACGAAATATTTTCTTAGGCATTCCAGGTGAGTGTCTCTATGTGTGCATGATGCATGAAATGTTATGTTCCACTTGTAAATATTATGTTACACTTGAAAATATTATGTGATAAAATGTGCTACTTGAGGAAAGATGTGTACTTTATCGCATCTATTCCACAATGTGTTACATGTTTTCGTGATCCAATGTGTTACTTGTGCTTGAGACTACCGTGACTAACTTCACCGTTACTTCACGGTTAGTCAACCCGGACTTGCGTGCGAGGATATAAGGTGTTGGGTGTTTTAGGGCAGTGTTGTTCTTTCCCCTTGAGTTGTGAATCCTCAAAGAGGCCAACTCTGGATTGAACTTTCTTGCGTGTTGGCCCTCCAAGGTCGAGATTACTCCTTGGATGTGGTAGCCTTGTACGGAGGTTATAAGGTGAATGGCGGTTAGGGTACTTGCTTGATAATACTGGTATGACCCTTGGTGGGGACCTGAGCTATTATCTCGGTCCTAACGTCATGGTTACATGATCGGTACTTGTTTCTCCTGCGGTTGAGCCTGCTCCCGTAGTTGAGCCCATATCCGCCATTGACTACTTGTTAATTGACTTGTTCAAATGCTATTGGTATACTTTGCTTATTAATTTTATTCCATGAAATAATAAATTCTCGGTATGGTTGCATGACTTGGGCACTCACTGGGCTATTATAGCTCATCCCTTTTATTTGTTTTCCTTTACCCAGGTTTCTCGTAATATTAAAGCTGATATCGACTGGTTTTGGATATAGTAGATTGTTTTATCTATTGTAATAGTAAAACTGTTTGACTATCCTTGTAAAAATTATGTATATTTTGACATGTAAACTTATTGATGACACTTGTACTTTTAAGATATATTATATGAATGTATTTTATTTCGAGTTAACTATGCGTGGATGTCCCGAGTGAGAGCTTGACTTGAGTCCTGGCGAGAGCTAGGCAGGCAGTTCGCTAAACCCTTTGGTGCGCCTCTGAGTAAGGTGGGGCTGTCATAGTTGGTATTAGAGCCTAAGTTTGAATCCTGTCTCTGGTTTGAAACGTATTAGTGTGTCAGGTAGGAATTGAGATTTGAGTCAGTTACTCTTAAGCCTGATCACCCTAAGTTGTAAGTGATAAAATCCCAATTCTCGCGCCTGAAAACCTACGTGAATATATTTGGGAATTGTTTAGTTTATTTTCTAAACTTGATTTTGAGGTGTAATATTTAAGTATAATTTATTATTAAGTTTTTCTGGGTTTAGATCTGAGTGATTTACTTTCTTTAAAACATGTAGGTGTGTCTGATAGCAGTCGAGGTGAGGTATCAGGGGTATCACAGCCAGCCGATGTGGCCCCTACACAGTATGAGCATCGTAGAAGACCGATGGTTTTGTTACCGTGAGGGACCGAGGCACCCCTACCGTATATTTTCACCTGCTCGCTGAGTCTGTCCTGCATGTGGTTGTTGGAGGACATATTCTTATCTCGATCATGTCGTGCTTTCTTTTATAGAGGATAGTAGACGGGTGGGTCGCGAGGGTGACACCTCTCGGGCCCGTATTCACGAGCTGAGAGAGATAGTTAGAGTCCAGGCCTAGAGGATTCGAGAGTTAGAGACTGCTGTTCGGGAGGAACAACAGAGAACTGATGCTTTTCGAGGGCAATACCAGGAGGTGCATGGTCGTCTCACACGCGTGGTAAGCATATCCGGGATCACACTGGACGACTTGTAGATGAGAGTGGTCTGCTGTTAGGTCATGTGCTAGATGAGGTACGAGACATGACTCAGCATGTAGGGCCAGGGCAGGCTGTGCATGTACCTCTTGGGGCCGAGGAGGCTCCCGAGGGTGAGCCAGAGAGAGATGTGAGCTCGGTAGGATCAGTCCAGTTGGACTAGATCTTTAGATAGAAATATGTATAAAAAAAAACCACTTGTGCTAGTTTTGTTATGCTTTGTATGTGTTACATGTTTTGTATGTGAACTTTTGAAAATGTGTAAATTGAACTGACTTGTATATATATATGTGTGACCTTAGCTTGGCATGAAACTTGATTTCTTGTTAATCTTTGAATTTGTGCATTTAAAATTATATTTGTCACTTATTACGTGCAATTTGAAATAATTCATTCATGTTATTATAGAATATTAAGTCATGAGTGGACGAGGTCGCAGGTAGAGGACGTCCCCGTCGCCAAGACCGGGACGAAGACGCCTACCTCCAGTGTCAATCCTCCTTCAGGGGCAGTTGACCCTAATGATTGCGGTCTTGAACCGAATGACTGATGTTCTAACTCAACTTCGGGAACTCCGACAGAACCCAGCTAGTGGAAGCATGGCAGTTCTCATAGAAACCCGGCAGTAGGGGAAGATGTAGCTCTAGGAACGGTTTCAGAAATTTAATCCCTCCCCAAGTTCAATGGCGGCCCAAATTCCGAAATTCGCTGAAAAATGGTTAGAAGATATTGAGAAAATTTTTGCTGCCTTAAAGTATACTGACGAACGGCAAGTGACATTTGCCGTATTCCAATTGGAAGGTGCTGCCACCCCTTGGTGAAATTTAATAAACGCCAAGTGAGAAAGATACCAAACCCCGAGGACGTGGGCCAACTTCACTAGGAAGTTTGGGGAGAAATATATCCCCGTGCGAGTACAAGAAAAGCGGGAGGATGAATTTCTGAAATTGAGACAGGGAGTACTGAATGTAGCTGAGTATGAAACTCAGTTTACTAAACTGTCTCGCTACTGTTAGTGTATGCCCTAAAACCAAGTTAGTTTTTGGGATTTTTATTACGCTTATTTCGTGTTATACTTATATATGTGGCATTTTCTTTGTCATTTAATACTTGTTATTAATATTACTTGTTTATTTGATAAAGTCCATAGAATATTAACTGTGTATAAGAGATTGTAAGAGTTACAATGATGAGACTCTTATTACACATTAAGTTATATTCTTAAATATCCCTAGTCGTAGTATTAATGAGATTGGACATCATTAATATGGGAAGACTAGCACATACTTTGCCTCTACTTATGGTAAGTAGTAGTTGATCTCGTCAACTTATGGCGTGTGACACCTAAGCTGGTATGTGGATGCTTGTTAGAGAACAAGTTCATTGGATTGATCCGCCAAGAGTTACTATTCATAGTGCTAATGAATTATACTCTTAATGGCAATGGTGTAAGTGATCCTTAGACTTGAGATTACCATAGTATCTTGAGTGTGGATTGCTATGCTTTGACTCTATTGCTCGGTGCTCGTAAAAGAGTAGCCCATACGGTAGAGATTGGGCATAGTATGAAGCATGGAAGGATAGTGAGTAATCGATATAGGATTCACCACTCCTTATTATAGGAGAGTATATCCCGGATTGGCCACTTGTTGAAATATGACTTAAAGAATCTTTTGCGCAAAAGTGAAAGTATGACTTGAAAGAGTTTCAAGGTTATACTTTTATGGAAAGTTATATTTCGGGAACAAGAAATCATTAATTAGTCATTTAAAGAGTGCGCACTACACTCTTAGACTAATTGGGATATAGTGTGGTGAAAGGATATTAATTACACGGTAACATTGTCATTGATAGGTGTAGTCTACCATATGACTTTCCTATTCACTTGGGTGGTCATGATGCATTGCTAGACGCCACTCATGATCTATAAGTGCAAATTAATTAATTAGTGAATTAATGATAAATTAAAGTGTTAATTTATCTGGCTCTTAATTAATTAATTAATGAGTTATAATTTGTACTTATTGCCAACGTGAATGGAACCTAATGGGTCACACACAATAAGAACATGGTCTTTGGGTTAAATTGTTATTAAGATAAGTATAAGATACTTATGGGGTTAATTTATGTGATAAATTAACTTAAAGGACTTAATTATAAATATTCTAAGTCTTGATGGAAATTAGTTTCCTAAAAGGAATTAAGAAGCTATTTGGTTTCCTTTTGGAATTGGTTTCCTAAAGGAATAGGATTAGCTTAAGGCAAGCTTCCTAAACCTTCTTGGTTTCCAATTGCTCTTGTTTCCTTAAAGACTAGGATACTACATCTATAAATAAGTCCATGCCTTGACTCTTGAAGATTGATGAAACATAACACAAAATTTAGAGAGAGAAAAATTGAGAGCTTGGTGCGGTTTTTCTCTCCAAGAAAAACGCCACACCTCCTTCCCTAATTGTTAGGGTTTCAACTTCTTTCTTCTTCTTGTGTTCTTCATGAATCATTCAAGGGAGCTAGCACTCGAAAGGCAAGGCAAGCAAGCCCAAAGGTTCCTAAAGATCGTGTTCGTGTGGATACCGTTGGAGGCTCGACACTTGGAGGGCTTTTCATGGTAGATCAACACCTTCATCGAATAGGATCTTGCCCTTTGAAGCATAGAAACCTTCTATGCTTGAGGTATTTGTGCTAAACACCCTTTAATCGTATAGATTACATCAAAGAGATCCATGGCTAAGGTAATAAATTTTTAAATTTTCCGCTGCGTTACTCCCCTTATTACCTTACAGCTACGCCTCGGAACTTGTGGCCACTGAACGACGGAGAAAGAGAAGATTTATTCAGGGCCTAAATTTGGAAATTCAAGACGCTCTTGCCGCCGCCACTATTGAAACCTATGAAGCTGCAGTGGAAAAAGTGTAGCAAGTGGAGGAAACAAAGTTTTTGGTCCGCACGGTGAAGGCAAGGAAACGGGGAAGTACTAGCGATGCTCGACCTCCAATTGGAAATGCTCCAACCCCTAAGAAGGGAAAGGGAACTGGAGGAGTAAGAATTGGGCAAGGTACTCAGTTCGAAAGGACAAAAGGGGCTCTGGTAAAAAGAGCTCTGCCAAGAAGTGAACAAAAGGAGGATACTCAAAAGGAGAAATGGTCATCAGCTGCTCCTGTTGCTTGTGGGTATTGCGGTAAAGGTGGGCATGTGGAAGATGATTGTTGGAGAAAGAACCGCAAATGTTTGCTTTGCGGCAGTGGCGATCACCGGATAAATTAATGTCCAAGACAGGCAGCCAGGGGACCGAGCACCGCTCAACTTGGGCCCAAGGAAACCACTCAAGCCAAAGAGAGCGGGAATAAACGGAAGGTACCGGCTTGCGTTTATACTCTCAACAAGCGTGATGCCCAGGAGTCATCGGCAGTCATTGAAGGTACGATCCTTGTTTTTCATCATCTGGCTAAACTGTTAGTAGACCCTGATTCCACCCATTCATTTGTGAATCCTCAATTTATGACTGCTTTGAAAATACAACCTGTTAAATTATTTTATGAATTGGAAATGAGGACTCCTACTGGGGACCATTGCCTGACAACCAACCTTGTTTACAAAGACTGTGAACTTTGGGTAGGAGAGAGAAAATTGCTAGCGGACCTCATAGCTTTACCTATTCGAGGGTATGATGTAATATTAGGCATGGATTGCTTTACCCGGTACAGTGCTCAATTAAATTGCAGGACAAAAGTGGTGGATTTTAGTATACCGGGAGAACCTATTTTAAGATTGGATGTAAAGAAAACCTTAATTTCTTCAAATCTTCTTTCTGCCATGCAAGCTAGGAAACTGATGTCTCGGGGGGCAGTAGGATATCTTGTTTATTTAATTAATACACCTGAAGATAAAGTGAGACTTGAGGATATGCCAGTGGTAAAAGAATTTCCCGATGTTTTCCCTAAAGAATTAAGCTCTCTACCCCCTGAGAGAGAAGTAGAATTTGGAATAGAATTGGTGCCAGGAGTTACACCAATATCTAAGACACCATACCGTATGTCTCCTGCAGAACTTGGAGAGCTTAAGATTCAACTCCAAGATTTGTTAGAAAGAGGATTTGTCAGGACCGAGTGTATTACCATGGGGAGCCCCAGTGTTGTTTGTGAAGAAGAAAGACGGTACTCTTAGGCTTTGCATCGACTATCGAGGGTTAAATAATGTCACTATAAAGAATAAGTATCCTTTACCTCAAATTGATGAATTGTTTGATCAATTGGAGGGAGCGGTGGTATTTTCCAAGACAGACCTTAGGCAAGGATACTATCAATTGAGAATTAAGAAGGAAGATGTACCTAAAACTGCTTTTAACTCTCGATATGGTCATTATGAATTTGTGGTGATACCATTTGGGTTAACTAATGCCTCGGCGACTTTTATGGATTTGATGCATAGGGTTTTCAGACCATACTTGGATCAGTTTGTGGTAGTATTTATTGATGATATTTTGATATTTTCTAAGTCGCATGAGGAACATGAGCAACACCTGAAGATTGTGTTACAGACATTAAGAGATAATAAATTGTATGCTAAATTTAGTAAATGTGAATTTTGAAAAGACCGAGTGTCATTCTTGGGTCATGTCATTTCGGGAGAAGGAATAGCGGTAGATCCCTCCAAAGTGGAAGCTGTGGTCAATTGGAAACGATCTGAGAATCCAACAGAAGTTCATAGTTTCTTGGGATTAGCTAGCTACTATTGGCGGTTTATCAAGAATTTTTCAAAGATAGCCACGCCACTTACTGCTTTGACCCAAAAGAATATTAAGTTTAATTGGGACGAACGGTGTGAACAGATCTTCAATGAACTCAAGAAATGATTAACATCGGCCCCAGTGCTGGCATTGCCCAATGGGAAGAAAACTTTCAGTGTGTACACTGATGCTTCACGGGAAGGCTTAGAATGTGTGTTAATGCAAGGAAAACAAGTAGTTGCCTACGCTTCCTGTAAGTTAAAACCACATGAAAGAAATTACCCTACTCATGACCTGGAATTAGCAACTGTGATATTTGCACTCAAGAAATGGAGACATTATTTGTATGGGGTCACTTTTGAGGTATATACAGATCACAAGAGCCTAAAGTATTTATTTTCTTAGAAATAGCTAAATTTGCAACAACATAGATGGGTGGAGTTATTAGAAGATTATGATTGTACTATTAATTATCATCCGGGTAAAGCCAATGTTGTCGCAGATGCTTTGAGTAGAAAAGCTCAAGTAGCTAATTTGGCTATCCGTGAGTGGAGGTTGTTAGAGCAGTTTAGCGAGAGCAACCCACGGATAGTGGGCTCTAAGATGATTTGTGGGAACATAAATGTACAATCTGAATTGTTGAAACAAGTTAGAGAAGCTCAAGACAAGGACCCTACGCTACAAAAGCGGATAGAGAAAGCCAAAGCGGAGACTTTACCTGAGTATAGTGTTGGACCGGAGGGTTTGTTGAGGTTCCGAAACCGTATCTTCATCCCAAGAGACGAAGAATTGAAAAGAATGATCTTGAATGAGGCACATCGTTCCAGGTACACTGTGCACCCGGGGAGTACAAAGATGTATCAAGATCTGAAGAAACTTTATCGCTGGGTTAATATGAAGAGGGAAATAGTGCAGTATGTTCAAACCTGTCCTAGTGTCAGCAGGTAAAGGCCGAACATCAGAGACAGTCAGGACTACTACAACCTTTGGAAATCCCAGAATGGAAATGGGAGCACATTACCATGGATTTTGTTTCTGGTTTATCGAGAACCCAAAAGGGGCATGACGCTATTTGGGTAATTGTTGACCGCTTGACCAAATCTACTCATTTTCTGCCCATGAACATGACTTACCCTTTGGAAAAACTTGCTCGTATGTTCATTGATGAAGTGGTGAGACTTCAAGGGATTCCAGTAAGTATCGTCTCGGATCGAGATTCTCGGTTTACTTCCCGATTTTGGAGACAAATGCACGAAGCCTTGGGAACAAAGTTGAACTTTAGCACGGCTTACCATCCCCAAACCGATGGACAATCCGAACGAGTAATCCAGATTTTGGAGGATATGGTACGGGCAAGTGTGATGGATTTTGGTAGCAAATTGGGATTAACATGTGACTTTGATTGAATTTGCTTACAATAATAGCTACCAATCCTCTATTCAGATGGCCCCATTCGATGCACTGTATAGAAGAAGATGCAGAACGCCTGACTATTGGGATGAAGTGGGTGAACAGAAAATGCTAGATTTAGAAGAGGTGGCATGGATAGAAGAAGCTTATGAGAAAGTTAAGTTAATCCAACAACAACTCCAAACTGCTCAAAGTCGACAGAAGAGTTATGCCGACACTCGAAGGAAAGAACTGGAGTTTGAAGTTGGAGACAACGTGTTTCTCAAAATCTCTCCATTCAAGGGAGGCATCCAGTTTGGTAAGAGGAAGAAACTTCAATCAAGGTACGTGGGACCATTTAAAATCGTTAAACGTATCGGCAGTGTTGCATACCAATTGGAATTGCCTTCAAAGTTGTCCAAAATGCACAATGTCTTCCATGTGTCCATCTTGAAAAAGTACCACTCGGATCCAAGGCACGTACTTCAACCTGATGAGATTGAGCTTGATGAAACTTTGGCATATGAAGACCAACCAGTTCAAATCTTGGACCGTAAAGTGAAAGAACTGAGAAATAAACAAATTCCTCTTGTCAAGATCCTGTGGAAGCATCATGACCTAGAAGAAGCCACATGGGAGACAGAAGAAGAAATGCAGAGATATTATCCCAAGCTCTTCGAAAATCAAGGTAGAATTTTGAGGACGAAATTCTTTTAAGGGGGGGAGGATGTAACACCCTAGAAAATACATACAAGAACAATTTAATTCATGTATGACTATTAGTAGAAGAAAAAAAATATAGAGAAAGAAAAAGAAAAGGAAAAAAAAATCGAAAATGCACTTACAAGAGACATTCTTTTATTTAGGGTTAAGTATTAATCCTTGATTAATTAGTTAGAAGATTTCTTAAGTTAATTAGGTTAATTAACTAAGATTCTTTCATTATTAAGTAGAACACCTAAGTACCATATTTGGATTAATTTCATTGGACCATTTTTTATAATAGTGTTTAATTTTGACTAACTTATTCTACTATTTTCTAGTCTTTTGACCAATTGAATTTTAGCTCAATTTTACTCAAAAATTTCACTTATTCTCTTGCTTTCTTTTCTTTTTCTTGGCTGAATTTTCTTCTCTCCTTTTCTTTCTTCTCTTGGCCGAAATTCTCTCTCTTTTCTTTTTCTTCTTGGCCGAATTTTCTTTTTCTTTTTCTTCCCACATGGCCAGCTCTCTCTTCTCTTATTTTTCTCTCTTTTTGCTTTAATATTTGTGCCCTAATGTTACTAACTTACTAGGTGATAAGAAATTAAAAATTTTCACCAATTAAATTATCAAAGTTAACAACTAATACCTTAAAAGCCTAAATCCTAACTTGACTCTTGTTATGCTTTGATTGGTTATTCTTTTTTTCCACTTTTCTCTTTATTTCTTTTCTATTTTCCTAGCCTATTTCTTTCTCTTTTCTTCATCATCTTGGCCGGCCATCCTACTCTCTCTTTACCTCTCTTTTGCTCTCATTTTCTTGAAGCTTTCTCTCTCAATTTTGAGCAACTTCACCATAGAAAGTGAGCTTCTTTCCTTCCTAAGCAAAGTTCTAAGCTTGTGTAAGGTATCTACTATGAACGTTTCCTATTAATTTTAAGTTTTATTTAACTTTTGTACAAGTTTGACACTAGGTTCTTGTTACTACAACTTGATGATCTAAGATTGAAATGAAGTTTTACTTGTTAGATAAAGTGTTATCTTGATTAGATAGACTAATAGATAGCATTTAAACCATTGAAATTTCATGTATTATATGTTGCTTGGTTGAAGAAACTTGGAGTAGAAATCTTGAATTTGAGTGGAATTTTGAATGAAATTGAGTTTGAATTGAACCTAGAAGTTGTAGAACTTGTTGAAAATGGATTGGATGGTTGATTTCTTACAGGAAAAAATTTGGGTTAGTTCGATTTTAAGGGGAGATGCTGCCGAAATTTCGGTAGAATTAAAAGAAGAAAAATGATAAGTGACATTTTAAACCTAGAATGTGCTAAATTTAAGGAAATTGATGTGCAGAAATTTTTAGAAAATGATCTAGTGATGAATTAAATTTTCTTAGAACAAAAAACCCTAAAACAAAACCCTAAATCTAAAACCCTAAACCTTAGGGTAAAACCCTAAACTCTAAAACCCTAGAAATGAAATCCTAAAAATAATTGGGTTATCTCTTGAGTTTTCTTACTAATTTACTTAGAGTTTTGATCTGGTTTTCATTAGATTATTTCTTTTGAATTCCAGGACCTAAAAGCGAGATTCGACCGTTTTACGAAATATTTTCTTAGGCATTCTAGGTGAGTGTCTCTATGTGTGCATGATGCATGAAATGCTATATTCCACTTGTAAATATTATGTTACACTTGCAAATATTATGTGATAAAATGTGCTACTTGAGGAAAGATGTGTACTTTATCGCATCTATTCCACAATGTGTTACATGTTTTCGTGATCCAATGTGTTACTTGTGCTTGAGACTACCGTGACTAACTTCACCGTTACTTCACAGTTAGTCAACCCAGATTTGCGTAGGAGGATATAAGGTGTTGGGTGTTTTAGGGCGTGTTGTTCTTTCCCCTTGAGTTGTGAATCCTCAAAGAAGCCAACTCTGGATTGAACTTTCTTGCGTGTTGGCCCTCCAAGGTCGAGATTACTCCCTGGATGTGGTAGCCTGTACAGAGGTTATAAGGTGAATGGCGGTTAGGGTACTTGCTTGATAATACTGGTATGACCCTTGGCGGGGACCTGAGCTATTATCTCGGTCCTAATGTCATGGTTACTTGATCGGTACTTGTTTCTCCTGCGGTTGAGCCTGCTCCTGTAGTTGAGCCCATATCCGCCATTGACTACTTGTTAATTGACTTGTTCAAATGCTATTGGTATACTTTGCTTATTAATTTTATTCCATGAAATAATAAATTCTCGGTATGGTTGCATGACTTGGGCACTCACTGGGCTATTATAGCTCATCCCTTTTATTTGTTTTCCTTTACCTAGGTTTTTCGTAATATGAAAGCTGGATCAACTGGTTTTGGATATAGTAGATGTTTTATCTATTGTAATAGTAAAACTGTTTGACTATGTGATAGCCCCACCTTACCCAGAGGCGCACCAAAGGGCTTAGCGGACTGCCTTGCCTAACTCTCGCCAGGACTCGAATCACGCACTCGCTCAATACGTACACATAATTAATGCAAAATAAAACACATTCATAAAGAAATATATTCATAAAATTCATTTGAAGTACAAGTATTACAAAAGGTTTTACACACTAAAATTTACATAGTATGTACAAGAATAGCCTAAACAAGTGGCTATCAAAATACACAAAACAAAACATGTAAAATGTCCAAAATCAGCTTTTCCAGTTTTAGTATTTTGGGAAACCTGGTTAAAGAAAACAAATGAACAGGATGAGCTATAATAGCCTAGTGAGTGCTCAAGTCATGCAACCATACCAGTAAAATGTGATTTTATTCAAGAAAATATTTGACAAGCTAAATAAACAATATATGAACAAGTGAATTAACCAGTAGTCAATGGCAGATACGGGGCTCAACTACGGGAGCAAGCTCAACCGCAAAAGTAGCGAGTACTGAACATGTAACCAAGACGTTCGGTCCGAGATAATAGCTCAGGTCCTTGCCAAAGAACATACCAGTATAAACAAGCAAGTACCCTAGCCACCATTCACCTTGTAACCTCCGTACAGGCTACCACATCCAGGGAGTAATCTCAACCTTGGAAGGGCCAACAAGCAAGAAAGTTCAATCCGGAGTTGGCCTCTTAGAGGAATTCAACTCAATTGGGGAAAGAACAATACGCCCTAAAACACCCAGCACCTTATGACCTCCAACTCATGAGCGGGTTGACTAACCGTGAAGTAACGGTGAAGTTAGTCACGGAAGTCTCAATCACAAATAACACATATAATAGTGAAAGCATGTAACACATTGCGGAATAGATGCGATAAAGTACACATCTTTCCTCAAGTAACACATTTCATTAGATAAGCATGTCAAGTATAACATATCATTTCATGCATCGAAATAATAATGTCAAGTATTACATGGCATTTCATGCATCATGCACACATAAGAACACTCACCTGAAATGCCTAAGAAAAGATTTCGCGATAAGGTTGAGTCTCACTTGTCGGATCCTGAAATTCACGAGAAAAATAATCGTATAAAAACCTGACTAAAATCTAAGAAATTCGATAAGAAAATTTGAGAAATACCCCACGTCTTTCTAGGGTTAAATTTCTAGGGTTTTGGAGTTTAGGGTTTTACCCTAGGGTTTAGGGTTTTCAAAATTAGGGTTTTCTAACTTTTTAGGGTTTTGCTCGGAAAGATTTGATTCACTAATAGCTCATCTACGGAAATTTCTGCACGCTCAAATCACTAAATTACAGCTTATATAACTTTAAATCATAGCCTAATCACTTTTATTTCTTAGGTTTTACCGAAATTTCGGCAAGCACTTCCCCTATAATCGGACTAACCCAAAATTTTAAACCTGCAAGAAAAACATCCAAACAACCCAATCTCAAGTAGTTCTACCAATTTCACATCAAACTCACTTCAATTTCACCCAAATTTATCATAAAAACACATGAATCTCTCCAAGGTTCTTCAACCAAATCCTACTTAAATCATGTCATTTCAAGATTAACTCACTATCTACAAGTCATACAAGCCCATAAACCTCATATTCATGGAATAAAACTTCATATTTCATGGCTAAAATAAATCATACTTGACAATAGAGACATGGTTTAAAAGCTACAAAACTACAAATTTATACTTGAAATAAGAAGAGAAGTTCTTGGGAAATACCTTGAATAAGGCAAGATCTTTGCTTAGGAGGAAGATTAACTCACTTTCTATGGATGAAAAGTGATCAAATGGAAGTAAAAAGCTCCAAGAAAATGAAAGCAAATGGAGAGAAAAGAGAGAAGAAGTGGCCGGTTTTGAGAAGAAGAAAAAGAGAGAAAAATGCCTAAGTAAAGAAGAAAAGAAATGGAAAAGAATTGGGAAAAAGTTTGACCAATCAAAGCAAGACAAAAGCAAAGTTAGAGCTTGACTTTCTTACCATGGTAGACCACACTTGGCTAATGGTAATTAGAAGGGATTTTTATTATTTATCCTATACTTAAATCTTGCAAGACATTCTAGGTACAAGTCTTAAGGGAAATGGTACAACATGCTAGTAAAATAGAAAATCATTCCTTATTATTTTTCCACTAATTTCGGTCCTTCTTTTTTTTTTTTTTCCTAATGAACATAATACAAAATAAATGGTTTTGGTATGAATTTCTAGGGTGTTACAGACTATCCTTGTAAAAATTATGTATATTTTGACATGTAAACTTATTGATGACACTTGTACTTTTAAGATATATTATATGAATGTATTTTATTTTGGGTTAACTATGCATGGATGTCCCGAGTGAGAGCTTGACTTGAGTCCTGGCGAGAGCTAGGCAGGCAATCCGCTAAGCCCTTTGATGCGCCTCTGGGTAAGGTGGGGCTGTCACATTAACTAAAAGATGGCCCTAAAGTCATGGTGATGGCTTTAATCACTTTACAGCCAAGATGGATTCAAGAACTTATAGGTAGCTACGAAGAGGACCAGGAATGCCAAGCAATCATAGCACAAATGCTATTGGAAGAACAGATGGCAGGAGACTACAAGTTAGATCAAGGACTCCTTAGATATAAAGACAGGTTGTACATGGGACATGCAAAAGGAGTCAGACACAAGTTGATGACTGCCTTACATTCAGTTGCGATAGGTGGTCATTCTGGACAAAAGGCCAGTTTTAACAGAATTGCATCTCTCTTTTATTGGCCAGGCATGAAACAGGATATCCTACAGCATGTGAACAACTGCGACATCTGTCAGAAGAACAAAGGGGAAAATGTGGCTTACCCAGGGTTATTACAACCCCTACCTGTACCCACTCAAGCCTAGTCACAAACTGCAATGGACTTCATTGAGAAGCTTCCAAACTCTAATGGATTCGATACCATTTTAGTCGTGGTGGATAGATTGACCAAATATGGTCACTTTATACTATTACAACATCCATTTACAGCTATAGAGGTAGCTCAAGTCTTCTTGGATAATGTTTATAAACTCCATGGGTTGTCCGAGTCGATTGTCACTGATAGGGACAGACTCTTTACAAGTCACTTTTGGCAGGCACTTTTTAAGTTAGCAGGGGTCAACCTTCATTATAGTTTTGCTTATCATCCACAAATGGATGGTCAGAGTGAAAGGCTAAATCAATGCTTAGAAACATTCTTGAGGTGTATGACTGGTTCTCACCCGAATAGGTAGAGCAGGTGGATCCCTTTGACTTAATGGTGGTACAATTCAGCAGTTCACAGTAGCCTGCAATGCACCCCATTTGAGGCGTTATATGGATATAAACCAACTCTACTGCCCTAGGGTCCTTATCAGTAGTGCCCCATCCCAGCTGCAAAAGAGATGTTACAAACAAGACTCAGAATTTCACAGTCCATCAAGGAGCACTTGTAGAGGGCACAGCAGAGGATGAAATATTATGCTGACCAAAGAAGGACAGAGAGCAGTTTTGAGGTAGGAGACTGGGTGTACCTCAAACTCCAACCTTACAGACAACAGATCGTGGCCATCAAGAGAAATTTCAAGCTAGCATCCAAGTGTTACGGACCCTATCAAAGTCTAGAGAAAATAGGGACTGTTGCTTATTAGCTTAAACTGCCAGCAGGCTCACAAGTACACTCAATGTTCCATGTTTCACTTCTCAAACAAAAAGTTGGGCCTGTCAATCAAGTGGAAGAGGAACTACCACAATGGGATGATCAATACCAATGTCTGTTAACACCTCAAAAGATACTCCACAGAAGGGTCATCCTCAGGAACGAACAACCAATTCATCAAGTACTGATCCAGTGGACTCATTTCACTGAAGACGAAGCATCTTGGGAGGATGAATCCTTTATTCGTCAACAACTTCCTCAATTTAAGACCTTGAGGACAAGTCTTTTTTTAAGAGGGGAAGTATTGTCATGACTATCAATAACTTGAGTTCACAAAAGCAAGAGAAAACAGTAACCAGGGGTCCAGGTGGTTACCGCAGCCAAGAAGTTAGTTAGAGACAGTTATTTCAGTTTCAATTGGCAAGATAGCAACCAATATGTGTAAAGAAATGAGTAGGCTGGTAGGAAGGATTATGGAAAATTGTGTAATTGAATTCTCTCCTTCTCAAATAACAATTCCTCTCATTTCTTCTTCTCCAAGTTCTCATTCTCTCTTCTCTATTCACTGTTACTCTCTTATCATCTTTCTTCTTCATTCTCTTTCTTCTTCATTCTCAGATCGTATTATCAATCAATTTAGTCACCTTATTGTCTTAATCTTCAAATTAGTTAACTCAAGGCTGACAATTTTGTAATTTAGAATGTTCGATGTTGTGTGATTTAAAATGTTGAAAACGATGACAGTGTACTTCTTTGCTATAATCCTAAGATGTTTGTTTGATCAATATTGGTCTTTTAGATACAAGTTTTGCTTTCATTCGGACCGCTGGCTATTTTATAATGTAAACATGTAATGCTGTTGTTTTTTAATTTTCTGTCAATCTAATTTTTAGGTCCAAATCGTGTATACCCGACCCTATCTAATCAAATAACCATAACCCATAGGATAAAGTGGGATATAATTAGCAATTGACAAAATAAGTACAAACCGTTAGGGTCAGCTAAATTATAAATGCACTGGTTAATCTGTGTATGCACCTACTCGAAACGTGTTTCAGTTTCAAAATGTTGTGGATTATTTCGCCTTATCTTGGGACCATTAGTCTTAACTGCTACTGATTTGCTGGCTGCTCCATGACTGTCAATTGGACTACTTTCAACATCTTACATGATCAATTTGTGACATATTGCTCAAATTAATTGAATCCCGATGACTTTGTGGGGCTAATTTTTATAAAACTCTTTTACATTGGTATAATAAATTCGTGAGAAAAATACTCTTATTCATGTAGGATACTATTTTCGGTTTTTTCATTCTAAAGTAAATAACAAAATCTTCGATTTTCACTGATTTGAAATGTTTAATACTAGAACTAATATAGCAAGGTTGTATAGTGCTATCCCTACAATTTACAGTTTATAAGGCATATCACAAATTGACGATAATCCGAAAGTATAGAAAAATTCCTTAATCTTATAAAAAAATAACTGTGAATTAAAAAAAATGTATTACCTAATAAAATTCTCCCAATAAAATGAAAACAAGCAAAAAAAAAAAAAGAAAAAAAAAGAAAGAAGAAGCTCAATTTGGAGCCATCTTCTTTGCAAAAATTCCCTTCCTTTTCAGAAGATCCCGAGGTTTTCTTTTGAAAATAATTATTATTTGGAAAAAGCAACAAATGCATGCTGGGAATATCAAAAGTAACATGTTTATAATTCAAGAATGCCTTTAATTAGCATACGTGTAACTCTCACCCAAACCAGAAAGAGATTATTTGATTTTTCTATTTTTTCCTTCTTTTCTTTTTAGAGGATTTCAGTGGTTCAGGAATTTCTTGAAAATTGGATGGCATTCATCTGTTCGATAGATTTGCAAATGATTAGTGCTCTCCAATCCCATGAGATTGAGGGGTCAGATCACTCTGACTTCACTTTCTTACACCACTTTCTTCCAGCAGTATGTATCATGTTATGTGACATTTTTTTAGATCACAAGGTTCACAAGTGGGTCCATAGACCCGATCCATGTGAGAGACTTATCTAGTCAATCATCACAGCAGAGAGATGCACAATATGGTTCCTAACTTTACCTCATATATATGATGGAAATCAATTACAACTTTGATAAAAAAAAAAAAAAATACAACTTCCTTATTCCTGCTATAGTAGGGCTGGGGGTAAAAATGATTTTGAGCTTCCTTGTCATTTTTTATGGTATTAATACGCATGTCCAAAATAAAGTCAATTACAAACTTATTCATGTATGCCAAATTAAAATAGTTATGTATTATTTCATTAACTTGAGGTGATTTTTGCTTATTTTTATTTAATTTCAGGAAATTGAGATCACTTATAATAAAATGTCTTGATGAAATATGGTAGAAATGTTTGCTTGTTTCTTTTATTTAGATTTTATATGCATTCTATTATAGCACTCATGTTTTGTATATCTTGTTGTATTGAAGATGATTGTATTGAGAATATATTTGGATTGTATTCCATTAAAGATGATTGTTTCAATTTTATAGTTAGATTTCATTTGTCACCCAAAATGAGAATACGAAGTGTATTTGATGCAGGAATCATTTGTTTGTAGTACTTTGATGCTGATGTTTAGAACAACATACAGTTTGTCATAGAATTAGTGATTGCTAATATTAGCATAGATATTTAGCAAATCTAGTTTGATCATAGCGATTACTATGATATTATTAATTTTTAATAATTTTTCAGAATTTTCTGAGTGCTATATATATATATATATATATATATATATATGTATGTATGTATGTATGTATATCACCCTATTCGCAACTGATACGTTACCGACAGATATGATAAAATTGCATCAACGACTGCAACAGCAAACCATGATCCTTAGTGTAAGGAAAAATGAATTTTTGTTCTTAGTGTAAGGAAAAATAAAAACATTTGGCTACTGACGGTAGCATAGATTGAATATTTTCCCAAGAGATTATTGTTCTTTTTCTCCATCTTTAGAAAGTAGTTGAAATTAAAGGAGTTGAATAGAGAAAAATATGTCAAGAAGTAGCCAAGGGGAATTTGATAACTCCACTTAATATTGAAAATTAATACATTAAGCGCCTTTTGAATTCAACACGTTTGATAACAAAATTGTTTTATTATTTAATACATTAAATAGTTATTTAATTTGTGCACAAAATTTTAAGTAAAAATTTTTCATTTAATTTGCTGAATTTTGGATACACGTAACATGCTCTCTCCCTCACACATGCACTCTCACACACTCACCCAGCACACACATATACACACATATTCTTACATAGCACATTTGTGCACACACACAAAATTACTTTTGTAAGCACACACACATATTTTTTTTCTTTTACACATGCAATAACATAAACTTTTTTTATTATGTATGCATTCCTCACATGTGCAATCTCTCTTTGACACACACACACACACACACACACTCACTCACTTTTACACAAAAACACGGAAACTCTCCCTTTCTCACACACACAAACATACACCATGCGCGCGCATGCGCTGTCTTCCATACGCAATTTTCACACAGATTTACATATTTTCTCACACATGCAGTCTCATATATATACATACATATATAAGTATATTATTTTTTTCTCATTTCCACGCATATTTTCTCTCTCTCATATACATACACACGCATTTTAAGTCTTTTCTCTCACATACTTGCACACAGTTTTATACATATACATTTTTACACATATTCACATATTTCTCTCACACACAAATACACTTGGCCTTTATCTCTCACAAATAAGTAATATCTTTCTTTGTCATGTATATTTTCAATAAATTAGTTTAGTTTTTAAGATAAAAAAATTATATTTATAAGGTGAAATATTTAAATTCAGTGTATAAATTCAATTAATTATCTAATAGATACAACTTTATCAATTTAGTAACTTAATATTTTCGATACTTAAATTTCAAGTTTCAGATTTCAAACTTTATATTTCAGTTTTACCAAATGCCACCTATGCTTATGTCTTATTTTATGTTTGTCAAAGAACAAAGTTTCACATTGATTGGACTATGATCTTTAATATGGTACCAGAGTATGTTAAAGATCATGGTATTAGAGTTAGATCCGAGGTCTAAACTCACGCACTCCTACCCAAAAATTCCACCTGCACCACGAGGTCTCTCTAGCCTCTCACATCTTCATGGGCTTGTCTTTACGGGCATTATGCACGTCTAGGTTCTTTGCTAGCCTTTAGACATTCAACAAACTTGAGTTATACGCAGGAGGGGGTGTCAAGGGACAAAGTCCCACATCGATTGCCCAAGAAATTTTATCCTAGTTAATAAAGTATACCAGCTAATCTATTAATGCAAATTGGTTTTAAGATAAAGCATATGATCTTTAACATTGTTATCCCATGAGTACGAGTACACGTTTAATGAAGGTCTGCAAAGCATGTACAATGCACCAATCTTAATAGCACGCTAGCTCTTGATAACAGTAGACCTATACTAACGTATTTGTTGTTATTTTTCCCCCTCTTCACATTTTTTAAATCTTAGAAATGAGCACAAAGTTCGGAGGACTTTTGCCTTTACGCATTTCAGTGAACTAAAGCAGAATTGCACACAGACGTGTGTGCATATACACGTATTATATGATAACCTGACCCGAATAGATATGGAATTCATATAAAAAAGAATTTCATTATTAACAACTTAATGCATTCAACCATTGATTGCTCTCAAGTATTCACGCCCTGATGGTTGAGTTAGCAACACGGAAATTTCTCTTTTGGTGAAGTCTTTTTTCTTCTCTGAATTTGAACCTTTTCTTTTTGTGAATTCCGTTGAATTGAGAATGGTGAGCATGAGTCAAAACTTGTCAGTCAATTGTAAAGAGCAGAAGACACAATAAAGTTGACAACACTATCAATGAATGTAAAAAAGAAACCATACTGCGACTAACTATCATCCGTTGTAAGTACTTAAGAATATCCTAGCAGCTACCTGGTGACCCTTACCAGGAATAGCATGATCTTTACTTGTAATTCTTAGGAAAAAGAGACATAGGGTCTTGTTTATAGCATAGTATACATAATAAATCCTATAGTAAAAGCATACATAATCTTTTGCATGCTATGAATTTTCACATCTGTGTTAGAACACATATCTTTAGAAAGAGTAATTCCATGTGACATAGACAAGTACCTATTTTTTATTGCTTCATGTTAAACTATTTACATCTCATCTTGTAGGTCAAATGTGTGCTACCAAGGGACCTTTTGGATCTATCTTTATAGATTTTAATTCTTAAAATATAGATTGCCTCTCCTGACTCTTTTATGGAAAAGTTCCTAACTAGTCGTACTTTAACAATTTGGAGCATAGTATGTTATTTCCCATAAAAAATCTCATTTAAATAATCAATCAAGAAGAAATAGCATTTTCACTAACCTTTTTGTATACATAAGGTTTGTTTTTCTCTTAACTCTTTAGTTGTCTCATCAAGACATATGTTCTAACTTCTCAAAACTTACTTAAGTCCATAAATGGACTTATGACGTTTACATACTTTATTTAGATCTTTGGATATAAAACCCTTAGATTGTGTTATGTAACCAACGTCTTGTAAGTTCTCATTAAAGAAGGTAGTCTTTTTATTTATTTTCTAGATTTCATAATTATACTATCTAATTATCATAAGTTAAATCTTAATGGATTTAAGAATGACTACAGGCAAGAGAGTTTCATCAAAGTCAATTCTTTGCCCTTTGTAATCATTCACAACCTGGCTTTATCTTAAAGTCCCTCTTGTTTCGTATGGATTTTATCCCTTTGGATGAGTCGATTAAGTTTATATCTTATTATCATACATGTAATTATTTCAAATTTGATGCCTTCTTGCCGCTTCAAAAAATTTACTTTAGACGAGACATCACCGTTGCAAGTAGACATGTCATCATTTGTGATTAACACATTACTAGTCTACTTATGAGAAATCTATATCTCTCAGGAGTATGATGTATTTAATCAAATGTACAAAATACTTGTGTATCAAGAGCTTCCGACTAGGATTCATCAATATGGGGCATAAGTTCAAGTTTTAATTATTGTTAAGTGTGAATTTATGATTCTCAAAATTCTTAAAGTTTTATTTTACTCCCTCTACCTTTTTCAAGGATAAATTTCTTTATTAGAAAGGATACTAATTTAGAGACAAATACCTTCTATTCGTTGGGGTTATACAAATAGTATGCATGAGTTTCCCTAGTATTACCTGTCAGATTTTTGCTCCAAGTTTGTTGGGCGCGGGGCTTCACAATTTGGGGATGCGCTAGTCGGGAGCTTAAGAGAGTGTGGGCGGGAGCAGAAGTAAGAGACGCAGATAAAGTTTGTGAAGAAGCAAATGCTATTAAACTGGCCCTGATGCATTGCAAAGTAAAAGGCTGGAAGAAAGTGGTGATACAGGCTGGAAACCAAACTCTTATCAACAAGCTACGGAAGAAGGACACCACTGATGGAAAATGTGGAATAGTGCTGGAGAATATTCTGTATCTTAGTTCCAAGTTTCATTCTTGCTCATTCTTGGTAGCTGATTATAGATTAAAGAAAGAAGGAGCACAAATTGCTTCTTTTGCAGTTAATTTATCAAATGTAATTGAGTGGGAAGGAAACTTTCCCCTGTGGATCCTTAGGATGACACAGTAGATGTTGGGGTCGTTACCCCTTGTTTGGGCTTTTGTAAATGCTTATACAATGAATATAAGAATGTTGACTTTTTGATAAAAAAAAAAAAAAAAAGCTAGTCGGGACAATTTCAGGAAGGAGATTGCAAGAAGAGAGATGGACGACTGAGATTTGGTTTTGGAAGTGCTAATCAAACGGCGTCGTTTGGTGGGGGAAGAAAAACAAAAAAAAAAAAAAAACGGAAAAAAGGTAATACTAAGCTGATGAAGTGGCGTTATTTCCCCGTTAAAAGTATTTGGTTGTCAAAGCAAAAAAGAGAGAAAGCCAAAAATAGAAGAAGAACAAATTTAAAAATTGGCCACAAAAATTGAAGGTCAAGGTCCTGCGAAAGTTGATCCACAGGAAGAAATCCGACAACAAAAAATCAATATTCAGGTGGTTCGGATTTCCCATTAAAGAGGGTTGTGTAGGTGCCGTAGTAAGCATAAAAGGGTTTGCTGCAAGTTTCAGTAGGTATGGCTTTGATGTTAATAAAGTTGAATTTTGCTAAAACTTTTGTGGATTTGAAGCATAATGAGATTAAATGGCTTTTGTGATGTTGTGAAATTTTTGTGTTTTTGAAGCATGCATTTGGTCCTTCAAATGTCGTTTGAATGGCAGAACATTAGAAGCACTGCGCGTGTAATGTGTTAGCTTCATGGTGTAATGGGTTAGGTGGTTTATGTGATTTTGTCATGCATGGCTTCGGAAAAGGTTGTTGATTTACAAAAAAAATTTGCATCCCGTTTTCTACTGTAGGGTAAATGACGTTTAGCAGTTTAGTAAATAGAAGGGTTTAGGATGGGCATATGCACCATTGAGTTGTAAATACTACTGTTAACGGTGCAACTTATGTGGTAATTACTGTAAGTTTTTGTAAGAGTTTTGTAATTCGCAACTGTAAAAATTCGTTCCATAGTTTTAATTCTTTATTGCATATGCCACATTGGTTTTGCATCATAAAGACAAACAGAGAATTAGCTTGAAATTTATAATTGTACAGGTGGAAAGTGTAATTTTATTGGGAATTGGTGTAAAATGACAGGTTTCTACTACTGTGCGAGTTTATTTAACGAGACATATCGTGGTTATGGCTCGTACACGGAGAGTGGCTGCAGAAGAAGCTGTGGCATCAACACATGCAAAAAGGAAAACGAATGAGGTAAATGGAAGAGATCAAGAACTCGCACCTCAAACACAAGTGAGAGCCGAGCATGGTGAGAAACAAAGGAGAGCACGGAGAGAGGAGAAGAATATGAATTAGACTTGTCAAGTGCTGCAACAAGACGTGGGAAGCAAGTAAGAATACCGTCAACAGATTGACAAAAAAATCCGGAAGAAATAGAACTGAGTGCACGGAGGCATGGGGAAGAATAAAATCATCGACGTGATGACAGTGGGAAATCAGGTCAACCTACCATAACTTTCACACATGGGAATGGTAGAAGACATAGAAGGGCATCGACGGAGTCAGAACATCCTTGGGCGCCACCTCCTCCGTTTACTGTTTTCTTGTAAGTTAGTCATATCATGTTGGGTGTTTTAAACGAAGCATGTATCTGATGTTTAATGTTGACAAACCATGGATCGGTGTGATGCAGGAAAGAGTTTCGGGAGAAAATGAAGCAAGAACAGCTTCGAAAGAACAACAAGCAAAAAAGAAATGTAGACGATGCAGGTGTGTCAGAGCGTGGGCCATATGGAGAGATAATAATATTTTATACCTATATATGTTTCTACTATATTGACTCACACACAGACACATAAACACACATACACATATATAATATATATATTGATATGTACATGTATATATATACATATACATATGGACATACATCTATAACGGGTTCGAGGTATCAAAATTTAAGGGTCGTTCGGTTGGGACAAGTTGGAGGCATGTGTAATTGGTCAGTCAAAAATTGTAATTCGTCAGTAAAAAATTGTAACTAGCAAGTTAAAAATTGTAAGTACTTTCCACCACAAAATGATGTCGTTTTTTGCCTTCACTACAAGAAAAATCACCAACAGTGACAACAAAAGTTGTCACTGAAAATTCAAAAGTCGTCACTAATACCTTTCATCGACAAGAAATATGTTGTTGCTGAGTCGTCACTAAATGTGAATAGTGTCAATATTGAAAGTCGTCACTGAACATATGACTTCTAGTGACAACATTTGTCGTCACTAACAGTTAGAGAAATTGTGACAACTTTTTTTTCTTGTTACAGAAATTGAAAACATTGTTGTCACTATTGAGCATTTATCAGTGACGACTTTTGTCGTCACAGATATATTATCTATTTAATGACAAAGCTATGTTGTCACTAATACTTAATTTCACCCACCATTCAATAATTAATGACAAAGCGTTCTTGTCACTGATGCATTCTTTAGTGACGACTTTTGTAGTCATTGATACATTTTGCTATTCAATGACAATGAATTCTTGTCACTAATACTTGATTTCATCCACCATTCAATATTCAATAACAAAGTCTTGTTGTCACTGATGTGTTCTTTAGTGATGACTTTTGTCGTCACTGATGCATTCGTACTTCAGTGACAATGCCTTATTGTCACTGATGCTTGATTTCACGCAAATGTGATAAAAGCTTCTTGTCACTGATGCATTCTTCAGTGACAACTTTTGTAGTCATTAATACAATCCCTATTTAGTTACAAGGTTGTGTCGTCACTAACGCTCTAATGATGATATTCAATAACAAAGCCCTGTCATCACTAATTTATTCTTCAGTGACAACAATAGGTTGTCACTAAAATATTACCCTCTAGTGACAACATAATGTAATCACTACTAAATTTGTATTTAGTGATGACATGACATTGTCACTATGAATTGTATTCAGTGACAACATACTATTGTCACTAGATATATTGCATTCAGTAACATCATCTGATTGTAATTATAATTATTATTTCAACTATACAACCTGTCACAGCACATAATCCAAATACAATTATTACATTAAAGCTCAAATCAATGATAATATCATCAATAACAATATTCATATAATAACCATCCATTCGATTGCCAAAAATAATATTCAAAACCGTACAGAAATCGTTTAACATACCATTTTTACAGTACAGTCCTTTGATGCACAAAACATAATATGAACAAACTAACATACTATTTTTACAATCTGTCCAAATGCTTTGTAGCATTACAAAGTAACAATAAATCAATCTAAACATCTTAATATTCAAGTCTTCGCTACAACAACCAAAATAAGAAACACAACAAGTAACTTCAAATATCCCTTCTTTTCAAAACAATCTTCTGTTGAAGTAAAACTTTGTCACTTCAAGCCTTGTCAACCTGCTTTCCAACTTTTGAGTGGCATTGATATCACTGCTTGGAGCTATGGAGCATTCATGTCACTGCTTAACATGATTAAAAGTTTATAGTGGAATCAACTTCGATATCTTAATATGAAAGCTAAAATGAAAAGGAAAATAAAAAAATACTATAATTTAGGCCCCATATTTTAAAATAAAATAATTACACATGAATGTCCCTTGAGGCATAATTAAGCCCCTAACAAACTGTTCCAAGTTTCTTTTCCCTTTTATGAAGGTAAACTAACTGTTGTATTTAACCAATTGACAGCTTCACATAATTTTTCAAATATTTCCGAGTTTACTACAAAGACATCAAACGAATAGAATTTCCCATTTGCATGAAATCTAAATATCCGTGAGCATGCCACAATCCAATCATTTTATTATAGATGAAAGTCAGAGCTCCTATAGTTATTTATGATATTTTAAAGCCTGTTAATTCAATCCTATTCCTCATAGACAAATAAACCAAAGTTATTACACGAAAAGTAAAATGAAGTGGAGCTACTGTTTTGTAAAAACCATGCAAAAAAGTAAATCCTAAGCAAATAGCTAAAACTACACTATGCAATTAAATTCCATCCCAAAGCTGATGCACATTTGAAGCCTTAATAATTTGCTAAACTTTAAGCAGAAGCAGTTCCTAATACTCTTGTTTGAATTTATCAATGAACCCAACAAAATTTGTTAGGTCGGGAGTACATTCTAACCTTGTATTCATTTATCTACTGTCATCTATGGTGATAAAAAATATACGCACATGAACAGTCATCGAGTCATAAATAAATCTTGCATTCGTTTGTTGTTTTTTGAATTTTTTGTCAGATAATTCAATCAGTAAAACAATGAGGTCCAATATGATGTGGAAAATCCTTAGTTTAGGATTGTGAAACATATAGTGTTAATAGTTATTTTTTAAAAAAATTTGTTCCTATTGAAAGAAAAGATATCATTGATAGAAGATGGAAAAAAGCTGAAAAACAAGTCTCGAATATGACAAGTTAAATGAAAATTTCTAAAAGATGGAGATGCAGATATAGGACAGAGGAAACCATTGACACACTTACACGTGTAATGGACTTGAGACTGCTAATAGCTTCTAATTATCTAAATATGTTCCATTTTTCATTTGATACTGTAGAAGCAAGGGACAACCATTCTTGACAAAGCAATCGAAGCTTGCACTGAGGAAATAGAACGCCACAAGGGAAAACTTCACCGTGAAGGAGGCACCTAGAGCGGTGAGCATCACCATCTTTGATTGAGCTAAGATAAGAATTGAACGTTGGCTTGGGGAAATTTAAGTTGTTCTAGTCATATGAATTTTTGCTTTCTGTTGAACATGCTAGCTTCTTCCTAGAGTTGCCCTTTGGTAATTCTTTAGCATGTTCACTTTCTTTGTCCTTGTTGTCTGATCTGGTTCATTTATGTAGGTGAGTGAGCAGGAGGATAAATTACTTGCTAAACATATGGCTAAGTTGGGTCATGAAAATGAGAAGATTAGTGGTGATGAGGATAATGAAGTGGAAGAAGATAAAGGAATGGGAGAAATTGATGTGAAGAACTCAGGACATGGCATAATAAAATGAAAATGCAGCACCTTTCTCTATTGCCCCTTTTCTTCCTAGTACTTTCACCACTGTTTTTTCCTATTGAGCATCCAAAAGAGTGTATAAAGCCAACAACCTATGATTCATTTACTAAACTAAATTTTGTTATCTTGATTAATGCTTTTGGGCAGTTTTCCAACAGTAGCATTAGACTCTCCACACTTGTCTCACTTGTATTGCTTATGTAGCAGACGTTTTTAGGCATGTAATCCTTGGTAGTCAAAAGGTAGGATGATTAACGCAGTCGTATATGTATGTTTTATATGCGTTTTCTACTGTGTGAAGAGTAAACTCCATTTGTGAACCTTTAAACTTCATTTTTACTGTGATGCTAGTATACCCGCATGGACTCTAGATTAAACATTCAAGTGGATTGGTTAGAAATTAGTGGAAAGAACAGGATCTTTGTTATTTCTAAGCTAAATGGCTATGCTATGTAATATGTGTTGGTGCTGTTTTATGCTTTGCTAGAAACTACAAACCTTAAAAAAGTTGGAACCTAATATCATTTTAATAGCTAGGCTTGAATTTAGTGTTTGTTAAGATTACTTTGGCATTTCGTGGTTCCCTACATACTTATATTTTACTCAATGTCAGTTAATAGGAAAAGCATTGTTTAATTTTTATCTATTATTTGATAAGTATCTTAGTTCTGGAAATTTTTCTGCAACTATCATATGAAGTTGTTGATGCATTAATATAGCTCAGAATACGGAATGTGATAAATGGTTTCTAAAAGAAAAAACTAAAGCTAAGGCCAATAACATACTTAAGTGGTTCTTATAGTTCTCCAACTAATGTGCCTTATGCATATATTTGGGTATATTTAAGTTGTTTTGGGGAAGATTATAGTCATTACATGTTTATCTTGTTGTTCTTTTATGAAGTTTTATATCTAGTTTTTGTGTTAGATGGCAAATCATTCTAGGTATGGTTGATATTCTTGGATGGAATTAATTTGTGGTGTTATAGTTGGTTGATAGGTTAGGTAGAAGCCTTAGGAGGTTTTTATACAATTGATAACAATTTTTTTAACTAAGTATTTTTTGGATGGAACCATTAGTTGCAGAACAAGCTACATTCAAGGTGGAACCTTTAGTTGCAGTTTTGCAAAGCCAGCCTAGCTATTATAATTATATTTTAGTATTTTTGTAACTTTTAAATACGGGGGAAATAGTTTTATTTGGCATCATTGAGCAATTATCAAATGTTTAATGATCTATGTAGTAAAAGACACACAGCTACATTCTACATATGCACAAATGTATGTTCCCCCAATCATTACTAGGATGTTTGGAAGTTAAATTCTCTTGATAAAATTGTGACCATCAAAATAATGTTGCACTTACTGTATGATCTAGAACAACTTGGTAACGCATTCACGTGCTCAAAAATTAATATATTGACCTATTAATCAAGCTCAAATTAAAAATAAAGTGGTGAGTACTAGGATTGGAAATAAGAATATTGCCCTTTGAGTTTTCATACTTGCACAAATAGAGATGCATCTTCTCAAGTACCATTGCAAAGAGTTAAGTCTACATCAAATCTATCCTCGCTTAGTTTTTTAACAATGCCCAAAGCTGTATAATGACCTTTCAAGCTTTAATCAACATGGGAAGCACCACAAAAACAACATTGAAGTTTGTGTGCAAAACAACCAACTCTATCTAGTCATATGCTTCCTTAGCCACTTTCAAAACAACATGCATTATACATATCTGATTATGTAATATAAATTAATGCGATTGTAAACTAGAAGATGCTTACCAACTAGAAGATACATTCTCATTGCACGGTATCTGCAATCCAAGCTTTGCACTTAACGCTTCAAGGAGACTGTTTGAATGCCTTTGTTGGTTCTCAAGTCTCTCCATCTTTTTTTCCAAATCACTTGCCTTTTGCTCAGCTTGTTCTGCTCTTTTCTCAGCCAATTCTGACCTTACTTTGAGGGATTCAATCTCTGCAAATTGCTCTATCATCATTGTTGTCCTTGAGACACCACGACCACGTATGTGTCCAGGAATGTGGCCAATTACCTCCATGCATATATCTTCTTCAGTTCTATTTGAACCATTTTCTTCAGATTCGGTCAAGCGTCCTTCAACTTACTCTGCATTAATAGGTATCGTGTTGTTAGTTATGTAATGGAGTTATTACCTAATTGAATATTGCAAAAAATTATGTTAATGCTAAGTTTAATAGAACTCACCGAGTTACTTGCTGACACCTCATCAATCATTGCATTTTTCTTCTTGCTGAAATGGATCATTTCATACAGCTCTATCGGTCCAACTTTACGTCCTTCTTTTGCTTCCTATTATGTACAAGAAGTAAGGAACCTATTTGCGTATCATAAAATAAACAAATGTAGCACTTTACCCGTTCAGTCTTGTGACGTAAAAATGATTTTGTTCCAATTGTATGACCTGATTTTTTCTTCGATCTATTGACTATATTCCGCCTACTTATGGCCTACACTTACAAATGTAAGCTTCTTAGTGAAATAACAAAGATAGATATGAATAAAGATAAATTGTTTGAATTATGAGGCCAAAGTACCTGAAATTCTTCACTACAAAAGTAATTGCAAAGGTATATCCAATCATCCTTTTCCATTCGTGGAGGGCAATTTGACAAAGCTTCTTCCTTTGTCTTGAAACTTTTGAACAACTTGTGAAAATGGTGTCTCCTATTTCGATATTGAACATTCAGTTGCTTGAGCAAAGCAGGCTCAACATGGTCGCCTTCTTCATGAATGAAACTATTCTGCATATGAAATTAACTTTGAGTTGGAATAAGAAAAATTAGAAAACATAATAAGATGAAAACTATTTGTGACTTAGCATATTAAGCAAAAAAGGTAATATTTTATTCACAAGAGAAATTAAGTTACATTGGTCATTTTCAAAATTGATTCTCGGTCACTTTCTGGAATCTTTGCCCATTTTGGAACTTGCCACTTGCCAAAGTTCCGAATAACACAGGATGCTTCTGAGATATACTCCTGCGCACCTTCTCCAATTAGTCTACCACTTGTCTTTGAAACATGAATTTGGACCTTTTCTCCAAGCTTTTTCTTCTTAGCCAAGGCAATATTGCGAGTAGGTCCTCTTGCCCGCTTTGATGTTTTGAATGCCTAACAAAAATAATATGTAAATTTTGTACGCTTAATAGACATAGAGAATTAGAGTTCTTGAAGACATAGTAAAATAGTGAAAGAAAGTCTCATAACTGTCACTATTTTCATTTTGAGGGCCTTCAATATTATCATTGCTATTGCTGCCACATGATATGAAATGGTCAGATCCTTCATGGTGTGGAGTAGGATTAGCGTGGGCTTCAACTTCAACACTCATGGGTGATGCTAGCCCATCTCCTTGTGCTCTTATAGTAGCTCCATCAGTGATTGAATTCGGTTCCTATGATCCAAAGATAAATGATATAAACATGAATTAGAACATAAATATGTTCATACAAATTTTTGCTCTTCGAAGTGATCGAGAAAAATAAATCATAAGCAAACAATCTTTCATATTTTATCACGAAAATATGGAATAGGCAGAGATATGAAGGAACATTTTTACATATTCATAGCTATGTGTATATCTGTATTTTAGTAGTCTAAGTTTTTATTCAAATAAGCTCGTGTGAAGGGAATAGGCTGAGCTATAAAGGGAATTCTTTTGTGAATTGAGATAAAAATGACCTGAATTTTGACATTTGTCTATTCCCTTCACTATATAATACAATCATTATCTTTACACATTCAACAAGCGTCTTAACCTTCCTCGTATAATACAATCTGATTGTTAATCAAAAGTCAGGCAAGTTGCTGTATGAATTTATTATGCCTAAGTGATTGTTGAGAAAAAGTCAGGTAAGTTTCATGTCTAATTAAATTATAGTTTTAAGGGTCAATTGTATTGGTAATAATAACATACAACCCTATATAGCAAAAAGTAGCCAATTTGCTAAAATCACTATTCAAGTAGATTTGACTTAGCATTTTTATCATTGACTTGTTTAAGATCTTTAAAAACAATTACAAATGAAATCTAATCCATACTATCAAGTTGGTTCTTGAAAATTGTTGGTAAGCCATTTGATTTCATGAGACCCTTGGCGTTGAATCTAATGTACTAGTATGCATGACAAAACTAGCCAAATTAAGTGCAGTTGCTTAAAAACCATACTCGATAGCTTATTGCAAATCACATGAAGTTGAATTTGGTCATTTGACCATCTCAAATAACAAGCAATAACATACGGACTAAATTACATACACTAGATCTCAAGATACATAGAAAGACCAAAAAAGGGAAAAAATTTGACAAAAAACTATTACAAAATGCATAATTACAAAATTAACTTTACTGCCCTATTTCTCCAACATAATTATTACTTTGTAGAAACTGGAACCCCAAAAAAAACTATTACAAAACACATATTCCCTTACAGTTGTGCAATTCAGTTGATAGATGAGGTCTCTCTTGTCTCAACTTGACAAATTGACGAACCACATAAAATAAAACAGAAGGGCAAAGGCCTAGAGCAAGAAAATTGTTTTATGTTCGAAAGTTACTTATGCATATGAACAATTGTTTAAAGTTTTGAAGTTCTTAAGCATATGAACAATTTTTTCAATCATCACATAGCAAGACAATCTAATAAATTCACCATAATCATCAATTACATGCAAATAAATATACTGCACATACCCAAATTTCACACAGTCCCATGCACACATACACAAAACAACTTTTAATGTTTCATATTTCTTTCCTTATTGTTGAGAAACATCTTGTGAAAACACTAAAAAAGTTCAATTCCCAAGCACCAACCTCAGTTTCAGCAAATAGACGCAATTGAATTGTTCTTTTTCGTCCCAAATTAGATCCAGAGCCTTTTGTGTTTGATGCACCAACCTAGAACAATGACATTCCTTATAAATAGTTTTTCTCAAAGTATACATGTTTATACAATGAACAATACTCTTTAAATCTATTGAAATTACCTGACTAGCTGAATTCAATTTAGATTGAAGTGAGACTGATGCCACTGCACCTTGAGCTGAGAGGCCTGCTCTAGTGTTTGTATTGGTGGGTAAATTACCTTTTGTTGCACTAACTTGCTACAATAACAAGAAAAACAATTATCCATGAAATGTATGCATATTCAAATAAGAAAAATATATTCAAATGCATTGTTAATACCTGATCAACTAAATTAGGTCTACACTGTTGTGGAACTGATGTGATTGTGCCTCCACTTAGTCGTGTAGGGGCATAACCTTTTTTCCCGGGTCCACCCATCTGCCATTAGAACAAGGGAAAAAAATATTATACACGGGCCACACATTATAAGTATCATAAATTACCTAACTTTCACATTTTAAAGCAAAGTGAATGTCATGCATTGATACTTTCCAAGAGGATAAAACATTCGAAAAAAGTAATTTAACAAGAAAAAAAAATATTACATGCAAGAGAAACATTTAGGTGTTATAGACAAGCAAACTTTTAAGTTTCATACATAGTAAATGCCAAACCATTGCAACTTTGCAAGAGGCCAAACGTTGAAAAACAGTAAGTGAAATTAATTTGTGGAAGAAAGTATGACAAACCAGCAACTATGCAAACAACTAGATCTTCATTACAAATGGTAATTTGCAACTCATGTTCAATCAGAATCATAGTCATCACTTTCAGCTATCTCTTCATCTTCATCTTCAAGTATTGAAAAATTGCTCAATGTCTTCATCATCGATGAAGTTATCATCTATCCCCCAGGCACTTTTGGCTGAATTTTTGGAAATTAAATTATCAGCTTCAATCATCTCATCTGCTAGTGCATCCCCTCGTCTTACAGACTGTAATTCGTCATTTTCTTGCACACCAATTAAATCTTCAACATCATCTTCTTGATAAGCCTCATCATCACCAACCACATCATCTTCAGCTTTTCTCAAGCACATCATATGATCCACGAGGACTAACCATGTCTACTATATGCCAATGACCCCCAAGTTTCATATCCTTGAGATAAAACACTTGTGTAGCTTGGGATGCCAATATATATGGTTGATCAGTGTACCATTTCTTTGACACATTAATGCTAGTGATGTTCCATTGCTTGTCAAATCTAATTCCTAAACTATTTTTTAAATCCCACCAATCGCATTTGAACAATACTACTCGATTTTGACTAAGTGGGTATTCAACCTCTAGGATATCAGTGACTATACCGTAGAAATTTACTTCACCATTATCATGTTCTCCTTTCACCATAATGCCACTATTTTGTGTTTTCCTTTCTTTCTCACGATCTTTTGTGTGGAACCTGTACCCGTTAACATTGCAACCAGGGTATTTATTTACTCGAACATCAGGTCCTTTCGCCAATGACAACAGTTCATCATTGCATCCTCCAAGTGCATGTAATTGCGAAACCTATGTCAAATAACAACCAACTAGTGATTTTTAACGTAATTACGAGTTTTATATGGATTGGCAACTTGTGAAATTATGCGTATTATATACTTACATGTTCATCAAACCATTTTGGGAATTCTAAATCGTGTGCTTGTTGGACATTGGGTACATTTTTCATTTGAATAATTTCTGTGTGTTTCCTATACGAACAGTATTAGTTCATAAGTGAAATTTATAATAAAAGGATATGAAGGTGAAAAATTAAAACTTTGAAGATGTCAATACACATAAAGTTACTTACCTTATGTACTCGTCTATTTCATCGCAATTTTTAAGAATGTATAGGTGAACCACTTTCAATTCGGCATCATCTAAATAATGAAACATTGTTGCCCCAAAAGGTCGGGCAACACTAGAGAAAATAGATAATTCCCCTGAAGGTCCAACTCTCTCTGTATTTCGTTCCATTTGATTAAACCTTGTTGGCACATTTCGCAAGTACCTTGAAATGAACGTGAGACATTCATCATCCAAGTAACGCTCTGCGATGCACCCTTCTGGTCGAGCCCTATTATGCACATACCGTTTGTATTGACCCATTTTCCTAGGGATAGAAAATTAAGTTAATAATATTGAATCTTACAAGATGTTGTCTAATAAGATCAAACAATTATTTCTAAAAAAATAATTTCTTTTACCTCTCAAAAGGAAACATCCATCGGTATTGTACTGGACCAGCAATCTTTGCTTCAGTAGGTAGATGGATCATTAAGTGGACCATTATGTCAAAAAAGGAAGGAGGAAATATTTTTTCAAGTTTGCATAGTATTAAAGCAATATTTTTCTCTTGTATTTCCAGCTCATCCAAATGTAGAGTTCTACAGCAAATTTTTCTAAAAAAATTGCTGAGTTCTACTAATGTTTGCGAAACTTCCTTTGGCAACATTCCTCGTATTGCAAGTGGAAGTAATCGCTGCTAAGAATACATGATAATCATGACTCTTCATCCCTGAAATTTGACTTTGAGTTGTCTTAACACATCGAGTTATATTGGAGGCAAATCCATCTGGAAATTTGATAGAGCTTAGAAATTGGCACAACTTTTGCTTCTCCTCACGTGATAAAGTGTAGCATGCAGCTGGCATTATGTACGAATCACCATCTTGTTGCAAATGCAAATCTTCCTGTATACCCATTTCCTTCAAATCTCTCCGGGCATTCAAATTGTCCTTGTTTTTATCACCAGTGCTCATTAATGTTGCCAATAAACTTTCAGCCACATTCTTCGCAACATGCATGACATCCAAGTTATGGCGCATTTTGTTGGTACTCCAATATGGAAGTTCAAAAAATATGCTTTTCTTCAACCAATTAGTGCTACTCTCCCTGCGTTTTCTTTTCTTCTTTTTAAGCACGTCAGGTGCCTTTCCAAATTCAACTTGTTCAATATCCCGAAACTGCTGCAATATTTCTTCACCGGATAAAATTTGAATTGGTTGTCGAAGATCTCTCTCTCCATTAAAAGCCTTCTTTTCTCTCGCCATTTATGGTCAGGGGGCAAAAATCGGCGATGTCCCATGTAACAACACTTATTTCCATGTTTTAAATAAATACTATTAGTGTCATGTAAACAATTAGGACATGCATGATATCCCTTTGTACTCCACCCTGACAAATAGGCATATGCTGGAAAATCACTTATTGTCCAAAGAAGGGCTGCACGTAAAAGAAACATCTCTCCAACTGAAGCATCATATGTCTCAACACCTTCGGACCATAAGTCATTTAACTCATCAATTAGAGGCCGGAAAAAAATATCAATATCATTTCCAGGGCATTTAGGACCAGGAATGATCATTGACAACAAGAAAAAAGGATCTTTCAAACATTTCCAAGGTGGCAAATTATACGGCACAAGTATCACAGGCCATACGCTATATGCATTATTCATGTTTCCAAATGGATTAAAACCATCACTTGCAAGTCCCAACCTCACATTTCGTGGATCTACAGCAAAAGATTCATGAATTTTGTCAAATTCCTTCCAAGCTATTGAATCAGCAGGATGGCACATTGTGTTGTCATCGTCAACTCGTCCATCCTTATGCCATCTCATATCCTGCGCAATCTCCTTATTAACAAAAAGTCGTTGCAATCTTGGCTTCAATGGAAAATACCGCATCACCTTCCTAGGAATTTTAGATACAGGAGACTTATATCTAGGTGCTTTACAATTTTCATTTGGGCAATGATCCAGGCTGGCATTTTCTTTCAGTATAGTGCACAATCATTTTCACAAACATGTATTTTTTTCGCATTTGAGTCCTAATTCTCGAATGAAATTTTTAGCATCATAGTATGAATTAGGAATTGATGCCATAGGAAACACTTGATTGAGAAATTTTAGCAACATATCAACAGATTTGCAAGTCCACTGATTCATTGTTTTCAAATGGAGAATATGGACAATGAAGGAGAGTTTTGAATAACGTTCATAGCCTGGATAAAGATTTTGTTCAGCTTCGGATAACAATCTAAGAAACCTACTTGCTTCTCCTTCTCGCTTACTACAATCATCCCTACGACTTTCTTCCGAACTCTTCCAATTCTCACCAAAGTTCGCAGCTCCAACATCATGCAACATTTCTTCAATATCATCAAAGTCACTATGTTTATCATCGATATCTACTTCATCATTCTCATCATCATCTAGATTCATCTAAACTTTCACCATGATAAATCCACCTACTATAACTCTCAACTGTTCCTTTACAAGTAACATGTTCATCCATAACCTCCATAGTTTGTACATCAAAGTTGTTGCATAGTTTACAAGGACAAGGCAGTTTACAATTGGGATCCTTGCCTAAATAAGCAAATTTGATAAATTCTTTAAAACCATTTAAATACTTGATGTCTAGATGATCTTTAATTTGCATCCAACTTTTATCCATGTTATTGCAGCTTTTTACTTAAGATACATAAGTCACTCTTGTTATTATCAAGACACAAGCACTTGATATAAAAAAGAACCAACAAGTAGCAACAAATACTGGTGAAACTTTTAGACATATAAATTGGACTGATTGCACACGAATAATGCACCACACAAACAAACAAAATAACAAATATGTCACATTTTAGTACAAAGAATCTAAACTAGTATGATAGCTTCCGTGGGTTATTTTCTTTGTTTGTGTTATCATGCTGCGAAGAAATTAGTATGATAGCAGTCCTTGTCATTTTTTTCTCTTTTTTTGTTAATTTGTTTCCCGTTGGTTGCTAAGAGCATTAGACTGTTAGATTGAGAAATTCAACAAGAAAGAAAGCAGAAAAATTTTGACATGGCTAGTGGCTCAAATTTTGTCATATCAATGGACCCAACCAATTGTATGTAAGAAGGGGTTAACTTTCCAAGAAAAACTGAAAATGACGATTCTGCATGAGGATATGGAGGCTAGGAACCCAGTTATGGAGTACTTGTTAAGATTTACTGGAGCAACATTCTAGTGTCTACAGCTTTATTCTTTATTTTGTGGGACGGTACTATACTAACTATTTTTGTGTACATTTGTCCGATATTCCATCAGGTTCATGACATCAATTCATGAATCAGGACACTTGCCAACTAAATTATACTTTTATTCCCTCCAGTAGAAGCATACATAAGGCTTTTGCATCATTAATCTGTTCTTCTTTGACTATTGTTTCGCATTTAGGAATAGGTTTAGTATTTGCTATTTTCAATGTTGTCACTTGTCCGGCCACTAGTCTACTAGTGGTGACATGGATAAATGGCCTAGTCTATGGTTTGTTGTGTAGAGATTTGGTCTAGAATGTTAGTATAGTTAACCTTTTCTATCTCATAGTTATAGGAATGTAAAGCTTTACTAATATAGGAATTATAAAACTGAATATGTTTTACATCATTTGTTGGTTAATGAAAGCCTGTTTCTTATTTCTAGAGATTTTTAGCCTTTGCAGAAATTTTTATCATTGTATAGAACAAGATGAGACTATAAGTATAGTCTTGGGCAGACATAATTTAATGAAATATCTCTACTGAAAGTACATTTGAAGTTGAAGTCTGAAAAATTCATCAAACCAACAAAGTGAATGGAAATAAAATTGATAAGGAATAAATACCTCTATGGAAAAAGAAAAGGCATGTAAAAACATTATTACTTAAATGTTTATTTGTGATGGTTTAATTTTACTTGTGACACTTTTTATTCTATGGTTACTTTCGTTTACCAACTCCCGAAAACAACAATTGTTGTATATATGATAATTTCAAATTATTGGTACTGCAAAGGTTATTGTTTCTTTAAGATTTCAGTAACTGCTGTTGTTTATTAATATGGGATCTAGAACAATTTGGTTCCTTGAAGTTTTCCATTAATTATTTGAGAATATTAACTGCAGAATATTAATTACTAGGGGCATGAGCTGTGAGGGAAATGTTTTATTTATTTATTTTTTTTCTGGGGTCTGGTCTCACGTGTCATCTCAATTTTGCATAAGCAGACACTTCACAATGATTTGTGGTTAAAAGAGAATCTATAGGATGCACGTTAGCCTAGGTTGTTCAGGAATGTACATGTATTTTTGAGAGTTCACCTCAGAGATTCCTAAGCAAGGCGAATCCCTTTACAATTTTTCATGGGCTCCTGGTGCACAAATCAGAAGGAAGTTAGAAAGTGAAACAGACAAAATATGTGGCAGCATCGTGGTTAGTTGCAGTACTGAGCCTTGGCTTCTAGCAACCAATTCCTTTCACCTTGAAGCTCGTATCAAGCTCTTCATACTGTAATTAATGAGGAACACATTTTATCTCAAGAAGCATTACTTGGTAGGAGATTGAGAGAATTAGACTATTGATTTTCTTTCTCCAGACCATAGAATAGTACAAAAGGTGGAGGTGGCTATGAGATAGAGGGAGTGGCTGCGCACACGTGTGTGAGAGAGAGAGAGGGTGAAAGAGAGAGAGAGAGAGAGAGAGAGAGAGAGAGAGAGAGAGATTGAGAGAGAAATAGGGGGAAGGGGGATTATGAGGATTAAGTCTATTAAAATCATTAAAATTTGGCTCATGAATGAAGCGGAATCAGAGTTAGATGCTGACCTTACCATGTGCTTTCCATGCCTTTTTTTGATTTCTTGCTTTCTTTGTTAGGACTCGTTGTTTTTAACGAACCTTTTAAAAATTTCGACCCTTGTTTAAGATTTTGAAGAACCTACAGAATCAACGGTTTGCAACTTTTTTGGTGTTTTGTATCTGTGTCTCACTATTATGGGTTCTGATACTTTTGTCATAGAGAAGTGATTTTTCATCTCTTCTTTGTAGTGTTTGGGTTGTATGAACAGGTTTTGGAAGAATTGCTCGATTGGTTGCAAGAGTCATACTGCAAAGGGAGGATGTAGAACTTGTTGCTGTTAATGATCCGTTTATCACCACTGACTACATGGTACAGTTCAATCACTACTTGCTGCTTTTAATCATGCTTTAGAATTGAATTGCTTTTTACTAAAGAGGTGAGAAGATTAGTAACCTTTACTGATTTTTGGGTGAAAAAAGTAGCAGTTTCAGTGCTCTATTCGAAAAAATTCAAAGTTGAATGACTTATGCTTTAGCTTTCTAGTATAGTTACTTGTGACTCTGTGTTGTGTTTTTGCCATGATCTAATGCACAACACAAACAAACAAAATAACAAATAAGTTTTAAACAGGAATTGTGTCAAACAGAATGTGGGCATTATCAACATCATACCTTATAGACAATAGCATAACTATATAACCCCATCAAGTTCAAAAGACATTTCAACACGTTTTCATAATCTTTTCCTAGTATTAGGTGAAAGAAGGAACAAAAAATGGTAACAATTATCGCAATTAACATCACAAATGCTTAAGACAGTCACAATAGAAAATTTTTAAGTAATCTGGCAAAACCATTCAATCACAAACTCAAGCTTCAAAATCATGAAAGAACAATGGAAGTCCAAATCGAAACCTATTCCTTCCAGAAAAGCAAAGGGGAAAAAATAAGAAAAAGGAAATGATGCACCTGACCTTGAGTGAGACGTCCTGCCTCAGGTATAATAGAAGAAGAACTTTTCTATTCTACGCTCAAATGGGGGTTGAGAAGAAGGTCGGGAATGGTCTTTGCCATTTGGATTGATAGTTGATGGTCGAAAGAAATGCCTCCGTGGCCGACTGCAGTGGAATTAGGGCACAATGTTCTTCGATTGGGAAGATTTAGGGCTGGAGTTAGGAGTGGAATTGAGGTTGGAGTTAGTGGTGGACGTCCTGAGGCTCACCTTGGAAAGTCGACGGTGAAGCTCGGTGGTGGAAGGAGCTAAGGTTAGAGAGAACCGATTGATTTTGAAACAAGACTAAAGAGAGAAAATGAGGGAGACTTCTGTGATTGACTTTGACCAAAGAGATCGAAGAGGGAATTTGGGGTGAGAAGGAGGGAATTTTGATTTTTGGTGAAAAAATGGTGGGTAGAGAAAATTTTGGTGCAAAAATTTTTTGATATTTTTCCTATAATAAAAAATTTTGTTTGTCATTATTTTGAAACTAGCCCAAGCTAAATTACTAGTCCACAAACCTCAAATTTTTTTCCATTTTTTTCGGGTCAAAAAATTTTAAATATCGAGTCGGCTCGAACCCGTAGCCCACCACAGACCTCAAATATTTTTCCATTTTTTCGAGTCAAAAAATTTTAAATATCAGGACGGGTTATAAATTGAATCACACTCCTTATATTAAAGGCACTCAACAAATTCACAATAACTTATGAGGGATATTTGATTATTAAAATATTTTACATAATTAAAACAAACATTAAAATCAATAAAAAGTCAACCACAATATAAAAAATGAATACATAAGATTTAATGGTTAATAAACGAATCTAACAAGCTATCTAATGCATAAGTACAACAAGACCAACCAACAATTGATCAAAAAAATACATATTTTCACAAGAGTTAAAATATTTATTTATTTGACTAAATCTCTATTTCATAACTCTAAAATTTTTAAAATGATAGTTAAAAATTTGTGGATATTGTTTGGATAAAAATTACTTTAATTTCAAATGATTATTGAGAGCCAAAAAATTGTCATTAATCTGTAAGATTTGTTGAAATTATTGGTTTAGGCTAAATTTTTGGTAAAATCTAAATTCAATTGATACTTATAAAATTCCACCAAAAGTTAAAAAAAAAAAAGAAGTATATACAACCAACTAGGACATATAATGAATCACGCATTAGTTTGCAGTGAAGGTTTTAATAGGGGTGACAATTTCTGGCACGATACGAACTTAACATGAAAATAATTTGGGTTAAGGCTTTGCGAGTTCGGTTCAAACTCGATTGACCTGCTAAAAAAAAAAGTTGGGTGCGAGTCGAAATTGGGTCGACTCATCTGACCAAAAAAAAAACTAAAAGAAAGGTCTAGTTGGGGTCCAGGTTTGGTGGGTCAACTTCTTTAAAAAAAAATCCACATTAAGAAAGTTTTCGGTTCAAACGGGTTGGCGAGTAAACCTACTTGACCCAAAAAGCTTTTTTAATGCCTTTACATGGCACACACATACATACATGCGCACACATGTGTACATACATGCATACAAATACACATATATGTATGTGTGTTTGTATGTATGTATGTATGTATGTATGTATGTATGTGTGTGTGTGTGTGTATATGTGTATATGTGTATGTATGTGTATACATACAAATACATATAATACATACACACGCGTGTGTGTACATAATAGAAAAATTCTAACTTCAATGACAACACGTGATTGTAAAAAAAGGTTAGGTTTGTCAGTGACAACATAAGGTTGTCACTTATACAAAAGATATCAAGGTTTAGTAACAACATTTAATTGTTGTCACAAACCTTGTAAGCATACATCATCAGTGACAACATGTAATTCTTGTCAATAAAGGTTTTGCTTTCAGTGACAACTTTCGTTGTCACAGATAGCTTGGATATATAGTAAAAGGTATAACTTCAATGACAACACATGTGCTTGTCAAAAAAGGTCGGGTTCGTCAGTGACAACATAAGGTTGTCACTGATACAAAAGAAATCAAAGTTTACTGACAACATTTAATTGTTGTCACAAACTTTGCATGCATATATCATCAGTGACAACGTGTAATTATTGTCAATAAAGGTTTTGCTTTCAGTAACAACTTTTGTTATCACAGATAGTTTGGCCATAAAATAGTAAAAATCTAACTTCAGTGACAACTCCGGGTTGTCAAAAAAGGTTGACATTTTTAGTGACAACATAAGGTTGTCACTGATATTGAAGACATTAAGGTGTTAGTGACAACAATAAATTATTATCACAAACGCATTGTATCCATATATCATCAGTGACAACACATAATTTTTGTCAATAAAGGTTTTCTTTTTAGTGACAACTTTCCTTGTCACAGATAGCTTGGCTATAAAAAGTAAAAAGTCTAACTTCAGTGACAACATCCGGTTGTCAGAAAAGGTTTGGTATTTTAGTGACGACATAGTGTTGTCACTGATATTGAAGGTAGAAAAGTTTTAGTGACAACAATAAATTGTTGTCACAAACGCATTGTGTACATATATCATCAGTGACAACACGTAATTCTTGTCAATAAAGATTTTCTTTTCAGTGACAACTTTCCTTGTCACAAATAACTTGCCCATAAATAGTAAAATGCCTAACTTCAGTGACAACACCTAGTTGTTAGAAAAGGTTTGACTTTTTAGTGACGACATCGGGTTGTCACTGATATAGAAGACAACAAAGATTTAGTGACAACAATAAATTGTTATCACAAACGCATTGTGTACATATATCATCAGTGACAACACGTAATTCTTGTCAATAAAGATTTTCTTTTCAGTGACAACTTTCCTTGTCACAAATAACTTGCCCATAAATAGTAAAATGCCTAACTTCAGTGACAACACCTAGTTGTTAGAAAAGGTTTGACTTTTTAGTGACGACATCGGGTTATCACTGATATAGAAGACAACAAAGATTTAGTGACAACAATAAATTGTTGTCACAAACGTATTGTATGTATATATTATTACTGATAACATTTAATTTTTGTTAATAATAGTTTTACTTTCAGTGACAACGTTTGTTGTCACAGATAGTTTGGCCATAAATAGTAAAAAGTCTAACTTCAGTGACAACACCCGGTTGTCAGAAATGGTTTGGCATTTTAGTGATGACATAGAGTTGTCACTGATGCAGAATATATCAAGAGTTTAGTGACAACATTAAATTGTTGTCACAAATGATTTGTATCATATATCATCAGTGACAACTTGAAAAATGTTGTCACTATTAAAGGGATATTTAGTGACAACATTTAACTCTTGTCAGTAATGCATTTGTGACAATATTTTGTTGTTGTTACTGAAGATATATCACAATTGTGACAAGCGTGTTGTTGTCACTGAAAGCTATCTTTAGTGACAAGTTCGTGTCGTCACTGAAAAATGCCGTCACTAATGATCCTTTTTCTTGTAGTGTTTTACGAGATACAAATTAAAAAGTTTCACACTATATTTGCTCTAAATAAAGTATTAGGGACTCGAAAAGGTTTTATGCTAACTTCCAAGAAACATTACTATTGCTTCCTGTTATCCTAAAAAACAGAAGCATCATGTACTCTACAGAAACTATTGGAAGAACAACATCATTAACACCCTCCCATTTCCTTCCTTAAATCAGGATACTGTTGACTAATTCAGCGGCCAACCTCAACAACATAAAGAGTGGTGTCAAGAATGTCATTAAAGTTTGCATTCCCTAAAGCAAGGACTGTTTGCATTTTTCTGCGTATAGAAAGAAAGCCAAAAGCATAGACTGGTATTATGTCTTTGGAGTGGATCACTAGTAGGTAGGGGTGTTCATGAACCGGGTACCCGGTCCATGGACAAAAAATATGAACCGAACCGGTCTTTGTAGTTTGGCAAAAATTTGAACCGCAAACCGGTCTACATGTAGCGGGTACCCGGCCTTTCGGTTACCCGTAAAACCGGTTCGGATAGAGCGGGTACCCGACTCGGTCCATAATAATTTACCTATATTTTTAAAAAAATAAACAAGAAGAATTACAAAATATTATTAAATCACTAATAATACAAACATTAATACCTTAAAGTTAAATTACATCCAAAACCTTAATCTTCAAAAAAATAAAAATTAAATTAATAAGAAAACAATCACTTAGTCTTTCAAATTTTATCTTTTCATTTGAATCAACATAAAAACATAAATATTCAACAAATAACCAAAAACTATATAAATAAGAAAATAATCACTTAGTCTTTCAAACTTCATCTTCTCATTTCAATCAACGTAAAAACATAAATATTCAACAAATAGCCAAATGAACACCCAAACTAACATGTGAAATTACATAACTACCCCCATTTCGGTTCGGTTCGGTTACCCGCCGGTTCGCAAAAATGTGAACCGCGAACCGACCCGATTAAAATATAACCCGCCTCGCCACCAAAAAACGGTTCGGTTACCCTTTTTTTCGGTTCAGGACGGATCAGTTTTCCTAGTTTTTTTATTTTTCAGGATTTTTTTGAACAGCCCTACTAGTAGGAAGAAAATGGAACAAGTTTTCCCTCTACTTCCGAAAGCAGTGACGAACGGTTTGAGCTAAATGGTATCTAAGCAGAAAGAATAGTGAGTTTTGGAACAAACTGCCTATTATTCTATGACAGTCAAAGCCTAGTGATGGTCCAGGAAACCCACGCACAAAGAGAAAAATCAACTAAACCCAGACAACTCCAAGAATATCAACATCTTTTCCCAACAGGTGCTCCTTTACTGGCTTTACAAGTAAAAACACGAAATATATCAAATGCAAAATTAGCTACAGTACATAAAGAAGAGAAAAATGGTCTTATAACTATATAATCCATATGAGAAAAATTGCAAACTCACCTATAATGCATGAACACTTTGCATTTTTTAATTGTCAACCTCATAAGCTTTAATACAGGAACACCAATTACAAAAATAAATTTTGGCACAAGTGGAAAAGGAAAACAAAATTTGACATTTAAAAAAAAAAATCTGCAACAGAAATACACAGTATAAGATATACAAACAAGCTAGCAAATTTTAATCAACTTACAATGGAAAAGAATAGACCGGACGGTATTTGACTCCTGCTTTTATCTTCTGAATCAGTGTATTCAGGTGTTCAAATTGCAAGAATTCAGAATCCGAACCATCTCTAACAGCTCTACCTCCACTTATTTTGGAGACCTTAAAAGTCACAAATTTCGGACAAGAATACTGGCTGAGCCGATCATCAGAATGTATTTGGTACTGGTAACAAATATAACCTCCTCCTAAATCAACTAAATTTTCACATGCACCACCATCCTCTATCCCCAGCAGGACTTGCATATTTTTAACTTTTCCATCAACAATCTGGTAAGCAACCACATGAAGCTTCACAACGCATATCAATATATCCTCTTCATAGGCGATGGCCTGATGAATAAATCTAAATGGAGGACCACCAAACGCTATGGGATTTAGCTTATAGCCTTCATCCATAATGTTAAAATTGCGGGGGTGACTGAACCCACAAAATAACTCACAAGCGTCCCATTTACGATTCTTAGTGTCAAAAGCAAGTGAGTAAGCTCCAGATGAGACACATAATTTTCCGTTGACAACCAAATAAGACATAAAAAAAAAGTCTGCGTGAGAAGGGCGTCCATTGAGAGGAGGGGAAGGTAGAGAACTCCATGAGTTGTCCCGAGGATCATAAACCTCAAAGAAGGGTTCAATTAAGCCAACCAGGGGTCCAGAAGCAAGGACATAGATAAGACCACCGATATGCACGACAATGGGATCGTACTTCTGCGCATCCATTGAAGGTAGCAGCCGTAACAGGGTCACCTCATTTTTACAAGATGGATGTACCTCATTTTTATGAGATTGATCATATGCAGGGTCGACGCCATTAGAAATTCTAGAGAAATCAAAGCAGCAAGCAGTACTGCTAAAAAGTAATCGGGAAGCAGCAATTTGATGACCACCAAAAATGTAAAGAGTATCTCCTAGACAAACGAAGCCTGATCGATCAGAAAAAGCATTTTGCACATCCCCAAGGTATAACACTTGATCCATGAGTTGCAGCAGCTGATCATCTTGTTGTTGTTCATACGATGCTGATGATGATGCAGGGGAAGGAGAATCAGCAGTAACCAAACTCTCAACTGGGATAGAATGAACAGAATACCATAACGGTGGACGAGAACGAGGATGTGGCATCAAACACACACAAAGATACTTCTTCATATAATCCGAAGGCCCCGATATCTTTTGCCCCTCTAATGATGGACCATAGGCTTCTTGTAGACTCATAGTTTAATCAGTCAATCTGTGGAAGAAAGGAAAAGCACCAGTCAACAATAGAAAATTGACAAATTTATACATTAAATCTTCCTTGGGAATACTTTTAAACCTAGCTAGCATACTGTCGAAAGGATCCAAACAAAAATAAATAAATAAATAAATAAATAAATAATCATTAATGAAAGAACTGAACAGGTACCTCTAGCAACCGCCAACATTAAAAATGTAGTATATATGAGTGATACGAAAAAAACACAAAAACAAAAAGAAAAGCAAAAGGAATTCTAGGCTTACAGCGCCGGTAGAGACAGAGAGGCGGTGGCGGTGGCGGTGGCGGAGATCTGAGAGGAGGAGGAGGAGGAGGAAGGAGGTATGAGAAAGGAGAGGGAGAGGGAGAAGGAGAGGGAGGCGGGTTGGGGGGTGTTTTGCAATCGAGGCGGAAGAGGAGGCTGAGGGTTGGGATTAGCAATAGATGAGGACCGTGTGAAAAAAACAAAACGTAGAAGTTTAACGACTTTTACGTAGGCAAGACACCGGGATAGGATGGTAAAAATGACGAAAAAGGATAGTATCGATTAGAATAGGGTTAATAACAGTTTGCCCTCCTGAACTAATGGGGTAGTCACACTTTGCCCCCCTGAACTTTGAATATATACATTTCACCCCCCAAAGTGTCTTATTTGACTTTGACCCACTCATTTATAATTTTTTCTTCCAAAACTAATCTTGCTCACTCCTAAATTACTTTAGCTTTATGAATTTTTAGTGATCAACTTTTGACTATTCTATTATTAATTTATTTTAAATCTGCTATATATTCTCCACATCTTATAGAAAAGATAAATCGATATCTCTATCCAAATTAACAAGAACAAATATATGAATCGTTCTAACATGTAAAAAGTAAATCTAGCAAAAATAAAATAAAATGATATATCTTTCCAAATCAATAAGAACAAATATATAAATTGCTCCAAAATATCAAATAAATATGTATTTGTCATGATATTTTTACCATTACTATTTTCGAAAAGAATATGTTCTTCCCAACAAAAACACAAACTAGAAGGTTTTACATGGCAATAAAATATTCCAAAAGCAACATGTTTTCCCTGCTACAATATACACAAGACTGTAACAATCTATTAAATTACAGTCTAAAATAAAAGCATTAAACAACAAAAGTGCAGTCTAAATTTGTTGATTTAGATAGAAATATCGTTTTATCATTTTTGCATGATTTATTTTTTATATTTTGGAACGATTCATATATTTCTTGTTGATTTGGATAGAGATATCGATTTATCTTTTCTATTCTATAAGATGCAGGAAATATATAATAGGGTTGAAAAAATTAATAGAATAGTCAAAAGTTGACCACTAAAAATTCATAAAGTTAAGGTTAGTTTAGGAGTGGGCAAGGGTAGTTTTGGAAGAAAAAATTGTAAATTAGTGGGTCAAAGTCAAATAGGACACTTTGGGGGGTGAAATGTATATATTCAAAGTTCAGGGGGGCAAAGTGTGACTACTCCATAAGTTCAAGGGGCAAACTGTTATTAACCCATTAGAATAACAAAGCGAAAAAGGACAGTACATTAGGACCATTACATTATACTATTCTAATTGTAGCAGTTTAATTACTCATTTACTTTTTTCTTTCAAATAATATAATTACTGACACTAAATTATGACACACCCTTTAAAATAAAAATAAAAAATGTGTTTTTATTTCGTTTTAGGGTACTTTTTATTTTTCGATGGTCAATTCCAATTTTGTATACATTATGATTAATTAGTCATATTAGATGCAAAATGATAATTTTAGCTTGTAGATATTTTTTATTTTATTTTAATTTCTAAATTCATATTTTTATGTTTTTTTTATTATTTTTCAAATCTTAATGATTCTTCGAAGTCATTTAGTATTTATTTAAAATTTTGATATTTTTAAAATTAATAACACATTTTCCAATGCACCATTCTCATTAGAATTTTTATATAAAAAATTTTATATGTGTATTTTATATATTTATAGATTTTCTATAAAAATTTAATGATTTTTTGATGTCGTGTTTTATTTATTTATAGATTTCCCAATATTCCATCAGTGGGATTTTTACAATGAAATTTCTTTCTTTGTGTTGAATTTTAATATTTTTAAATTTTTAAGGAGTCCAAGTATATTCGATTTAGTTTGATTTTATTTTGCTTTATTTTCCTTACCCAAAAAAAAAAAAAAGGAAGCAGCAAGCAAGCAGCCATCAAAACAGCCTCCAGAGCCATATTTCCAGCCACCCTATGCCACCAACTCCCACTGCACTCATCAATCACCTTCATAAGATTAATCACATCACACCCTCACTTGCACTCAATTCAATTTCAGGAGATTTTGGGGGATTTTGCTGATAATTTTCTTCACTCCCTATCATCACAATGGCACAATTCACTCTTCCTTTCCTCTCTCTCAGCTCACACAAAATAGCCTTAACAACAACTCTCACTCTCTTTTTTCCTCACTGAACACATACAGACACACAATTCACAACTTACCCTCAGCTCTCCTTCACAATTCACACACTTGCAGACACCCTCACTATTCACTCCTCATTCTTGCACTTCTCTCTCGATTCCTTCACTACACAATCACATACTCCACTCTTCAACAACTTTCAATAACATGCTCACTTCGCCTGCACAATCAAAACACCCTTCACAAGTCACAGACTTACCAAGAACACAAGAGCACACACTAGCATCAATTCACTCTCTCGGCCCTTTCTCACAAAAAACACACACAACACATTCCATCATTTTTACTTCACTAGCACAAGATCACACACACCTCACCTCCATTCTTCACCAATTTCATACACATTACACTAGTTTAAAGCTCACGCAAATACACAATAGCCAGTACACACACATCACACTACTTTCAAGAAAATGTTGTGCAACGATTTTGGAACTTTGTTAATCAATTTTAGGAAGAAACTCTTATAAATTTTGAAAATTTAAATTGGTTAGAAGCTTGACTTTTATTAAATGTGTAAGTAAAATATTGACTAGTTTAACCTTACACTCGGTTCTAGTATGTTTTTTTTACCAAATAACCCTAATTTGTTATTTAACTAGTCTTAGTTTAATTAAATATTATCAGTTTGATATTAATTAGTTTAAAACCATTAATTTACCTAAGTATAGGATATTTCGGGGTTTTCTCATTTTAACTTACATTAGTTTTGCTAAGTTATCAAATTATACTTGACTATTACCAATAAATCTTTCTTGGACTTTAAAAGCTAGTTTACCTATAAATTAACTATTTTGGACAAGATTTCTTCTTACACCAAAAACCTTGAACCCTAATCAATAATTGTTTAAACTATCTCTTTAGTCCATAGTATTTAACAGTATTTTCTTTTGGTCTGAAATTTAGAGCGAATTATTAAAGTTTTGCACTATAATAGTAAGTAAAGCGGAAATTAGTAACAAATTTCTAGTATTAATTATTCCTTTTGAATTTAACCTTAATTTTGACACTTAATGAATTATTAGCCCTTAGAACCAAATTACTTTCAAAAGGGAATTTCTTAAGTTTCTTTATTGGTTAATTTAGGGTTTTACATGGATTCCTTTATTACAACTTCTTGGATTTTCCTTATAACCAATTTACATTTATTTTCAAACCCTAGTTAAACTTGGGTATGTTTTATAAAATTCTTTTAAAAAGAAAATCCAGTAGGTTAATTAGGCTACTTTTGAATTTCAGGATCCGAATCTGAACCTGGAGTCTGAACCTCGCACGTTGTACGAGGCAATTTCTTGAATTTTCGAGGTGAGTGTTTCCTCGTGTGTGCCTGATGCATGTTTAAGTGTTAATTCAATTTTTATGCCTGATACTTGTTAGCTACTATAATGTGCTATATGAGAGTAAGATGTGTACTTTATCACATCTATCACAACTTCTATCAAATGTGAATATACATGTTTGTGAACTTTCAACTGAACTGAGCCTTCGAGCTAGGCTTCCATGGTTATACTTCACCAGTTACACCACAGTTAGTCATACTAGTTAGAAGGATATAAGGTGTTTGAGAGTTAGGGTTCATGTTCTTTCCTTTGAGTTAAGATTCCTCAAAGAGGCCAACTCTGGACTGAAAAACTATTTTACCCTCCAAGATTGAGATTTCTCCCTAGAGTGCAGGTATTGAGGAGGTAAAGGTGCATGGGTGATTTCGGGTACTGTTATTTGATATTTATCTGATCATTGGCAAAGACCTGGTTTTCTCTATTGGTCCGAACGCTATTGCCACATGATTATGTACTTGATACTCCAGCGGTTGAACTTGCTCCCGTGGTTGAGATGTATCCTTCTTTATTTGATCAATTGTTTACTTAACTTGTTCTTATATTGTTTTATGGCAATGTTATTTATTTATTTTTCTAATTGTCTGCCTGTGTGTTTGCATGTGTGGGAACCTCACTGGGCTATTATAGCTAATCCCTTTTATTTGTTCTCCTTAAACAGGCTCCTATTCTTAAGGCTGGTGGTGAGGATTCAAGAATAGTGCTTGGTAGGATTTTATTAATAAAAGGATGTTTGAGATTATATTATATTAGTTAGGTGTTTATGATGTAAACTACTTAACTGGTATCCTTACTCTTAAGTTTGAATCATATGAATGTATTTACGAGTTTCTATAAAATATCAATTGTTTCATGGAATCTAGTGTGTGCTTGACCCAAGTTCTGGCGAGAGCAAGGCAGGCAGTCTACTAAACCCTTTGGTACGCCTTAGAATAAGGTGGGGTTGTCACAAAATCACTTTCAATTTCCCAAGGGAACCAGCTCAGAATCGATCCAAAATTTAGTCCATCACCAAACCTATTTCTAAGGGTTGGCTTTGGAGACTACTTTTGCTAAATCCTGGTTCAACCTACCACGAATCAAGACTTGGATCTGACATGAATGAAAACTATATTCCAAGGACTACGACTTTCGTGAAGAGCACCTATCCAAATTCCAACAAGAACAGATTCAATAGCATGCCTAAACTTAGCTCTTCACCAACCCCATTTACTCAAAGCTTGATTTTCTGCCCATTTTGTATAATTTCTGGGATTAATCTACAAAGAACTAGAGGATTTAATTTATACCATTTTAAAGCCCTATGAATCTAGTTTTTAAATCAATAAGAATTATATAACTTGAAGCTCCCTATGCATGTTATAAAATTTTTACTAAAACTGCTCAAGTAAACCTGTTTACATGCGATCCTTGAGATGTTCTTGTCATTAGCCCAACTTGTGCTCAATTTCAACCTCATACACGTACGTGATTCACAAAGACCAAGTTTAAACAGCTCATAGGAGGTTACCTTTTGCTCTAAGTGGCTCAAATTTCCTCCCAAGTTTTAATACCCTCCAAGTGTTTTAGTTATTTGGTGAAGTTATTTCCTCTGGTTTCTTTGGCTGTATGAGCCCCTTGCGTACCTGATTTTCTTCACTTTTTACTTGTTAATTAGACTAATAATCAAGTGCTCAAAAGAGGTGAGATTACTAACCTTTTTGACACCCTAGAAGCTCTTATAACCTTCCACCTCATGCTAGCTTGCATGAGATATTTGCTTGGCCGACTCTATTGCGGCTTTCTTTCTTCTTTTTATTTTTTTTATTTTCTCCTCTTTTTTCCCCCTAAGTTAGGCTTTATCTCAAGTAAGGTAACTTCCCATTTTATTAATCCAATTTATGTATAGATTACACGTGTAACTACACACAATTTATCCTAATGTTTCTTAGTCTTAGGGTTTCAATGGTATAACCTAGCGAACTAATTTTATTAATTCAATTACGAACCTTATCTATTCAAATTAATCTTAATATTAATTTTACGCACAATTAGAAAAATAACTGGGCAATTAAAATTAGATATCAATGTGAATAATTGAGCCTTTGGTGAGTTATTTATATCAACAATGGTAAGTTATACCGTTTTCAAATGTGACAAAATTTAGCAACTAAGTTGGTCCCATTTGATCACTAACATCACTATAAATCCCAACTCTAATAGTTACAAAAACAAAAAATAAAATAATTAAACTACTAATATTTAATAAGTCAATTACGAGCCTTCAAACTATTTGAAAAAAAATCTACTTATTAGAAATTTATTTTGATTCTTACATAATTTGATTTTGAAACTAATTAATTTTTTATTTTTTAAAAGAAAAATGCAAAAAGACCACCAAATAACATTACATTTGTGTGCATCACATGTACACATTTAGTAGTTCAATTAAATAATTCTGGTGAGAATACCTTTTGGTTCTAAACATCAAGAAAATATCCATAAATGCAAATACTTTTCACATCCATTATTTGCTCATTTTAGTCTCCATGCAGTTACTTTCTTACCATGCATGACTTTGGCATAACAAGAAAGCAATTTTTTAATTGGCTTAGAACAACAGTAACAAATATCTTTTATCTAAAATGTAAAATCGTATAAGTAAATTTAGATTAAGCATGCGTATAAAGGGTAAGATTTGTCAAAAGGTTGGCATGGTAAAATTATGAAATTAGAATAATCTACAATTAACATTCTTAGTGTGTCATGATGTTCGTTCGCAAAGGCCGATGAACTAAGTACTTAATATAGTTAAATTTTAATTTGGCTATTTTTTATCTAAACCAAGATGCTTGCATTTTTATCCTGTCATTTTCAAAACTATTGATTTATAGGTTTCTTGGAGATAAGTAATACCTAAATTAAATTTTAAAACCTGACAAACAATTAGAAATCAATTTCATTAATAAACACATTTCATAAAAGAATTTAGTAGAATTAAGAAATTGGATTAAACTGTTTTTTACTATCAATAAAAAAACAATTTCCTACAAGAAAATGGTCAGACACTTAAGCATCCACTGGTATTGAATTAGCTTGTAGAAGTGCAAAAAATTGGTAGAAATGGTGAATCAAAATTTATCCAAGATCTAACATAGGCAAAATAGATCAAGAGACTTTTTTCCTACATATAAAAAGAATCAAAGTAATTTTATTCTACCTATTGTATAAAGTGCGTAGCATACTTTCTGTCTTTTGTCTGGTAAATTAATGCAAAATATTTTTTTATATTCTTCGTGAAAAATATATTTATATGGCATTAATTCACAACAATTTCTTTAACTTAATGTAGTCTTCTAAATATAGTTAAATTTCTTAAAATTTCAATAATGTAAGAAAAAAAATGTTTTACATTCTCGTGCATCTTATGTGCGCAACTACAAGTTTAATTTGTTAATATTGCCTTAAAATCTAATTCAAATCTGTAAAATAAGTCATTAATTATAAGTTCAATGCGTTTTCATGACTACTACAACTCAAATTAGTATATGCACATTTGCGTTTTTGTCATAATGACACTGGAGTAGGAATAAAGTGTTTCAACAAGCACTATAAAACTTCTATAAATATTTTCTTATTAAAAGGGTAGAGCTTGTTCCTAAACATTAAAAGGATCAAAGTAATTTTAGTTTGCCTAATAAAGCAAGCAGCATACTTTCTATCTTTTGTTTGGCAAATTGATGTATAAAATTTTCTATGATGCCGGAAATTATTAATATGGCATAGATACACAATACGATTTCTTTTACGCAATGAAGTCTTCCAAATTTAGTTAAATTATTACATATTCGTGCACCTCATGGGTGTAATTGCAACTTTAATTTGTTAATATTGGCTGGAAATCTAATTCAAATCTGTAAAATAAGTTAGAAATGTATATGCAATGTGTTTTCATAACTATTACAACTTCAAATTAGTTTATACACATTTGCTTTTCTTGTCATAATGATCCTGGTGTAGCATGAATGTGTTTCAGTAGACACTGTAAGACTTCTTCAAATATATATTATTGTTCAATAATTAATGCAAAGAACCATTTTTGTGAATTTATCTAAGAGTCTAAGAGTGAACAGATTAAGCAACTCCCAAAAAAAAAAAATTATGGATTGCCTTATTTATAAATAAATTTCTCAAGGCACCATATTAAGGTTCATTCTAAAAGGCGAACAAGCTTAACATTGAGTTCCGGTAAAATTTTGATAGAATTAATAAATAGGATTAAATGTGCTGAAAATTTGAAACATTTGACACTAGATTTGTTTTTGTCCTAACTTTAAATACTAAAATTACAAATACCCCAAACATTTAGTACAAAAACTGTAATTTTTTCATAATTTATTATATCCATTATATAAACTAAACAGTGTACTTTCCGTCATTCGTTACAGTGTACTTTCTGTCATTCGTTTAGCAAATTGATGTAAAATATTTTCTATACGATCAATGGAGAAAAGAATTATATGAAAAAAATACACAAAGGCAATTTAGTCTTTCAAAAATGGTTAAATTTCTTAATTTCAACAAAGTAAAAGAAACAAAGATTAATACATTTGCAAGCACCTCATGTGCGGATTACAAGTTCAATTTATTAACATTTGCAGAGCTGAAAATGTCTCATCAAACAAACTACCAGACGCAATACCTTCTCCATCACTACTAAAATAGAAAAAACTTAATATTGCAAAACAACATAGAACTTAATAACTTCCTTGCATACTCTACCTATCCAAAATAGGACTAAATAATCCATAACAAAGCTGTAGAAGCAGCAAATTGACAGAATCGAATGACAACATGCACTAGCTCATACTCACCTACCTGTTACATCCAAATCAGCAAGGATTAGCAAGATTTGCAACATTAACTAGGGAAAGTAAAAGGAATCTGGTGGCAAAGACACAGACAAAAGACGATGAGAAGTAACTCCACTTGAAAAAGATTTCACATCTTTTCTTTATAAAGCATCTACAAAGGTGTAAACTGACAAATAAGAGGTTTCTAAATTCAGACACAATGGTCACCGTTTGCGTGACACAAAAATGGGGTTTAATTTGAAGGCACATTTTATGATATACAAGTTTAAAAGTTTCACACTATATTTGCTCAAAATAAAGTGTTATGGACTCCAAAAGGTTTTATGCCAACTCTAAATAAAGTAAGAAACATTGCTGTTGCTTATTGTTATCCTAATGAATAGAAGCATCATGTACTCTACTGAAACCATAAGAAGACCAACATCATTAACACCCTCCCATTTCCTTCCTTGAGATAAATCGGGTTATTGATGACTGATTCAGCAGCCAACCTCAATAACATAAAGGGTGGTGTCAAGAATGTCATTAAAGTTTGCATTCCCTAAAGCAAGGACCCTTTGCATTGGATGGTGGACCTTATTTCTGCTTACAGAAAGAAAGCCAAAAGCATAGACTGGTATCACGTCTTTGGAGTGGATCACTAATAGGAAGAAAATGGAACAAGTTTTCCCTCTACCTCCAAAAGCAGTGAGAAACGGTCTAAGCCAAATAGAACAGAATGATTTTTAATTTTTAAGAGTGGATCAATGGAGGGAAAGTACATTATCAGTAGTTACCTCTTTTGTTTTATTTTAAGGTGGTAGTTTCACAGAGGTCAACCTCTGTGAAACTGTACCTTTGTCAATGTCAGTCATGTTTAATTCAGTAATCCTGCTGATTCTTTCACTTTTTTGTCAGAAAGAAAAGATAACTTCACCAAATGGTATCTAAGCAGAAAGAATAGTGAGTTTTGGAACCAACTGCCTATTATTCTATGACAATCAAGCCTAGTGATGGTCCAGGAAACCCAAGCACGAAGAGAAAAATCAAATAAACCCAGACAATACCAAGAATATCAACATCTTTTCCCAACAGGTACTCCTTTACTGGCTTTACAAGTAATAACACGAAATATATCAAATGCAAAATTAGCTATATTACATAAAGAAGAGAAAAATGATCTTGAGACTACATAATCCATAATGAGAAAAATTGCAAACTCACCTATAATGCATGAACACTTCGTATTTTTTAAATTGTCACCCTCATAAGCTTTAATACAGTAACACCAATTACAAAATAAATTTTGGCACAAGTAAAAAATGATCACAAAATTTGGCATAAAAAAATCTGCAACACAAATACGCAGTAAATAAGACGTACAAACAAGCTAGCAAATTTTAATTGACTTACAACGGAAACGAATAGACCGGACAGTATAAGACTCCTGCTTTTATCTTCTGAGTCAGTGTCTTCAGGTGTTCGCATTGCAAGAATTCAGAACCCGAACCATCTCTGACAGCTCTGCCTCCACCTATTTTGGAGACCTTAAAAGTCACAAATTTCAGACAAGAATAATTGTTGAGCCAATCATCAGAATGTATTTGGTACTGGTAACAAATATAACCTCCTCCTAAATCAACTAAATTTTCATACACACCACCATGCTCTATCTCCAGCAGGACTTGCAGATTTTTAACTTTCCCGTCAACAATCTGGTAAGCAACCACATGAAGCTTCGGAATATAAACAACGCATATCAATATATCCTCTTCATAGGCGATGGCTTGACGAATAAATGAAAATGGAGGACCAGCACACGCTATGCTGTATGGCTTATAGCCTTCAAAATTAACGTCAAAATGGGCGGGGTGACTGAACCCACAAAATAACTCACAAGCGTCCCATTTACGATTCTTAGTGTCAAAAGCGAGTGAGCAATGTAGAGTTGAGACACATAATTTTCCGTTAACAACCAAATAAGACTGAAAGAAAAAGTCAAAGTGAGAGGAGCTTCCCTTGAGGGGAGGGGAAGGTAGAGAACTCCATGAGTTGTCACGGGGATCATAAACCTCAAAGAAGGGTTCAATTAAGTCAACGAGGGGCCCAGAAGCAAGGACATATATAAGACCACCGATATGCGCTACAATGGGATCGAACTTCTGCGCATCCATTGAAGGTAGCTGTAACAGGGTCACCTCATTTTTACAAGATGGATGCACCTCATTTCTATGAGACTGATCATATACAGGGTTGACGCCGTTAGAAATTCCAGAGAAATCAAAGCAGAAAGCAGTATTGGTAAAAAGTAATTGGTGGTCCCGTTCGGATAGACATCCCGTATCAGGAATTTGCTGATCACTAAAAATGTAAAGTGTATCTCCTAGACAAACAAAGCCTGAACGATCAGAAAAAGCATTTTGCACATCCTCAAGGTATAACACTTGATCCATGAGCTGCAGCAGCTGATCATCTTGTTGTTCTTCATATGATGATGATGGAGGAGGAGAATCAGCAGTAACCAAACTCTCAATTGGGATAGAATGAACAGAAAACCATAACGGCGGACGACAAAGACGATGTGGCATCAAACACACATAAAGATACTTCTTTATATAATCCGAAGGCCCCAGTATCTTTTGCCTCTTTAATGATGGACCATGGACTTCTTGCAGACTCATAGTTTAATCAGTCAATCTGTGGAGGAAAGGAAAAGCACCAGTCAACAATAGAAAATTGACGAATTTATATATTAAATCTTCAATGGGGTTACTTTTAAACCTAGCTAGCATAGTGTCTAAAGGATCCGAACAGGCAGTTCTCGCAACCGTCAACATTAAAAATGCAATATGTGTGTGTATACGTATGAATGATACGGAAAAAAAACCAAAAAAAAAAAAAAGAAAGAGAGAAGAAAAGCAAAAAGGATTCTAGACTTACAGTGGCGGCAGAGACAGAGAGAAGGGGGTTCGCAATCGAGGCGTAAGAGGAGGATGAGGGGTGGGATTAGCAAGAGATGAGGACTGCGTAAAAAACCTAGAAGTTTAACGAATTTTATGCAGGCAGGAGACCGGGAGGGCAGGGGCAAAATGACAAAAAAGGACAGTACCGATACGAATACCAAATCGAATCTAGAACCCCAAGGGGCAAAGTACATTAGGACCGCTACGCTATTCTAATTGTAACAGTTTGTTTAACCACTTATTTATTTTTTGTTTCAAATAAGACACTTAATTTTTAAAACCAAAATATTTTGGTTATTAAGCTCACTATTCCAGTTGAAGTAGGTGAAAAAATTAGATAAGTGGCCAAATAGTTGCAATAAAAATATTTTAGTGACCCCTAATTAACATATAAGATATTTTGAAAAAGTGATAATGCCGTTGGATATACCACAGATTTTTGTGTAAAAAGATAATGAACTTAGATACACTCACATGAATGCCACATGTTTGGTCCCTATCGAATTTAATTGGGAAAGTAAATGGAAAGGTTACAATTATGCTTTTTTAATGTTAAGTGTGTGATGTGAAATAATAAACAGATGAATGTCCAAAATGTTACTTAAGAATAGTTCAATGACTTCCAATTTTTTTTCCCAGCACAACCCCCTAGGGGGGGGGGGGGGCGCGTCAAAATACCCTAAACATGCCTAAAATATAAGGGATAATTTCACATACCTCCCCCGAAGTTTGTCATAATTACACTTACCTCCCTTCAGGTTTTAAAAATTACACTTACACCCCCTATATTTATATTTTTCATAACAAAACAAGTCCATCTTAATAATGTAATCCAAAAACACTAACTAAACACCTTAAAATATGCTTAATTGCTTTTTAAAAAGATAAATAAATATTAAAAATTAATTAATTAGTCATAAAATTGTCAAAAATATTTATATCTTACCTCAAATTTTTAATCTCCACCAAATATCACTTCTTCAAAACTCAGTTATCTGCTTAATCTAAATAAAATTTAATTTATCTATTAAAATTTTACAAACAAATATACTAATAAGAAATAGATGATCAATTTAAAAAGCAATTCAAAATATTTTAAGATATTTAGTTGGTGTTTTTGGATTACATATCGAAATGGACTTGTTTTGTTATGAAAAATATAAATACAAGGGGTGTAAGTGTAATTTTTAAAACCTGAGGGGAGGTGAGTGAAATTATGACAAACCTCAGGGGAGGTATGTGAAATTATCCCTAAAATCATATTGAAACCTGACGAAACTATACAAGTATTGATAAGCGGATATATGCTTTTAAGCCTTTTATACATGTAGGATAATATTTTAGGTCTAGTAATTCGTGTCTACATTTTTAGTTATTTAAAAACTATATTTGAGTAATAATTTTGACTCAGTCAGGTACAATACTAAAATAGATAAATATATCGATCTTATATTATTACCTCTTTCTCAGCCTAATTAGGATAATAGTCTACCATTTTCAAGTAAAGGTTGTATGATTGAGATTTGTATGTACACTTCTTAATTCAAACAAAAGAAAAATATAAATAAAAATAAATAAATAAATAAACAAATTTAAAGTAATAGGAGTTATATCAACCTTAATATTCTTACACCGTTCCTAGGCAAGCAGTGCGAAAAGTTTGGCTCAGTGTAGTTAGGTATAGAAATGCAAAGAATCCTCAATCAATTACACTTACAAGGCAAGTAACAAATACCTAATTACCTTTACCAAAAAAACAAAAACCTAATTACGCAAATTATTGCAAGCGCATAGTTTGCGTGGTAATAAGGGTAACAAGGTTGATTCAGCAGGGAATGGTTGGAAGTACTGAGGTTTTTGTACAATTCCTATTATTTAAACTACTGATGCCAAGTGATTTTACAAATTAAACTGATTAAAATGAATAAAATAAATATGCTTAAACAACAACCGCAGCATAATAACGATTCAAGGGATATCTATGATGTGTAGTTTAGGAAATCGATTCCACCATGAATACGACTAATCGCTCAATTGTTTGAATTATTGCAACTAATCTCATATTATTTAGGGCCCAATTCCATTTGTACCTAACCTCCAATCTCGTGATAGATTGTTGACAACCTCATTACTAAGCTTTTCCTTCTCTCGTGATAAAACTTTAGCATAAATTCATTAAACAAATGAATTGATTCATGATCCACCAAGGTACTCCACTATTTTTGTATGACGTGTATCCCAAGCTTCAAAATTCCCTTTCTATCATTACTGTCAACTCTTGTTGGCATAGCAACAACTAACATTTCACAGTTGATGGCCAATCAACAATGAATCCATTAAACATGAGTATTGAACAGACCAATAATGAGGTCTTGCAATAACTAACAATAAAAACATCATAATCATATCACAATTTCATCTCAATCCTATATGTGATGATGATCTAACATCACATTGCATAAATCAAACACAAACATAGGCTGCATCATAGTAATAAATAAGATATACAAGAAAACTGACTTGTAAAGGCATTTGAAAATGTCAGCTGACACTTTAGATTTCCTAACACTCAATTCAGGTGTTATTCCTTTCAATGTGGGGATAGGTCCATAACATTTTAAGGTGTTAAGACAACTTGCTAATAAAACAGTAAAATTGATAGAAAATGATGCCATTCTTGACACATTAAAGACGTCTGAAATGCCAAAAATTGTTAAAAATTAAATAGGTATAGTGGCATTTGAGAGTGCCTTGTATATATAATTTACATGACATATTGAAGCGTCATTGCATAGTATTTTTGGTGGCACTTTTGTGACTATACTGACATTTAAGAATGCCAAGTGTTTTTTTTTTTTTTTGGTGAACAATTTGAGAGAATACCGTACAATCTTTGAATATTTCAAAATAGTCTCAATCAACATTCAATCCTTCCTGTTCCAATTCATATAATGAATTCCAACTCCAGCTTGAGAAAGATGACAACAAGTAGTAGATTCCAACTCAATCTAAAAAAGATGAATATGATTGAAAATTTGTAATGTAACACAGTTAACAATCATTCATCAAAAGTGAAAAATACCAAACTATTTCATAAAAACAAAAAAGCATCTAATAAATGTGAATCAAATCTAGCTAGTTGCATACAAAAGTAACTTTCTTGTTATCTTGTGATGTTCTTCCGAAAAAGCCTACGAACTTAGTATCCAATGCGGTTGAAAATTTTACTTTGATTGTTTTTTATCATGCCAAAATTTTTGCACTTTTTGGTCATCACTTCTTCAAATTTCTTGATTAATAGATTTATCAGAGGAAACCAACACCTAAATCAAATTTTAAAATGTGTTTTTTTACTGACAAACAGAAATCAATTTCATTAATAAATGCATTTTATCATCTCATTTTTAAGACCACTGAAAATTTGGATTAATATATTCTTAGGCTATTGTAATAAAAAAAAATTCCTGCATAAGCGGTGATAAGAACTTGTCACACAATTAAGCATCCAATTGTAACGAATTGGGCTGTAGATGTGCAAAAATTTGGTAGAATGATGATCTAAAATATAATGAGGAATTAACATAGGCAATGACCAGTCATGAGATTTGTTCCTAAATATAAAGAAGATTAAAGTAATTTTCTTTTGTCCCTTGATTAAAGTGCGTAGCATACCTTTTTTCCCCGCCGGTCTGATAAAATGATGTAAAATACTTTCGATGCTGACAGTGAAGAAAATATGTAGGCAAAAACAATAAAGTTTTTTCAACTTGATTTATCCTATTGAAAATGATTAAAAGTCTTAAAATTTCAATAAGTTAAGAAGAAAAAAAATTCTACATTTGCGTGCACCAATCGTGCATAATTACAAGTTTAGTTTATTAATAATATTGGCCGAGACTTCGTTGAAATACATAAAATAAACCAATAGATTTATATGCAAAGTGTTTCCATATTCCATATTGCTTTTCTTGCCATAGTGATACTGGTTTCGCAAGAAAGATTTTCAATCGGCACCATAAAACAAACTGCTACAAATGCCTCTTATTCCTCAAGAGTAACGCACAGAACCATCCTTAGGTTTTTTTTTCTTCTATTCCCAGAGTGAATTCAAATAAAGCATTACTTTGAATAGATGTAAGTCGCCATTGTTTCACAAAGTGAAAATTCAAAACAAAGTTAAACTTTCTCAATAAGCCATATTAATAGTCTGTTGAAAAAGCCAGCGAGAATAACACCAACATTGGTTCGTATCATATTTTGGGTTTTTTTTCTTTAACGTCGTTACAATGTGTACATGCTATTTATATGAAAATACAAATCACTTTTTCATAACTTATATTCTACTACTGTATAAGTTTATATTAATATATCTTTTCGAAATTAAATATTCTAGCCGTTTAGATTTTATTGAACCTAATATCACTACCCTGGGACATCATTAATTTGATTTGTACTTAATTAAGTACTATAAAAATTATATTTTAAAATACGTATTTTTTATTTAATAAAATAAGTCAATTTTTTCAAAAAAACCACTTTGCCATCTCGTTTAGAATATTCTAGCAGCCTTTAGAAATTGATACTTTACATAAGCATTTCTGTATAATTTCTCGATTTGTAACGCCCTCAACCCGAGCCCGCTCCAAAACCTGGATTGGGATGCTTGCCTAGTTCTCACTAGTCACACCTTCAAAGTAGATAAGCTTAAGTTACAAGTACAAAATCTAGAATAATTATAATAGGGTGAGTCATTTAGGCCTCAAACGTACAAAACCATAACCAACCTATGCTATTATAAATATACACTCTCACCACCCTATCACGTACTTCATTGTCTGTAAGGAAAACAAATATAGCAATGGGTGAGTTATAAGCTTGGTGAAGTCCATTTATAAAATCATTTCATATATACTGTCAAAATATTCATTTTAAAACAAAGTAACACACGAGTAACATTTAGGTTATCAAGATCAAATGATAACAAATTCAACAAGTAAACAAGAGAGGATATAGGTGAATCAAATCAAGCGCTGCTCGTGAGTATCGAGAACAAGTCAAGTATTGTGCCATGGTAAAAGTTCAATAATTCTCGAGTTTTGCATGCCAATAATTATTCTGTGGCCACTTTATACCAGTTAGTAATATCGAGAGTTATATATCCAAATACTTTTCCATACACCTCCTTAACCTAGGAAACCTTCTCGTAGGCCAATGGGTGACGAGATGCCAAGACAGCCAACAATTTGGTGACCAGGCTCACTGCCCGCTCAGCCAAAGTGGACATGCATAAGGTGGGGCCCAAATCAAGTACGAATGTCCAAGTAAAAGTTCATCTCACAAGAACAAGTACTTTTTATTGTGATAAAGTACACAATTGGATTCATAGCAAACTCATACACAATTAACAAGTATAATATTAAGTCAAGTAATAACAAGTCATGCTGTTAAGCATTTCAACAAGTCACGTGATTTTTGTAAAAATCGATGTTAATAAACAAAAGTGATTTTAGGACACGCACTAGTATATAAAGGTTTATGGATTCTTTAAATGCTCGCTCATTGATTGCCCGAATCACCTATTAATTGGAGATAAATTAATTAATTATCAAATCGAGGTGAATGAATGAAATAATAAAAATTACGGTATCTTAAAAGAGGACTTGTACACACAAGAATAACTCTATTTTCACTATACCAGATTTTACAAACTCAATACCCATGTAAACTAGACTCAATTTGAAACATTTTTCATCCAGATAACAAAATCTAACTCCAACCATAACATTATCAAATTTCAATCTCAAAATAGATCATTCAACCATTTCAGTCCTACCAAATACTCAACTTCAACTGATCTCAAGTTTCAATTGATAAGACGTATTAAAAAACTGATTATAGGGATAGAAAATACATTCCAAGGACTTCAACCTTCGTTCAGGACATCTAGTAAAATTTGAACAAGAACAAGTCCTAAATCGGCCGACAATTTGATGTTTCACCAATCCTGTCCACTTAGGTCTAATTTCCAGTCAAATTCACGCCATTTTTGTTATTAATCCACACCAAATAAGGCCAGGTAATTTATACCATTTTAAACTCCCTTGCGTCTAGTTTTAATCACAACAAGAATCACTCAATTTGGAGTTGTCTTTACAAAGTTACAATCATTCCATTACAGCTGCACCTCACACCTGTTGAACATGTGTGCAGTTTTATTGAGTGCCATAACTTTCAGCAAAAGAGTGACAAGGCTCTGTGGTCAACATAGCAAAAAAAGGCAAAAAAAAAAAAAAAAAAACTCAACAAGGCCTACAACTTTCATAGAGGAATCACTGTCAAACCCAAGGGAACTAGCTCAGAATCAGTCCAAAATTTAGTCCATGTCCAACCCTGTTTCACATGGTTGGCTTTGCAGCCTACTTTTGCTGAATCCTGGTTCAACCTACCAAGAATCAGGACTTGGATCTTAATGGATAAAAACTAAGTTTCAAGGACTATGATTTTCATGAGAGCACCTGCCCAAATTCTACTAGGAACAGGTTCAACAGCATGCCTAAACTTAGCCCTTCATCAACCCTCTTTACGCAGAGCTGGATTTTCTGCATATTTTGCATAATTTCTGAGATTAATCTACAAAGAACTAGAGGATTTACTTTATACAATTTTAAAGCCTATGAATCTAGTTTCTAAATCAACAATAATCATGTAATTTGAAGCTCCCTATGCCAAGTCATAAATTTTTACTAAAACTGCTCTAGTAAACCTGATTACATGCAATCCTTGAGATGTACTTCTTGTCATTAGCCCAACTTGTGCTCAATTTCAACCTCATACACGTACGTAATTCACAAAGACCAAGTTTAAAAGTTCACTAATGCTTAGAAAAAGCTCATAGGAGCTTACCTTTTGCTCTAGTAGCTCAAAATTCCTCCCAAGTTTCAATACCCTCCAAGTGTTCTAGTTATTGGTGAAGCTATTTCCTCTGGTTTCGTTCCCTGTAAGAGCCCCTTGCGTACCTGATTTTCTTCACTATTTTAGACTAATAATCAAGTGGTCAAAAGAGGTGAGATTACTCATCTTTCTTGGCACACCAAAACCTCTTATAAACTTCCACCTCATGCTGGCTAGCACGAGATATTTGCTTGGCCGACTCCATTGTCGGCTTTCTTTCCTTTTTTTTTTTTTTGGCCTATTTTTTTCCCACTAAGTTAGGCTTAATTTCAAGTAAGGTAACTTCCCATTTTATTAGTCCAATTTACGTACACATTACGCATTTAACTACACAATCACAATTTATACCGATGTCTCTTAGTTTTAGGGTTTCAAGTGTTATAACCTAGTGAGCTAATTTTTTTAATTCAATTACCAACCTCATCTATTCAAATTAATCTTAATTTTATGCACAATTAGACAAATAACTGGACAATTAAAATTAGATATCAATGTGAACAATAGAGGCTTTGGTGAGTTATTTGTATTAACATCGGTAAGTTATACAGTTTTCAAATGTGACAAATTTAGCAACTAAGTTGGTCCCATTTGATCACTAACATCACCATAAATTCTAACTCTAATAGTTGCACAAACAAATAATTAAATAATTAAACTACTAATATTTAGTAAGTCAATTACGAGCATTCACACTATTTAAAAAAAATCTACTTATGAGAAATTTATTTTTATTCGTAAATAATTTGATTTTGAAAACTAATTAATTTTTTATTAGTATTTTTTTAAAACAAAAATGCAAAAAGAGTACCAAATAACATTACATTCGTTTGCATCACATATAAACATTTAGCAGTTCAATTAAAGAATACTGGTGAGAATACCTTTTGGTTCTAAACATTAAGAAATATCAATAAATGAAAATATACGTCACGACTTTGGCATAACAAGAAGGGAATTTTTAAATCGCTTAGAAAGACAGTAATAAATATCTTTTATTTAAAATGTAAAAATCGTATAAGTAAATCTAGATCAAGCATATGTACAAAGTTTATGATTTTTCAAAAGGTAGGCATGGTAAAATTATGAAATTAGCATAATCTACAATTAACCTTCTCGGTGTGTCATGATGTTCGTTTGTAAAGGCCGATGAACTTAGTACTAAATATACCTAAATCTTAATTTGGCTATGTTTTATCTGAGCCAAAGTGCTTACATTTTTATCGTCTCCTTTTCAAAACTATTGATTTGTAAGTTTCTTGGAGAAAACTAATACCTAAATTAAAATTTAAAACCTTTTTTTCCACAAACAATTAGAAATGCAAAAATTGGTAGAAATGGTGAATCAAATTTTATCCAAGATTTAAAATAGACAATGATAGATCAAGAGAATTTGTTCTTTCATATAAAAAGAATCAAAGTAATCTTATTCTGTCTATTATGTAAAGTGCGTAGCATACTTTTTGTCTTTTGTCTAGCAAATTGATGTAAAATATTTCTATATTATTGGTGCAAAAAATATTTATATGTCATAAATTCACAATACAATTTCTTTAACTCAATGTAGTCTTCTAAATATAGCTAAATTTCTTAAAAATTCAATAAAGTAAGAAAAAACAAAAATGTATTACATTTTCACGCATCTCATATGCGCAATTACAACTTTAATTTGTTAATATTGCCTAGAAATCTAATTCAAATCTGTAAAATAATTTAGTAGTTATAAATTCAATGTGTTTTCATGACTATTCCGACTTCAAATTAGAATATACACATTTGCTTTTCTGTTGTAATGACACTGGTGTAGCGAGAAAGCATTTCAATAGACAACATAAAACTTCTACAAATATCTCTTATTATTCAATGATTAATGCACATAATCATTTTTATGAATTTATCTAAGATTCGAAGAGCAAATCTGGATTCGGCATTTCCTAGAAAAAATGTAGATTGCCATTGGTACACATAGCGAACATTAAAAACAAAATTAATTATTCAGTAAATTTCTTAATGCGTCATATTAATGCTCATTTAAAAATTCAAAGAAGGTTAACACGAAGATTGCTTCATATCATGTTTTATTTATTTTTTAGGGATAATTTTCAAACCTCTCTTGAGGTTTCTAATAATTGCAGGTACTACTCTTTATGTTTTAAAAATATGACTTATATACTCTGATATTTCTATTCAATAACAAAACACATATATGAGCTATATTATTCCAAAACAAAAGTAATTTTCTTTTATCCACTGTATAAGGCAAGTAGCATATTATTTGTTTAAAAGAAAAAGGCAAAAGGAATACCAAATAACACGACAGTCGTGTGCATCACATGTACACATTTAGTAGTTCAATTAAATAATAACTGTGGGCTTGCCATTTGGTACTATATATTAAGAAAATATTTATGAATGCAAATCCTTGCCATTTCCATCATTTGCGTATTTTGGTTTCCATGCAGTTATTATTATTATTTTTTTACTTTGCATGACTTTGGCATAGCAAGAAAGTAATTTTTTAATTGCCTGACAATCACAATAATAAATATCTTCTATGCTTAATGTAAAATTATATGACTGAAATTAGATTAAGCATGCATCGAAAAAGGTCAAATTTGCCAAAAGTTAGGCAAGGTAAAATTACAAGACTAGAATAATCTACAAGTAACATTCTCAGTGTATCGCGATGTTCCTTCACAAGGGCCTATGACTAAGTACTCAATATGGTTAAAATCTTAATTTTGGCTATGTTTTTTCTGAGACATTTTTTGTCAATCCCTCTTCAAAATTATTGATTGATAGGTTTCTTAGAGAAAAATATTACCTAAATAAATTTTAAAACCTGTTTTTCCACACACAAACAGAAATCAATTTCATTAATAATCGCATTCACATGGTTTGTTTAAAAGAATTAAGTAGAATTAGGAAATTGGATTAAACTATCCTCTGCTACTAATTAAAAAAAGGGATAATTACAGAAACCTCCCCTGAGGTTTCTGACAATTACACCTAGCACCCCTGAGGTTTGAAAAATTACACTAACCTCCCCTGGCCACTTAAAATGACTATAATAACCCTTGACTTATTATTCTTATTATTATTTGCAAATTGATTTATGAATTTAGGGTTTGGAAGTTACAAAGTTACTAATATATAATTGGTTTTGGGTAAATAGATTTGGATGTCTTGCTAGGGAATATTTATGAATTTTGCCTCTATAATACGGTTGCTTGTGATGGTGGTAACTGATAAAAATGGAGCTAGCGTGATATGGTGGTGGTAGTGGTTGTTGTTCAAGTGGTAAAAACAAGATGAATTTTTTATTTTTATTTTCCTGATTAGTTGGCAGTGGTGTACCGGTGTTGGTGAGATTGTTTTGTGGTTGCTAATGGCGCTGTTCATGAAGTTGGTAGCGGTAGTTCAAGTGGTAAAAAATATATATATATTATTTTTTTTGGTTTTTAGATTAAGAAGGGCAAAATTGGATTTTCATTTAAAACTTATGTTGATAGGGGAGGTCTTGTTACTAAAACAATAAATGTAAGAGGAGGTTTGTGTAATTTTTGAAACTTAAGGGGTGCCAAGTGAAATTGTCAGAAACCTCAGGGGGAGGTTTCTGTAATTATCCCTTAAAAAAAAAACCATTTCCTACAGAAGTTGCTAAGAAAATGACCAAACACTTAAGCATCCACTGGCATTGAATCAGTTTGTAGAAGTGCAAAAAATTGGTTGAAATGGAAATTCAAAATATATCTCAGATTTAAAATAGACAATGATAGACTAAGAGAGTTCGTTCCTATGCATAAAAAGGATCAAAGTAATTTTTTCTGTCTACTGTATAAAGTGTGTTGCGTACTTTCTATCTTTTATCTGGTAAATTGATGTAAAATATTTTCTACACTTGTTGGTGCTAATATATTTATATGACATAAATACACAACACAATTTCTTTAACTCTGTAGTCTTCTAAATTTAGTTAAATTTGTCAAAATTTCAATAAAATAGCAGAAAAAAATTATTACATTTCCGTGCATCTAACGTGCACAATTACAAATTTAATTTGTTGACATTGGCTGGAAATCTAATTCAAATCTGGAAAATAATTTAGTAATTATAAATTTAATGCATTTTGATGACTATTGCAACTTCAAATTAGTCTATAAACATTTGCTTTTCCGCCATAATAACACTGGTGTAGGAAGAAAGTTCATTAGAAACTATAAAACATCTACAAATATCTCTTATCGTTCAATGATTAATGTTTAGATTCCCAACGTGAATTCAGTTTAAGCAATTCTTAGAAAAAATGTAGATTGCCTTTGTTACATACAGTGGAACAATCAAAAAATTAATTTACAAGAAAATTTCTCTATGCGCCACATTAGTGTTCATTCAAAAATGCGAACGAGCATAGCACTGGTTTGCTTCATATCATGTGTTTTGGTTATTTTTAAACGTGCAACAATGTGCACACTATTGACCTTCAAAAAATTTTTTTCTTTCATAGATTATATGTAAATTTTTAATATATTATTTCCAAGTTAATCAACCGAGACATTTAGATATCATTGAACCTAACATTACTATCCTAGAACACCATTAATCTAACCTGGATTTGCTTAAGAAAATAATTAAAAAACTAATTTCTCAACCATTTTTCTATCTTATTTAGAATACTCTAGCAGCCTTTAAAATTTTATTTTTGAATATTACATAAGATAATTTTGAATGGTTTGCTCAAAATGAAAACAAAAAAGGAAAACCAAACAACAACTTTGGTGTGCATCTCACGTACTCATTTAGGAGTTCAATTAAATAACAACGGTGAGAATAACGTTTGGTACTCTAAATTAAAAAATACCAATAATTACAAATGCTTGTCATATCCATTTCATGCGTACGTTAGTTTGCTGCAGTTATTTTCTTAGCATGCATGACTTTGCCACAACAAGAAAGCAGTTGTTAATAGGCTTAGAACAACACCAGTGAATCTCTCTTGCGCTTAACGTAAAGTTGTCTGAGTGAATTTAGATTCAACCATGCGTAGAAAGAATTTAGAAGAATTTAATTAATAAATTCATTTTGCAATCTTATTTAGAAGAATTTAATCGGACTAAGAAATTGGATGTATCGTTCTTACACTGTCAACGGAAAAAAATAAAGGGTGCTAAGAAATTGGTCAGACGCTTAGGCGTCCAATTGTCTTTTTATCAGCTTGTAGATGTGCAAAAAATTTAGTAGAAAAAACGAGTTGAAGTCTAGTACAATATTCAACATAGACAATGATAGATCAAGAGAATTGTTCGTAAATATAAAATAGGTCAAAGTAATTTTGTTAGATCTGTTATATAAAGTAGATAGCGTACTTTCTGTCATTTGTCTGGTAAATTGATAATAAAATCTTGTTAACACAATCGGTGAAGAAAAGAATTATATGGCAGAAATGCAAAATAAATCCTTTAAACTCAATTTAATCTTTCAGAATTCGTTAAATTTCTTAAAATTTCAACAAAGCAAGAAAACAAAATTATAACATTTGCGTGCACCTTCCGTGCAAAATTACAAGTTCAAGTAATTCAATTTATTAATATTGATAGGAAGTTTGTTAAAATATATAGAATATAAGCCCGTAATTTTAAGTGCAAAGTGTTTTTATAACTATTATAACTTTTATTGAGTTTATCACACTTACATTTCTTATCATAAAGAAAGTAGTCTAGTAAGAAAGAAATTCAATAGCCACTATAAAAGTCCTGCAAGTACTCTTATAGCTCATCACTATGCGTTTCTCTGTATTCGCAGAGTGGATTTAGATCGAGCATTGCCAAGAAAAGATGTGGGTCGGCATTGGTTCAAAAGGTAAAATTTCAGAACAAATTTACGTTACAAATAACTTTATCAATGAACTATATTAGTGGTCTTTTAATTAAGCCAACAAGCTGAACACCAACATTAGTTCAAATCTTGTGTTGGTTTATTTTTTAACCCAGCCACATTGTGTTTACTATTGGCCACTTATATAAAAATATATATTTCATATCTTATATGTTATTTTTTTTAAAATTTATATTATATCTTTTCCAAGTTGATCAATCGATTCATCTCATTTAACCCAACATTACTACCATAGAACATCACTAATTAATCTTATCTAAACTCAAGCACAATTTAAATTGTATTCTTAAATACACATTTCTATTCAAAAAAATAAAGATATTAATTTTGTCAGTGAAAGTATTTTGTCATCTTGTTTTGAATACTCTAGCAATCTTCTGTAATTTATTATTTACAAAAGCATTTTTTTTATAAATTCTCTGTTTATAAAAAGTATCTACTTAGTTATTAGAAACTTATTTTTTATTCTTATATAATTTAATTGTGAAATTGCTAAAATATGTATTATTTGTTCAAATCAAAAGTCAGAAAAAAGAAACAAAACCAAACAATAGCACATTTGTGTGCATCTCAAATAGGGTTGTAAATGAATCAAATTGGATCAAACTTTAAAGTTTCCGGACTCGATTTGAAATTTTAAACTCAAATTCCAATTCGAGTTCACGTACTAGCTCGATATGAGCTTAAAATTTGGGTTTGAGTTTGATTTGAAAACTCAATATTTTAATTTTTTACATTATTTTATAAAAAATAATTATTATATATTGAATAAAAAATTATAAAAATTTATTCGAGACTTATCGATCCAAATATATATATAAGTGCAAATTTGATTGGATAATATTATCAATCTTATTTTTTGTTCAAGCTCGATTCGAGCTCGTCAAAACTTAAAAGTCGAATTGAGCCCTTAACAAATCGAACTCGAATTATTCGTTAAGGATTCAATTCTTTTACAGCCTTTATCTCAAGTACACATTTAGTAGTTCAATTAAATAACAATGGCAGGAATACTGTTTGGTTCCATAAAATTAAAGAAAAATATTTGATGCAAATCCTCGTCATTTCAATTATCTATGTGCGACAGTTTCCGTGTAGTTATTTTTTTTACCTTGCATGATTTCGGTGTAACAAGAAACCAGTTTTTTAATAAATATCTCTTACGCTTAATGTAAATCTATCTGAGCAAATTTGGATTATGCCATGCATAAAAAGACAAAGGTTTGCCAAATGGTTGGTGTGGTAAATTACAGAATTAGAATAATGGACAAGTAACATTCTTTATGTGTGGTAATGTTCTTTCTTCTTTTTTTTTTTTTTTAGAAAGAATTTCATTGAAATCAGAGCAGAAATATCTGCTTGTAACAAGGGTTCAACAAAGCTTGGGGGAAATCCCATCGAGGCATTCTCCTGATTACAAGTCTTAGCACACTGTGTACGATGGTTAGCTACTTTGTTTCCATGTCTGCTAACCCATCTAATGTTTGCAGATTGCGACGATCGCGATTCGGCTCTAAGTTCATCGACCAAAGTTCCTAATGGAGACAAATCAATTTCTTTACTTGTGATTTTGTTGATTACCACAGCAGCATCTCCTTCAAAAATCACTCGTGTAAGCTACAATTGCTTGCTAAACTCGATAGCACTCCTTACAGCTAAAAACTCAACATGTTCCGGGTTAGTAACTCCGCTAAATAAATACGTATGTGCAGCTTTGAAGACTCCTTGTGAACTTCTGACAATGACACCAGTGGCTGCTCTCTTTAATTTAGATAAAACAGCTGCGTCAAAATTGACTTTCACCCAGCTTACTGGTGTCTGTTGCCAACTTCGCGGGGTCAGAGGCCGTGATTGTTGAGCAGCTTGCTTGGACACTTCTTGTAAATCAGAGAAAAAAGCTGTCCCGGAGATTACTAATCGAAGAGGATCTGTCTGACTTTGATCATATACCTTGCCATTCCTTGCATTCCAGATTTTCCAACACAGAACTGAGAATAATTCCCCTTCCTTCTTAGTAGTAATTGACAAAATTTTCCAACACCACTCCGAGATATTCCTTGTCTTGAAAGGAAGAACTTTGCTACTTGAGAAACTTAATGCCCACACTTGGATTGCTACTGGACATTCTGAAAATAGATGAATTGAATCTTCCTGCTCATGACCACATGGAGGGCAGTTGGGATCCACCATTATCTTCCTCTTCTGAAGGTTGACCATAGTTGGCAAAAAATTCTTCAAGACTTTCCACATGAACTGTTTGACTTTGTTAGCGACAGACATGACGCAAAGTCTCTTCCAGTTCTTGTGTGATTCTTCTCCCGAAGATGATCCTACCGCACAACCCTCCTTGAACAAAGTCCGAATCCACAATCACATGACATGCACTTTTAGTCCAGAGCCAACTATCATTCTGCATCCAAGCCGAATTACCTGAGTTCCTTCAAAAATTCCCTCCAAGTGAAAGAAGGGCGATGTCCTAACTGAGCATTAAAGATGTCTCCTTTAGGAAAGTATTTGGCTTTCATAATTTTAGATAAAATAGTCTCCGGCTTTGTCAATAATCTCCAAGCCTGTCTCCCAAGCAAAGCCATATTGAAGGCCTTCAAATTTCAAAGACCCAAACCTCTTATTGTCTTAGATTTACACAAATTGTTTCAATTATCCCAATGAATAGCTTCCTTCTGTCATTGTTTCTCCACCAGTATCCCACACTGATAGACTCAATACCCTTAAGGAGATGATTAGGGAGTTTTAAACAAGACATGGCATATGATGGGATGGCTTGAACTACTACCTTCAGCAATACCTCTTTTCCAACTCAGGATAGACATTGCTCTTTCCAACCGCTTATTCGAACATGGACTCTATCTTGAATGGATGCAAAGATTATTGCCTTTGTGCAAAGATTATTGCCAATCGAGATGCTCAAGGTTGCAGCTATGTTGGATTGCATATCTGAAATGTTGTTCTTGCTAAACACTACAGCTGATTTATTTACACTGATCTTTTGACCTGAGGATTCTTGATATAATTGAATTATATCCCAGAAGTTCAAAGCTTCCTCCGCTGTGGCTCTCCCAAAAAGTAATGTATCATCTACGAAAAATAGATGAGAAATGAAAGGTGCTTGCTTTCCCACTTCGACTCCCTGCAAATTTCCACAGTGTTGAGCACCTGCAATAAAGTAGAAAATGCTTCTGTGCATAGAATAAAAATGTAAGAAGATAAAGGGTCTCCTTGTTGAATACCTCGACTTGAACACAAGTTGCCAAACTCCATTCCATTGAGTATGTTAAAGACAATTAAATAGAATAGATTAGTGAATAATCTGCCTTCGATTGTTGAAAACCAGCATTCTTAAGAGCTGAAGACAACTTTAAAAACCATTGTCGAGAAGCTTGTTTCAAGCCATAGAGTGACTTATTAAGTTTGCATACTCGAGTCTCCCCCTTTCGTCCGAATCCCGGAGGTAGTGACATGTACACATCTTCATCAAGATCACCATGCAGGAATGCATTGTTGACATCAAGTTGGTGAAGATGCCATCCTTGAATTGCAGCAACACTAAGTAGGACACGCACCTGTAACTAACTTGGCAACCGGGGCAAAAGTCTCTCTATAATCAAGTCCTTCAATCTGACTATATCCTTTGGCAACCAACCGAGCCTTGTAACGCTCTATGGTTCCATCAGATTTGAGCTTCACTTTGTACACCCATTTACACCCTATAGGTTTCTTGCCAGGTGGGAGAGGCATAAGTGTCCATGTATTGTTCGCTTGGAGGGCATCAATTTCATTGCGCATGGCTATGCGCCACAGAGGATCCTTCATGGCCTGTAAGAAACTAGCTGGTTCTTTTGTAACAGTTAAAGAAGTGGTAAAGGTTTTATGAGAGGTGGATAATCGGTCATATGAAAGAACTTGAGAGAGATTATACGGCATACCTGAAGTGGTGACCATGCTAGAGGTTGATGAGGGACCAGGACGAGATGGGAGGGACGCTTCCACATGATAATCCTGAAGAAAAGAAGGTCGTTTGGTTGGTCTTGTGGAGTGACGTTGTTCATGGGCAGGTGTGGGACTGGTTGGACTAGTATGATGAGAATTGTTGACAACATTCTCAAGGTTGTCATTATCTGATGGAACAACTATAGGTGTCTCAATGGAGCTTTGTGATATGATAGGATCATCATAGAAAATGAGATTTATCATGAGTGGGTGTGATGGATTCCTCAATGGCAATGGAAGCACCTTTGAATGGAAATTCTTGTTCGAAGAAAACAACATCACGAGACATAAAAACTTTGCGGAGCTCAAGATCATACATTCGGTATCCCTTTTTCCCATAAGGATAACCTAGGAAAACACATCGAGTTGCACGTTTATCAAATTTGGATGGTCCTTTGGGCATGAGTAGAAGCAAAACACAAACATCCAAATACTCTTAAATGTGAGTAATTGGGTGTTGAATTAAAAAGCTGCTCATAAGGTGTCTTCCCTTGCAAAATTGATGTAGGTGTGCGGTTTATAAGGTATGCAGAAGTTAGAATGGCATCCCCCCAGAAGGCTTTAGGAAGATGGGCTTGGAAAAGCAAAGCTCTTGCCATGGTTAATCAAATGTCTATGTTTACGTTCAACCACTCCATTTTGTTGCGGAGTGTCAACGCAACTAGTGTGATGAATAATCCCTTTGGACATATAATAGTCTTTAAGTGTGAACTCATGGCCATTATCACTACGCACAACCTTAACTTTGCAAGCAAATTGAGTCTCAACCATATTAATGAAATTAATTAAGTGGGTTTGAGTTTCAGATTTATGACGCATCAAGTAAACCCAAGTACATCTAGTAAAATCATCAACTATGGTGAGAAAATATCGAGCTCCAGAAATAGATACAACGTGGTAGCCACCCCAAATATCAACATGCAATTTCTCAAAAGGTGTTTGACTAGAAATTTTACTTAAGGAAAAAGGCAATCTGGTTTGTTTTGCTAATGGACAAACCAAACAGTTATGTGTATGTTGACAAAACTTATTACTATCCAAATTGGGAAATAAAATAGATACTTTATTTGAAGGGTGTCCAAGGCGTTGATGCCAAAGAGTAGAGGAAGAGGAAATGACTGAATTACATGAGGATATCTGTGCTTCATCAAGATAGTAGAGTCCCCCGTGTTCAGTTCCCGTCCCAATCATCTTCCCCGAGCGTAGGTCCTGTATCACACAAAAATGAGTGAGAAATGTAGTGGCACAAAAGAGTGCGGGCAAGTTTAGTTACGGAGATGAGGTTTAATTGAAATTTTGGGACACATAGAACATTATCAAGAACCAAACTAGATGAGAACACAACTTGACCAACATGTGTAACGCTGGCAATAGATCCATCCGGTAGTTCTACTGTCTTATTTTTAACAGTTTTTGAATTAGTGAGCAATTCAGGATTACAAACGATATGATCAGTTGCTCCACTATCAAGGATCCATGTGGTTTTCTTTCCTTGGAATGAAAAACAAAGAACTTTACCTGAAAGTTCATCATGAATTGAGGAATTACCAACATTATTTGCCATGGAAGACTTGTTATTCTTAAGCATTTGAAGGATCTGTTGGCACTGCTCCTGAGTAAAAGGCAATGAGTTGGATATGCCATTTTCTTCAACTTGTTGTGGAGCACCCAATTGATTACCTCGCTTTGTTCGGAATGATTGATCAGATTCTGCCTTCTTGATTTTTCGACAAAAATCAACTGTGTGACCTTTCCATCCACAATAAGAGCACTTCAAATGTGCTCGGCAGTTCTCTGTGTTGTGTCCATCTTTTCCACACTTTCCACACTTGTAATTGCTGCCTTTCTTGTTTGGATTTTTGACTGCAAATGCTGCTAGCCTCAACTTGACTTGTATTCTTCGTAGAAGACACATCTCGTTGTCGTTCATGTCCAAGTACGAGGGAATAAGCCTTACCAACCTTTGGAACAGGATCCATTGTCAATATCTGTCCCCGTATCTGTTTCAAAGGATTCAGTTAATCCCATGAGAAACTTTATGGTTTTCTGTGTTATCTCGATAGGATAATTCTTCTTTCATGGTTCCACATTGGACAAGTTACAATAGGAAAAAGAACATCTCTTTCGTCCCATAATCCTTTGAGTTTGGTAAAATAGGAACTAACAGACATGGTTCCTTGAATACAATCGTGTATCTCGTTTTCAATGTGGAAGAGTTGGACACTGTTTACCTGCGAGAAACGTTCACGTAGTTCATCCCAAACTGCTTTTGCTCCTATCACAATAGAAAAAACTTGCTGCAATTTCCTTGGAAAGTGAACTTAATATCCAAGGTCTTGACAAGATTGTCACAACGAACCCATCGCTGCAATTCGTCTTCAGCATCTTTGTTTGGTCGTACCATCGACCCATCAACAAAACCATATTTATTTTTGACCGTCAAGGCCATAGTCATGGAGTGATTCCATGTGTTGTAGTTTTCTTCAGTAAGAACTTGTGATACAAGAACCAATCCAGGTTGATCTGAATGGTGAAGATACAGAGGATGATTGGGATTGTCAAACTTGGATGCCATGCTCGATTGAGTTGGCTCGTTTGGATCTCCCATGGTTAATAGAAAATTTCAGATTCCCAGATTCAATTGCTCTGATACCATGATGAAAAGATGGTTTGCTGGAAAAATTTTCGTTGTTTTTATTCAATTGGAAAAGATGTGGCTTTATACACAATACAATACCTATATCAATCTTTTACTTCTACTAGGACGATAACTCACTAATTGAGTTAATATACAAAAATATTTTCTTTCCTATTCTATTCGTCCGATCTCACAAAGGTAGTTTCACAGCAATTCTTGTATATGTTGATGATGTGATTTTAGCAGGCAACAATATGCAACATATTCAAGACTCAAAGAAGTTTTTATCCAAACAATTCAAGCTTAAGGATCTTGGTCAACTCAAATATTTCTTGGGAATAGAGGTGGCAAGGTCTTCGAAGGGTATTTCTCTCTCGCAAAGAAAATATGCATTAGAGATACTAGAAGATGTTGGATTCCTAGGAGCTAAACCAGCAAGGTTTCCCATGGAACAAAACTTGGCTCTCACACAATCCGATGGAGATCTTCTAAACGACCCTTCAATGTATAGGCGTCTTGCGGGAAGGTTGATCTATTTGACCATCACTAGACCAGATTTGGTCTATGCAGTTCATGTTTTAAGTCAATTTATGGACAAGCCACGGGCACCACATCTTGAAGCAGCACATAGAGTTCTTAGATACATAAAGCAAACACCAGGACAAGGTGTTTTACTACGCTCTACAGGCACACTTCAATTAAAGGCATTTTGTGATACGGATTGGGCACGTTGCAAAGACACAAGAAGGTCTATAATGGGGTACTGTATATTTCTTGGACAATCACCCATTTCTTGGAAAACAAAGAAGCAAACTACAGTGGCTCGATCAACTGCTGAGGCAGAATATCGTTCTATGGCTACTACTTGTTGTGAAGTTACTTGGTTGAAGAATGTCTTGAAGGACTTAAGAATCAAACATCCCCAACCAGTCATGTTATTTTGTGATAATCAAGCTGCCTTACACATTGCCTCGAATCCAGTCTTCCATGAACGAACGAAGCACATCGAAATTGATTGTCACTTAGTTCGTGAGAAAATTCAAGAAGGCTTGGTTAAAACAGCACATGTGAGAATCAATGATCAAATTGCAGACTTATTTACTAAGGCGTTGAGTACATTACAATTTGAGACATTGCTTGGCAAGTTGGGTGTTATTAACATACACTCCAACTTGAGGGGGAGTGTTAAAGACAATTAAATAGAATAGGAAAGTGAATATTTTGTATATAATAACCAAATAGAATAGGAAAGAAAATATTTTTGTATATTAACTCAATTAGTGAGTTATCGTCCTAGTAGAAGTAAAAGATTGATATAGGTATTGTATTGTGTATAAAGCCACATCTTTTCCAATTGAATAAAAACAACGAAAATTTTTCCAGCAAACCATCTTTTCATTAGTGTAGGAAAGTAGACAAAACTGTAGACAAGAACTTATAAACTAGATCAATGAAATTCTAGTGGAAACCTAACTTGTGCATTAATCTAATAACAAAAATCCACTCTACTTTGTCATGGGCCTTGCTTATGTCTGGTTTAATAGACATGATTCCCTCTTTACCTCCCACTTTTGTTTTCAAATAATGATGAATCTCGTATGCTGCTAGAACATTATCAGTGATTAACCTACTGGGAACAAAAGCAGTTTGAAAGTCTGAGATTATTAAAGAAAGAATAGTGCACATTCTATTGGCTAGGAATTTTGAGACTAACTTATAAATAACGTTTTTTTTAAAGATAAACGTAAATCCACAACTCAACCCAAAAGACAATTGCTGACTTTTGGAAGGCGTGGGACTTATTTAAAGGACAAGACTCTTCCAACTCTCCGATGTGGGACAAAGGGGAAGGGAGACCTCACCAACACTAGACCCGAAGGTCGTTATGTTTTTTTGAAGATAAACCTAAATCCCATGGGTCTAGTGTTGGTGAGGTCTCCCCTTCCCTTTGTCCCACATCGGAGAGTTGAAAGAGTCTTATCCTTTAGATAAGTCCCACAGCTCCTTCCAAAAGTCAGCAATTGCCTTTTCGGTTGAGTTCTAGATTTAGGTTTATCTTAAAAAAAAAAACTTATAAATAACGTTACATAAACTTATAGGATAGAATTGGGCAAGACTCTGGAGATTGACACTTAGGAATCAAGACAATATGAGTGCAGTTGATAACTCTTGAAAATTGACCCTCATTCAAAAAGAGTTAAACTGTGTTGGTAACACTTTTACCAACTATAGGTCAAAGCTTTTGGTAGAAAATAGGATTCAATCTATCGGGGCTGGGAGATTTAAGAGGAAACATTTGGGAGAGAGCTTTTGTTACATCTACTACTTCGTAAGGATGATTCAGGCGAACATTCATAGCTGTAGTAACTTTCCTCATCAAGGACTAAATTTAAGCTCTCCTCCAAACGATTGGAAGAGGTAAATTCATGTGATCCAAGGAGCAAGTTCAGTCAAGATGGTTGGACACACTCATGGAGTAACTTGTTTAGCTCAAGATGAGTTTGAATAGTGGTTGATCATTGTGGAAACATTCAAGCTTTGTTGCTACCTAGGGGTTGTTCATCATGGCTTTGGGCCTTTTAATGGACTTGTTGTTCAAGCTTCTCAAGTGTGTTCATTGGGCCAAGAGTTGAAGCTTTGGTTGTGGATCAAGTTCAACTACAGGAAGGCTTTCAACAAGGAAATCAAGCTGTCCATTCATGCAAGGCAGTTGTGCTATTGGGTCAATGGAAGCTTGGACAATTTTCCATGTTTATTTGGGCTAACCAAGAGTTTTGGACCAATGGAAAAATTGCTGAAAACAAGTTCAAACGGGCTACCCTTCCTTGGAGCTTCAAAAATCCGTTTGATCTACCTTGAACTCGGAAGCACACACGCAAGCCCAAGTAATGCTTGGGGCGTCTTTTGGAAGTTTTCTTAGACTTAGGGGGTGTTTGATAACATGACTTAATGTTGAAAATTAATTGATTAAGTGCTTTTTGAATTCAGTGTGTTTGATAACAAAATTTCTTTACCACTTAACACATTAAGCACTTATTTAATTTGTACACAAAATTTTAAGTGAAAAATTTTCGCTTAATTTGCTTAATTTTGATACTATTCATGTACCCTCATTGCACACGCACACGCACACACACACTCACCTATGCACACACACACATGCATACTCTTTCTCATATATGTGCACAATCTCTCTCTCTCTCTCTCTCACACACACACACTCTCTCTCTCATACACACACACACACTCTCTCTCTCTCTCACACACACACACCCCTACTACAAATACACATATTCTCTCTCTCTCTCTCTCTCTCACACACATGCACGCTCTCTCTCTCTCTCTCTCTCTCTCTCTCTCTCTCTCCTTCCACACATATAGTTACATACTTTCTTGCACATTTTCTTGCACGTACACTTTTACAGACATATACATGTATTTTCATATATACATTTTCTATCTCTCATATACACGTGCACATATTTTATTTTTTTTCCTCTTACATACTTACGTTTTTCCATATATACACATACTTTCTCTCTCACACACTTTCTCATACATAAATACACTTATTCTCTATCTCTCACAAACAAACAATATCTTTCTTTCTCATATACATTATTAATAAATTATTTTAAAATTTTAAGATAAAATAATTATATTTATGAGGGGAGATATTTAAATTTAGTGCATATATTTAGTTAATTATCAAACAGGTAAAATTTTTTCAATTCAGCAACTTAATTCTTTCAGCACTTAAATTTCAAACTTCAAACTTTAGATTTCAGATTTCAGTTTTACCAAACGGCACCTATTAGTTTTACTTATTTTTCAGACTTCTATTTAGTTACAAGTTGTTTAAGTTAAGTGTTTCAATTCGTTAATGTTTTGATTTAAGTAGTTGCTTTATTTTCTAAGTTCTAGAATCATCTATTTAACCCTATAAATAGAGGGTAGTATTCATACGAATTTCATAAGTTTGATGATTAATAAATTTGTGAGTTCTCAAATTGAGTGCTTTCTTTTGTTCTTTGTTGATTAAGAACAACCCCCGAACTTGTAGAGTGATTCCAAAATCAAAACCCTAACTTAGAGTTGCCTTATTGGTTTGATCAAGCGTTCTAGGTGCTAATTCCTTGAGTTTTTGTTCATTCCATAAGGAGGTTCAAAACTTCCTTGAATTTTCGATTTGTTCATCTTACGTGTTCAAGGCTTTGGCGCTAATTCTAGAGTCTAGTTTATTCAAGGAGAAAGGTTCAAAATTCATACTTGGTCTTTCAAATAATTACACGTATATCCGCGCGTATCATAAATAACTCCCCAAAGTAGGAGGTGATAATCTTCTCATTTCTTCCTCCTTCTCGCACCATTTACTTCACTGCTTAGCAGTCCAGATATGGTGTTATTCTTCCTCCTGTGTGATGCGTTAGCATGAAAAAAGTTGGTGCTCCTACCTTCCAGAAGCCATGGCTCTTTTGCTCTCTCTTGCCACCTTAAACTTTCCTTAGCCAATAATTCCTCAAATTGCTTCTCCATCTCCTTCGGCTGTAAATTCTCAAAGTCTCTGTTCAAACTCAACAGAGAAAACTCATAGAGAGGACCCATGAGACTTGTGATCATAATGTTCCTTCAAAAATACTTATATGGTTCAAATTTTAATTTGGCTATTTTTTATACGAACCAAAGTTTTGGTCATCCATTGTTCAAAGTTCTTGATTGATAGGCATCTAGGAGAAAACACTCTACCTAAATTAAAATTTAAAATGCGTACTTTTCTTTTTTACTTACAAACAGAAATCAGTTTCATTGATGAAGGTATTTTGCCATCTCGTTTAGAAGAACTTAACAGACTTAAGCGATTAGATTGATCTATCCTCTATGTCACAAACAATGATGGATCGAGAGAGGTTGTTCCTAAATATAATGAGCATCAAAGTAATTATATGACCGAAATACTCAATAATTTTTTTAACTCAATTTATTCTTTCAAAGATAATTAAATTTCATAAATTTCAACAAAGCAAGAAAAATAATAAAATTATTTCATTTGCGTGCATCTCATGTGCACAGTTACAAGTTTAATTTGTGACTAGAAATCTATTAAAATCTATAAAATAAGTTAGTAATTTTAAATGCCAACAGTTTTCCAAACTATTACAACTTCAAATTAGTTTGTACATATTTACTTTTCTTGCCATAATGACACTGATGTAGCATTAAGAATCATTCAGCCACCTCATAAGAATACTCTAGCGGCGTTTTAAAATTCATTATTTGTGGAAGCAATTTTGTTATAAATTATCTATTAAAAAAAATCTATTTGTTCATTAGAAATTTATTTTTGATTATTAAATTATTCAATTTCGAAAATTTTATTGTTTGTCTAAAACGAAACCTAAAACGAAAATCAAACAACACTACATTCAAGTGCATCTCAAGTTTACAATTTATAGTTCAATCACATAACCATGGTTGCAATGCCATTAGATTATCTACACTAAAAAACCATAATAAATGCAAATGCTTGTCACATCCTTTATCCGCGTATGTTAGGTTGCTTGCAGTTATTTTCTTGGCATCCATGACTTTGGCATAAGAAGATGCAGTTTTTTAATTGATATCGAACGGCAACAATCACCGTCTCTTAACTGAATGCAGACGTGTATAGAAAGGGTAAGTTTTGCCGAAAGGTTAGCATGGTAAAGTTACGAAATTAGAATTATCAACAAGTAGCTTTCTTGATGTGGCATCGCATTCTTTCGAAAAGGACTATGAACTTACTAACCAATAAGGTATAAACCTTACCGCGGCATATTTCCATTTCTTTAGAAGACTTAAGAAATTGAATTCATCTATTCTACAATATCAATGAAAAAAATCTTATGTACTGGTGTTAAATAATTTGTTATACACTTAAACGTCCATTAGTGATGAATTAGCTCGTAGAAGTATACATGAGATTGGTAAGAAAATATAATTCAAATTATAGTCCATGATTTGAAATAGATAATTACGATCAAAAGATTTTCTTGCTATATATATGGACAGGATCAAAATATTTTCTAGTGTCCATTGTATGAATTGTGTAGCATACTTTCTATCTTTCATTTGGTAAATTGATGAAAAACATTTCTCTACTGATGGTGCAAAAAAGATTTTTATAGCATAAATACACAATAAAATTTTTTAACTCAATTTATTTCTTAATCAAGTTAAAGTTCTTAAAATTTCCACATGCTAATCACATTTGCACGCAGAAAATGTGTACATTTATAAGTTCAATATATTCATATTAGTTGGATACAAGGAAGTAAGTTTAAGTGTTAAAGGTTTTAATAACTACTACAATTTTAAAATCGTTTATGCACACTTAATTTTCTTGCCATAATGACACTTACTGGGTTGGCCAGGGGTGGGGCAATTTCCTGTGCCAAGATCTGGGTTTTGAATTCTGATCTTGGCATTTAGAAGGGGAGGAGAATAAAAGAATAGTGTTAGGTTAGAGAGTCGCACCTCAATTGTGTGTGGCAAGTAGTTTTGGAATTACACTCCAATACTAATTTGGGAGCCTCATTGTAATTGTGTGAGGTAAAATATATTGTAATAAGAAGAGATGATAAAAAATAAATAAATATATTTGGAATTAAGTGGTCGACAGGAAGTAAAAACAATTTTCTCTCTTCTCTCTCCTATATTCTTCACCGCCGAATCTGCAATTCAAATTTCAAAAATTTGTTACGGCCTCCATGGCTGCTTCACAGCTGGCCATTGGAGGACTGAACAGGTCCTTTGCTGAGGTATTGCAGGCAGAAGATCCATCTCCATGCAAAGTGAAGCCTGTATCGCAGTTTAGAGGGGCTCCTGCAGTGATGTTTTCGAATGATGACATTGCTAAGATGGCTTCTCCTTTCAAACACTCCTTGGTTGGAAAATTCTCCCATGGTCGCCCAAGCTTGGATAACATCAGAAAGGCATTCCAATCAATTGGCTTTATTGCTTCTTTTTTTGTTGGATTGCTAGACCATCGCCACATCCTTATTAGATTCAATTCTGAAGAAGATTATTTGAGGTGTTGGCTAAAGCGTTTGTGGAACATTTCAAACTTTCAAATGCATGTTTTCAAATGGACAACAGACTTCATGATGGATATAGAATCTTCATATGCTCCAATTTGGCTATCTTTTGAACATCTTCCAATTCATTTCTTTGGGAAGGCAACGCTATTCTCCATTGCTGGCACGCTAGGATCACCTTTTAAATTAGATTTGGCTACGGTTAACCTGTCTAGGCTACATGTAGCGAGAGTTTGTGTTGATATAGACCTATCAAAGCCACACCCAGGTCGGATATGGATTGGTGCAGGTCAAAATGGTTTTTGGCAAAAGGTAATGTATGAAAACAATCCTGATTCCTGTAGCAAACAAGGACACTCGATGAAAAGTTGCAGGCGAAACAAAAGGATGGATGGGGTTGCTAATTAGGGTCAGACGAGAAATACAAGAGCTATTTATGTTCAGAAAGATGTGCAGCACCATAATGATAAGGACAAGGGCAAAGACAAGATAACAACCGAACTGCATGTTGGTGAACCATCAGTGCAGCAGCAAACTGGTTCGAAGCATGTGGAGGATCAAAATGATCACGAACAGCATGTAGAGGATCAGGCTTTGCATCAGCAGCAGAATGTTCAAGCTTTGTAGCAATAACAAGTGAATGATCAGGCTTTGTAGCAGCAACAGCAACAGACTAATCAGGCTTTGCAATACTTTGATGATAAGATGGAGTAGGATGCGGTTAAAGCAGCAGGTCAGGGGCTGAAGCTTTCAGATTTAGTGATAGCAAATGCATGCATGTCAGAGGTCTTTCTTTTTAAGGGATATCTGTGATGACTTCAAACTTATTGGAAGTAAAGGGAAAGAAAGAGATGGGTCTTACTCGGATTCAAAGGAAATCTCCATAAATCAATTTAGGGAATCTCTCACTTAATCATTTAAGGAGTTTGGGGAACACATCAAGGCTAGGATTCTGCAGCATGATTAGAAACTTATTGAGGATGAGGAGGGCTTTGTTGCTATGCACTCACAGAAGTCCAAAAAAAAGAGAAATCAGATTTGTTTACCTCAACAAATCCTCACTCGACTAGGCTACCAAAGTCTCAAGTTGCCATTTGATAATGGTTTCTAATGAATAGCTTTCTTGTGTGGAATGTGCGAGGGGCAATGGGTAAGGCTTTCGATCTGTCGTTTGAAGTTTTTAGTTAAGATGCATGGAATTTCTGTTTTGGTTCTTTTAGAGCCTTTGGCGAATGTGGTGAAGGTCGAGAAATTGTGTGGTGTGTTAGCTTTTGATTGGTCTTTGTTTAATATTTCGAATAAAATATGGGTGTTTTGGAAGGATGAATATCATTTGAATGTTACACAGAATGTTGAACAATTTTTGCATGTCATGGTCACTTCATGACTCATGGCTTCATGTGGTAGAGGCTACTTTTGTTTATGCAAAATGCTCTAGAGCAGAAATGGCTTTGTTGTGGAATGATATTAGGTGCATTGCAAATGACATTGGGATAGGTCATGGATCATTGGGGGTGATTTTAACGTTATTACCTCTCTTGATGAGTACATTGGATCTTCTACGCAGGATGTAAGGTGCTATAGTGGATTTTACAGAAACTATTTCTGAATTGTGGTCTTACTCATTTGCCATTTACTGGGAATTCTTTCACATGGTCTGGGGTTAGAGGTGGATCACAGGGTATGGAAGAGGTTGGACAGGTTGCTGGTTAACCAACGGTGGCTAGGATGCTTACCCTTATTCTTCTGTACTAACATCTCAATAGGGCTACCTCTGATCACGCTCCTTTGTTACTTCGACATTGGATGGCGCAAATGGGACCAAGGTATTTTAAATTTCAGAATATTTGGTTGTCTCATGGTAGTTTTATTGATGTTGTTAGAGAAAATTGGCAATTACCAGTTAGAGGTGGTGGTATGTATGCTTTGTCTTTTAAGATAAAGAGGTTGAGGAGTTGTCTGCGAGAATGGAATAAAGTGCATTTTGGTGACATATTCCAAACTTTAAGGAGGGCAGAGGATGAGGTACAACAAAAGGAGTTACAGTATACATTGACAAATACTGAGGATGATAGAATGAAGCTACAACATGCACAAGCTCATTTGCTTCTTTGTCTTAAAAATGAGGAAGAATTTTGGAGGCAAAAGGCTAATATCAAGTGGATGAGTGAGGGGGATGGGAATACAAAATTTTTCCATTCAATGGTGAGTGAAAAGAGAAGAAAATTGACTTATACACAGAATTAAAAATGAGAAAGGGAAATGGCTTGAGGAGGGAGATACAGATTAGGGATGCAGCTATGTCTTTTTTTAGGAGGTTATTAACTGATCAGGAGGGTAGAGGAGGAGGACTCGGAGTTTATATTGCAGAAGATTCCTTCCTTGGTATTAGGTGGAGCAGAATCAAGGATTATTACGGGATGTTTCAGCTGAAGAATTGAGGGAGGTTATTTTTGCAGTTAGATAAAGACAAGTGCCCCTTGAGCCTGATGGTTTTTTCTGGAAATTTTTTAAGGCACTGCTAGGATACTATGGCTGAGTATATGCTTCAGGTAGTAAGGGAATTCATGATGGGGATTCCCATACCAAGAAGGCATAGCTAAGTTCTTTGAATTATCTTGATTCTAAAAAAGCCTAACCATACTAGCTTTGAGCAGATTTTGTGAGTAAAGTATTCTCAAGGGTGTTATCTAGCAGGCTGAGTCTGATACTTCCACAGCTTATCTCACAGGAACAGTCTACTTTTGTTATAGACTAGAGAAATTTCAGATAATATATTGCTTGCTCATGAAATGGTTGCTACAATTGATAAGAAGGTAAGGGGTGGCAATGTCCTTTTCAAATTGGATATGATGAAGGCTTTTGATAGAGTTTCATGGAGATTTCTTAGATTGGTGCTTCAAAAGTTTGGTTTTAGGAGCGGTTCATTGATGTGGTCCTGGGACAACTCTCTCAAAGCTGGTTTTTAGTAATGATAAATGGAAAATTCACAAGGTTTTTCCCTATCTCCAGAGGAGTAAAGTAGGGTGACCCACTCTCATCATTTTTTATTCATATTGATGGCTAGAGGCTTTAAGTAGAGGCTTGAAAGACCTGGTCGAGGAAGGTAAAGCTGATGAATTTGTAACAAGCGAGGTTGTCCGGTGGTTACGCACTTGGCCTATGCTGATGATATAATGGTTTTTGTTAGAGGGAATAAAAGAAGTATTCACAATCTGCTGCGATTTTTAGAGGCTTATCAAAGGGGCTCAGGTCAGAAAATCAATATTTCTAAAAGTTTTTTTATTACCTCCAAATGGTGTTCTTCTTCCCAAGTTCGTTGGATACAAAGGAAAATAGGATTTAAGCAAGGTTCTTTTCCATTTATGTATTTGGGGTGTAATTTATATAGAGGGAGGAAAAAAGGAGGAATATTTTCAATTCTTGATTGATAAGCTTTTGTCTAAGGTGGCAGGCTGGAAGAAGAAATTATTATCTCAAGGAGGGCGCTTAATTCTAATAAAGCACGTTTTAGCATCCATTCCAATACATGTCCTTGACTAGTGATGAACCCCCCAAAAAGGGTTTTGAAAAATTTGGAAAGTATCATGGCAAGTTTCTTTTGGGGAGATGGAGAATCTGGTCATAGGCTCATTGGGCAAATTGGAAATCTTTGTGCTTTCCAACTAATGAAGATGGGCTTGGTCTTAGAAGAATTAGATGATATGGTGGCTGCCTTTGGTTGTAAACTTTGCTGGAAATTCAAAACATCATGCTCATTATGGGCACAATTCATGGCTGCAAAATTTGGAGACTTGGAGGACGAAAAGCAAGGTGTGAAGAGCTCGGTTTGGAGGAGAATGAAAGCTGTCCAGCAAGAATTCCAGCAGCATTTTCAGCACCTTGAGCAGGTAAATGACTATATTTGGTGTCTTACTCCTTCAGGTGATTTCTCCATATCATCTGCATGGAATGCTATTAGGGAGAAACATGCTATCTTGGGCACAAGGAAGTTAATATGGAATAGTAGGTTGCCATTAAAGGTGTCTATTTTTATGTGGAAAGTTTTTCATGAATATCTTCCTTTCCCAGAGATTTTAGCTCATCTTGGTTTTCATTTGCCTTCTAAATGTCAATTTTGTGATGGGGTGGAAACTATGAGCCATGCATTGTCAGAGTGTTTCTTTGCATCTGCAGTTTGGAATCATTTCTCTCAAATCTTTGGTATACCTTTTCGAATTTGGGTATCTTCCAAAGGCTTCAGAGATAGGTGGTATGAAGCTTCGTACAACACCGCCATTGGTGAGTTGATCATTATTGTGCCTTCAATAATTTGTTGGGAGATATGGAAGGCACGAAACTTATCTTTTTATGACGACAGACATGTTTCTTGGAAAACGGTGTGTGCATGGGTGCAACATTTAATTTTTGACATTTCTCAAGTCAAGCCTTTTTATAAAACATGCAAGCCAGATAGTGAGCTGTCTCAGTTGGCTGTAGTAATGAAGGAGAAAGACCGAAGACCACCACTATTTGTTCGTTGGGAATCACCCTCCAGTGGTTTTGTAAAGTTAAATGTTGATGGATCTTCAATTGGAAATCCAGGACATGCAGGAGGGGGAGGCATAATCAGAGATGAGTTTGGGAAGGTCCTTTTTGCTTTTTCTTTGTACTTTGGAGACAAAACTAATATGGAGGTTGAGAGCCTGGCTTTGTTGGAAGGAATTAAATTATGTCACATGCATCCATTTGGAAAAGGTGGAGATTGAAATGGATTCTCAGGTTTTGACAAAGATGATCAAGAAAGAGGTTACTATACCATGGAGATCAAGGGCAACTATTCAATAGATTCAGAGCTTGATGCAACATCAAACGTATATCCTGTCCCATGTCTATAGGGAGGCCAATTCAGTAGCAAATGCATTGGCAATGTTGGCTAGCTTTAGGATTCTTAATTAGTTTTTTTATGCTAATAGTTTACCAAGAATGTTTTTGGTTTTGTTAAGCTAGATTGTATTCATTTTCCTTATGTTAGGTATTTTTAATTTCCATGTTTTTTCCTATGTAACGAATTGAGGTAAGGTTTGGTCCCCCTCACTTGTAATAATTTTTTTCTTCCTATAATTAATAAAATTTGGGCTAGCATCCTACCCTGTGTACAGGGTTTTGCCCAAAAAATAAATAAATAAATTTGGAAGTTACACTCCAATACCAATTTTGGAGCCTCACCCTAATTGTATGAAATAAAATACATTGTTATAAAAAGAGAAGATAAAAATAAATAAATAAATAGGACACAGGCATAATAAGATATAGTTTCGATAAGCACTAAAAATCTCCAATAAGCACCTCACATTGCTCAAAAATTTAGGTATAGGACCATCCAAATGAGTTTCTCCGGTATTCCCAGAGGGAATTCAAACTAAACTACAACAAGAAAAGATGTACGTTCCCATTATTTCATAAAGTGAAAATTAGAAACCAATGTAATTTACAAGTAAGTTTTTCATGCTAATGGACTTTCCAAAAGGCCAACACATTTAACACCAGCATTGGTCCAAATTATGTTGGTGTATTTTTTAACCTTAGGACCTTGTGTACGCTATTCGCTATTTATGCAAAAAAATTCATTTTTAACAACTTATATATATATATATATATATATTAAATTTATAAATTAATCAATCGAGTTATTTACATCTCATTGAACCTAATGTTACTACATTAGAACATAACTAATCTTACCTGAACTTACTTAAGTACTATTTATATTAAATTTTAAAATAGACAATTTCTATTTAAAAAGTAAAGAAATCAATTTTGTCAACAAAAGTATTTTAACATCTCATTTAAAGATTCTATCAACATTTAAAAATTTACTATGTATTGAAGCATTTTTAGAATTCTCTACTTACAAATATCTATTGAGTTACTAGAAATTTATTTATAAGGTTTACATCATTTATTTTAAAATTAGAAGGAGCCTAAAAGCATAAAAAAAAAGGAAAACTAAATAACATTACATTCACATGCATATATGTGGAAAACTGTGAATAATAGTTAGAATTAGGCTAATTTAGGCAAGTTTCCTATTTAGTTAACAATCCTAAGTCAAGGGCTCGACGAGAATTTGATTAGTTTTTGGGATTGATTTGGGAATTTTTACTTTATTGATGTAGATATCATATCTTGATTTATTATATATTATGTCTTAATTCATTGAGTCTAGATTCATTATATTTATCTTTTGGTTCATTATATCTAATAGTCATCCATAAGCCTATAAATGTAATGTAGTAAGTGTGCACCAATTTATCAATATATACCACTTTCTTCCCATATTATTATAACATGGTCTCAAAACTGTCCTTTCTTGAGACCATCTTTCTTTTTTCCTAAAGTCCTATTTGGACTCTCTATTAGCCTTTGTTGTTGATTATTTTTTTAAATTGTCTCCCAACATTCATTGTTGGCTTCTAGTTTCATAAAGCCTTAATTGCCTACTCGTGATTCCGCCTACTTGTGATTCCGCCATAGAAAATGTCAGAAGCCATAATGGCCTTGTCTGAATGAGAGATTTGGATGGCCATCCAAGAGCTCAAATTGTCACCTTTGACACTCACCATTTCCAATTATTAAACAAATGTTTTCTTCCTTGTTTAAAGATATAGATATTGAGAATTTAAATAATCACAAGAAAAGCTTGATTCTACTTGAGAAAAATATAAGATTTGGCAAGGGAAAGATGTACTCAAGCAGTTTGGAGGCTATCCCTGAAGCTTTGCAGGTCTTTACAGTCCAATTCGAATCTTTTAGATGAGGTAACAATTTCTAACTCTTCATTGCAAGATAAATAGAGTTTCATGTGGATAATAGTGACCAAGACCTTTTCATTACCATCAAAAAATGAACTAGAGAATGCACGCAACAACCGTTATATCCTCTTGCACAATTTTTGTTTTTCAAGAAATTCTCTCCATCTAATAAAGCCTTATTCATAAACCTAATTATCATTACCATCAGTACTACTGTATCTAAGGTATTATTAATGAAAAATGGAAACAAGCTATAAATTTGGAGATGGAGGTGCCGAAGAAAAACAAAACCTTGGGAATTGGTAAAGTTGCCAATAGAAAATAAATCAGTGCGATGTAAATGGATATATATTGTGATGCATAAATCAGATGGGTCAATAGAGACATATAGATCACTAGTTGATTACAAAAGGGTATGCTCAAGTTTATGGAATTGATTACCTTGGGACTTTTGTTCTTGTTGCATAGATGAACATAATCAAATTTCTATTATCATTAACAACCATCTACGGATGGGATTTGCAGTAGTTTGATGTAAAGAGTGCATTTTTACATGAAAATCTAGAAGAAGAAATCTTTATGCCGATTCAACCAGCCTATGGGGAAAAATTTACATGCTTATATTTTGTATAAATTGAAGATGGCTTTGTACGACCTTAGGCACTCGTAAGGATGAGCATAATTGAAAAAAACCAATTTACTAACTAATTTTGAGTTAATTTAAAAAATTCTATGAGTAGACTTTTACAATTTTTGTAGACATTTATGCTATATAATCCTTTAAGAGCAAAACAAGACAGAAGAAATTGGTGAATCATCAATATTAAGAAATCTTTAACTTAGTTCAAGTAAAAACACTTCTTACACTCCTTATAGGACTTAACAAACAATTCTATGAGTAGAGAAAGAAAATTTGCTCGTTAAGGTGCGTCGAGAGAACAAATGTTGATTAATGTGCGCACCGTGTGATTCAATCAAGAAATTGCTCAACTTTAGTAGCCATGGATGAAATTACGTAATCTGACCTACAGTTTTCTCTTCTATAATCTAAAATTCTACTTACACTTGCAATATTACGAGAGATTTTCGATGGTTGTTTGGAATTGTTATTCCCTTGATGAATTAGTGCTTGAAATTGTTGGTGAATGGTGAGAATCACCTTGAAAACTTGATATTGAGTGGCACTTTGGTGCCTCAACTTTTAATTGTGCCAAATTGGTACCCAAACTATATAATTCACATCAAATTTGTTCCAGTGGAAATTCACAGTAGAGGAGGACACGTGCCTAGCACACCTGTAGGACTAGGGGTATTTTAGAAAGAAAAGTTAACAGAGCAATGAGATTATGTGTTAAAAGGGAAAAAATTCCTATCATCAAAAAATTCCAAAGTTTGCAAAATCCCTAATCCCTAAAATTATCATACAATTTCCATTTTGGATTGGTAACAACAGGGAAGAAATAGTCTGAACAGGATATATGGCATCTTTGTTATGCAATTGTCATCTTCCAGCAACCATAAGGGTATCATAGACCACAGCTAATCCAGTTAAAAGATTCTGTGGCTGTAGCAGATATAGTGATATGAATCCTGTGGCAATGATTTCTATCATCCAAGCTTCACTAATGAATATCATCATCTTGCGCAAATTGGAGGTTTCAATGTGGTCAAAACATGGCAAAGGAACATGGAAAATGGCTTACTTAGCATCCACTCAAGGGGCCAAAGGCTGCTGGTCACATTTTTGGTCTAAAGTGCGAGAACGGATTTTCAAAGGACAAGACCAAAAGCTAGTCACAAACATTCTGTTGGAGGCCACACTTCAGGCCGTCCCGCGGCCTTCCTCTACAGCCTGGATCAGGAAGCATGCCAAGGCCAGAACTGCTTCTGACCAAGGCCGCGCCTAAGGCTGTCCCGCGGCCTTGCCCGTGACCTTCGTCCGCAGCTTAAAATTTTTATTGTTTTAATTAGTTTTAGTTTAATTTTTAAGTTTTATTTAATTTAAAAGTTTCATATTTATTTTTAGGGTTTGTATGCCTATATAAGGCTAATTATTGTCGTTTTATTATTATTACGATGTTGAATTATGATTTGAAATCAATGAATTGATTTTCTCCCTTTGAGGGATTTCGTTAGTTCTTGAGACGAGAACTATCGCGTGCCTTTTCAAGATTGATTCTTGTTAGGTCTTCTATACCTTAAGTTCTAATCAACATGTGTGATTAGGGTTTAGGTTTTCTTCTTGTTAGATTCAAACGGTTTCATTCCACAAGGTTGGATTAGGGGTCGAGCGATTCAACAAGATGTGTATTCTTTGATAATTTGATCCAGATCTGCGGAAGAGTTTGGGTAAGATTATCGCCTGATTGTTCAAGATGGTCGTTTGGGAATGTTCCTGTGCGAAGATTCGAGGGTTTTAGGAGCATCGTCATCCTAGGGTCCCCGTTTCTTCCGTCAAGTGGTATCAGAGCTATTAGATTTTGAAAGAAAATTAGAATTTTTGTTGTCTTTAACCGACTTGGGTATATCTCTTCGTTATCAATCCATTTGGATATATCTTTTTTGTTTGGGTTTTTTGCGTTCGAGTTGTTTAATGTTATTTTTGGTTCAAGATCTGATCTTTCTTGAATCAAAGTTGTGTTCTTTTTGTGGGTTGATTGTAAAAAAAATAAATAAATAAAGTGTACTGTTCATCGTACTATAGCTACTGTTCATCAGTACTATTCACGCAACATTACTGTTCATGCCTAGGTTTTACTTGTTCACATTGGGTACTGTTCATCCATTTTTTCAGAAATTTTTTTTTTTCAGTTTTTGTTTTGTTTGTTTTTGGTAGTTGATCTTTTGTATTGTGTAAGTTGTTTTGTTTTGTTTAAACAAAAAAAAAAAACAAATAGAGGGTTGTAAGATTGGAGAAATTTCTTGAGTGGAAAAAAGCATAAAAGTGAGATCTTCGTAAAAGTCAAGAATTGACAAAAAAAAACTTGTCTATTTTTACAGGTTAATGATGTTGAGCTTTGAAGATTTTCAACAGTTTAATGGTGAATTCCAAAGAGTTTCTATGAAAGTAAAGATAGTTGGGATACTAGAAGACCAACTGATAAGAAAAACCATTCCAAATCCTCTACAAAGATAGTTAACAATGAATATGGCTATGAGGGCAGTGTTACAAAGAGGAAGGATCGGTCTTTGAAGTCTAAATCCTCTAGGAAGCATCGTTTTGATTCTTCAATATGGGATGAGATCAAGGGTCGATGTGCTACTTTTATAGAAAGAGATGCAGAAATGTGTAGACAAATTGGAATCACACATTGATACTTCAACGGAAAAGCAAAATCAAGGAGTCCATGAGGAGAAGCATCAATCAACTTGTGAAACTTGAAGTCAAAGAACATCCACAACCAATGGAGGAGTATGCTGAAGTTAAAGATGAAGCACCATTGGAAGAGTCATTGGAGGAAGAGCCACCAAGTGTTGAACAATCCCTTGTGATCGTACTTGCTTGCTTATCTACTATGAGCGACGATTCGAGAACGAATTGTTTTGAAGAGAGAGAGTTTGATACGAATCCTGTGGCCATGATTCCTATCATCTAAGCTTCACCAACGACTATCATCATCTTGTGCAAATTGGAGATTTCAATGTGGTCAAAACATGGCAAAGGAGCATGAAAAATGGCTTACTTAGCATCCACTCAAGGGGCCAAAGATTGGTTGTGACAGCCCCACCTTACCCAGAGGCGCACCAAAGGGCTTAGCGGACTACCTGCCTAGCTCTCGCCAGGACTCAAACACGCACTCGCTCAAACATCCAAGCGTACTTAACTCGAAATAAAATGCAATCATAACTAAATACATTCAAAATATTTACTTAAAAGTGTAAATATTACAAGAGTTTTACATCCCAAAAATATAATAATATTTACAATAAAAGCCTACACATTTAGGCTATCAAAACACAATAAACAAAATATTTACTAGGTCCAAATCAGCTTTTCCAGCTTTAGTAGTTTTGGAAACCTGGTTAAAGAAAACAAATAAATGGGATGAGCTAAAATAGCCCAGTGAGTGCTCAAGTCATGCAACCATACCAGTAAAATAAAATTTTTGTTCGATAAAATATTTAACGAGTAAATAAACAATTTGTGAACAATTTAATTAACAAGTAGTCACTGGCAGATACGGGGCTCAACTACGGGAGCAAGCTCAACCGCAGAAGTAGCAAGCACTGAACATGTAACCAAGACATTCGGACCGAGATAATAACTCAGGTCCTCGTCAAGGAACATACCAGTATAAACAAGCAAGTACCCTAACCACCAATCACCTTGTAACCTCCAAACAAGCTACCACCTCCAGGGAGTAATCTCAACCTTGGAAGGGCCAACAAGCAAGAAAGTTCAATCCGGAGTTGGCCTCTTAGAGGAATTCAACTCATTTAAGGAAAGAACATCACGCCCTAAAACACCCAGCACCTTATATCCTCCCAAGTCACGTCAGGGTTGACTAACCGTGAAGTAACGGTGAAGTTAGTCACGGTAGTCTCACGCACAACTAACACATTTAATAGTGAAAGCATGTAACACATTGTGAAATAGATGCGATAAAGTACACATCTTTTCTCAAGTAACACATTTTTTCAAATAATAATATCAAGTAGATCATGGCATTTCATGCATCATGCACACATAAGAACACTCACCTGAAATGCCTATGAAAAGATTTCGCGGTAAGGTTGCGTCTCACTTCCAGATCCTGAAATTCACGAGAAATAATCGTATAAAAATCCTAACTAAAATCTAAGAAATTTCATAAGGAAATTCAAGAAATACCCCAAGTCTTTCTAGGGTTTAATTTCTAGGGTTTTGGAGCTTAGGGTTTTACCCTAGGGTTTAGGGTTTTCAAAATTAGGGTTTTCTAACATTCTAGGGTTTTGCTCGGAAAGGTTTAATTCACTAATAGCTAATCTACGAAAATTTCTGCACGCTTAAATCACCAAATTACAGCTTATAAAGCCTTAAATCATAGCCTAATTACTTTTATTTCCTAGGTTTTACCGAAATTTCGGCAGCACTTCCCCTATAATCGGACTAACCCAAAAATTTTTAAACCTGCAAGAAAACGTCCAACAACCCAATTTCAAGTAGTTCTACTAATCTCACATCAAACTCAATTCAATTCCATTCAAATTCATCACAAAAATACATAAACCACTCCAAGTTCTTCAAGTAAATCAAACCTAGATCATGACTTTTCAAGTTTAATATACTATCTACAAGGCATACAAGTTCACAAGCTTCACATTCATGGAATAAAACTTCACTTTTCATGACCAAAATCAATCTTACTTAACCAAGAAAAACATAACTTAAGAGCTAAAAACTATAATCTTACACTTGAAATTAGAAGAGAAATTCATGGGAAATACCTCTAGGTAGACAAGATAGTTGCTTAGGAGGAAGTTCCACTCAATTTCTATGGTTGAAAAATGAGTAAATGGAAGTAAAAGATCCAAGAAAATTGAAAGAAAATGGAGAGAAAAGAGGGAAGAAAGCAGCCGGCCTAGCAAGAAGAAAAAGAAGAGAAAAATTGGGTAAGTAAAGAAGAAAAGAAATGGAAAAGAATTGGAAAAAAAATGGACCAATTAAAACAAGACAAAGATAAAGTAATTTTTGACTTTCTTTCCAACACTTGGCAATGGTTAATTAGAAAGAATTTTTGTTATTTATCTTCCAATAAGTCTTGCAAGATTTCCTAGGTACAACTCTTAAGGAACTAAGTACAACATGCTCATTCTTTTTTTTTTTTCTACAAATTCGGCCACCCCATTTTTTTTTTCCTAATGAACATAATACAAATGAATGGTTTTGCATGAATTTCTAGGGTGTTACATTGGTGGTCATGTTTTAGGTCTAAAGTGCGAGGACGAATTTTCAAAAGACAAGACCAGAAGCCAGTCATAGACATTTTGTTGGAGGCCACAGCCTCAGGCCATCCCGCGGCCTTCCCCCACAGGCCTGGATTAGGAAGCATGCCAAGGCCAAAACTACTTCTGACCAAGGTCGCACCTAAGGCTGCCTCGCAGCCTTGCCCGGGGCCTTCGTCCGCAGCTTGAAATTTTTATTGTTTTAATTAGTTTTAGTTTAATTTTTAAATTTTATTTAATTTAAAATTTCATATTTAGTTTTAGGGTTTGTACGCCTATATAAGCCTAATTATTATCATTTTATTATTATTACTATGTTGAATTATGATTTGAAATCAATGAATTGATTTTCTCTCTTTGAGGGATTTCGTTAGTTCTTGGGATGAGAACTATCACGTGCCTTTTGAAGAGTGATTCTTGTTAGATTTTCTACTAACTTAAGTTCTAATCAATAGGTGTGATTAGGGTTTAGGTTTTCTTCTTGTTAGATTCAAATGGTTTCATTCCACAGGGTTGAATTGGGGTCGAGCAATTCAACAAGATGTGTATTCTTTGCTAATTTGATCCGGATCTACAGGAGGGTTTGGATAAGATTATCGCTTGATTATTCAAGATGGTCATTTGAGAATGTTTCTGTGCGAAGATTCGAGGGTTTTAGGAGCGTCGTCATCCTAGGGTCCCCGTTTTTCTCCGTCAAATAGGCAACCGGATGCATGCAATTTTTTTGTTAGTGTGATGAATATGGGTGCGATCGGCTGTCAAGTAGTGCTGCCATGGCAAGTTAAGTGAATGAGTAGGCTTGAAAGTGACATGGAGAAAACAAAATGAAGCATAAGGATTATGGGGTTGCTTGTGGTTGTTTCATGGGTTGTCTTCTTTGTAATGAGGGTCAGAAGCTTTGTAGATGACAGTGGTGAGGAAAAGAGTGCAACTTGGGAATTGAACTCAACTGGAATTTGAAGTTGATTGAAAAATTGGTGCAAATGCATGTTGTAGTCTACTAATAGTTGAAGTTTGTTCAAATTGGTGCAAGTGTAGTTTAGGGTGTGGGTAAGTTGGATAAAAAAATGATAGTATCTTGTTTAGGATTTTGTATGTTGACTATATGTAGTGATCCTTAGTTAACATAATTCAATTTGGATTGCGAGTTCTTAAATTAATATATTTGTATTTTCTATTAATCAATGAGATGTTGTAGTTTGTCTTGTTTAAACAATGTGCCATTTATACATAGACAAAGGCAAAATGGAAGAATAAAACCAGTAAAATTAAAAGAGAAGAATTGGGACAAAGTGAATGCAACATGAAACGGCAAAACAATTTCATTTCATTCTTATCACTTATTGTTCTAGAATACAATTAGTTTTAACAGATTAGATTGATCACAAAACAACTTAATTGTCAAAAATACTGTTTTAACAGTGTACAAAAGTCAAAATGCAATAAACTTGATTCTTCAAAATACAAAAGCTTTGATATTTAAAAATGTTTCATTTATTCACTGAGTTGATGCTCCAGTGTTAGCATGATTCTGTATCTCTTTCACATGCTGCTTCCCTTTCCTGGTTGGTGAACCACCTGTTGTAGCATTTTGCAATGTAGATAAATTAACGAACTTTCTTCCCCGCCAATCAAAAGCCTTCAAACTTGAAATTCTTGTTGCAACAATAGTTGCAACAGTTGCGTTGGCCAAAATAATGCCAGGTGAAGGAGCTCTAATCTTCACACCTGTAACTACTTGAGATGTTGATGAAGTGACAATATTCATTTGACCTAATGATATGGTTGGCTGGACACTTTTGGCCTGCAAAATATAGTGACAAACATGGTAAATTACAAATACGATCAAACCCAAAATAAAACACAGTTGATGGCATAATACTTGGGTTAGATTCTTGTTGAATATGCTACTTTTGAGATGTGTAGCATATTGACATGGGTCAATTCTATGAGGGCATTGGCTTTTATTATGACTAGGTTGCCTGTAAATTTCACATTTAAAGTTGCTTCTATCTCTTTTTTGAACGGACTACTGTGGTAGAAATGATGCTACTGAACAAGATTCTACAATGGCTTATGGTGCCTTTCAAACAATTGTATGACAGTGAGTAAGTTACACTAAAACAAAATGAACAAGTTATTGGATGTATTACCTTAGTGCATTGTTCAGGTGGTACATCTTCTTCTGGTTCAATAGAAGTTTCATGCTATGGCTGTTGCATAGGCTGTTGGACTATTTTGTGCTTGACAGAAAATGGAGGCTATGGGACTTTTTGATGCTAGATAGAAAATGGAGGCTGTGGGATTATTCTAGGTTGGACAAGAACTAGAGGTTGTAGTATCGCTTCGGGTTGGACAGGGTGTGATATTGCTTAAGGCTGTGATACTGTTACATGTTGTGAACCTGACACAGCTTCTTTTGGAACTGCTACTTCAACAATTTGTGGACACTTAGCTCAGTTGTGACTTGCTAGTCTTACACATACTGCATTTGTTGTAACCCTCACCAACAATTTTTCTAAGTGATAGTCGTCTATCCACACATGTTTTAGAATGTCTAAGTAGTAGTTTTGGCTCGGTATTTTAGGATTTTAATTAGTAATTTTAGGTCAATTCAATTACTTTCTAAATACACTTTATTTTGCCACTTGAAGTTTACATTTGAGCATAATTGAGCCATATATTTGCACTTATTCTACAAGTTTTTGTAGATAGAAGGATCAAGCATTAGATGGTTGTCAAGAGTGAAGCAATGGCTAAGAAGAATTAAGAGTTGAAAAGGTGATTTTAAGGAAAAAGGGTCAAACTGCAGATCATTTTGAAGAAAACTGCATGAGAGTTCTCGCTGCGGTTTACAGGTACAAGGCCCATCGCCTGATCAACCGCGCACGGTTTGTGCCGTGGTTCCCATTCAGAAGCCAATCGTGGACAAAACCACATGAGCTCTCACGTGGCAGCGCAAAGAATAGAAATTGTGTGACCAACCGCATGCGGTTTCCCTATCGGGTTGGTCCACAGTTTCTCAAATTTTTAAGAAACTGTAGGAGATCAACGGAAAGAGTCTTGTGCAGTTTCTTGACAGATTTTTGCAGTGAATTTATCAACTAGGACTGGCTTTGGAAGGGGGCATTCACTATTTTCTTTTTTTCCTAGGGTTTGCTAGCAGAGAATAGAGAAAAATTAGAGATTTTGGGAAAGATAGGGAAAAGGATTGAAGAGGAGACTCCAAGTGGCAAAAGGAGCTTAAATCATCACCAACTAAAGAAAAATTGCAGAAATTGGCAAAGAGAAGACTTAAAGCTTCATTGAGAATGAGTTTTTATGCTTTCTTTTGTTGATTAATGTATTTCCTTTAGCATTCATGGAGTAAACTTTTGTAAGTCTAGATGGGTTGAACCCCAATGTTGAATTGATGAAAGTAATGTGGGTTTTGCTAATTGGGACTCTTATTTTTGGAATAATTTGTGATTTTACATGTTTAATTGGATTGAGATTTTGTATGCCTCCTTGATTCAATTGTTGATTTTGTATGGGTATATCGAAAGATTACACATATGAATAAGTCACCTCACAAATTAAGACAATTTGAATGAATCACTAGAGATAAGGTTTCATGAGTTGTCTCCTTCGGTTGAGTTTTTGGGAAAAGACTTAATTAATTAGAACCCATTAATCTTAAAGCACCTAATTGGGGAGCTAATTATGAAGAGATTCCAATTGGCTAACCAAACGGATAGGGATTGTTTTTCTTGAGAAAGGTTATGGTCTAAATTAGGGGTTTTGGGTTCAAGTCAAGTAGTTGGTGATGACATTAACCCGTAATTGATTTATTGAATAAGCATTTGGGGGAATACTACATCTAGACTTAATTTGCCATTATTATAGTTAACTGTCATTTTACATTTTCGATTTCTCTCAAATTTAGTGAATTAGCTAGTATTTTAGTTTCTAACTTTAGAACTCCGTCTGTGCTCATTAGGCTAGATAATAGAACTCAATTGAATACAAGTACTTGCTAACCCCTGTGAGACAACTATTCAGTGCTCCTTACACTCTACTACAGAACGATAGGTGCACTTGTCTAGATTTTCTTTGGTCTAGTTCAAAGGATACGCATCACTACGCTTGTAAGGAATTTTGGGATTAATGATATCTTCTCCTAATTCCAACTTCCTTGACATTTTAGGACTTCTAGGCTATGGCCCATAATTAGGTGGCAACACAGTTGGCAACGTAGTTTGTAGCCATACATTTGGACCATTGATTGGATTAATCACGTGCTTATACGCAAGTTGGTACATCTCCTTTGTGTAATATCTGTCCACATAATCCTCAAGCTTCTTTGTATTATTGTTCTCATAAATGGCCCTTATTGCATGAGAACATGGAGTTCTTGTTGGGTCCCATTTTCTACAATGATGTGTTCTTGTCTCCAAATCAACTACAAACTGGTCTCCATTTGCACAAGAGACCTCAAATTTCAAATCACCAATCCAAATGGCACAAGAAGAAGATGATTCATTCTTCAAAGCCTCTAATCTCTCTACAATTTTTGGACAAGGACATCCATTGTACTTGCTTATCCACTGTCTTTTCAGTTGCAATCGTGCCATTAAATATGTCCTTATCCACTCTAACATGACAAGAATTGGTTGGTCACTTGCTTTTAGAATGGCCACGTTAAACACCTCACAATAATTATTCAACAGAATGTCACACTTTGACTTAGTATCAAAGTGTGACTTGGACTAGAATCTTAGTGGTTCTTTTTGCAGCCAATTGTATGGATCTTCATGCTAATCATGAAGTTGTTCTATCATCCTTCGAAATTTCTCCACATACGAAGTTTTAGCCGATTTCCACATTTTTCTTTTCAACAAAAGACCAGGGCACTTCTTTTTAAAATTATTATGTAAGTGTTTTACACAAAATCTATGTTCAGCCAAAGGTATCAGCTCTGCAATGGTTGGAATTAGTCCCTAAAAATGATAATAATGTACAGTTAAAAGATGTATTAATAATTTTATTTTATACAAAGTAAGGGAATACATATTTGTGTTGCAATTTTCCTTTTGTCTACCAATTATGGAAGTCCAATAAGGTGTATATGTTTTAATGTTAAGATCTTGCATTAAAGCTGTCCAAGAAGACTTTGATTCAACTTCAACAATAGCTTAAGCAATTGGGAACGTTAAATTGTAAGGTAATAACATAGGTAATGCAGCGAAAAATTAAAAATTTTATTACCTTAATCATGAATCTCTTTGATACATCTACATATTCATCAGGGGATTTGTACGAAAATTTACCTCAGGTATAGAAGATTTCTATGCTTTTAAGGGCTAAGATCCTTTGGTGAAAAGGCAAGTTCTACTACAAAATGCCCTCCAAGCATCAAGTCCTCTAATGATATCCACATGAACAAATTCTTTGAAAACCTTCTCAGTTTGCTTACTTTGACTTTTGAGTACTAGTTCCCTTAAATTAATTAAGAACACAAGAGAAAGAAAAAGTCTAACAATTAGGAAGAGAGAGAGAGAGAGAGAGAGAGAGTGGCGTTTCTTTTCTTTTAATTTTTCTCTCACTAGTTTTTCTTTTGTGTTGCAATAATAATTTAAGGGTCAAAGTATGTATCTTTTTATAGAGGTGGTATTCTAATCTTTTACGGAATAAAGGTAATTGGGAACCAAGAAATTTTATCATAAGCTAATCCTTCTCCTTTAGAAATTCTATTCTATAAGGAAACTAATTAGTTACTTTATATTCTTTTAGAAAACTAATTTCTTGCAAGACTTAGAATATTTATAAATAAGTCATTTAATTTAATTTATCTCATAAATTAATCCCATAAGTATCTCATACTTATCTTCATTACATTTTAACCCAAAGATTATGTTCTTTATGTGTGTGACCAATTAGGTTCCATTTACATTAACAATAAGTACAAATTATAACTCTTTAATTTAATCAATTAATAGCTAGATAAATTAAATACTTTAATTTATCATTAATTCACAATTAATTAATTTATACTTATAGATCATGAGTGGCATCTAGCAATGCATCATGACCACCCAAGTAAATAGGCAAGTCATATAGTAGACTATACACATCAATGACAATGTTACTATATAATTAATATCCTTTCACCATACTGTATCTTAATTAGTCTAAAAAGTGTAGTGTTTACTTTTAATTGACTAATTAATATTTTCTTGTCCCCAAAATATAACTCTCAATGATATATAACTTTGAAACTACTTTCAAGTTATACTATGCAGAAGATTTATTGAGTTAATATTTTTAACAAGTGGCCATAATAGGAATATACTATCTTATAAAGGAATGGTGAATCTTATATCAATTATTCACTATCCTTCCGTGTTTCAAATTATACCTAATTTCTAACCTATGGGCTACTCTTTTACAAGCACTAAGGAATAGAGTCAAAAGTATAGCAATCCACACTGAAGATACTATAGTAATCTCAAGTCAAAAGATTACTTACACCATTGCCATTAAGAGTTCAACCATTAGGCACTATTGTTGAAAAACTCTTGGCGGATCAATCCAATGAACTTGTTCCCAAACAAGCATTCCACATACCAGCTTAGGTGTCAGGCATACTATAGTCAATGAGATCAACTACTACTTACCATAAGCAAAGGCAAAGTATGTGCTAGTCGATCCAGATTAATGATGTCCCAATCTCATTAATACTAGGACTAGGGATGTTTAAGAACATGACTTTATGCATTAGAGCCTCATAATTGTAATCTTTACAATCTCTAATACATAAGTCAATATTCTAAAGACTTTATCAAATAAACAAGTAACATAAAAATACAAGTATAAATGATAAAGAAAAATGCCACATATATAATATAATATAAATAAGTGTAAGTACAAAGTCCCTTAAACCAACTTAGTTTTAGGGCACACACTAACAAACACCCACTTGCACTAAAATCAATCACTCATTTGTTATAGGTCAAAAGCATTTACATGATATGATCAGCTATATTGTCGTCAGTGAGAAAATTTTCTATCTTTACATCAGTTTCTACCAACTATCTCCCTAATAAGATTGTAGCGCCTAAGTACGTGTTTGGATCATTGATGAGACTTAGGTTCCTTTGCTTGAGCGATGGCGACATTGTTGTCACAATACAAAAGTATAGGATCAACAATAGAAAGAATAACTCCTAGCTCAGTAATGAACTTCTTAATCCAAACAGTCTCTTTTAAAGCTTCAGAAATAGCATATACTCGGCTTTAGTTATAGAATTAACGGTAGTCTCTTGCTTCAAATTTTTTCAGCTCATAGCACCACATTTAACGTGAATACAAATCCAGATTGCGACTAAATATCATCCTTGACTGAAAACTCGTATCAGTGAAATCACATACTTCTAAAGTGTGTCCTCCATAAATCAAGAATAATTTTTAAGTTCTTCTTAAGTACTTAATAATACTTTTGATAGCTACCCAGTGACTCTCACTGAAGTTAGCTTAGAATCGGCTCGTAACGATTAGAGCATAGGAGACAGTCGGTTCTCATACATAGCATAGCATATATAATGGATTCTATTGCCGAGGTATAAGGAACTTCTTGCATTGCTATCAATCTCGACAAGTGACTTAAAACACATGTCTCTCAAAAAAGTAACCCTATATCTTATCAACAAGAGCCCCTTCTTCGATTGCTCCATGCTAAACCTTTTTACTATCTTGTTTATGTATGTCGATTGACTGAGACCAAGCAACCTTTTGGATCTATCTCTATAGATCCTAATTCCCAAAATGTAGGTTGTCTCTCCTAGGATCCTTTATGGAGAAACTTTTGGACAGCCATACCTTTACGGTTTTTAGCAAATGTATGTCGTTTCCCATCAACAATATGTCATCCACATATAGTATAAAAAAAATGACGGTGCTCCCACTCACCTTCTTATATACACAAGACTCGTCTTTATTTTTTAGAAAAACAAACTCGTTGATTGTCTCATCAAAATGAATGTTCCAACTCCTTGAAGCTTACTTAAGTCCATAAATGGACTTTTGTAACTTGCATACCTTATGACTATCAATGGAGTCAAAACCCTTGAGTTCTGTCATGTACACATCCTCTTGCAAATTCCTGTTAAGCAATGCGGTCTTAATATCCATTTTTCATATCTCATAGTCATAATAAGTAGTGATGGCAAGCAAAATTCTAATGGACTTAAGCATAACTACTGGCGAAAAGGATTTCTTTAAAGTCAATTCTGTCTTTTTTTGTAACTTTTTTGTTACTAACCTTGCTTTATAAATAATAACGTTATCATCTATTTCAATATTTCTTTTAAAGACCCACTTGCACTCTATGGGTTTTGATGAGTAATAATTTAACTTATTTTAATATAGTTTTTTATATATGATTTTAATGCGTTTTTACTATGTTTTTGATATTTTTTGATACTAAAATGACTTAATTTTATTATTTTCCATCAAATTAAGAATTGCTCTAAACTTAGGGTTTTTAGTCCGAAAATTAGAGTTTTGAGGCAGAATTATTATTTTGAACAAATTAATGTCCAAGTTTATATGATTTTGCAGCCAAATGATGATTAAATACATTTCGAATCAGTCGGAGCACAAGGACGAACAAAATCAAAGTTGATTCAAGATGTATCATTTTATCACTAAAACTTGAGAATTTCTGAAATAAAGATTCTTCATCAATTCTACCAAGCAAATTATAGTTCAAATGATGAAAAAAGGTCTCAAAGGCATGGTAAGAATAACTAAAAATTGAGAAGGGCCAAAGGGTCAAAGAAAGGTAATCTGCAAGGTCACATCTGCAGGTTGCTAACTCGCAGATCAAGGAAACTTGTAGAGTTTTGGCTCTCTTTAACTTGCAACTTGTTCACACCTCTTTTTCAGATAATTCCAACTTCCCACTGCATTCTCCGATGCAATCCACCCCGAGAGCCCTCATTAATCACCTAATGGGAACCTTGAACAAATGCAAGTCACAGGACAATTCTTTCCAAATATCATTCTTATATATTGAGGAACAATTTCACTCCAATTCTACTCGAGAATTGAAACTAGATTAAAAGAGGGTCCCAAACCCTAATCCCACATGTTGGTTAGAACTCAAGATATCAAATTAACTCAACGAATCACTCGAAGAATTAAAGATCTGACCAAGAGGAAAAAAAGAGGAAAACCCTCATTCAAGTGTTGTTAATCATCCAAGTTATGTTTTTAATGATAAAAGAATGATATATTTATGTAAAACATCCTAAAATCTACTGTGGAAAATTAAATAGTCTATTAAAATTGAAAGACCAAATTAAAATTCGCAAAACAAAAAACAAATCGTAACTTCTGCCCATATCTGCACGCAAATTGCTAGCACGGATATGACCAGAATGTTAATTCTGGTTGTGTCTGCTTTTGTCTCAATCTGTGACCTTATCCGCACATGGATACACCTCGCGAATAAGGTCAGAAGGTAACTCTAACCTTCTTTTGCCTCCCACTCATGGGCAAACTCCTTCCAGCCATGAATGATCTCTTCCCCCAGCCCTTCTTGCCCCTCTTGGGTGCCCTTAAACCTCCATTGGGGGTTGGTGGTGGCTCTCGCTTTTGCGGCTCCCTTGAGATCACACAAACACGTTAATCAACTTGAGCCTTGGTCCTTTGGTACGAATCATTCCCCTCCTCTTCGAGAAGATTTGTCCTCGAATCTAACTTCTTCATGTTTTTACCAAGAAGAATATGAATAACCTGCAAAGAAGAAGTGTTTGGAATATAAGAAATTTGGTTAGCATGATTTGCCTTTTCCAACTTCTTTTTCCCCTTGCTGGCCTCAAGCTCCTTGAGCAACCTCACACGATACTTATGAGCTTCAATGGTGTCAATGGCAATAGAGTGATATCCTTTCCATGCCTAGCAAACGAATACTGATATTGGAACCCATCATACATTACTTTATGATCAAATTGCCATGGACGACCTAACAACAGATGACATGCCCTCCCTGGTACAACATCATACAGAACTCTATCTTTGTAAGCTCCAAGAGCGAATTCAATTTCAACTTACTTAGTCACCTTCAGTTCCTTACCATCCCTCACCCAATGTTGACGGATAGGGCTTAGAATGCTTCATTGTTTTCAGACCAAGTTCTTTTACCACAAATGAATTGATAATGTTATTACAACTACTAGTATCAATGGCAATGCTACTTACCTTATCTCTAACAAAACACCGAGTGTGGAAGATTGACTCCCTCTGCATGTCAGGCCCAGCTTCCTTAGACATCTCGTCTGAAGCTTTCTTCATGAATAAAATCTCTCCTTTATCAGCTTCGCATATAATCGAGCCTTCATTATCATTACCTCCCTCTAGTGGTGGCATCTTCTCATCATCTGAAGAAGTGCTCTCAATGTTGCCACCCTCAAGCACGATCATGGTTCTAGGCATTGGGAAATTGGGATGCCACGTGACCACGCTACTAGCACTTGAAGCACTAGATGTCATGAGTCCTCATAGGTACCTTCATTTGCCCTTTGCGGTCACCCATGCCTTCCTTTGACCGAATAATGTCTCTTGGCCTCATGTAACCTCGATCATCTCGCCCTATGGATGTTCTATCTTGCCATCGACCTCCCATGGGAGGAGCCTGCACCATTTATCTAAACAATGTAAAATCAAGGTGTGAAGTAAAAATAAAATTCAATAGAATAGGTGATAGTGACAACAACTTTTAGGAATTTAAATATTTAAGATGTCTAGAATATAGAATCCACTAATGAATCATAAGATGCATGAATGGCTTGCTTAGTATTATCTTGCTTTGTTAAGAATCCAATTCTATTTAAATGATAACTAGCTTTCACTATGAAATGATTAGATTCCAACTATTTTCATGATGAAACCTTATTAAAACATGAATTGTTATGATTCACTTAAGCATTCATTATTATCATATAAATAACTTAAGCAATACTTGTTCATTTTCCATTGTTAAGAGCATTTCTCAATATCAATTAACAACTAGATAACTTGTTTGAGTCGGCCATGCAAAAACAAGAGTTAAAACTTGAACAAGTAAACAAACAAATGCAAGCTTAACAAGTGAAAGTAATTTAAGTCATGTTATGAATTCATTAGCTTCATCTATATTCTAGATAAAGCTTTTAGTAAATCATGACTAATGAAACATAGAAAAACTTAACAAGAACATAAGAATTCATACTTCAAATTGGAAAGTAAATGAGAAAATTTAGAAGAGCTTATAGACAAGTCTTCATTCTTCTATTTCTTGTCAAAAACTTTGAAGTACAAGAAGTTTGTGTATGAAGTACACTAATCTATTGAACTTGAGAGAATTCTATTAATTCTCTTCAATTACCTAACTCTCATATTGACTAAAGCATGATAAAACTTGTTACAAATGACTCCTTATTTATAGACAAATATTCTTCACATCATTTTCCAAATTGCATGAATCATTCATACATGGAAATGATGAAGATTTGCTTGAAGATTCTAAACTTGCACAAAAGACTTCATTTATGTTTTCAATGAAATCTCTAATTTGCAAAACCCTATCCCCATCTGAAATTGTCTACAAAACTAGTTGGAAATTATTACAAGTTGCAAGCCCTAATGTCTGTTGGCCGACGTCAATCCGCGGGTAGTGATCTGCGGGTGGAAACCAGTGGATCCTGACTTACGAATCACTCCTTGTGGATCCCATTTGAGTTCTGATTTTTTCTGAGTTGGAATCCACGTGTGTAGGTATTTTCCACGTATTTTCACAAATTTTGATGAAGAATTGGATTTTTTTATTATTTTTGCACAATTATTCCTTCAAGTTGTTCATCCAAACTTAGCTCTTTGAATCACCTTTGAATTTGATTTTTCTTGATTCCAATGGATCCAAAATGAGTTTAATATGATGACCCTGTGATTATACACAAAAATTGCACATTAATTTGCTCAAATAAAAATTCTACCTCAAAAAACCCTAATTTCAGGAAAAACCCCAATTCTTATAAAAAGTTAGAAAATGAGTCATTTGCAACCAAAATTATTATAATTATATTAAAATAACACCTAAAGCATATAACAAAAAATATATTAATATTAATAAATTTATTACTTATCAATATGTTTTATTCTAGAGTGTTGAATGAGATTTTTGATCAAGTTGATGGCACTAGTATTATCACACTTAATGGGCACACTTTGAAACTGCGGACCAAAATCTGAAAGAGTGTGCTTCATCCAAAGTAACTGAGCACAACATGCACCCGCAGCAATATACTTGGCTTCTACCGTAGGCAATATAGAACCTTGTTTCTTGCTAAACCACGATAGCAAACACTTGCCTAGAAGATGACAAGTCCCACTAGTACTTTTTCTATCTATTCTACATACGACAAAGTCGGCATCAGAATACCCCACACAATCAAATGTATGAGATCTAGGATACCATAGTCCAAAATCTAATGTACATTTGAGGTACCTAAAAATGCTCTTAACCGCTAGTAAGTGAGACTCCTTAGGACAAGATTGTAATCTTGCACAAAGACAAACGGCAAACATAATATCGGGTCCACTAGCGGTAAGATAAAGTAGACTACCTATCATACCTCTATACCCCTTTTCATCTACCTTATTACCTTCTTCATCCTTGTCTAACTTAGTGGAAGTACAAATTGGTGTGCCTACTTGCTTTCTAGCACAAGGACCTATATTGCATGTATTTTCAGCACAATTTATAGCTAAAAGCCTTTACCATGTCCTTAAAACTTCTTAGCCCCAACCCTCCTTCAAATGTTGGAAAACATAGATCATTTCATTTGGTCCAATGCTTCTTGGCTTTAAAATCTATCTCCTCCCCCCCGCTCCCCCAAAAAAAAAATTCTACCATTATCTTTTGAAGTTGCTGGAAAAATTTTTTGGGTGGCCTCATGACTACAAAAACATGTAATGTAATTGACGCCCAAACATACTTAATCAGCATTAATCTTTCACCTTGCGATAGTAGCTTTTTTTCCACCCTGCAATCTTTCCAACAAACTTATCAATGATAAATTGAAAATAAACAGCCTTTTTTCTACTTGAATATAAATTATAGCCCAAATAGAAAAAAAGAAAAGAGCCAAGTTGCGTTCTTGTTAACCTTTCAATCATGTGTCTCTGTGCAACCCCACATTTCTTCGAGACAATGAAAAAACTTTTCAATGTATTAATTTTTTTCCCCCCGAACTTCTTTGATAGGCCTCAAAAAAATTCATCAAATTCAGCATAGACTTATTATTTGCTCGCATAAAAATCACAATATTGTCTGCATATGCCAAGAGTGAAACCCCTACTTAAGACTTTCGCCACAAGTATAAAAAGAATTCGTGACATTGGATTTCCTTGCTTGATCCCCTTAGTTGCTTGAAAAAAATACCTAGGCATACCATTTATCATAATTGAAAACCAACTTTGAGAAAGATTACCTAGAACAAGCTGGATGAAATTCTCAACAAAGCCAAATTTGCTCAATACCATTTGCAAAAAACACCAAGAAACCCTATCAAAAGCCTTCATCATATCTAATTTAACAATACACTTGTGTCCTCTAGCTCTCTTATCAATTGATGCAACCACCTCCTATGCAAGCAAAACATTTTCAGCAATTTCTCTTCGTTTCACAAAAGTCGATTGCTTTGGAGAGATAAGAAATGGAAGTACCAGTTGCATCCTATTAGTCAAAATTTTGGTGAAAATTTTGTTTGTGAATGTGTTGAGGCTAATGGGTCGAAAGTCTAATGGATTCTAATCCTTTGGTATGAGAATTATAAGAGAACTAGCAATACTTTTAGAAATTGAAACTCTAGCCATAAAATCCCTCACTGCCTGAAGCAAATCTATTGCAATAATATCCCAACAATGAACAAAGAAAATCCCTGAAAAATCATCTAGACTCGGTGCACTATCTCTATCCAAATCCAAAACGACCCGAGGCAGCTCTTCGATTGATACCTCTTGCAATAGAGCATTCTGTTTTGAAGAAAGTAATGTTGGAATGACTTGCACAAAGCTTTCACCTCCAACCATATCGTCAGCTGCCAATAGGGCTTGGAAAAAAAATTCTACCTCTTTGCCTACTTACTCTTCATCCTCTATCCATTGCCCCTTTGCATTTTTTATGCGTGTTATTCTCAACTTGTTTCTTCTTTCTTGAACCATAGCATGAAAAAATTTAGTATTTCCCTCTCTTTCTTTAAGCCATTTTATCCTAGCTTTTTGCTGCCAAAACTCCTCCTCTAGCTTCAAATCCACTAGCAACTGGGACTGAGCTTGATGAAGGTCCATTCTTGCTTCTTCTATACACAAGGTTTCATATTCAATCTCTTTGCTTTGCACCAATTCTTCTTTTTGCTTTATGGTCTGAAAAATATCATCAAAATGCTGCTTTGTCCAATTTTTGAGACATGCTTTCAACCTCTTTAATTTGTAAGCAAAAGTATACATGCCATATCCAACAACTGGCAAATCCCAATTCCTCTAAACTACATCTAGAAAAGAAGAGTGAGAAAGCCACATTTTTTGAAATTTAAAAGATCGGAATGAAAACTTACTTTTTACCCATGGCATCAACAACAAAGGAGTATGATTAGATGTTGCTCTATTAAGTTGTTGAATAATTGAACTGGGCAATATATCCATCTACTTTTGATTTATCAACAACTTGTCCAATCTCTTCCATACCCTTGAACCTGCCTTCACACCTGTCCATATATACAGACTACCAGAAAAATGGCAACTCCATTAATCCACAAGTTGAAATAGTGTCATTAAAGTCATGAATTGCACCCAAATCTTGCATTGCTATTCCCAAATATTCATCCAAAGAAGATATTACATTAAAATCTCATCTAACCAACCATGGTGTGATATTATCTTTTGCAATCTCACATAAATTAGCCTATAGATGCTTCCTTTCCCCTCTTTTGGCATATATAAATGATACCGTAGCAACATGCTCCCAATCATCATGTGCAACCATGACATGCAACACCTGCTCCGAGTTTTTTTAGACATTGACATGAAAACCTTTTTTCCAAAGCAACCAGATTTTATTCGAAATATTAAAAACACAAAACTCAAAAGACAACCAAATGTGAAAATCTTCAATCTTCCCCACATCAACCATAAGTTCTAACAAAGCTATTAATGAAATTCCATGCATTTTAATCAAACATTTCAAACGACGTTAGAGGACTTACCCATTGCTACACGAATTCCATACCAGAATATTATTCATTAAAAACTAGTTGAGAGTAACCAATGAAGGCCCTGGAAGCTTATCTGGTGAGCGCTTGTCTTGGAATCCGGATGTGAGCTTTCTTCTTCCTTGATTTTCTTGACAGCATCTCAACAAATCCTTCCTCATCAGCTCCTTTGGGCAGTCTCCTACTAATCAATTTACTGAATGACTTAAAGCTTTGAATTAGATTTGTACGCTGCCTCTCACCAGATATTTGCTCTGAGTCTAATAAGGAGTTATTCCCAAGTGAAACTCTTTCAACATTTGGCACCTTAGAGTCGTCAATAATTTCTCCAATCGCTTGATTTTGCAGCTGCATTTTTTCTAGTACATCAGCACTTGTGGAGATCACCCCCTGAAGGACCTCTCCTTTCTCCTTTGTAACCTGAACCCCACTTGCATGCAAGCCTCAATTCATTGCACCTGCATCGCTGTTTTGCAAAACTGCATCACCCGACTGTTTTTCCTTCAACTATTGCACCTGATCGTCACATTCTACTGCAATGTTAATCTTCTATTGTGCCCCACCTGATTGCTTATCTGTCCATTGCTCCTGAAGTATCACACCCTCCTCCATTGCATCAGTCGCTAGGTCTGAGAACTTGTTCACGACCTGCAGGTCCGAAGTTACTTTATTAGCTTTGTTATGCTGCATGATCGTGTCACCAGATTGCTTCTATTGTGGAGTATATTCAAGATCAGACGTACGTGCATCATTATTTTTCTGCTACATCTCATCATTCTGCTTCTCCTTCCACTGCAACACCCCCCGAGATTTTCGTGTGCAACAGTCTGAATTTCAATGGCCTTGTTTACTGCACAAAAAGCAATATTGTGGCATGTTATCGTATGTTATCTTCTGCCCGAAGCCGTCCTAATCTGTTCCAATCCAGACACGGTTAGGATGTTCTTGTGATAGATCTGGATCAACAAATGCGTGCAACATTTGGTCTTGAAAAACTAGCTGTCGCTACATCAATCTTAAGAGGATTTCCAACTGCACTAGCGATCAAGAACAAGGCTGTCTTCTCAAAAAAATGAATAGGCAGATAGCCTAATGAAATCCATACTGGTGCGTGAGTTGATTCCACATTCAACTTAAAGTCAGGGCTCCAGTTAAAGATTCGCCTGGGAAAATCAGCAATCATCCATAAACCCTTCATCCAACAACGTAGATAATCCTCCTCCAAAACAAATCTGATAAGAATGTGCCTTGAATCCATCAAACCAATTAAGAAACCTGCTTGAAAACCAATAGTTTGGAACGCTCGACGAATTGCCTCCAAACTAGGCCTTCCTTGACAGAAATTTTTCGATCAAGGCATGCTTAAAAGGAGCCACCATCTTGGTAATCTCCTCAGGCGAGAAAACCACCGTTGGTTCCCCTCTAAACTTAGAAACGGGTTTGATTTTGCATGGAGAAGCAGTTGCTACATCCCTCAGAATGTCTGCAAATGATTTGTTTGGTTTTTTATCACCAAACCCCAGTTGAACGGCAGCTATGGAAGGCTGAACCCTAATAGAAAATTGAAATTCAAAGCTGAAAAAAGAATGGCGATAGAGAGGAGAGAGAGAGAGAGAGAGAAGAATTAAATAGGTTTTAAAATTAAATTTTAAAACCTATTTATCCACAAACAGTTAGAAATCAATTTCATTAATAAACACATTTCGCATGTTTTTAGAAGAATTTAGTAGAATTAAGAAATTGGATTAAACTACCCTTTACTATCAATTAAAAAAAAATGATTTCCTACAAAGAAAATGTTCAGACCCTTGCATCTACTGGTATTGAATTTGCTTGTAGAAGTGCAAAAAATGGTAGAAATGATGAATCAAATTTTATCTAAGATCTAACATAGACAATGATAGGCCAAGAGACTTTTTCCATACATATTAAAAAAATAAAAGTAATCTTATCCCATCTATTGTTTAAAGTGCGTAGCATATTTTCTGTCTTTTGTCTGGTAAATTTATGTAATATATTTTTTATATTCTTGGCGCAAAAAATTTTAATATGGGATTAACATACAATTTCATTACTCAATATAGTCTTCTAAATGTAGTTAAATTTCTTAAAATTTCAATAAAGTAAGAAAAAAACAAAAATATTATACATTTTCGTGCATCTCATGTGCGCAACTACAAGTTTAATTTGTTAATATTGCCTAAAAATCTAATTCAAATCTGTAAAATAAGTTAGTAATTATAAATTCAATGGTTTTCATTTGCTTTTCTATCCTAATAGCACAGGTGTAGGAAGAAAGCGTTTCAATAGACACTATAAAACTTCTATAAGTAACTCTTATTGTTTAATGATTAATGCATCGAATCATTTTTGTGAATTTATCTAAGATTCCCAATGCGAATTCAAATTAAGCGATTCCTAGAAAAAATGTATATTGCCTTTGGTACACACAGTGAACATGGAAAACAAAATTAATTAGTAAGCAAATTTCTTCCAAACCTCCCTTGAGGTTTGGAATAATATAGCTCACATTTTAAAAATATCACTTTTATCCCCCGAGATTTCTATTCAATTACAAAACACATATATGAGCTATATTTTTAAAAAAAAAAAAAAGGCCTTTTTGGTGAATCAAAATACCATTTGTGAATTAAAATTCATAGAAAAGATTATTCAAAATATGGTACAAGATTTAACAGAGACAATTATAGATGAAAAATGGAACTTCCTAAACATAAAGAGGATCAAATTAATTTTCGTCTATCCACTGTATAAAGTAAGTAGCATATTATTTGTTCAAAAGAAAAATGCAAAAGGAATACCAAATAGCACGACATTCGTGTGCATCACATGTAAACATTTAGTAGTTCAATTAAATACTAACTATTGGCATGCAATTTTGTACTATAAATTAAAAAAAATATTTATAAATGCAAATACTTCTCATATCCATTATTTGCGCATTTTATTTTCCATGCATTTATTTTTTTAATCATGCATGACTTCGGCATAGCAAGAAAGTAAGTTTTTAATTGACTGTCAACCACAATAATAAGTATCTCCTAGGCTTAATGTAAAATCACATGATTGAATTTAGATTAAGCAAGCATCGAAACGTTCAGATTTGACAAAAGGTTGGCAAGGTAAAATTACGAAATTAGAATAATCTACAAGTGACAATCTCGGTGTATCATGATGTTCTTTCATAAAGACCTATATGAACTAAGTACTCAATATGGTTAAAATCTTAATTTTGGCTGTTTTATTTGAGTCAAAGTGTTTACATTTTTGTCATCCCCTCTTCAACATTATTGATTGATAGGTTTCTTAGAGAAAACTATTACCTGAATAAATTTTAAAACCTGTTTTCCACAGACAAACAGAAATAAATTTCATTAATAGATGCATTTCGCATTTTTTGTTCAGAAGAATTTAGTAGAATTAAGAAATTGGATTAAACTATCCTCTACTATCAACCAAAAAAAAAAAAAAAAGATTTCCTACAAAAGCTGCAAAGAAAATGGTCACACGCTTAAGCATCCACTGGCATTGAATCAGCTTATAGAAGTGCAAAAGTTGGCGCCGATGGTGATTTAAAGTATATCCGAGATTTAACACAGACAATGGTAGAGTTGTTGCTAAACATTAAAAGGATCAAAGTAATTTTAGATTGTCTATTGTATAAAGCACGCAGCATACTTTCTATCTTTTGTTTGGCAAATTGATGTACAAAATTTTCTCTGACGCCCGAAATTATTGGCATAGATACAAAATACAATTTCTTTTACGCAATGAAGTCTTTCAGGTTTAGTTAAATTTTTTTAAAATTTCAATAGAGTAATAAAAAAAAGAATTATTACATTTTCGTGCACCGCATGTGTGTAATTGCAACTTTAATTTGTTAATGTTAGCTGGAAATCTAATTAAAATCTGTAAAATAAGTTAGAAATGTATATGCAATGCGTTTTCATAACTATTACAACTTCAAATTAGTTTATACACATTTGCGTTTCTTGTCATAATGATCCTGGCGTGGCAAGAACGTGTTTCAATATACACTGTAAGACTTCTACAAATATCTCTTATTGTTCAATAACTAGTGCAAAAAACCATTTTTGTGATTTTATCCAAGATTCACAGAATGAAAAGATTAAGCAATTCCTAAAAAAAATTTAGATTGCCTTATTTATAAGTAAATTTCTCAGTGCACCATATTAAGGTTCATTCAAAAAGGCAAACAAGCTTAACACTGAGTTCCGATAAAATTTTGACAAAACCAATAATTAGGATTAAATATGCTAAAAATTTGAAATATTTTATACTAGATTTACTTTTGTCCAAACTGTAAATACTAAAACTATAGATATTTCAAACATTTGGTACTAAAACTGTAATTTTTTCATAATTTTATCATATCCATTATATAAACTAGACAGTGTACTTTCTGTCATTCGTTTGGCAAAGTGATGTAAAATATATTCTATACGTTCAATGGAGAAAAGCGTTATATGGCAAAAATACACAATAAGACATTTTTAATTCAATTTAGGATTTAAGAAAAGGTTAAATTTGTTGAAATTTCAACAAAGCAAGAAAAACAAAAAATAGTTCATTTGCGAGCAGCTCATGTGCGAATTACAAGTTCAATTTGTTAGTATTTGCAAGAAGTTTTTAAAAACATATAAAACAAGTCAATAATTTTAAGTGCAAAGTTGTTTTCATAACTAGTACACCTTGAAATTAGTTCATGCACATTCTTATCATAATGACAATAGTGTATTAAGAATGGAATTGAATAGCCAATATAAAACTCTAGCAAATACTTCTTATAGCTCAAATGCATAGAATTATCATAATGCTGGTATTCGTTTTTTTTTTTTTTTTTTGGCCAATAGTTGAAAATATTCGATCTTACGCCTAATTTACTCTAATCATGTTTGGTTCGCGGGAATGGAAAAGCTTTTCCAACTTGTTCATTCTATTCTTATTTTTGGTATGGACAATTTAAGTTGAAAAGGCCTTTCCCACTTGGAATGCCATTCCAGCTTTTTCCTAGAATCTTATTCCTCAACAAAATCTAGAGAAAGGCCTTTCCAACTTCATCTTGGAAAGACCTTAAAGATAGGAGTCAATTTTATCCCCTACACATTTTTTCTAATAATTTTTTTAACCTAAGATACATTCACTAATTTTTATTTTTAAAATTTTAAAAAATATTAATTTTTTAATAACTTCAATTAATAATTTTTATGATTTTTAAATCACAACCAGTTTAATATGTGCTTAGAATTTTTTTTCTTTTTTCTATAAAAATGTTTAAAATAATATTTTTAAATTTTATGCAAATCTGTAAAAACTTAAACTTTTCATAAATTAAATTAAATTGTAAATGTAGTTTCATTATTAATTTTTCACATTTTTAATTATAATGCTAATAATTATAAAAAATTTAAAATGAATTAAAGAGTATAGTTGATTTAATTTTAGCAACAATATTAAGAATTTTAAATTTAAAATATTAAAGTCTTTTGTAGGTGTAGAATTACAAACAAACAAAATAAAAATATAATATATTCTAGTGCAAAGAATTAAGGGCAATTAAGATCAAATTAATATATATTTTATTCCATTCTGACACATAAATATGATTACACAAAACATTGAAAAAGGAATAGGCATTCCATTCTGACTTGGATTATCAAACAATGGACTGAAAAAAATTTTCCTGTCCATTCTGGGAGGAAAAGCATTTTGGGTGAAAAAGCCTTTCTATTCTGAACCATTCCCGTGTATCAAACGTGAGGTAAGAGAAGAGGCTCAACTGAGCCCCGAGGGAACCGATAAAGACTGAACCACTATCGGACCAAATGGGTGCGTTATGCTCCCATTTGAAGTTTTGATGGGAGGCAAGATTTGAACTCCTGACCTTCAATCCTACTTGGCACTTAAATGCTTTGAGGTGGCCAACCCAACCAAGTTGGGTTAGTTCATAATGCTGGTATTCACAAAGTGAATTCATATTGAGCATTACCAAGAAAGGATGTGGGTCAGCATTGGTTCAAAAGGTCAAAATTCAAAACAAAGTTAAATTACAAGTAACTTTCTCAATGCGCCATATTAATGGTCTCTCAGAAAGGCGAACAAGCTTAACGCCAGCATTAGTTTAAGTCTTGCCTTGGTTATTTTTTAACCCAGCCATAATTTGCATACTAATGGCCATTTATGTAACAAAATATATATTTTTCATATGTTATAAGTTGCGTTTTTCAAGTTTATATTATACCTTTTCCAAGTCAATTAACTAATTCATTAGATCACATTTAACCCTAGATTAATACCACAGAACATCAATAATTTTATCTGATTTAAGCACAACTTAAATTATTATTTTAAAATTACACGTTTCTATTCAAAAGAATAAAGAAATTAGTTTCGACAGTGAAAGCATTTTGTCATCTTTTTCTGAATACTATGGCAATCTTTAGAAATTTATCATTTCCAAAAGCATTTTCAGTAAAAATTCCCTATTTAGGACAATATCTAATTAGTTATTAGAAATTTATTTTTGATTCTTATATAATTTAATTTTAAATTGATAAAATATTTATTATTTGTTCAAAAAAAAAAAAAAAAAAAAGAAACCCAAACAACATTACATTCATGTGCATCTCGACTATATATTTAGTAGCTCAATTAAATAAACCCAAACAGCATTTCATTCATGTGCATCTCGACTATATATTTAGTAACTCAATTAAATAACAATGGCAGGAATACTGTTTGGTTCCATAAATTAAAGAAAAATCATTAGATGCAAATGCTCGTCATATCAATTTTCTATGTATGAAAGTTTCCGTGTAGTTTTCTTCTTACTGTGCATGATTTTGGCATAACAAGAAAACCATTCTTTTAATAAATATCTCTTCTACTTAATGTAAAATTATCTGAGTAAATTTAGATAATGCCATGCATAAAAAGAGAAAGTTTTGCCAAATGGTTGGTGTGGTAAATTACAAAATTAGTAAATGATTTGGCAGCTAGCTCAATCAAGTGAATTTTCCCTCAGGTAAGCTTTTAAGATTGTGCAATGTACTTCTGCTCATTCTCTTGTTTTCTCAAAAATTTGGCACCTGGGAATTCCTCTCAAAATTTCCTTCTTTGTTCTTCTTATTAAGGGATCGTCTTCCACTCGATTCTACATTGGTTAAGTGTGGCTTCCTTATTACTGCTAAATGTTTTTGTTGTAATAATCCTAATGTAGAAACACTAGATCATGTTTTTTGTGAAGGGAAGATTGCACAACGGGTGTGGAAGTCATTTGGAAATGTCGTGGTGCTGAGGTATATGGGATCTTCAATGCGGGGGTATATTATTGTATGGTGGTTGTTAGGAAGTTCAAATAAATTCCTGGAGCTTGTTCATAGAGTGGTTCCACTGTTAATTTGTTAGCATTTATGGAAGGATAGAAATAAGGCAATTTTTGAAGGCACGATGGTGCAAAAAGAGGTAATTTGTGTTGATGTGTTCAAGGAACTTCAGCAATTATTTGTCATTCAATTTCCAGGTATGAGGGTTTTGGGTGACGCATGGAGAGTTTTTTATGATCATTTAATTGAAGTTAAAAAAGTTAGTAGATATAAGCAGATTAGATGGTTGAGACCGAATCATGGGGAGCTGAAGCTTAATATTGATGGCTGCTCGAAGGGCATGTCAGGATGTGCAGGAGGTGGAGGAGTTCTCAGGGATGCCAATGGAGATATTAAATTATCTTTTTCTATAAATCCTAGGGAGGCTAGTAGTAATGAAGGCAGAGGCTAGAGTTGTTTTGTTTGGTATTAAATGTTGCCTGAATTATGGTTATTCATTGTTTATTGTTGAAAGTGATTCTCAGGTATTGATTCAAATTCTTAAGCGAGAATACCAATGCCGGTGGTCTTTTTGCAGGGAAGTCCAGGAGATTATTTAGTTAGAATGCCATTTTTTGCCATTGCAACATTGCTTTCGTGAAGCTAATCGAGTAGCTGATGCACTATCTAATGTTGGGATTATCCATGATGGAAATAAAGTCTTCATTCAATTGGATGATCTTGCAAGGCAAGCTAGAGGCCTCTTTAGATTAGATAAATTAGCATTTCCTTCTTTTTGTAGAATTAGCTCAGATTAACTTGTAAAGGGAATAGCATTCCTTATTTACTTTATTCATTTTCTCCTTGTACTATTTGAGGTAAGGTTCATGTCCCCCTCTTTTTTATTTTGTTTTTATATTAATAAAATTTAGAGGTGGTGGCCCTTCCCGTGTACAGGGTTTTGCCAAAAAAAAAAAAATTTCTCAATGTGTGGTATTGTTCTTTCCAAAAGTCTTGTATGGTTCAAATCTTACTTTGGCTTTGTTTTATTTGAACCAAGATGTTTACACTTTTGGTCATCCATTATTCAAACTTCTTAATTGGTAGGTGTTTTGGAGAAAACACAATATCTAAATTATATTTGGAAACGTGTATTCCTTTTGTTTTTTAACTTACAAACCGAAAAAGATTTCATTGATAAATGTACTTTGTGATCTCATTTAGAAGAACATGGTAGAATTAAGAATTTGGATTAATCTATCGTCTACTGTCGATGAATAAAAATTTCCGACATAAGGTGCTAAGAAATTGGTTTGCCACTTATGCCTCCACTTGTGCTGACTAAGCTTGTAGAAGCGCACAAAATTCATAGAAAAAAATTATTCAAAATATAGTCCAAGATTGGATATAGACAATGATAGATGAAGATAAGTTCTTCCTAAATATAAAGAGGATCAAAGTAATTTTTTGCTATCCATTGTCTAAAGTGCATATTACATTATATGTCTTTTGTCTAGCAAATGGATGTAAATTATTTTTCTTATTGTTGGTCCTGAAAAGATTTATATGGCTCAAATACTCAATAATTTTTTAACTCAATTTATGCTTCGAGAGATAGTTAAATTTCTGAAAATTTCAACAAAGTAAGAAAAATAATAATATTATTTCATTTGCGTGCGTCTCATGTGCATAATTACAAGTTTTACTTGTGAGTGGAAATCTATTCAAATATAAGGAATAAGTAGTAATTTTAAATGCCAATAGTTTTCCAAACTATTGCTACTTCAAATTAGTTTATACATATTTACTTTTCTCACCATAATGATACTGGTGTAAAAAGAAAGATTTTTAATAGAAATTGTAGGACAAATTCTTAAAATACATATTGTTGCATAGAATATCTCTGATATCCCCAGAGTGAATTCAAATGAAGCATTACTTAGAATAGATATAGGTCGCTATTGGTTCATAAAGTGAAAAGTCCAGCAAAAAGTAATTTATATATTACTTTCTCAATGTGCCATACTGATGGTCTTTCAAAAAGGCCACCGCTCCTAACATCAACAACACTTCAAATCATGTCCTTTTCTTTATTTTACTACCTTGCAGTAATATGTTACAGCATTAGCCATTTATATGCAATTTAATTTTTCATGGCCTACACTGTCCAAGTTGTTTAAGTATATAATACTAGTGGAGGCTTGCCGCACAAGGTGCTGCCTTGGCCCAACATTTTTATCACTTCTTTTTTTTTTTTTCCACAGATTTAGAGAGGATAAAATGATTATATTTCACGTAATTCATGTACTTGATTATATTCCACTTAGTGCGCACTATGCAGAAGACTTTGTACTTGTGTTTTTATCAAGTGATATTTGGTGCATGGTTAAATTGATTATGCTCCAATTAATCTTAATATATGTGAGAAGCTTTTACATAGCAACTTTTAGGAAGTTAAATTAAAAAAATGTTTTTGACAGATATTCAATAGCACTTTAATAATTGAAGTAAGAAAAACTTAAATTGTGAATATTACATAATGACCAAAGGAATTTTAGGTATGCTACTTGTCTACTATTGTATAATGTCATTTGCTATGTACAATATTGTCATTATTTTCAAGTATAGTAAAAAGTATCTACAATACACCCAAATTATGGTTCATTATTATTGTCAATGAAAAAAATCTCCTTAGGATTTTACAAGACAGAAGCACTTAAGAAGAAATTTCATTAATTAAAAGAATTCTGAAGTTGTTTCATATTTGCCCATTGCCTTAGCAACCCAATCTCCCCCAATCCCCAAACACACAAAAAAAAAAAAAAAACACCAACCAGAATAAAATGTGTTTCTATCTACCTTGGCCTAAATAATTTTTAATTTCATCATTTATACTTTAAAGTTCAATACATATGCCATTTTAAGAAGAAATATTTGTGACACTACTAAAGTCAAATAAATACAATAATTTTCGTTGATAAATTTAAGCTATGAGTTACTTAAAGGCATATTAACATTCTGCATGTTTGAGACTGCCCTTCCCCCCAACTTTGTTGATAGATTTAAGATACAACTTTTGCATTTTATGTTTTCTTTGTGCTTTTCCACTCGAAGTAATTCATTCTTTACCTAAAATAACAACAACAACAACAACAACAACAACAACTGCAGCAGCAGCAGCAAAAAAGAATATTAATCTTTTTTCAATGCATCTTCTTTCCTTTTGACTTCCAAACAAAAGATGAAAAATGCCTTACCTAAAAATGGATCCTAAAATAGTATTAGTATTTGTTTATGTCTAGGTTAATAATCTATACACTTAACTGACATTATATGTTTTTGACTTTTGAAGTTTTAAAGTTTTCTTTCAAAAACAATAAACTCTACAAATAATGATTTTCTTATAACATAAAATGTGGAGAGTATGAATTCATTTTCTTTTGTTTACTATGTCCAATAGATGTGCAAAAACAAAATTATAAATCCAAAACAAAAAATCAAAGAAAAAAGAGGATGCGAATAAATTTTGAGATCCCAATTTTGCCTCCTGTTTGGCAAAACTTTGAAATGCACCCCAAGGATTTTAAAAAACCTGTTCACAAAGCAATAGAATGACACGAATAGCAAAAGATAAAATGACAACCAAAGCAAAACACAGACAACTAAGTTGAAATGTGAATTAAATCAAGAGAAAATTGTAATTTTGGTACCAAATCTTTGGAGCATTTGCAGTTTTGGTCCTTAAAGTTTGGACAAAAGCAAATCTAGTACCAAATGTTTTAATTTTTTTAGCACATTTAGTCCTATTGAGGCAATTTTAGTCCTTAAAGTTTGGATGAAAACAAATCTAAGACCAAATATTTCATTTTTTTAGCACATTTAGTCTAATTGACTGGTTTTGTTAAAATCTTACTAGAATCTGGCTACAAATAACCAAATTTAAAAAAATTGAAAAAATAAAAACTTAATTGTCATAATTTGTAATTAAAGGCGTTAATTTGAGTAATTAGTCTTTACTCAAAGATAAATTAAAAAATAGAAAAAACGCTAATAAACTTGAAAAAGTTCAAATCTTCAAATCGCAATCAACTATTTCATCTTCTCTCTCTCTCTCTCTCTCTCTCTCTCTCTCTCTCTCTCTCTCTCTCTCTCTTCTCTTTCTCTTTCTCCACTCGCACTCTCCTCTCTCTCTTTTGCTCTTAAAAGAAAACTATGAGATTGTACTTTGAAGACAAAATTTTGCTCTTCAATATCTCTGAAAATTTCATTTAAAAACCGTTTGACTATTTGTAATTATTATTCAATACAAAGGAGACAAGACAAGGTAGCAAATCGAAGAGTATATATATTTTTTAAATTTGGAAACCGGTAGTGAGTATCACGTGATTGGATTTCGGTAAGATTTTAGCAAAATAAGTCGATAGAATTTAATATTTTGAAGAATTGAAATATTGGATATTATATTTGCTTTCATCCAAACTTTAGGCACTAAAAATGCCTCAATAGGACTAAATGTGCTAAAAACTTGAAACATTTGGTACTAGATTTACTTTCATTCAAACTTTAAGGACCAAAACTGCCAATACCCCAAACATTAGGTACCAAAACTGCAATTTTCTCTTAAATCAAAGATAAATGAAAACTTCATTCAAGTTTAATTTCAATGTGAATTAAGGCCCATGTTCTGGCCATAATCCTAGTATGTTGAAGCAGCCAAAAACCCAAAGAAATGAAAGACCAAATCAATCCAGCAAGTAACGAAAAAGCCCAAAGAAAGGATAGACCAAATTAGCCCAGCAAGCAAAAAAACAAAGAGTTGACATGTGGCATAATTTGAGGGGAATGAACAATTACCCAACTGGCTTTTATATACTAGTAAGATATGATTTCCACTTAAGTTACTCAACCGAGTCATCTAAATCTCATTGAACCCAACGTTACTTCCCTAGAACATCACTATTTTGATCAAGGAGCTACTTAAGTACTATTTAGATTAAATTTTGGAATGGACATTTTCTGTTTAAAAGTAAAGAAATCAATTTTGTCAATAAAATCATTCAGTCATCTCACTAGAATACTCTAGCAACGTTTTGAAATTTATTATTTATGGAAGCAATTTTGTTATAAATTCTCTATTAAAAAGTATCTACTTGTTCATTAAAAATATAGTTTTGATTCTTAAATAATTTAATTTTGAATATCTTATTCTCTGTCTAAATCAAAAACTAAAAGGAAAATAAAAAAAAATTACATTCATGTGCATCTCAACTACTAAAAAAATGACTTTTTGTCTTGCTTTTTCAATGGCAATTCCAAAATCATGGTAAAAAACTGCCTGTGACAATAAACAAGTATTTATTACAATATTAATTGTCACAATTCCAAAACTGTTACAAACAGTCAATATTTGTCATGACCATATATCAAATGTGTTAAAAAATTACCATTAGCCACAAGCAGTATGTTACCATGGCAAAAATTATTACTATTGTTTATCACAGTTGATAAACAATAGTAATAATAGTAAAAAAGATAGTGAAATTTTTTAGAACAAAAACCTTATTCTTTTCAAAAACTTCTTGTATTTCACATTGAGGAATTTTTCCAAAGTCATCAATCCTCTTTCTCAATAAAAATTATTCATCCTTTTTGCAATAAAAATCGATTTTGTTTTTTGAAAACATCATTCTCCTTTTTCAAACATTTGTTAAAAAAATTTGGAATTTTCTTCCACAAAAGAATTTATTTTGATTTTTAAATCCTTATTTCTAGCATAAGTTTTCAAACTATCAGGCAACTTCAAAATAAATGCTTTAAACTCATCATCACTATTATTATCACAATCATCATGAGATTGGGGACTAGGAGATACTTCATTTTCTCTAATGACTATGAAGGCCATTTATGGCAATTTACAATCAACCGATTCATGCATGCCCCTAATGATCGCATAAGGAAGCAATAATCAAGATTCTTCAATACTTAAAATCTTCAACTCGAAAAGGTCTTTTGTTCTCCAAGAACAATCACCTTAACATAGAAGGTTACACTGATGCCAATTGGGATAGAGACACTAACGATTGAAAATCGACATCAGGCTACTTCACCTTTATCAACAGTAATCTAGTTATTTGGAGAGTAATGCTATAAAAGGTAGTGGCATTGTCTGGTGCAAAGTCGAGTCCAGAGGAATGGCTAAAGGCGTGTGCAAACTTCTGTGGCTTAAGAGGTTGATGGCTGATATCGGCTTCTCTCCTAATTCAGAAATTAAGCTCTTTTGTGATTACAAAGCAGCCATCGATATCAAGCATAATCGAGTCCAACATGACCGCACCAAATACATGGAAGTGGATCAAAAATTTATAAAATAGAATCTTGAAGATAAAGTCATTTGGCTTCCGTTCGTCATGTTAGAAGATCAGCTAGCCGATGTACTTACAAAATCTATACCGACTAAAGTTTTTACAACTCACTTGGCAAGTTGGGTATGTGGAACATATATGCACCTACTTGAGGGGGAGTGTTAAGATGAGTTGTAAATGTGTAATTTAAATCTTAGATAGATTAGGATTAAAATAAAATATATGATTAGGATAAGGGATAAGATTAAAATAAGAGATGAGATAGGATTATATTCAAATTTAGATCTTGTCCAAATTTATTGTATCGTTTCCTTGTATCAGCCTATAACTAGGCTATTGTATCATTTGAGAAAATATAAAGAAAATATTTTTCCGTACTCTTTCTTCTTTACAATTTATTCATTTATTTTTTGATATAAAGAACTTTTATTAAGGCAACGATTAGGTTCTCGAGGTGTGATGGTGTTGTTAGTGTATGCCCTAAAACCAAGATGGTTTAAGGTGTTTTGTGTTACACTTATTTATGTTATATTTATCCATGTGGTATTTTTCTTTATCATCTATACTAGTATTTCCATGTTACTTGATTGATTGATAAAGTCCTTAGAATATTGATTGTGTATTAGAGATTGTAAGGGTTACAATTATGAGACTCTAATACATAAAGTCATATTCTTAAATATCCCTAGTCATAGTATTAATGAGATTGGACATCATTAATGCGGATAGACTAGCACATACTTTGCCTCTACTTATGGTAAGTAATAGTTGATCTCATTGACTATGGTGTGCGTGACACTTAAGCTGGTATGTGGATGCTTGTTTGAGAACAAGTTCATTGGATTGATCCGCCAAGAGTTTTCAACTATAGTGCCAATGGTTGAACTCTTAATGGCTATGGTGTAAGTGATCCTTTGACTTGAGATTACCATAGTATTTTGAGTGTGGATTGCTATACTTTCACTACAAAAAAAAATAGGCTACGGAGGCGTTTTTTATCCCTTGTAGCGGCGGTTATAACCGCCTCTATATACGTTTGGGGCGGTTAGTAAAACCGCCTCCGTAGTGACCGGCTCTACAAAAAAGAAGCGATTTTGTCAAGTGCCAGGGGTAGGGGCAAATCTAGAGGCAGTTTTGTTTCTAAACTAGGGGCGGTTTGAACCGCCTCTACATGCTTTAGATATGTAAAAAATAATCCAGCTAGGGGCGTTTATAACCGCCCCTACGGGATAGGGGCTAAATTGTAGAGGCAATTTTGTTTCCATCATAGAGGCGGTTTTGTTTCCATCATAAGGGCGGTTATAACTGCCTCTACGTGCTAATTTGTCCAAAAAAATAATGCAATTTAGGGGCTTTTAGAACCGCACCTGAGGGCAAGCTTTGGGGCGGTTACTGCCCCTAGGATTTGTTTGTCATGGTCTTCCACAATATATATATATATATATGCATGAAAAAAATACCAAATTAACTTTATATGTACATTCATTACTGTCATAGAATCTTTACAAATGGATAATGTAATATCAACTTTTCAAATATCTACAATAATAACAAGTCTAGATATGTCCACTAATAATAGTCTAAAGCATTGACAAAAAGATAGTATATCACTGCTATATTTTTCCCTCATGATTTGTTCTAAATTTTGCTTGTAACCATATACAAAAAATATCAAATTTGTAGCCAATTAAAGAGATTGATTATCTGGCCTCTTGTCTTCAACCTGATCAAATAAATAAAATTAATTAAATGATCAAAACTGTACTAAACAAATAAGAACAATGCATCCAAAATATACCAATCCAACCATGACAGACTGCACAAGAAATAAAACATACACAGAGACAACAAAAATTGCACCAATTTTTTTTCAACCACATCCTTTAGCAATGCCATTAGTTGTAAAGCGAGACTTGGATTATACATAAGATGTACTATACTATCCTAAACAAAAGTTAATTTGGTGCTCTAGCAATTCGTTCAACCGATTTTGTGTTTACGTGCACCAAAGAATTGGATTGGTATAAGTAGCAGGTTTTGTAGGCTACAACCCTTAGCTCAAATATGTCATGACAGGAAGAAATCTAGAGAACAAAAGGAAAAACCAAAAAAAAAATTAAAAAGGAAAAGGAAAGAAAGCAATTTAGTCACTAGACAGCATGGTCATTAGAAAATTACTACAAAAACTACTAGTATTACATTGAAATATTTTTCATGTGCATAAGATTAACATCTCTTCATTGTTGTGGAGAGATAAGTAATATATATTAGTGGAGCAATAACAAAATAATGTAATGGATACCAGAATTTTGGAGATATACAACATAAATTATGTTTTGAAATTCCTTTAGGAGATGAAAAGATGAAGCAGCAAGGGGAACAAGAAAAATGAGAATGGAACCTTTATTCTTAGACGAAGTATAAAAAAGCTTAACCATTAGGCTCTGCCCTATTCTCTACTAAACATACATAACTTGATGCAAGTTTGGCTCATTTTTTTTGCTAAGACATATACACATTTTTGTCCATTGAATTAGTTGTTAGAAGAATGTGCAACAATTATGCTTCTACTTGATGCGGTTAACTGTCTCAATAAATGATTGCTGCTGTCCTAACAACATGAAGGAAAGTTCTATGAGCATCATAAAGATTACAACAAAAGCCACGAAAACATATGTATATATTTTCAAAAATCGTCAATACACCATTTGTATTTGGAAACAACTGTATGAAGTCCAAAAAGGAAAACTTCCAGGCATTATCCTATGGCAACTCCCACGTATTACAAACGCACAACCTTTAATACTAGAAGAGATCATGTATCTGGGTTCTAAATCATGGAAAACAATTTAATCTCCACCTATTATGTATCTTCATATACTTGATTAAACCACACTTGCAACATAACACAAACTACTAATTCCTAAATTCAAGCCTAGCTGAAGACTACTATAGGTGTGAATGGAGCAAATTAATATGTAGAAAATGAAACCTTGAACCATTCATAAATGAGAAACAAAATTTTTCATTTAGTTTGATTATTTTAAACAAATGCTACATCATGCCTTTTTTAGATATATCAAGAAGACTAGAAAATGAATCATATCCTACCCTTAACTTGAGAAAGACGCCCAATTTTGCACTATACATGATAAAGTTGAAGCCCACGAAATCAGAGAATATCATTTGCAATGATCATGTATTGAAGATATGTCAAATTAAAGAATACTTATCTCACTATATTAAATTTCTCGTTCCATAGCCTATGACCTGCAAGACTAGCTAATATCTGATACTAATTAATGCAAAATGCAATGAGCAACATCAAACATTAAATAACCCATCAGCTGCATTTGTCTTAGCCAGAAACTAAAGAATAATCCATTGCTTAACATACAGCTTCCAAGCACCAATGAGGAATGAAAACTTAGTTATTTATCAAAGCTTCCACACTTGCGTAACATAGTTTTTATACCATAGACACATAGGAGTGTAAACAAATTGCACTAGACCAACAGGACACAAAGATAACATAACAATAAGGAAAAAGATCAGATAATCCAAAAAAACATAAAAATCATCAGTGAGATACTCATAAGAAGCATAAAAAATTGGTAAACAAACTAAGGTAAGTGAGGAACACGAGATGATGCAGACACAAAGAATAAAGCATGGCCATATAATTAGATAGAACACACTAAAAGTCATGAATAAATCAAATCCAGTTTGCCACCAAACTCAACAAATCACAGCCCAACCAAAGTACACTTATCTTAAACCAATAGAATTTGTTACCTCTAAAAGCCTTAATGTTTTTTCTTTAAAAGGTCTAAAATCCTTATGACTCCATTTTGGGATATGTAGTTCTCAAAACAACTAACCAATTTGATTGACGAGGGTTTTGGACATAGAAGACTTGCTCAACTTGAGATGAAAAGACAAAGGGATCATCCTCTAATTTATGTACTATATATGCTTAACATAGAAATACAATATTGCTACGAAAAATTAAGTGAGATAACTGAGTTTATATTTTTTGTTTTATGAACAACCATAAAGTGTAATGTTGCCTTGATGATTTCCATCAATAACAGTAACTTTCCAATACCAATAGCATGGGACAAAGATATGTATATGTGAGGTTAAAGATGACTAATCTCAAATTTGAGAAAAATTAGTGGGAAACAGATTATAATTTTCTTAGGGGTCTCTTGATAAATTATTTTAAAAAGCAAATTTTCAACTACAAAGGTAATAGTTTGCTCAAGGTAAAGAAGAGGAGTTGAGGATCCTTTCTAGATCATTACAAAGAAAACAATACATAGAAAAATCAAATGTAAATCATGTTCAAAGACATATACGTGAAGACATAAATGGTGTCTTATTTCCCTCAAAGATATTGCACTAAATCAGTCTATAATGCTAATAACAGTTGTTAACCTTGAAGCAGGAAGGTGGGCTCATTAGAGATAAAAAAAATAACACATTAATCATAATTTACAACAAACAGTCCATCTGTCCAAAAAAGTTACTTTAATCAATCTAATTTCTCATAATTGTTGTCTCCATATGACATGAAGTTTGCATTTGCAGAATCATTCTCACAAGTCAAACAATCTAATGCCGTTGTTAACTGATTGGTATTCTCATTTAGCCGTCAGTTTAGCCATTTGCCAATGTAGATAGGTAATAATACCTGTATTCCTATGTCAGATACAATTTTATTACCTTTATTACATCCGTTTAAAATTTGACCGATTTTCAAATTTTCTATTCTTTTCATCCATCCCAACTTGTTATTCTTATAAGACCATTACTAATGAGTATATTCTCTAAATATGATGAATTATTTTTTGAATATTATTATCAACTTGCACCATAATGGAGGAAGCCAAAATAGTTTTCTTTAATATATAACCACTAGTTCCGGTATAGCCGTCGTACCCACTTTTGGAACCTTTTGGAATTAGTTCCAGACAACAAAATTACTATCACGAAAAAGTTCTTATATTTGATGAAAGGGCATATAACATGTGAATATGTAGATTAAATATAATGACTAGTACGTGGGATGGCAATAACAAAATAATATCTTACACGAATACATAACAAAGCAACACCACCAGTGAATCTATCATTAAAACACTTACAGGTTCTAATGATCGGGGGATATCCTGGGGTCCGACATTCGCTATGCTCGACACATGAACTAATTCCGAAGATGAAACTTTTGTAGGATCAGAAGGCCCAATAAAATTACTTGGATCATGTACACCACTATCACTCCATCCATACACTGTCCCTCCTCTAGAAACACCTTTAACTGGCAGCACAGTTGTTTCTTGATGATTCTCTGTATCAAACATAATGAAATAGACATTGAAATAATAACGAACCAACACTGAATCTTATACTAACCTCATCACATGCATTGACAGCTTCTCTCGGCTGCACCACAATCTACAATCATAGATACTCTTTCATTTCTTTTCCTTCCCATAAAATCTCTTCAAGCTTCCTTTTAGTGTTTTCTTTTTTTCCATTTTCTATACTAGTTCGTGTTTGAGAACTTTTACCTCTTAATTCTCCAGAAGGAATAACAAAATTAATTCTCAACTTAATTATTCCATTTGGAAAAAAATGAAAAAAAAACTAAAATTATTCCACAACATAACTCTATCACTTTCACACTTCACTACAATAGAATTGAAAAACAAAAATTAAATAAATAAAAAACTTCCAAAAGGTTCCAACTATTTCTGATGCCTGAGATTATTTTTTAAAAAAAAAGGTAACCGAAATCAAGCATGTCTGGAAATTTGAAATTGAATCCCCTAAAGCCCACTCACCATTCGTATACTCGTCAATTGGATTTCGTCTCAAGTGCATAAATGCAGCTCCATTTTAAGCTTTTCAGACGTTGAGCCATGCTTTGTTCTGCTGCCACAGTTTCTCCATCATTGCGAATTTGCTAACTGTAGGGCTTGCATAAACCGAGAGAAGGGAGGGAATTAGAAAGTCTTCATACCAAAATTGCAGTAACCCATATCTCAATCAAACCTAAAAGTAACCAAAATCAGTGATGAAAATTGAAAAGGAAAGAAGGGAATTAGAAATTACCACAACTTTGGTGGCTGAAGCGACGAGAAGATGACGGCACCCAACTGAATCCGGAGAGAACAATGAAAAATTAACAAGAAGAGGGAAAAAGAGGTTTGAGAGAAGGGAGGGAATTAGAAAGTCTTCATACCAAAATTGTAGCAACCCATATCTCAATCAAACCTAAAAGTAACCAAAATCAACGATGAAAAGTGAAAAGGAAAGAAGGGAATTAGAAATTACCACAACTTTGGTGGTAGAAGCTACGGGCAGATGACGGCACTCAACTGAATCTAGAGAGAACAATGAAAAATTAACAAGAAGAGGGAAAAAGAGGGTTTGGTACTTGAGGAAAATGAAAAATTAGAGGGAGGGAGAGGAGGGCGTGAGAGGGATATGAGAGGGAGGAAAATTTTTGTTTACCGCGCTGAATTTAAGTAGATGCGGTCTTAAAAATCGCCTCAAGATAGAGGCAGGGGAGGAGTTCCGTGTTTTGTAGAGGCAGTTTTGAAAACCACCTCTACAGAACCGCCTTCATAGGTTACTTTTTTTGTAGTGTTTGACTCTATTCCTCGGTGCCCGTAAAAGGGTAGCTTATAGGTTAGAGATTGGGTATAGTTTGAAGCATGGAAAGATAGTGAGTAATCAATATAGGATTCACCACTCCTTAATAGGAGAGTATATCCCTTTATGGCCACTTGTTGGAAATATTAACTCATAAATCTTCTGCAGAAGTGATAGTATAACTCGGAAGTAGTTTCAAGGTTATACATCATGGAGAGTTATATTTCTGGAACAAGAAATTATAAATTAGTCTTTTAAAAGTATGCACTATACTTTTAGACTAATTGGGATATAGTGTGGTGAAAGGATATTAATTACATGGTAACATTGTCATTGAAGGGTATGATCTACCATATGACTTTCCTATTCACTTGGGTGGTCATGATGCATTACTAGACGCCACTCATGATCTATAAGTATAAATTGATTAATTAGTGAATTAATGATAAATTAAAAGTGTTTAATTTATCTAGCTCATTTAGTGAGTTATAATTTATACTTATTGCCAATGTGAATGGAACCTAATGGGTCACACACATAAAGAACAAAATCTTTGGGTTAAAATGTAATTAAGATAAGTATGAGATACTTATGGGGTTAATTTATGAAATAAATTAACTTAAAGGACTTGTTTATAAATATTCTAAGTCTTACAGGAAATTAGTTTCCTAAAAGAAATAAAGTAACTAATTGGTTTCCTTATGGAATAGATTTCCTAAAGGAGAAGGATTAGCTTAAAGTAAGTTACCTAAACCTTCTTGGTTTTCAATTAGCTTTATTTCCTAAAAGACTAGAATACTTCCTCTATAAATAGGTTCATGCTTTGACTCTTGAAATATATTTGCAACACAAAAGAAAACTAGTGAGAGAAAATTGAAGAAAGAAAAGACACGCCTCTTCCTCTCTTTCTAGGCGTCTCTCTCTCTCTCTCTCCTAAGGGTTAGGTTTTTCTTCTTCTTGTGTTCTAAATAATTCAAGGGAGCGAGCACTCAAAAGTCAAAGCAAGCAAGCCTACAAGGTTCCCAAAGAAGTTGTTCGTGTGGATATCGTTAGAGGCTCTACGCTTGGAGGGATTTTTCGTGGTAGATCTAACATCTTCTTCGAAGGATCTTTGCCTAGTAGCATAGGAAATCTTCTGTGCTTAAGGTAATCTTCATGCAAACCCCCTTGTTAATCATATAGATATGTCAAAGAGATCCATGGTTAAGGTAATAAATTTTTATTTTTCCGCTGCGTTACCTATGCTATTACCTTACAGGTGTTCTTTCCTGCAAAACTTCTAACACCTAAATTTAAAATTTCTATTTCTAGCTTGCTTTTAATCCCTTCGTTATTTTTAAACCTTTCTAACTATTTTGACATGATTTTGGCAAGTTTGTTCAACTTATTTACAATTATCATCCATGTTTCTTAGTTGTTCATTAGTTTGAACAATGTTTCACCTAATTACCTGTGTCTGACATGTAGATAGTAAGGATGTAATCGAGCTGAGTCATTTTTGGATATCACTATGCTCGATTTTGAATTTGATACATATAGGTGCTGCTCAAATTAGACTCAAGCTCGAATGAGTTATAAATTATGTAGCTTGAGCTTGAGCTCGAAGCAATATCATATTACTCGAGCTTGACACCAAAAAAAAATCGTGTGAGCCTATCGAGCTCGAGTGCTCGAGCGCCATGCTTGATAAGACTTAATTACACCCCACATGCTCGATAAATAAATATATATATTTATTAAATATATAATTATATTATGAACAAATATATAATAATTAAATAATTAACCATGCTCGAAAAGACTTGCCAAGCCTTTAAGCTTACAAATCCGATACTCGAATTCAACTTGTCAGACCAATCAAGCTGCTCAAACTTGACTCAAACTCAGTCAACTCAAGTTTTAGCTGAGTCCATGACCGAGCTCGTGAGCGACTCAATTCAATTATGACCCTAGTAGGTAGTTCCTAGCAAGCTCAATAACTCCTTTTTTTTTTTTGGCAAAACTCCGTACACGAGAGAGGATGTCACCCCTAAATTTTATTAAGAATAATAAATAAAAAGGAGGGGGGGTAAGCACCTTACCTCCATTATTACAAGATAATTTAGAATATAAATTAGGAATACTATTCCCTTTACAAAAATTGAAAAACCATCCTAATGACTTGCAGATCTTCAAAACTTGTGCAAAACTCTAATAGAAGGAAAGCCAAGACGATCAACTCTTACTTCCCCCGAGCAAGCTTACACAACTCGCTTTCATCACGGTAAATAGAAACTATAGATGACTTCTAACCCACATTTGACAAAAAATCAGCAAACCAATTAGCCTGTCTGTAACAATGAAAAAAGGAAACCAGATATGTAGAAAATTTAGTAAAAGCCTAAATCTCATGTTGAATAGACCATGGAATCTCCCAACTGCCCTTTAACATGTTAACCAAAGTGAGAGAGTCACACTCAATAATATTCAAATTAGTGAATCCTCTCTAGATGCAAAGTTGAACACCTAAAAGTATTGCTCGAGCTTCCGCTTGGATGCTAGTGGCAGCTCTAAAAGGAGCAGAAAAGGCAAAAACCATCTACCCATCTATATCCCTAAGAATACCACCACCTCCACTCATACCAGGATTCCATTTAGAGCAACCATCTGTGTTGAGTTTAAATGAGATGAGTTTTTTAATCCATCTAATAAATCTAATATCAGATGTTCTCCTCAAGTTTCTGACAAACGAATAAAAAAATGCCAAGAGGACCCTTCCACCTATTCTCGAGGGAAATGAAGCTAAAACAACAGGCGCAGGTCAGAGAAAATGATTGCTACCAGTTGAGAATCTTACTAACACTACCCTCATAATGAGCTTTCTTCTTGTACTTCCACAAATTTCAACAAATGAGAGAAGGCAGAACCCTTCATACAAACATAAGGTGCACATTCTTTGATTACTTAAACCACCACCCAGCTAGCATTGACCGAATGAGAGAACTCTTTCCCACCTCATATTCAGCTGCAAAGAAGCCCCAAACTAACTTTGCCAACTCACTTGTAAAAACACATGATTAACTGTTTCCTCCTTTGGACTAAAGCAACAATGACATCGCGAAGGTCCAAAGACTCCAAACCAATAGAGAATAATTGTGATATCCCACATCGGTGGGAACAAAAGAAAAGAAATAATATAGGACTCCTCTATTGCTAAAGAAATTCTGAGCTTTGCCTTCGCATGATTTAACCTCATTAGCACACCTCCTGGGAGTCATCACCTTCAAATTTAATTTCTCTTTCCTCAACCTCCTTTTCCGCTTCCCTCACATTATGAAAAATATCACCAAAAGGGGAAAGAGATAAGAAGGATCACGAGCCAAATGTACAACAGAAAGAGAAAAGGCCTCCACCACAGCAGCATTTAGGAGCACACGGTCAAGCCTCTTCCAAATTCTACCAGAAGCTTGGCCATTGTTACACCAAGTAAAGGACGAACCTAAAAAACCCGTATCAAACAACTCATGAACAGACAAGAACCCAAGGAAATCTGAAGCTTCAGCTGGGTTAAAAGGCCTTCCCCACGTTTTTCATGGGATTCCACCACCAAGTTAAAATCCCCATAGACAATCCAAGCTCTAGTAGCAAGTTTATCAACTAATCCTCCCAAAGCATCAACCTTTCCTCCATCGTGCACTTAGCATGGATAGCAAAAAGAACAAAAGAGCTAGGGAGTTGTTGGTGCTGAACTTGAACGGATAGATGTTGGTCACTTTCACCAGTCATTAGACATACAAACGAAAAATTATGGAACAACCAAAGAGAACCCATAGCATTTGTCATGCAACAATCAAAACCCAACTTAATACGAAAGGAAGAAATTAGCTACAAGTTTTGCTTAGGCTCACGAATTATCAAGAATTGAACACCATGCAAACGAATCAATTTTTTCAATTTTTTCAAATTTGGGGATTTAGAACTACCCCTGATGTTCCAAAAGAGTGACTTAATCATTGGAAAGAAGATGATAAGCATTTGAAGAGAGTTTTGTTCTTGACCTTAGTTCCTTATCAAATGGAAATTTGGCTCGAATGCCTTGCCCTTAACTTTCTTTTGCAACTGCCAAGCTTCAGCATTAAGACCTGGGTCCAAATTTTCAGCCATGGAAACATGATTCACCAACCCTTCAGCACTTTGAGTAGGGTACTGAGGCGAAAGATTACCAGCCATAAGTGGAAGCTCAATGCATTCATCTTCATTACAGTCAACTTCTTCATCTTTATTGTCACCAAGCAAGGACTGAGAAGAAACAACCCCAATGATAGGAATCCGTGGAGAAACTTGAAGGGCAGACACTAAGTTGGGAGTAGCTTGATGCGAATGAAGAGGACTACAATCCTTTGGAGAGGAAATTACACCGAAAGTGGAAGTGATTTACACATCAACAACAACCAAAACAATCCCAACCTGTCGATGAGAAGTTTGTACTGCAATGTGATCCACCACAGCAAGTGTCTAGTCCTCCATAGTAGATTGGGGTTGAACCTATATCATTGGAGGTTCAGCTAACACAAAAGATGTTGTTGCATGATGCTCAATAGGCTGTGCAGCCTAAGCGACAACAGACGACATAGCAGTACCCGCAAGTAGCAATGTAGAAGCATCAGAAGGCAACACAAATTGTTGGATTTCTTCAGGAACCGTAGCCTACTCAATTAGAGCAGCAAGCTTGGGTACATATACTGGCTTGCCCTTTTCCTTCATCGCATCACCCTTATGGCTCACACCTTCATCTTTAATAGCTCCAGAAACCAAGTCTTTTTTGCATTCATCCACTGAATACCCCAAGTGCCAGCATGATTGACAATAACTTGGTAATTTTTGGCACTAACGACTGTAAAAAACCTTGAGATTCCCCAGTAACACCAATCCAAACCCTATCCGAGAGTTGATGCATGAATCCACTTCCATACACACTTGAGTGACACTGGGACTAACCAATGAAGAAGTTGCACTATCAGTAAACAATGGCTTACCAACATGAGATACAATGGAAAACAAGCAATGCTTATAAAAAAGATGAACTGGAAGGTTTGGCAGAGAAAACCAAACAGGCACAACAGAGGGTTCCCATTCAACATGAACGGTTGAAGACCATCTAAAAATTCTTATTTGAAACTTTTCAATGCTCCATAAACCCCTTGTCCAGATTCTATGAAAATCAGATTCAAAATTCAATTGGATAAGAATGTGTCTAGCATCTATATGGCCAATAAAGAAAAATTCTTAAGATCAAGAGTATGAAAGAACTTGCGAATCTCCTCAATCTTCGGATGACCCCAAGAAAATTTTCCCACAAGTGAGAGGTAGAATGGATTTGATAATTTCTAAATGTCTTCTTTGGAGAAAAACACAGCTGGTTCACCTCTATGTGAAGATATCCGTTTAATGGCAATTGGTGAAGGGGCTGGGGCATTGAAGAGCTGTGAGAAAGATTTTTGCTAAGACGGGGATAAAAGAGGACTCGAGCAGGTTGCTAAAGGGCAGCCATGAAGGCTGCAGTGCAAGATGAAGCTCCAATGAGCAGATGAATTGTCAACCAAAAACTCCAGCCAGAATCGGGCAGCCAGTAGTGAATAATTCAAAATTCAAACATCGCACATTGTTAATACAAATAGATTAGCATATATGATGATATATGAATGAATTGTTGGAGAACAAATTCACGACTTGATCTACTTAGAGATTTTCATAAGGTTAACTATTTGAGTGTCAATGGTATAACCTCTATGTAATAGTAGTGTAAGTGATTCTTTGACTTGAAACCATAAGAGTATCTTTAGTGTGAGTTATTATGCTTTGACTTTATCAATCCATGATCAGTAGTTGGTTATGTGTACAATAGAAGTTGGGTATAATAAGAAACACAAATTGATAGTTTATAATCAATATAGAATTCACAACTCCTAAAACTAGGAGAGTATATTCCTATTGTGGCCACACTAATTGAAATATCAACTCAGGAGTGTTTGTAGACGAGTTAATAAAATTGTAAAAGGAGTTGAATTTTGAGAATAAGAAATAATAATAATTAGTTAGTTAAGAGTTGACATCTATACCTTATTCTTGTATTAATTTGGGATATAGTGTGAAAAAAGGATAATAATTACATGAAATTTGGTTATTGAATAGGTGAAGTAATAACTTGACTTTTCCTAATACTTGGGTGGTCATGATATCTAGCTAGATATCAATATTAATCTACAAATATAAATTAATTAATTTTGATTAATGGCAAATTAAAGTTGTTTAATTTATCTAAACTTAGAATCCTTGTGACTAAATTGACTTTAGTCAAAGTGAGAGTTTGTTGGTTATGTACTAAATTTAATTAGTTCTAAGATTATAATTTATATTTATTGCCAAGTAATTAGGAACCTTAAGAGCCACGCGCAATAAAACTAATTCTTGATTTAAATTGATTAAAATAATTATGTGATAAATATGAATTAATTTGTGAACTAATTAAACCTAAGGACTTATTAATAAATAGAGCAATTCTAGCAGTAAAAGAATTTTCTCTTGAAAGAAACTAAAAACTACCAAATATCTTATTTGATATGATATCTTATTATCGAATTCTTGTAAGACAAGAAGTTTTGAAAATTTCCTTCTATAAATAAGTCCCTAACAACACATAAGAAAACGATTGTAGAATATTCAAGTGATAAAGAGTTTTTCTTATTATTTAATTTTTTCACATTGGTGACGTGTCAAGTAAATCTAACATATTGACTTGGTATTGATCAGTCTTAGTGGGAATCCCAAGGTGGTGTTCGTGTGGATACCCTAGAGGCTAGACGCTTGTTCAGCTATGGTTGACACCGTTGCATCTTTGATCAAGTTGAATGTTTAATAACGTTATCAAAGGTACGTTCTCATTTTTGTATTCATAATTAATGATCTTAATTAAAAATCAATTTCAAATTCTGCTACGTTAGTTGTTATTGGTATATTAATTTACTAACAAACACAACCTCAAAAATACTCTTACCTCACCAGTCACACACACAAATGAGTCGCTCATACTTTACATGCAATCTTACTCAATCCCTCAACTCACACCCAAAACAACACAACACACAACTCATCTTCTCTAATCATTTTTAGACAACACTAATACACCCATTAGTCTTGCTTTTCTATTTTAAATCTTCATAAAACCTCAAAAGCCATAATCAACAACAACAGATCACCTTGATCAGCCACCTTACCATAACTCTTTCATAATTCACATTCTACAAAATTGATCCCATCCTCGCTCCATCATCCTCATCACTTCAACTCCTTCCTCTCACCACCAACACTCTTACCTACTAAACCAACACTCCACAGTGACAAGATCCACCAACACCATCCACTAGCAACACCACCCTAAACACAATATACACACAAACAAGCACACACCAAAACCCACATGCCTTACCACTGCAATACTTCTACACATCTGAACACACCTGGAGATGGGCTATAGACCTTCAAGCCTTGATTGATACTTATGAACTTTTTGAGGTTCCAAGGACGTCACCAATTCAAGTGGGGAAGAATGTCATGAGCCACTTTTCAGTTTGATTGCATGACTAAGTGGATGACTTTGAAGCACTAATTATGCTCCATTCATTAGGTCTTCCAAGTCCCTAAATGTTATTGACTTTACTAAACAAGTATGTACATGTTCACAGATAATCGCTAGGTTCGTTAATCAAATTTGCAATCTATTTCACAAACACTTGTCTATGTCTGTGTTCATACCAAATGCTATGGCAGTCAACTCATACATGATCTAGTGCAGTGTGCAAGTTCACACTTGAAGAACCAAATGTCAAACCCAACCTACTAAACAACCAACAAAGACTGGCTAACAGATTAGACAACATGATGACAAACTTCCCAGCACCCAAAAATCAATTGACAGGATCTAGAGGATTCGTCTGTTGGTAACCAGTCTTGATTTTTGCCAGGATGCATTATTGGGTGTCGGTTAATACTAGATGTACATAGACTAGTTTTCTCTTTTCCTGATAAAAGTATTGCACTTTGGACACCTAGGAATTTTTGTGTTAAGACGGCTAAATGGGTCTTAGTAAACTCAAGCAACATTAGCCAACTAAGTTGGCAATTGAAAAGGCTCAAACTCGTTATATGCTTTTTGCTTTACTATCATAATAGTTAGTACTCAATTATGTCCAATTTCATTGTGTGCCTAAAGCAGTTTTTGTGCTACAACTCCTTCTAATTACGAAAATTATGAGCCCAATGCAATGAAATTAATTAGGCTGAAATGACGTGTAGGACGTTGTTTGCCGCACAGTTCAATCTTGTTTATGCCAAACATACCCGTGAGTTGGAATTCAATATTACGAGTGCATATACATATGAATAACTAGAATGAAAAGTTTATAAAACTCCCCCCCTCTCCAGTCTTGATTTTTGCCAGGATGCATTATTAGGTGTCAGTTAATACTAGATGTACATAGACTAGTTTTCTCTTTTCTTGATAAAAGTATTGTCTACTATGGTCACCTAGGAATTTTTGTGTTAAGACAGCTAAATGGGTCTTAGTAAACTCAAGCAACATTAGCCAACTAAGTTTGCTATTGAAAAGGCTCAAACTCGTTATATGCTTTTTGCTTTACTATCATAATAGTTAGTATTCAATTATGTCCAGTTTCATTGTGCGCCTAAAGCATTTTTTGTGCTACAACTCCTTCTAATTACAAAAATTATGAGCCCAGTGCAATGAAATTAATTAGGCTGAAATGACGTGTGGGACATTGTTTGCCGCATAGTTCAATCTTGTTTATGGAAAACATACCTGTGAGTTGAAATTCAATATTACGAGTGCATATACGTATGAATAACTAGAATGAAAAGTTCATAAAACTCCCTCCCCCTCCACCTTCTCTCTCTACGCTTAGGAATAAGTTTTCTTCAATTTTTTTTGCCCTAGTGTGAAAGAGGTCTCGCGATGCGGTAGGTGGAGTTGAAAGTGTCTAAATGCACCCTTAATTGTGCAATCTCTCTCCCTTCAACCTGTTGTAAGTGGTGGTGCATGATCTAGTTTCGAAGACGCGTATACACGACAATTATGTATATATATTGAGCATTCTAGGGTTATCTAGACGAGTTAGTTATGCAACCAAGTGTTATTCATATTAAAGTTCTGATCGTACTAATCTTAGTGACAACTATGATTACTTTTATAGCCTTGAGGAGTCCTCTTACTTTAGTTCTTTGAGCTATGATTGTCCTCAATGTCTTCATCATTTTGAACAAGGTGAACATTAAAGAAACTTTTCACTTGCCTAACATGATTTTGTTCCCAAAGAGAATCCATCAGCTATAGAATTGTTGACTTTGGTTTCAAATGAAAATAATCAGGTAAACAAAGTTGAAATGGATATCAACATTTCTTTTGTATTTAGGAGTCCTGACTCAAGAAACAATGCATTCTCTAGCCTTTCAACTATAACCAAAAGAATTCTAGATATTTTTATAGCGGCTTGAACAAAAACGCACGAGACCATCCTCTCTAAATTGCATTAGAGGCGTAATGTATTTAATCATTTTTGTAGCCCCATGTATGACCCCATCGAAGGTTTTGACTTTTAGGTTGAAAGTTTTCATGTTCTCTGCAAAAATCAGCTTGTTAGAATGTAAACTAATTTTTGGATAGGGAAATTTTGGATGCAATAAACTTAAAGCGCAAGCTAACAACAATCAAAATGAACTTCCCAAAAAAAAGTATATTGCATATAGACTACAAAGACATTACACAAGATGTTACAAGTTTAAAAGATCTACATTGCCATAGCAGGATGATTTCAACCCATTTAGCGTGCAAGCACTGTTTCCTATTGAGTTAAATATAGTGGTTACAATACCCCAGCCATTAAGCCTACTAGAGGCGTTCAACAGGGAGATCCTGTCTCCTTATCTATATATCATCTATTTAGATGTAGTTGTTAGAAGTCTTAATCTGGTAGCTTTGGAGAAAGAAATCATCCCACTTAGAGCTTCCCATAATGGTCCTCCTATTCCAATACTTAGCTTTGCAAACGATTGCTTTCTATTTATACATGCAGACCCCAAATCATGCTTGCTGCAATACCCATTTAATCATTACCAAATTCAATAAAGCATCTGGAGCTATGTTAAATAGATAGAAATCCTCATTGTACTTTGCTCGTTGCCCGTCTGTTAGGAAATCAATATGCCAAAACAATTTGACACAATAGAATTTAAAATTAATATCTAACCAGAATCATTGATTATTTATACAAAATCAAGAATGTACTTTTTTGTGACATAAGTAAACAAATTAATCTAATCAAAGATACGCAATGTCAACTATAGCCGCACACGTGTCCAGCTTCTAAAGTATCCACACAAACACCTTTTTAAGATCCTCATCAAGATTGATCATACCAAGTCAATATGCTAGATTCACTTGACATGTTACAAACATGAAGAAAATTTTATAAGGAAAAACTATTTCTTTCTCTCTCTCTCTCTAATTTTCTATCATTTCATATGATGTATATCGTATCAAATCTTAGTGTTAGGACTTATTTATAGAGCAATAATTAAGACATCTTATCCAATAAGAACTTGGTAATAGGTAACCCTTACCTATTAGAATATCTTACCAAAATAAGATATTTAGTAGGTTTTAAAATTCTTTCACTTCTATAATCCCTTTATTTATCAATAAGTCCTTAAGATTAATTATCTCACAAATTAATACCATAATTATCACTTAATCATTTAAATCAATTTAATCTAAGAATTAGTTCTTTTGTATGCAACCTTTTAGGTACCTAAACACTTGGCAATAAATATAAATTATAATCTTAGAATTAATTGGCTTTAATACAAAACCAACAAACTTCCACTTGGATTAAAGTTAATTTAGTCACAAGGATTCTAAGATTGGATAAACTAAACAACTTTAATTTATCGTTAATAAAATTAATTAGTTTGTATTTATAGATCAATATTGGCCTCTAGCCAGGCATCAAGACCACTCAAATGTCAGAAAAGTCAAGTGATCAACTTCACCTATCCATAAATCAGATTCTATGTAATTATCATCCTTTCACCATATTATATCCCAAATTAGTACAAGAGTAAGGATATAATGCCAACTCTTGATGTACTAATTATTATTTTTTCTTGTTCTCGAAATTCAACTCCTTTTTCAATAAATTTAGAACTTTTCTAAATTATTGATTCGTTTGTAAACATTTTTTAGTTGATATTTCAACGAGTGTGGCCACAATAGGAATATACTCTCCTACTATTAGGAGTGGTGAATCCTATATTGATCATAAACTATCAATTCGTATTTCTTAGAGAAAATTACAATTTTAGTACCAAATATTTGAAGCATCAACAATTTCAGTCCCAAAAGTTTGGACAAAAGCAAATCTAGTACCAAATGTTTTAATTTTTTAGCACATTTAGTCGTATTGACTAGTTTTCTCAAAAGTTTATCAGAATTTGATCACGTGAAACTCACATGACGGTAACAAAAGTTTTCAAAAAGTATTAAAAATAAAAAAATTTTAATTGCTATAATTTGTAATTAAAAGCGCACACACAAATGCACTATCGAAGCAAATTTTTTTTTAGTTTTATCTGCTTATTTATCATTTATGAACTCAAATTAATGCCTTTAATTACAAATTATGGCAATTAAAATTTTTTCTTTAACCTAATTCTTTTTAAAAAAATTTTTAATTAGTACATGAGTGTCACGAAACTAGATTTCGATAAGATTTTTGTAAAACTGGTCAATAGGAGTAAACATGCTAAAAAATTAAAACATTTGGTACTAAATTTGCTTTTGTCCAAATTTTAACAACTAAAACTGCCGATGGCCCAAACATTTGGTACCAAAATTGCAATTTTCTCTATTTCTTATTATACCCAATTTCCACAGTACATATGGCCGATTATGGCTTGTGGACTAATAGAGTTAAAGTACAACAATCCATACTGAAGATACTCTTATGATCTCAAGTTAAAGGAACATTTACACTACTATCACGTAAAGATTATTATACCATTGACACTCAAATAGTTAACCTTATGGGAAATCTCCAAGTGGATCAATCCAATGATTTTGTTCTCCAACAATCCACCCATATATCATCATATATGCTAATCTATCTGCATTAACAATGTCCTTTATATTGTTAATACTATAATTAGGGATGCTTTAAGAATAATAATAAATATTATTTTAAGGACATTATTATAATTTAAATACACAAATACATATGATAAAAACCATATCATTTTATTGCATAAACAACAACCAGACAAATAGTTTGTTAGATTACAAATCAATCTCCCACTTCAACTAAAACCAATCATTCATATACTCTATACTGAATGAATATACAGGACTATCATATTTCTTTTGGGATAATGCTTTAGTCAATGGATCAACTACATTTTCCTCAGGGAAAAATCTCATCATCTTTACATCATTTTTACCAATTATTTCATAAATAAATGGTACAGCTAAAATACTTGTTTGGATCATAGATGAGACCGTAAGTTCAATAACAAACTTCTAGATCCAACTCAGCTTCTAAAGCTATAAAGTACTTGGCCTTTGTTGTAGAATCTATTGTAGTGTCTAGCTTAGAACTTTTCTAACTAACAATACCACAATTCAACGTGAACACAACTATAGATTATAGTCTATTATCATTCTTAAATAATTTAAATATTTACATCTATAAACCCATATACTTCTAAAGTGTGAACTCCATAAATCAAGAATAATCCATTAGTTCCTTTTTAAGTACTTTAGAATATTCTTGATAATTAAATATTTACATCTATAAATCCATATACTTCTAAAGTGTAAAAGCCACAAATCAAGAATAATCCTTTAGTTCCTTTTTAAGTACTTTAGAATATTCTCGACAACTATCCAATGACACTCTCCAGAATTAGGTTGATATTTGCTCATAACACTTAGAGCATACGAGACATTTGGTCCCATACATAGCATAACATACTTTATAGATCTTGTTACGAAAGCTTAGGGATCTTTTGCATGATACAATGCCAGTGGGAGTCTTAGAACACATGTCTCTCGAAAGGATAATTTCATGTTGCACAGAACCCCTTCCTTTGATTATTCCATGCTAAAATTCTTTAGTATCTTGTCTATTTATGTAAATTGAGAGAGAGCAAATAATCTCTTAGATCTATCTCAATAGATCCTAATTTTCAATATACGGGTTGCGTCTCTTAAATTTTTCATGGAGAAATTCTTGGATAATGATGCATTTTACTGTATGCTACGTAGGTATATGGCTTCTTTTAACAACAATATATCGTGCACATAAAGTATTAAGAAAACACATAGTGCTCCCTCTCACCCTCTTGTATAAACAAGACTTGTCTTCGTTTTTTTAGAAAAATCAAACTCTTTGATCATTTCATCAAAATAAATGTTCTAATTTCTTGATTTGTAAGTAATCATATTACCATCCATAGAAGTCTTTCTTTTAAAGATCCATTTGCACCCTAAGGGCTATTTTCCTTTCGGGTGACTCAACCAAGTTCTATACTTTGTTATAGTACATGGTATCCATTTTGGATTTTATAACTTTATGCCACTTCAAGGAGTTTATACTAGACATGGCCTCTTCCTAGCAAATAGAACCGTCATCAATTATGACTAGCACATCATTGCTTTCACTTGTGAGAAATCTGTATCTCTCAAAAGTATGACGTATTATACAAGATCTATGAAGATCTTGTGTAACTTGAGCTTTTGAATGTGCCTCATCAACATGTGGCTTAAGCTTAAGTTCCAGTTGTTGATTATTGTTAGTTTGTGGTTTTTGAATTTCTTCAAATTTTACTTTACTTCCACTGCTTCTTTCGAGAATAAACACTTTTCCTAAAAGGACAGCGTATCTTGAATCAAACATCTTTCTAAAGGGGATTGTAGAAGTAGCATCCTAACTTTCTTTAGAATATCCCACAGACAAATATTTATAAGACTTAGTCTCAAATTTATCTGATGTGATCGGCTTCACAAAAGTAAAACATCTCCAAATTCTCATGTGACTAAGAATTAGTTTTTTATCATACCATATCTCGTATGGAGTGGCATCAACAGTTTGTTTGGAACTCAATTGAGTGTATGGGAGATGGTTTCTAAGGCAAATTACTAAACCTAGATTAGAAGTATAACATAGCTCATCACGGAATGTACCATATCCAATAAGATACAATTCTCCTCTTTCAAACACACTATTCAATTGTGGTGTGCATAGTGGAGTCCACTAAGGAAAAATCTCATTCTTCTTTAGATATTTTGAAACTCGTGAGTGAAGTATTCTTCACCTTAATCACATCTTAGTATCTTAACACTTTTGTCAAGTTGTTTCTCTACTTCAACTTTAAAGACCTTGAACTTTTCATAGGCTTCAGATTTGTATTTCATAAAATACATTTAATAATATTTAGAATGGTCATCCGTGAAATTGATGAAGTATGGATCAATATTGGGCTACAAATATCAATGCATACAAGCCCAAGAAAAATCACTAGTACATTTACCGTTCCAATAAAAAGTGTCTTGGTCATTTAAACAAGTAAATAAGATTCACATATCTCATAGAATTCATAATCGAATGAGTCCAAGTATACATCTTTATGTAGCTTGGATTTATATTTTTTATTTATGTGGCCAAGTCTAAAATGCCAAAGATAAAATTACTTCAAAATATCAAGTTTTGTCTCTTGATGTCTATGGTGAGAATGGACTTATCAAAATCTAAAATATTTAAGCCATTGTTTATTAAACTAGTACTACTTAGAACACCATCATGCAAAAAGAACAACATTTATTCTTTTAGGTAACGGTAAATCTATCCACATCTAATGCAAATGTAGATATTATGTTTTTAATAAGCACTAGAATATACTAGCAATCCTTTAATTTTAGAATAAGCCCAGTTGGCAAAGAGAGTATTTAAATCCCTACGGCTAATGTAGCAACTCTTCCTCTCTACACATAGTTTAACTTCTTCTTTTGCATATAATTTACTATTCTTATGATTTAGCATTTTTGTGCAAATATGGGATCTACATCCGGCATCTAATACTCGAGAGTTTTAATAAATAGATAATTTTATCTCAATCATAAACATATTAGAAGTCAAAGTTTCACTTAGCCTTATTGACTACTAAGTCTTAAGATGAGCCGTACAATACCCTTTCCCATACCAATTGTTTTGGATTGGAAACACATGCCTATAGACTCGTAAATTTTGGTCACACATTTAAATTTTGTCATGGCTATTTGGTTCTTCTCAAAACTAGCCTTGGACTTTTCCTTGACAAGCAATAATGTGTCTGTTGATTCCTTGACAGATACCTATGGATCCTAGATTGTGTATCAAACAACTTTTATGATACACAATCACGAAGAACATCCATCATATTATGCTGATTTTGTAGCTTAGAAATCATATACGATATGACTTTATATTTATGCAATAAACAAAATCAAAATAAAATTATATATATGGACATAAAATTTTGGTTTTGCTCCCACTATTTTATCCAAATCAATATCCCTCATAATTGATTCGAGAATTTTCATAAAATTCTTAGTGGGCTAGGATCCCATTTTAATTATTTTTAATCTTGAGTTAGCTCAACAAATCAAAAATAATTTTAACAGGTAGGTAACAATTACCAATTATAACTTTTGTAACTTCCTAGATAATTAGGTATCAACTCTTGATACACATATCACATGTGTCTCCTAACTCCTTGCCTCAAAGACACATGAACTTGAGTTAGCTCAACAAATCAAAAATAATTTTAACAGGTAGGTAACAATTACCAATTATAACTTTTGTAACTCCTAGATAATTAGGTATCAACTCTTGATACACATATCACATGTGTCTCCTAACTCCTTGCCTCAAAGACACATGAACTTGAGTTAGCTCAACAAGCCATGACCCTTTAGTTAAATCAAACCCATTATTCAGATATCACATCTTATGGTATAAATATATTCTAGGTAGAATAATATTGAGTTAGCTCAACAAGTTATCCGAACAAGAACTGTTTAAATTATAATAGTGGAAGGCAACTATTCATGATGTAATATATTTTTCTTTTGTTAAATCATAACCATTATTCAAACATCATACCTCATAGTAACAAATATTCTTGGTAGAATAACTTTGAGTTAGCTCAACAAGTTATCCTAACAAGAATTATTTATACTATAATAATGGAAGTGATCTATTTTTCTTTTTTTATTTTTGAGGGATAAATTATGGTCTCATCATGCACATATATTATGTATGAAATAAATATTTGATCAAATAAAGCATACAATATGCAATAAAATAAATCATATTATTTTGTCAAATATAAAATTCACATATGATATGTCATTCTTATAAAATAAATCTCATTCTTTTATTAAATATAAATAAGATATATTATTCAAATAATCACATTAAAAGAATATATAAAATTTCAGTCATGAATCTATATGCATGTTAATTCTAATTTCATTAGAATTGATTTAATTGAATAACTTGAGAAGTTTTTGGGTCAAAACATTAAAACAAATATTTATGTGGGCCAACTAATAGAGGAAGAAAGAAAAACAAGGGCCAATTAGCAAAAAGGAAAACTATTTCCTTTTTATGGCACAGTCAAATGTGCCTGTTTGACCAGACAACGCCGTTTGTTTGGGGAAAAGTATACAATACACCACGTGCATTGTCACGTGGTGTACTAGAACCAATAATTTATCGCCATGTGGCAATGGTGGGCCATACCTTGTATTATTTGGCGATGTGTGATTGGTTCTAGTGCACCACGTGGCACGCCACGTGGCGCGCGTGGTGCACGCAATACTCACTCGTTTGTTTGGTGACTAGTGTGGATCAAACCACACTAGTTGACTGGAGGTGATTTTCTTTTTTTTTTTTTTTTTAATTGGGAGGTCTCAAACGACGTTGTATTTTGGGTTGGATTTCTAACCCTAATCTTGCACCGCGACCCCTCTCATCTTCTTTCTCTTTTCCGCTGATCCCGTTGGCCAACTCTCTGGCCTTTGTCCAGCCAAATCTAACCTTAATCCCTTCGGAGCTTGTCTCATCCACCCACGGCAAGAAACACTTTCTTCACCATTAGCGCTCCGGCGAAGGTTTCAATCTGGCAACGCATCGGATCTAGCCAACTACCTTTTTCAGTTTTGGATCCAACAACTTTTGACCAGTCCTAGCCAAATCTTGATCGCATAGGGATCATTGTCGCGGCCTGCTTGGATCTTTATCTGGCTGTGCTTTCAGTCACTACTATCTTCACAACTCGCGACGTCAAATCCAACTAGATCTGGTCGATCTAATTTCAGGCCAATAAAACCTCAGCCGGTGATTCTCTACTGTGACCAAAACAATTCTGGTCACCAACAGAACCAATCTGGTTGTGTGTGGGTTTCGCCAGGCTAAGTGACCAAAACTTTTCTTTGTCGCATCCGGCTCGACGTTGGCTCCGAAAGCGGCCAGATTTGATTTGGCACGCATGACCGGATGCAGCACCGTTTGATTATCATGCCAGAATGATTCCAGCAGCTTTGACCCACATTTTATTCTTTTTCAATTTTATTTTAATCCAAAATTCTAGAAAAAAAAAAAGATTTTCAAGAATTTTTTTTAAATAATTATGAACCGTAACCGAAGTAAAATTCCAGAAACAATTTTCAAGAATTTTAGAAATTATTTTTTGTCAAAACACAAATTTTAGAAAACTAGTTTTTTCAAACAAACTTCATTTAATGTTCTATTTATTTTGAAGCAAATTTTCAAAATAAAACTTCTTAAATTCATCAATTAAATCACATATACATATGATTAATTATTCCTGATAACAAATTATGCTATGCACAGATAATCAAAACACGATGCTCTGACACCATTATTAGGAAATCAATATGCCAAACAATTTGACGCAACGGAATTTAAAATTGATTTCTAGCTAGAATCATTAATTATTTATACAAAATCGAAAACGTATTTTTTCGTGACGTAAATAAACAAATTAACCTGATCAAAGATACGTGATGTCAACCACAATTGCACACATGTTTGGTTTCTAAGGTATTCACATAAACACTTTCTTAGAATTCTCATTAGGATTGATTAACACCAAGTCAATATGCTAGATATATTTGATACGTCGCAAATGTGAAGAAAATTATATAAAGAAAAATTATTTTTTTCTTTCTAATTTTCTAACATTTCATATGATATATATCGTATCAAGTTTTAGTGTTTAGGACTTATTTACAGAGCAATAATTATGATATCTCGTCTAACAAGAGCTCGGTAATAGGTAAATCTTACCTATTAGGATATCTTACCAAAATAAGATATTTAGTAAGTTTTAATTTCCTTCAAAAGGAAATTCTTCAACTACTATAATTCCTCTATTTATCAATAAATTCTTAAGATTAATTATCTCACAAATTTATCTCATAATTATCACATAATTATTTAAATCAATTCAATCCAAAAATTAGTTCTTTTGTGTGTGATCCTTTAGGTTCCTAAATACTTGGTAATAAATATAAATTATAATCTTATAAAAAATAGGCTTTAGTACAAAACCAACACTTTTCATGTCAAACAATGAGTTAGAGCTGAATTCAAAATGAGTTATATGAGAGGGATAGAGAAATATCTTGGATTGCCACTGTTTTTTAATGGTAGGAGGAAAGAGGCGTTCCAACATGTACCGGATAAGGCAGTCCAAAATTTGAATGTTTAGTATTCAAAATCTCTTTCAAAAGAGGGGAAAATAGTCTTAACTCAAAGTGTTGTAGCAAATCTTGGGTCTAATGCGATTGTGATGCCCCATATTTAGTCCCACATCGGTGGAAAGAAAAGAAATGAGTTAGTAAATAATATCTTGAATTTGGAATTATTAAATAATTTGGCTTAATTATTTTGAATCCGTGATTTAAAGCTCAAAAGTTATTAGGCCAGCCTAGACCTGGGATGTTACAAATGGTATCAGAGCAAATCTCGTGTGGTCTCTGCACGGGGTAAAACTGGGTCTATGGTATTAAGCCGTGACTACGCAAAGAAGTGAAGGAACTAAGTGCTCTGGGAACTAAGTGCTACGTCGATTTAAGAGCGAGAGTCACCTCTAGAGCCCGTATGAGCCACCTCTAGAATCCGACACAATCGAGTGGACGGTCCGGATATAAATTGGACTTTGTGAGGACGCAAAGGCCTAAAAGGAGGGATGAATGTAATGTCCCATATTTAGTCCCACATCGGTGGGAAGAAAAGAAATGAGTTAGTATATAATATTTTGGATTTGGTCTACTAAATAACTTGGCTTAAGCATTTTGAGCCCGTGGTTTAAAACTCAAAAGTTATTAGGCCTAGTCCAAACCCGAGATGTTACAGCGATGAGCTCCTTTGTCCTTCCGTCTAGTGTAAAAAATAAACTGCATTCCTATATGAAGGGATTGATCTGGAGCTCCACCTCCACCCGGAAATCACCTTTGCTAGTCAGCTGGAGATTGATAAACCAACCGAAAAATTGGAGTGGGTTAGGAATTCGAGACCCACAGCTATTCAATATGGCTTTGCAAATGAAAAAAGGTTGTCGTTTGATTCACAATTCCGAATTTTTGTTTTACCAAGTTTTACCAGCAAAATGTTTTCCCCGTGATCCTATTTGGAAAAGTTCTATCAAACTTACGGATTCAGTTGGCATGACTGATGGGTTAGAGACTTCCTCCTCATTGATCAAGGCTGTGACTCTATATCCCCTTCTCTATTGACATTAACAGTAGGAAATCATATAGACTCTTATACCCATTCCTGAAATCTGAAACCCATCAAAAACCTTCTGCCACCCAATATAATGCTTCAAATTAAGAGTATAATAGTTCCAAAATTTGTTCTTCCACATAAACTTGTTTGGAAGATTGCTCCTATTGGTCAATTTTCAACCAAATCTGCATATAAGTTTTTATTACAAAATAACAGTAACATATTCTTTCCACAGCTTCTTTCGTATAGAATATGGAAATTGCCCCTGCCTTCAAAAATCAAAGTATTTCTGGGGCAAATGGCTCATGATAGGCTGCCAATAGCAACGATTCTAGCACCAAGAGATATCATTTCATCTCCTAAGTGTAATAGATGCAACGAGGCAGATGAAAATCTACCCCATCTTTTTTTCCATTGCTCTCCAGGTAAACAACTACGAAATCTTCCTCGCACTTGGTTGAGTTCACACCTCGCTCTCGTGTGCTCAAAAAGTTTCGTGTCAAAATGGGAATCGGAAACTGCCCATCGTTGACGTTCCTTTACGGGTTCTCTGGCGCAATAGAAACCAAATGATCTTAGAAACCAAATGATCTTTCATTGTACAGACCACCCGGAGGAAAGTTCAGAAGTACGAGCAGAAGCCCTTTTTACCAGTGTCTTTAGAAATATAACATTACGGACAAATAAAAGCCCAAGTTTCAGCTTCCGAGAGATTGGAAGGTGCCCCCCACACGGATGGGTTAAGCTAAATACAGATGGTTCTGTTATAGCCGAGTGGATATGGCAGGATTATTTCATGATCAAGCAGGATCGTCCCTTGCAGCCTCTTGCAAGAATTGTGAAGTAAGATCCAACAATGCAGCAGAACTAATGACCATCGATAAAGGATTAATTTTTGCTGTACAGCTTGGTTATAACATATTAATACTTGAAACTGATTCTGAACTTCTCTTTCATGAGCTGTGCAGTGGAACACAGAACATCCATCAAGCAGCTCTACTTCAAGATCGCCAAAGCTTCTTCCACTCTTTACAGAGTCTCCAAATTCACTTCATCTACTGTGAAGGAAACCAACAGATCTTTTGTCTAAATATGCATGCAGCCTTGAAGCGCTTCAGGATAATGTGTATCTTTGTCCTCCCTACTTTCTTAATGAAGAGTTGCAGCATGACCAGAAAGATTCCAGTGTGTCTAGAATTGGTCTCTTTTCACTAGTTAATACGCATGTGGTCGTGAAGTTGCAGAATGAGGAAAGAATGCCTCTGTAGTAATTTGGTTAAGTTTGGTTTATATAGTGCAGACCATGATGTATGATGTTTTGTATTAATATCTCTCGCCAATAATTTTTAACTTAAAAAATAATTCCATGGCAGGCACTTTCAGCCTCTTTCAAGAAATTGATATTAACATAGGTTGCTTTTCAGTAACTTGGAAAATTTTATACTGTAGATAAGACAAATTACATTCACATTTACCCAACAGCAATGACCAAACAAAGCACTTAGTTGACCCCAGCGAAATTTAGATTCCCAAAATTGCCCACATGCCTAAACTGTCACTTACTAGGATCTAAAAAAGACTGGAATTTACAAACACAACCCTAGCTGAAATCTAAGTGAATAATTAACTGTTGAAGCTAGTGAACAAGGCGAGTATTACCAGCTCATATGTCGTATGCCTAATGAAAGCTAATCATCTACCTCAAGGCATCCAGCAAGAAAAAAAGCTCCGTCCAGCTACGAGGATGACAAGTTCAAGGAAGCACAAAATTGCAATATGCTAGACATCTTCAAACAAGGTTGAGTGACCTTCGCTTTGGCTGAAGAAAAACAAAGACTCCACGTAAGAAAATCCCATTACCAAATCAACTCAGAAAACGAGAAGAAACTCATACAACATCACTATTAGCAGTACTAGTGCACCAAGAAGAAAAATAATAGGCTGAGGGGGCAGGGGAAAGGTAACATAAGCACTAACTTTGATTCTCAATTATCCTCTGATCAATCCAAAGAGAAGCATTAAATGCACAAGCGTTAGATCCATATTGCAGATAAGATATCATCACGTGAAGTTCAAAAGAAAGAGACACAATGGCGAATATTTGTTAAAGAACAAATTATACCTATGTAATGCATTTGTTTTAAATTGTCAATTTACTTCAGTCATGTGACATAGCACGTGGTAAATTGGATTTTCATTGAGAATCCACAAACAGTCCAAGACAAGTTTAACAGATATGGAAACCAGAATATTTATTTGCTTCAACTGCTTTTGACCTTTGGAGAGAGTCATGATAATCAGGTCCAAGTCAGGTTAGGTACCATGCATTCCCATTTTGCTACTACCCTGAATTGATGCCATTCCTAGGTGCTTTCAGAGTTGGTATATGCAGCCTGAGGGGTTGAAGGTAAAATTGTCCCATATCAAATAACATCTAGCAAATAATATAAGTATATAAAGACAATTAAGTATAAAAAGTCCTAAAACCAAAGAAAGTATTGACAATTTCCATTTCTCAACAATTTCCATTTCTCACCACTAATAAGAAGGGGAACAAGTCTCAAGTCTAGCACTGAGAAACAATAACAAAATATGGCAAAGATATAGAAAACAAGAAAAATCATGAAATAACTAAGAACCATTGACTTTTGGTTAGATGATAAAATTGGTAAACATTAAGCTACAACGAGATCCTATTATTTGTGTCCGATCTAAGAAAGAAAGATGAGACATCCTGACCAATTACACAAATGGCCCAAAGTGCAACAGAATATACAGTAAGGATACATGTTCAACCAGAGAATTACTGCTTCAATAATATAACCAGAATTACCACAAACACAGGCATAGACTTTATTCACTCTCAATGCTTCATGATGGATAAAGTTTTTGGTTCAAAAGTTAAAGTTTTGTGAATAAAAGATGTCACTTACATATTTCTTTTCAACCTCTTGAAGAAATTTCTCAGGAAACTCAATGTAGTCAATACAGTCTTTCTTTACTGTTGCAACAAGCTCTTTTTCACCAGCCTTTTCAAGATTCTTCATCAAAATCATGAATGTTAACTTGTCAGGAGCACAACCTGATGCCTTCATCGATTCGTACATCTCCATGGCCTTGTTTATCATTCTGACACGGAAATATGCTCCAATAATCTCAGTATATGTTCTGGGGTCAGGTCTTAAACCATCTTTGTCTATTTCAAAGAAAAGTTGTTCAGCAATTTCAATCATGCTGTTCCTTCCCAACATCAGGATCATGTCATTAAAAAGTGAGATATCCGGTTCATACCACACTTCTTTTCTCACAAAATTAAACACCTGAGTCATGATTGCTTTTCAGATACAATGCACATTTCAAAGGAGAGGAAGCAAGATAAACTAAGTGAATATGAAAATGTGAACCCTGAATTTGTTTAACATATAGTCTTGCTCTAAAAGCACAGGCCTTTTGAACTTTTAGCATATGGCAAGATGTACAGTAGGCTCAAGTTCCTTTTGCAGATGATATGAAGTTTGAAAAAAAGATTTCATGTTCATGATCTTATTCAACTATACAACAATATCGCATGCAACCAACCAGAGGACAACCATCTTTTATATACAACCCCATTTTTATAGGATTATGGACCTTTATCGGGAACATCATGAGAAACATTTATCTGGAATGTGAGGATACAACAAAGAAATAATTAAAGTGCCATCCCCACTAGTATATAGTTGTCTATCCAATTTGATCTTCATGAATTTTCAGATCATGTCACTTTTTCATGAATAAATTCGACATGCATGTCTTTACTCCCAAGCAGACTAAGAAGTTTGGCCAACCTCTAATTCAATATTTTCCAATTCTCTCTATTCTACAGTTCAGCAAAGTCATTACCACTCTCATTCCTAACAAGCCATGGAGACCTTCTGCAACCTCTACATCACCAAGTTGGGTTTACACTTTCAAATATTTCCTTTTCTCTCTTTGGGTACATAAGTGATGCATCCATCGTTAAGTATTGTAAACATATGTAAAACAATGAAGGAACAGATTATTATAACAAGATTCATAAAAAACTTCACTTTTGCCATCTAGGATACATCTATCAATAGACTGTCAGGGGCACTCATGGAGAAAAAATTTAGGAGCCTATGGCTTCAAGCAGGAGACAGTAACACCTCGTTCTTCCATAAAATGGCAAATGCACACAGAAGGATCAGCCACATAAACTCCATTACCATTTATGGTATATACCTGGAGGATATGAAGCAAAGTAAGGGCAGTGTAGTAAGCTTTTATAAAAATCTGTACACAAAGCCTTTAATATGGAGACCAAGAATTGACAATCTGCCTTCAGACTCAATTAACAAAGAAGACAGCAGATAATTGGTTAAGGAATTCACTGAAGAGGAGGCCTTAAATGCCTTGAAATCATGCAATCATGATAAAGTTCCAAGGCCAGATTGCTTCTCAATGGCCTTTTGGCTACATTGCTGCAATATAGGTTAAACATGAATTATCTGAGCTTGTTCGTTACTTTTGGGAGACCAGGAAGTTTGAGGAATAATTTAATGCAACTTTATTACACTAATCCCCAAGAATCATGAAGCTGAAAGTATCAAAGAATATAGACGAATGTATCTACTTGGGTTGGGTTATCAATAAGATCCGCTCCAAATCATTGACCTTGAGACTCAAAGTTGGAGTAGAACAGGTTATATCCAACAACCAACATGGTTTTGTTTAAAGGCCGACAAATATAAATGCTGCCCTTATTGCAAATAAATGGGTTAGTACCACGCAAGCTTGACTTAGGAAAAGACTTTGCTCATGTCAATTGGTATTTCTATTTTTACCTCAAAAGAAGAATGGGGTTTCCAGAAAAATGGCTGCAATAGATTCATTTCTACATATCAACAGCCAACTTTTCTATTTTGATCAATAGTAGCCCAGTGGGCCTTTTCAAAAGCATTAGGGGGTTGAGGCAAGGTGACCCACTCTCTGCTTTCCTTTTTGTCATCACAACGAAAACTTTCAGCGGACTCAGCAGTTGAATGGAGTCTGAGATCATTCCAGGCTTCAGTAATTCAAACAGAGAAAGTGAAAGCCTACATGTATCATATTTGCTATTTGCAGAAAAAGCTCAAGAATCCAAAGTCTATTGCAGATCACACATTGTTGATATGCAAAGCTCAAGTCTCAACTCCATGCTATTAAACAGATGTTGGTGATCTTTCAGGCTATTTCAGATCACACGCTCTATGCAAGCATACGAACTGACAATTTGAGGAGATAGAAGATAATTAATGTTAACAGCTGCTTATTATGTATAAGCAGCAAGAAGACAAAAAACAATATCTTACTGCATTTTCATGTTGCAAGAGCTCTATGATCACCCCTACTTACAGCCTGTGGGGGGCAGCCAGTAATGCCGTAAAATACGAGTGGCCACCTACTTAGTTGGAGCCATTTCAATTTCCAAACGGAATAAAATCAAGGCAGAACAACAGGGCGGGCATTCAATGGAGAACAAAGAAACCTGGAGCAGCCAAAGTCCTCACTTTGGGGAAAAAAATAAAATAAACACTGCCAGAATACAGCATGCACCTTCTCATGTATACTAACTCAATTTCCCCTTATTAAGAAGGTATGAAGCATAATTTACACTTTCCAAAGAATCCATAAGCACCGTTTCCTAACACCATGATTCCTTTCAGGCCAAAGCGAATTAAGATCAAACATCAAAATTTGCAAACAACAATATCATACCAATTATTCTTGATTCTTAAAAATTAAAATTTTATATTGAATACCTGAAGGGCTAATTGTAACTCATTCTGCCTCTGCAATTCTGATAAAGTATCCAACAAGTCAGCCTTCAAGAGCCTGCTGATTCTAATCTTGAAAATCCCTTCCAATTTATCAAGAGATTTTGCTGCTAATTTTAAAGATTGTACAGCTTGTATGGCTTCTGGAGACAACACCCTTGATCTCCACATAGGTTTTCTGGGTCCAACCTTTCTTAACCCACAGGTGACCACTTTTAGACTACCAGATGGATCAGCTGTTGCAGCTGGAGTTTTGGGACATGGGATTTTCAAGTTTTGGCGCAAACCCACTTGAAAGAAGCTTAAGCTTAGTGAACCCATTCGACAGAACTAGGAGAGGAGATAAGCGGGAGCAGAGTTTGTACCAAAATCCAAATGGGGGGAGAGAGAGAGAGAGAGAGAGAGAGAGAGAGAGAGAGAGAGAGAGAGAGAGAGAGAGAGAGAGACGAAATCGTTTTTCTTTTTTTGTTTTCAAAAAAAATTATTTATAGGGGATATTTTCGTAGCAATACTCACTGGGGAAATTATCATAATTAATAAGCAGAGTCTCATTTTATTTATTTATTTTTTTGGGGCAAAGGGCATTTATATGGCAAATTTCTCTGATAATTATTATTTTAAAAAAATCTCTATTTTGGGGTTACTTTTTTTTTTATTCTAAGTTATAGTCTCCGCTCATGGAGTGTGCGGCGACTGCTTAATTTTTTTTTTCTTTTTCCATGTGTGCAAGTGTGTAAGTGTGTGTTAGGAGGGCTTTTGTGTAATTTTTAGACAATTGTGAGAGTCACCACACAAGTTTTGTGCGGTAACTCTCACAATTGCCAAATATTGCAATATGAAAAATTTTTTTTTTAGTTAAGAGGGGCTTTTGTGCAATTTTTGGACAATTGTGAGAATCACCGCACAATATGAGATTCACCGCACAAGCTTTTGCCCAAATATTGCAATATGAATTTTTTTCTTCTTTTTAGTTGAGGGGGCCTTTTGTGCAATTTTTGAGCAATTGTGAGAGTCACCGCACAAGCTTTGTGCGGTGACTCTCACAATTGCCCAAATATTGCACACAAGCTCCATTATGCTCCGAATTTTATTTTTTTTTAGTTGAGAGGGGTTTTTGTGCAATATAATATAAATTGTGAGAGTCACTGCATAAGCTTTGTGGGTGACCCTCACATTGAATTCAAATTTAAGCAAATTGGACCGTGACATTTGGCTTTAATCCTACTGACATTTGGCTTTAAGCATGGTGCTACAGCCTTGCCATGCATTCATATGCACGCCTGCACCCTACTCTGCCATGCAAAAAAAAAGTAACGGCTTTATTGACTAAATTCAAATAGCCTTTTTTTTTTTTTTAATTTGCTAAAGCTAGCCGGATCCCTCTATAATTGTAAGATCACTTCATTCTTCATTCATTCATGATATTGAGCATAACCAAACCAAACTTCAGACAGTTTCTTTTTCATTCTTCTCTTTCTCTTACTCTCTTGCAAAACTTGCTTTCTTTTGTTGATTTTTGTTTCTCTATCTCTGTCCATAATTTGTGAACATTTATCTTTGGTTATTGTTTTTCTCTTTCTCTTTTTTTTTTCTTTGTAATCGACTTAACTAAAATGTATGTTTCATGTTGCAAGAGGCTTTTTGGATTGAAAGTGCAAGAGGCTTTGTGGGTTGGAAGCTACAGGAGGATTGCAGAGGCTAGAAATTGTCACATTTAGTAGGATTTTTGCATTAGAAGGTTAGTATTCTAAATATCTGTTTAAATATTTTATAAATAGAGTTAGGTTTAGATATTAATAAATTGCTAAATACTAGTTTAATTATCTATCTCTTTTCCTATTGTTATTGGCTGATGAAATGTGTACATAGTTAGTTTGCATGTATAATAATTAATTAGTTATTAAGTTAGTTTTATGTATACTGTTACTATCATTTTAAGTTAACATGGCCGGATTTTTATTTTACTTTATATTTTTATGAAGTCCTATTATTTATAGCTTAACACTTATGCTTTAAGACTGTTCAATTTTTAGTCCTATTATTTTTCATTTTCACAGTGAATTTTCTGTCTTTATTGTTGCTGGAATTTCATATATTAGCCCTTATTATTTGATGGCCTCATGGTCTAAATCATCTAGATTTTGATGAGTATCAAACTTATGATAAAGAATACTAATATGTTAAATGAGCTTCTATTGTAGTGACAGAAAGATAGGTTAAAAAAAGGAGAAGGGTGGTTATCCGGACGCACACTGCGGACGTCCGGACGCACAACAACATCCAAACCAAAAATGGTCAGAAGGTATCCGGACGAGAGTCCGGATGCTCATGCGGACATCCGGACAGACAAACATAAAAATTCAAGATGGGCAAAAGGTATGCAGACGAGGGTCCGGACGACCATGCGGACGTCCGAACACAAGAAAATATCAAAACTAAGGGATGGCCAGAAGGTATATGGACGACCATCTACGTGGTAATACAGCTTCCGGATGCTGGTCTGGACGTCCGGACCTCTCTATGAGGACGTCCAGACTAGACAAATTGTTCCGGACCTCGCTATAAGGACGTCCAGACCAGACAAATTGTGTCTAACGGCTAGTTTTTTTTCCTAGTCGTTAGAGGTCAAATCAAGCTATTTTCTCATGATGTATAAAAGCAAAGTAGTGTAGAATGAAAAGGAACTTTTGGCAATTGATACAATAATGATTTTTGAGTGTTTTCTTTGTGAAAGAAGTACTCTCACTAAGTGAGCTTTGTAATAGCAAGAGTGAATTCAAATTTGTGAGTGATCAATTCAATTGTATAGTTAAAAGGGTTAGCTAGACAGCTGTAAAACTTCTTGGCTCAACTAGAGAGTGTCTAGGGTGAGTGAGAACTGATCCAAAATATTGTACAAGTTGATATTGAGTCACAAAACAAAAAAAGGAATTCAAGTGATCAACGCTTCAAGTTTGTAAGCTTGGAAGCTAATTGAGTTTGTGTATCTCAACTTTTCTCTTGTTTGAATTTTGTGTCTATTGTATTTATCTATCATATTGATTCTTGAATCACAATCTTAATTGATCATTTAGAAAACTTGGTAAATTTATTTTATGTTGTGATAAATCATTGTGACCAAGTTTAATTAAAAAGAACTTAAATTTTTTTTGAACTTGAAGTTGCTGGAAATCTGGTTTTGACGCTTCCTTGGTGGCTGTAATTTTCATTTAGTCCCATTAAGTTGCCAAAAATTAATTTATTGGCTCTCAAATATTTCGAAAAAATTGATTGTCCCCTCCCTAGTAGCTGGAATTTTAGGATTAGTACCTTTAAGTTGCTGAAATTTCTTTTTTGGTCGTTATGCTAAAATTATTTTAATTTTATTATTGTGATTATATTATGTTAAGATTAAGTTTATGTTGAAATATTTAATATTACATGGATAATTAGTTATGTAAAAATGTAAATTATCATAGATAATGAATTAGTGACTATGTTAAAATGTAAAATTGCCTTTATTATTAAGTTAAAATATTATGTTAATTGTATTATTGATATTATATTATGTTAAGATTAAGATAATATAGTTCGAGTAAAATATTTTATTTTTCTTGGATAAATGGTTATGTGAACATTTTAGATTATTATGCTAGTAATTAGTGATTTTGTTAAAATGTAAAATTACCTTTACTATTAAGTTAAAAAATTATGTTAAAATTATGTTAATTGTATTATTGAGATTATATTATGTTAAGATTAAGGTAACATAGTCCGAGTAAAATATTTTATTTTTCTTGGATAAATGGTTATGTGAACATTTTAGATTAATATGATAGTAATTAGTGGTTTTGTTAAAATGTAAAATTGCCTTTATTATTAAGTTAAAATATTATGTTAAAATTATGTTAACTGTATTATTGAGATTATATTATCTTAAGATTAAGGTAATATAGTTCAAGTAAAATATTTTATTTTTCTTGGATAAATGGTTATGTGAACATTTTAGATTATTATGATAATAATTAGTGATTTTGTTAAAATGTAAAATTACCTTTATTATTAAGTTAGAATATTATGTTAAAATTATGTTAATTGTATTATTGAGATTATATTATGTTAAGATTAAGGTAATATAGTCCGAGTAAAATATTTTACTTTTCTTGGATAAATGGTTATGTGAGCATGTTAGATTATTATGATTGTAATTAGTGATTTTGTTAAAATGTAAAATTGCCTTTATTATTAAGTCAAGATATTATGTTAAAATTATGTTCTTTGTATTATTGATATTATATTATGTTAAGATTAAGGATAATAAATTTGTTATTATGTGCTAAAATGCTAAAAAGCCTTTATTATTATGTTGAAAATATTATGTTAAAATTATTTCAATTTTGTTATTGTGATTATATTATGTTAAGATTAAGTTTATATAGTAATGTTGAAATAACTATTTTGACACGCATAATTAGTTATGTGAAATGTTGGATTATTATGGATAATAAATTTGTTATTACATGCTAAAATGTTAAAAAGCCTTGATTATTATGTCATTAAATATTATGTTAAAATTAGTGGATTATATAATAAATTATTGTGTTAAAATTATTTTTGCTATCGTAATTTTAAATTATTTATTTTCCTACCATCGATTATTAAGTATGTTAAAAAACATGTATTATGTTATAAATATGCAAATGCGGTTATTCTTATGTTAAAATTATTATGTTAAAATGTTTAGTTTAATGAATAATATTAATGTCATATGGTCAAAATAATTTTTTGTATTTGGTTCCTAGAATTACTTGTTGAAAAACATCTTTAGTTGATACAAATGGTTGAAACTCTCTTTAAACTCTTTGTAAACTCTCCTTCCTCCTATTTTCGTGGAACTTTGAATTTTGAACCTGGTTTATACTGACAGCTGGCTACTTCTGGCAAGCGGCTATGGCTGGTTTGCGGGCTGCTCCATTGCTTGGTGTGATGGATCTGGCTAGAAAACCATCAATAGAACAGCGATCATTCGCCCAGTTATTCACCTCAGCAGCACAATCTCCTATTGCCATAAAGAAACTAGCTTTGCACAAGGGCTCTCCGGCTGTGTTTTTCAATGTAGATGATATTCAGAAGTTGGTGTCCCCTTTGAAACTGGCTTTGATTGGAAAATTCTCCCATGGTCATCCAAAGTTGGAGGAAATTAGGAAGTTCATATCATCTCTTGATCTGAAAGATGTTTATCACATTGGTCACATGGATGCTAGACATATACTCATCCGCTGCTCTTCTGAATCAAATTTCCATCGGTTATGAGCTAGAGGGATTTGGTTTATTGGTAAATTTCAAATGAAGGTATTCAAATGGACCCCTAACTTTCATGTTAACAGAGAATCATCGTTGGTCCCCATCTGGTTTTCTCTACCTGGTTTCCCTGTTCATTTTTTTGATAAACACTCTTTATTCTCCATTGTCAATGCTAGTTGGAAGGCCTCTGATTATCGACTCTCCAACTCTAAATCTGACTCGACCAAGCGTGGCTAGGATATGTGTGGAAATTGACCTATTGAAAGACTTACCAAAAAAAATTTGGATGGGGCTGGAGGACTCGGTTGAGGGTTTTTGGTAGCCCCTTCAACCGGAGAACTTGCCTGAATATTGTTCACACTACTGGCATTTGGGAGTATGCAATGGAGTCTTGTCACAAGTTAGACAAACTCCAAGGGAAACCTAATCAAGGGCAGCCTCAACAGACGGAACAGGTAGTCTTTAATGTTGGGAAAGAGTAGCAATGGGTGGTGGTTTCTAAGGCACTGCCCAAACATTCAAGTGATGAGACTGATGGTGAAAAGGAGCAGTAGGTAGGAACTTCAACAATTTCTAGAGTTGGGTAGTTGCTTCCGCAACAGGTTGAACACACGAATGAAGCAGTTGTTGTAGTGAATAATTCACGTGTGACAGCCCCACCTTACCCAGAGGCGCACCAAAGGGCTTAGCGAACTGCCTGCCTAGCTCTCGCCAGGATTCAAACACGCACTTGCTCAAACATCCAAACGTACTTAGCTCAAAATAAAGTGCATTCTTAAAGAAATACATTCATAAAATTTACTTGAAAGTATAAATATCACAAGAGTTTTTACAACCCAAAATATACATAATATTTACAATAAAAGCCTACACACTTAGGCTGTCAAGATACATGAAACAAAACATGTATTAGGTCCAAAAATCAGCTTTTCCAACTTTAATAGTTTGGAAACCTGGTTAAAGAAAACAAATAAATGGGATGAGCTAAAATAGCCCAGTGAGTGCTCAAGTCATGCAACCATACCAGTAAAATATGATTTTTTTTGTTCGATAAAATATTTAACGAGTAAATAAACAATTTGTAAACAATTTAATTAACAAGTAGTCACTGGCGGATACGGGGCTCAACTACGGGAGCAAGCTCAACCGCAGAAGTAGCAAGCACTGAACATGTAACCAAGACGTTCGGACCGAGATAATAGCTCAGGTCCTCGCCAATGAACATACCAATATAAACAAGCATGTACCCTAACCACCATTCACCTTGTAAAGTCCAAACAAGCTATCCACATCCCGGGAGTAATCTCAACCTTGGACGGGCCAACAAGCAAGAAAGTTCAATCCGGAGTTGGCCTCTTAGAGGAATTCAACTCTTTTAGGGAAAGAACAACACGCCCCAAAACACTCAGCACCTTATGTCCTCCCAAGTCACGTCAGGGTTGACTAACCGTGAAGTAACGATGAAGTTAGTCACGGTAGTCTCAAGCACAATTAACACATTAATAGTGAAAGCAGGTAACACATTGCGGAATAGGTGTGATAAAGTACACATCTTTCCTCAAGTAACACATTTCATTCAATAATAATGTCAAGTAAACATGGCATTTCATGCAACACGCACACATAAGAACACTCACCTGAAGCTTAAGAAAATATCTCGCGATAGGGTTGGGTCTCACTTCCGGATCCTGAAAATTCAAGAGAATAGCCGAATAAAAACCTGACTAAAATCTAATAACTTTCATAAGAAAATTCGAGAAATACCCCAAGTCTTTCTAGGGTTTAATTTCTAGGGTTTTGGAGTCTAGGATTTTACCTAGGGTTTAGGGTTTTCAAAATTAGGGTTTTCTAACTTTTTAGGGTTTTGCTCAGAAAGGTTTAATTCACTAATAGCTAATCTACGAAAATTTCTGCACGTTTTAATCACTAAATTACAGCTTATAAAGCTTTAAATCATAGCCTAATCACTTTTATTTCTTAGGTTTTACCAAAATTTCGGCAGCACTTCCCCTATAATCGGACTAACCCAAAATTTTTAACCTGCAAGAAAAACATCCAACAACCCAATCTCAAGTAGTTCTACCAATTTCACATCAAACTCACTTCAATTCCATTCAAATTCATCACAAAAACACATAAACTACTCCAAGTTCTTCAACCAAATCAAACCTAAATCATGCCGTTTCAAGTTTAATTTACTATCTACAAGTCATACAAGTTCATAAGCTTCACATTCATGGAATAAAACTTCATTTTTCATGGCCAAAATAATTCACACTTAACCATAAAGACATGACTTAAAAGCTAGAAAACTATGATCTTTCACTTGAAATTAGAAGAGAAGTTCATGGGAAATACCTTTAGTAAGACAAGATTGTTGCTTAGGAGGAAGATCAACTCAATTTCTATGGATGAAAAGTGAGTAAATGAAAGTAAAAGCTCCAAGAAAATGAAAGAAAATGGAGAGAAAAGAGAGAGTGAAGCAGCCGGCCAAGAAGAAGAAAGAAAAGAGAGAAAATTGGCTAAGTAAAGAAGAAAAGAAATGGAAAAGAATTGGGAAAAAAAATTGACCAATCAAAGCAAGACAAAGGCAAAGTAAATCTTGACTTTCTCTCCATGGAAGACTACACTTGGCTAAGGGTCATTAGAAGAGATTTTTATTATTTATCCCATGATTAATCTTGCAAGACATTCTAAGTACAACTCCTAAGGAAGAAGGTACAACATGCTAATAAAATAGAAAATCAATCCTTATTATTTTTTCACTAATTTTGGCCCTTCTTTTTTTTTTTCTAATGGACAAGATACAAAATAAATGGTTTTGGCATGAATTTCTAGGGTGTTACATCAGGGCATAAAGAGAATAATTTAGTGGGTATAGAGGAGCAAGCTAGAGTTGGAACTGATGGTGAGCTAGCATCATTTAGAGTTGAGGGAACCTACTAGTCCCTAACCAGATTTGGAGACGTTAATAGTGACATGCAAAACAAGACTTACGGAGGTACAAGCTGATGAGGAACATGGTCTTCATGTTGCTGATCATCTGCAGGCCTTGGAGACTCAAAATACCTAGGTGGAGCTGCCAATCTCTACTGGAAACTTATCACCGAGAGGTCCTACTGTGCTGGATGAAAATGCTGCATGTTTGGACCGAGGACTTGCCAGTTTTAATGATGATTTATTTTAGGAGGTGAAAGCTAAGAAGAAAGAGGGCTAGGGTGGCTATAATTTCAGATAGGCAACTGCGCTCATCTGCAAAAAAATTGGGTAATAGCTTTCTAGTTTTATCCAATGATTAATACATTATTTTGGAATATTAAGGGGCTTGCTAAGCCTTCCCATTTGAGATGGTTGAAAAGAATGATTAGACAGTATAATATTAATTTGCTTTGTGTGTGTGAAGTAAGTGTTAGTTCTAATCAATCTGAGTTTTTTCGAGCAAAATTACAGTTTGATTATGTGTATTGCAATGATGATACATTTTTATGGGTCTTTTATAAAGATCCTTTTAAATGTTCCGTAGTGGGTGAAGGTATGCAATTTTCCACTTTGGTTATTGAGCATAGTCTTTTTTCGGTTCCTGTTTGTGTCTCATTTGTTCATGCTTCTTGTACTGCTGATGGGAAGAAAAGAATTGTGGTTAGCCCTTTTAGATGGGAAGCCAACAACTGATCCATGGATGGTTTGCAGTGATTTTAATGTAATAATAGATCCTTCTGAGAAGAAAGGAGGGCTAACCTTTTAATTTACTGGAGGCCAGGGATTTTTTAAACTTCATGTCATCAGGGAATTTATTTGATGCTGGTTGTTCTGGGTCTTTGTTTACTTGGTGTAATAATAGATATGGAAGGGCTAGAATTTGGAAAACATTGGATCGTTTGCTTATAAATACTGAATGTGTAGATGCGGGGTTAGATTTATCTGTGACACACTTGACTAGGGATTCGTCAGATCATGTTCCTTTGCTTATGTCTGTTGTAACAAGACTGGATAATAAACCTCGACGTTTCAGGTTTATTAATGCTTGGGTAACTGCTTTTGATTTTTTAGGGATGGTTCGGGAGCCTTGGCAACAGGAATGTGGTGGTTCACCAATGCGTTTGGTTTGCACAAAATTGAACAAATTGAAGCATCGAATAAGGGCCTGGAATAAAGAGTGTTTTGGCAATATTCATTCAGCTGTTCAGTTGGCTGAAGAGAATCTGGCTCATGCTGAACTTTGCCTCCAACAAGACCTTTCGGACAGTCAACAGGAACAACTTAATGCTGCTAAGGTTGCTTTGAGGCGTTCCTTGGCTGTAGAAGAGAGTTTCTGGAAACAAAAGGCAAGAGTTAAATGGTTGAAGTCGGGAGATAAGAATACCAGATTCTTTCATGCGGTGGTGAAGCAACGTCGAGTTCAATCTATCATTCATAGAATCCAAAATTCTTCTGTGACTGGTTATCAGATGAGTCTGAGATTTCAGCTGAGGCTATTGTCTACTTTTCTTTCCTTTTTTCAGAAGAGAACGTTGATCACTTTGAGTTGGAAGACATCATTCCGAAATTAGTAACTTCTCATGAGAATGATGATTTGGAGGGTGTCCCTACTTTGGAGGAGGTAAAGCAAGTGGTGTTTAGCATGGATGGAGATAGTGCGGCAGGTCCAGATGGTTACACGAGCAAATTTTTACAACTGCTTGGGATATCGTTGGGGAGGATATTCATCGGGTAGTGGTAAGTTTCTTCAGTGAAGCTAAAATACCAAGGTTTGTCACCCCTACTTCTATTGTGTTAATTCCTGAGGTTGTGAACCCTAAGTACTTTTCACAATTCCGGCCAATTAGCCTGTACAATTTTTTTAATAAAATTATCTCTAGAATAATGGCTGACAGGTTGAGACCTATTTTGCCTAATCTTATCTCTCCAAATCAGAGTGGTTTCGTTAAAGGCAAGTTAATTGCTGATAATTATTTGCTAGCACAGGAGATTCTAACTAGGTTAAATAAGTGGAATAGGGGAGGTAATGTGGCTATTAAATTGGACATGGCAAAGGCCTATGATAGGGTTAATTGGTTCTTTCTTATTCGAGTAATGCGGGCCTTTGGATTTAGAGAGAGATGGTTGGATATGATTTGGAGGTTGATTTCTAATCCTTGGTTCTCGGTAATTATTAATGGATCACCTTGTGGTTTTTTTAAAGGCTCTAGGGGATTAAGAGAAGGCAATCCATTATCTCTATCTCTTTTCATTCTTGGTTCTGAGGTTCTATCTAGGCTTCTTAATCAGTTATGTTTTAAAATTAGTTTTCATGGTTCAGGTTGCCCAGACATTGTCCCCAGATCAATCACCTAGGATATGCAGATGATATTATAATTTTTTCAAGTGGTAGTTCATCTTCATTGACATTGATTTTGGATGTTATTAACAAATATCAGTCTATGTCAGGGCAAAAAGTTAATGTTGACAAGAGTTGTTTCATGGTGCACCCGAGCATGTCGAGATCAAGAAGGATGTGTATTAAGCATTTGTTAGGTTTTTCGATGAAAGAATTCCCTATCAAGTATTTGGGGTACCCGTTATTTGTAGGGAGATGCAAGAAGCATTTTTTTGCGGATTTAGGTAAAGCTGTTATTGGCAAGATAGCATCTTGGAAGAATAAGTTTTTATTTGTTGCGGGTAAAATTATTTTAATCAAGCATGTTCTTTCTTCTATTCCTGTCTATTTGCTTATGGCAGCCTCTCCCCCAATATCTTTTTTACACGAGTTGGAAAGTGTTTTTGCCAGGTTTTTGTGGGAGGAAGCTGATGGCAAAGCCAAACGTCATTGGATTTCTTGGAAAGAGCTGTGTAATCCACAAGAAACTGGACGTGTTGGTTTTCGGAGTCTTAAAGATGTTCATGCTGCCTTCTCCATTAAGCTTTGGTGGAGGTTTAGGCAGAATAACTCTTTATGGGCCCAGTTTATGATGGCTAAATACTGTTCAAAGGCTCATCCTTGCATGGTGGTTAATAATCAATTTGCCTTCGCATACGTGGAAAAGGATGCTGAAGGTCAGAGAAATAGCGGAGCAAAATATGGGATGGATAGTTCAAGCTGGCAATTCTAATTTTTGGATTTGATAACTGGATGGGATCAGGTGCTTTAGCATCTAGATTAATTGATGTCTCCGATCATTTGGTGAACTTTTTTTGTTTGGAAGGTAAATGGGATGGTGATAAATTATCTCAATGGGTTCCTAGGCAAGTGGTGTCACAGATTCTAGCTCTTCCAGCACCAGAAGGTCAGAATCCTGATAGGATGGTTTGGCAAGCATCACAGTCAGGTGACTTCTCTCTTAAATCAGCTTATAAGTTGACCTCGTGAACCAAAAAATGTATCATTTATGTTAGACAAGATTTGGCACTCGGGAATTCCTGTTAAAGTGTCTTTCTTTATGATGCGACTATTAAAAGATAGACTTCCCCTGGATTCTACATTATGTAAGTTGGGTTTTCATATGGTGTCAAAGTGCTTTTGTTGTTTAAACTCTCAAGTTGAAACTGTTAACCACATTTTTTGTATTGGAGACATAGCACAATGGGTATGGAAGTACTTTGGAAATATTATTGGATTATTGTATAGGGGTTCTTCAATTAGGTGTTTTATTGCAACCTGGTGGTTTAAGAAGACAGATAACAAGTTTTTGGAATCTATCTTTGTTTGCTTCGATTACTTTTTGCTAGAAGGTGTGGAAAGCAAAAAATTATAAAGTATTTAATGGTGTGATTCCTTGTGCAAAGGTGATTTGTATGGAAATTTTATAAGAAATGAAGGATTTATTTAACTTGCAATTTCCAAGTTGTGCTATTTCAGGTTTTACCTGGGGTGCTTTCTATGATGAACTTAAGGCAATCCCGGTGAGGTCTAGGTGCAAGCAAGTTATTTGGAAGATGCCAAGCCGAGGAGTTCTTCAGCTCAACATTGATGGATGTTCTAAAGGTAACCCTGGGAAGGCAGGTAGAGGTAGGGTCTTGCGATGTAGTGTTGGCGAGATGATTTTGGCTTTCTCGATTAATCTTGGTGAAGTGAATAGCATCCAAGCAGAGGCCCGTGCTTGTCTATTTGGTATTAAATGTTGTTTGCAATAGGGTTATATATCTTTTGAAGTTGAAAGTGATTCACAAGTTTTGATTCAGATCATCAGTAGGAAGGCTAATTGTCCATGGTCCATTTATAGAGAAGTTCAACAAATTCTAAAATTGGAAACACACTTTATTCATTTGAGTCATTGTTTTCGGGAAGCTAACCAGGTTGCTGATGCCTTGTCTAATATTGGAGTTTCTCATCAAAGTCACAGGATTTACACTCAGATTTCTGAGCTGTCAACACAAGTCCGTGGTGCATTTAGATTAGATTTATTTCAAATTCCTTCAGTTCATAGAATAATATGCTAGTAAATGTAAAAGGAATAGTATTCCTGATTTATTGGCTTTCTTATTTCGTAGGTCAACGATTCCCCATTGTCTACAATTTTTCCTCCTCAATACAGCTAATAATCAGACCGTTGTCCATTGACAAAACTTGTCTATAACTCACAAAAAGAAATTAAATTTTTTAAAGTTAATATACTAATTATCCATCTATAAGCTACACAATTACAATAATTAATTCACAAAACCAAAATTAAATGCTTATTTTGCCTATTTATTTCAAATAATATAAATCATAAACATTAACTAGAACATAATAATATTCGTGGGCAAATAAATACAAAAAATTAATTTTTTTTGGCAAAAAACCCCGTGCACGGGGAGGGACGCCACCTTTAAATTTTATTAAAATTAAACCAAATTAACATGAAAGGGACATAAACCTTACCTCTCTAATACATCAAGACTTAGGGCTTAACAGCGCCTTCAGCAAAGGGTTTAGCGGATTGGTTAGAAAAGTATACAACGCAATGCAAAAGCACCCTAGTGAAATTAGGAAGATAAATCTTCTGCTAAGAAGTCATATTGGTAGGTAAATTATGCGGGTGTACCGATAACGAACGACGATGATATCGATAATTTATATTATATGAAGCAGATTGTGTTGTCTCAAACTTCCGTGCAAAATATATGTTGAGGTAGAAAAGAACCAAATTAATGCCAACCTATGCTGCTCAAGTATAGACGAGTCAGAATATGAACCATATCCGACAACAGGTGTGGCTTCCTTACCAGTTATTTCTGAGAGTTACAGTAACCTTTTTACTGAATATGAAGCAACACCGTTGCCTCTCAATCCACCTCATCGCAAATGCCGTCGTGGGGGTAGATATGTGGATTGACCTAGTAGTAGTAGGATGGTTGAAGATACTTTGGCTCTATCTTCGGGTCATTTCACATCTGATGTAGAATATTACACGACAATAGGTGAATATTACATGGGTGCTTCAACAGGCGAATATTACACGGGTGCTTCAACAGGTGATGAACTTGGTATGGAGGATGACAAAGATTCCCAACCAGAACCAGAAAGCGATGATTCAAAGCATGAGGATTCGAGAATCAAACAAGACAGATGGACAAGGCAGGTCTTAACGCTCCTTACACAAGCAGTATGTTTGAAGCCATGGGGTCACTTCGAGATATTGAAGGTGTCGAAACAATGATGGTATTTGATCCCACAGATTGCGGAAATTACATGCGTCTGAATACGTGGAATGAGCAGACACAAGAACTGGAGCTAGGTCAACTGTTGTAAACAAAGGATAATGTTGAGCGAGCTATTAGATTGTGGTCGGTTAAGAACAATAGGGAGTACATAGTTAAAGAAAGTAGTCCACGTATGTGGTATGTCATCTGTAAACATTGAACCCGTACCACTCCATATAATTTTAAACTGAGAGCCACACTTCAGTGTACACATCAACAGTGGATAATTGTGACTTTGCAGAATGTGCATAGTTGCATTCGCATGTTGAACTCTAACGATCATCGATAATTGAGCTCTCACATCATTGCCGAATACATTGTGAACCAGATAAGTAATGGTCTATTGTTCTCGATCAAAGAAATACAAACAGCGGTTAAGCACAAGTTTAGCTATAATATCACGTACAAAAAGGCGTGGTATGCAAGGTGAAGGTGCATTGACCTAGTGTACGGTGATTAGCCTACTTCTATAGCACAGTTACCAGTATTCGTGTAAGAGTTAGTAGTGACCAATCCCAGTACAGTTGTCTCTTGGCTGCACCATCCACAGAGCACTGTCGCAGTGCTTCATTTTTTATTACGTCTTTTGGGCTTTCGGGCCTGCTATCAAAGCATTCAGATTCCTAAAACATGTTATTTGTGTAGATGGGATATTTATAAAAGGGCTATATAGATCCAAACTTCTGGTTGCCATTGGTTTTGACACAGACAATCGACTTTTACCGCTAGCTTTTCCTCTTGTAGACGAAAAAACGAATCGCAGTTGGGGATGATTTATGTAGTAGCTGCGCCAGTACATTTTTTGAAATGTCTCAAAAATTTGCATCATCTCTGACCGACACAAGGGCATTATTAATGCCATGCAGAATTGACCGGATGGCAATACAGTCCATAGATTTTGCTTGGTCCACATCCTAGCTAACTTCACAAAAAAAAATATAAAAGGCAATGGTAAGATAATTCTACAGTGCATATTTTAAGTTCACGTTGATGTTACAATGTTGGTACTGCATATTGAACTTATGATATAATTATGCATATTCTTCCAGATTGAAAGATCTTGTGTGGACTGCCGGATTTGCCTGACAAGAACGAAAATACGATGAATTTATGCGGCAAATTGGGGCTATTAGTGATGAGGCACATCAATGGTTGACAGGTGAATCTGTTCAACCGCATCAATAGGCATTTTGCAAGGACGAGGGATATAGGTGGGGACACACGTTAACAAATGTTGCTGAGTGTTTCAACAAAATATTACAGAGTGCCAGATTATTGCCAATCAAGGCATGCGTGGAACACGCATTCAACCAAAGTGTAGTATTGTGGGAGAGAAAAAGAAAAATCGCATTGAATCCTACTTTTTCACTCTCTAAGCATCAGTGGGATAAATGCTCCGTAAACGAGGAGAAGGCATGACGGCACTCGGTTATGCAATACAATAGCGTCGTGGGTGAATATGGAGTGGTTACAAGAATTCATCATGGTACAGATGGAAATCCTCATTGGTGAATTTTTGAACACACATATACACATGCGGCAAATACCAATCTTTAAGGTTCCTATGTTCTCATGTTATGGCCGCATGTCGAAAGGCGGATATTAGGCCGACTGAATTAGTTGATCCTGTCTGCACAAATCCCACATATTTTCAGACGTGGACAGGCCAGTTTCACCCAATTAGGCACTAGGCTTATTGGGCGACGCTTGATTTTGCACTAACCTACGATGCTACACGATTGAGAGAAAGACATGGGGCCGACAAAAAACGTCACGAATTCTAAACAAATTGGTTCACCGCTATCTTGATGCCCCACGTAGATGCAATTTCTGTTGCTAGCTGGGTCACAATGCAACGTCATGTCCCCGATCGACCCATTTTTTTTAGCAGATCTTTTGTATTTTTTTCTTTTAATTAAGGATGTAGCATATTTGTTTATTTAATTTTTTGTGTACTGTTATAAACAACGCGAAAAAAGTTGAGTTGCGCGTTCAGCTGTTACATGTACTTCTCTTTGATTGATTGTACACAAGCATTCATGCCCTCGTATTATTTTAACAATTGAATTAACAATTTACTTATTCACGTACATTGAGAACTTTGTGTTGTAATTCATACAAATTTCTAATAGAATTATTTTTACTTGTGCATGATATTAGGACTTATGACTGCATTTCCTTCACTAATGCCTACTTCGGCCCTTCATCCTGAACTACACGACTACTAGTCTATTGGTTTTATAGCCTGGCCACCGGTCCCTGAGAGGTGTTTCACGGGAACAAGTAGTAGCTTAAGGTGAAAAGATGTGACGGATATTTTTAGTGTTTTATTACAAACGTTAGGGATCCACGTATTTTACATTACTTGGAGTTGGCCAGATTTGGTCGCGTTGTCGATATGGATATGCTGTTGTACGATCATGCACTGATCATAGCATCGATAGAGCGGTGGCATAAGGAGACCTACACATTTCACCTACCATACGGCGAGGCTACTGTGATGCTCCAGGATGTCGCAGTGTTGTGGAGCTTGTGTATCGACGGGTTGCCAGTGACATTGGATCGATCGAGACCTAAACACCCTCTAGAAGAAGGCTCTCATTCAGGAGGCTTTGGATTTTTACCCTGAGGATGATGATATTAGGGACGGGAGACTTAGGATTAAGGTGCTAGAGCGATACTTGCAGAAGTAGATTGCCAGCTGGTGCGGACTGATGAGACCGTACGTTAGCACGCTTGGATGCATATTTTAATGTTATTAGCTAGACAGTTATTTGCTAATACTTGTGACAATTTGTTATCTGCACACTTCCTAGACAATGTACGGGACATTTAGAGTATGTATCGTTACAGTTAGGAGAGTGTAGTGTTAGCTTAGGCTGTACAAGTCTATGTGTACGGCATGTAAGTCAAAAATACGTGTCACTACCGGCCCATACATGCTTTTACAGGTACGATACAATAACAATGTCATAATTTTTTAACTTCAATATCTAATTTAAATGAAAAATATTTTTATTTCGCATTCTTTTCAATTTTGGGCATGGGAGAGATTTTTGACTCTTCGAACGGAGATCGTCAACCTAGTGGCATTACCTGTAGGCCAGCATACATTGGGAGCACATTGGAGCACTATAAATACCCATGCTAATGCACCCCAGCATTCTTTGCCCTATTATCGAGATCACATCTCGAAACTCGGGCAATACGATGTAAGATGTATGATCATCTTTAATTTGATACAAATTATTCCATATTCATTGAACATATTTCTTAAAAATTGATGAATACATATTTCATGCAATTTATATCGGAGCCGTACACGATAGGTGTCCTTATGCAGATACACTCGGATTGTACTGTCAATGCGCATCTATGGTGTGCAAGGCTCCCTCTCATCTATTTTCATATTGTAGAGATTCACCTACCGTATCGCGTACTTCGACAGTTTGGCATTCAGCAGGACATCCTTGAGCCTCCAGACACGTAGCCTGCACTATATGCATTGGGTAGATCCGGCCGCGTTGGTTAAGATTAGGTGGTATTTCATAGCAACTAGATTCATTAGTGGGGTCGTCATACAGATTCAGTGATACATGGGTCCCCTACAGACCCGTACTCTCTCAACCCTGACTACATGCATTGGTACTTGCTACATACTGTCCGGTATAGTACACCTCTTGTTGTGCAGCTATCACATTGGGAGGGTCTACAAGGAGATGCAGGTCGACATGATTATTTGGTACACCTTTATTTCCCTACAGTGTTTAACAATCTGGTTGAAATTTATATAACGTTTGTTATTGAACCATCTTTTATACATTTAACCTAACTTATGAATTTCATATTTCACTTATTTAGATAGACAATATGACACGCATTGGATGGACTACGCATGAGGTTCTCGTGCAGGATGCACCACAACCCAATAATATGCGCACCCATTTATAGTCTATATACGCAGAGGTGTTTGGTAGACATGCAGCACGTTGAGAGAGACTATCGCATGCAGCTCAGGACATTTGATCGGCTTGAAGCCAGTTCATCATCGCAGGCTTCAGGTGCGACGTGAGGATCCTATTCTTCGTGTACACGAGCATCGGTAAGAACAAAGTCGAAGAGGCTGCTGTCGTCAGCAGGTACAGTTACCACTGGATCAGGAATGACGATATTAGTATCCATTTTTCACATCACGGTGCTTGATTCCTCTGGATAGTCAGGATATGTCTCGACGTTTGATCCATTTAGCACCCTTACGCAGATGCCAGCCTTTGGACCGTATACCGACTATGGCACGTCAGCCCACAGTTCTTCAGTTAGGAGACGATATTATCTTTAACTTCATGGCTCGAGGTGATGCTCACATTTATTGTCTCGCCTTAGCATTTCTAGGAGTGCTATGCCTTGACCTTCTAAACCTAAGTCGTGTCCACATTACAGCCAAGCATCGGTTCCTACTGACGATATCGATGAGCCTCCATTGCCATTACATCTTGATGCTAGACTGAGGAGATCTTCTCGCCAACAAGACCATTATTACTTGGCATACTGGAGGAGGCACTAGGAGATGTAGCTGTTCTACCACACCACAGGACAAAGACAGGAGGCATATGTAGAGTGATATTCTATATTGTCATTCTTGTGATTATTTCGCATCCTGTGATGATCATTGTACAAAACTATGTATATTCTTTATGATAGAGCGATGTTATATATTGTCACTATTCACTTTTTATGACTACTGCTTCATTTAGAAATTTTTACACTTACATTTTACAATTTAATTGCTTAGTTAAGGGATTACAAACTAGGGATTTAGGGTTCACAAAGTAGGGTTAGGGATTACAGCTACCATATTTAGATATTAGGATTTAGAGGGCTGGAGTTAGTGCATTAGGGTTTACAGTTACTATTTATGTTGTAATAACTAGGGTTATGGGGTTATGATTTGGGTTTAGGGTTAGGGTTAGGTTAAGGTTTAGGGCTTTAGGGTTTAGGTTTTGTGGGTTTAGGGTCTGTGGTTTAAAGGTTAGGGTTTAAGGGTTAGAGTTGGGGATAGGGTTAGGGTTAGGGTTTAAGGTTTAAGGTTTATGGGTTGAGGGTTAGGGGTTAGGGTTTAGGGTTAGAATTTAGGGTTCATGGTTACGATTAAGGTTTAGGTTTAAATTGCTTTACGGTTTAAGGTTTATGGTTACGATTAAGGTTTACGGTTTGTGTTTAGGGTTTAAATTGGTTTAGGGTTTTAGGGCTTAGGGTTAGGGTTAGGGTTAGAGCTTAGGGTTTCGTTCTCTTAGGGTTTATGGTTACGATTAGGGTTTCAGTTTAGGGTTTAAGGGTTAGGGATTAGGGTTTTGAGTCAGGGCTTAGGCTTAGGGTTTATGCTTAGGGGTTTAGGGTTACGATTAGGGCTTGGGTTAGGGTTTAGGGTTTATGGTTATGATTAGGGTTAGGGTTAGGGTTTAGGGTTTAGGGTTTAGGAGTTTAGGGGTTTAGGGTATAGAGTTAAGGCTAGGGTTTATGGGTTTAAGGGTTAGGGGTTAGGGTTTTGGGTTACTCGTTAAGGTTAGGGTTTATGGTTTATGGTTACGATTAGGGTTTGGGTTTAGGGTTTAAATTGGGTTAGGGTTTAGGATTTAAGGTTTAGGTTTTTGGGTTTTGGTTAGGGTATATGGTATAGGGTTTAGGTTATGTTAGGGTTAGAGTTTAGGGTTTGTGTCAAGGTAAAAAACATTGTGATTCAAGTAATTAATTAGGGGAAAACTGTTGCAAGTAATTATCATTCAATAAAAGTAATTAGGAGATCTTTGTTTTATACCTCCAATTTTTTTTAAAACATTTGTAGGTAAAAAAATCCCAATTACATATAGCCCCCCAAATGTAAAAAATTTTTTTTTTTACTTTTTGATGTAAAAAAAAAATTATTATTCAAGTAGTTAATCAATAGAATAATTTTTTTTTACCCTATAAACTTATTCAAGGATAGAATTAAGACAAATACGTACCATTATTTATAACTAATGTATTCCTTTAAGGATTAACTTAAAAATACATACCATTCCCTAGTTGTGAATTCCCTAAACCATTCCCAACTTGTGAATTAACATACCATAATAATTTATTTTTATAAATAAATAAATAATTATTTTTAAGATAGATTAACAACTAATTCAAGTAATTAATTAAGATAAATACATACATTTCCCTAGTTGTGAATTAATTTTTTTCTTATTCTTTACAAGACAAAAATACTAATTGATATAATTAAGACAAGAATTATTCAAGTAATTAATTAAGAGAATGATTTTTTAATACTAATTTATTTTTTTATATAAATTAACTAATTGCTAACCTAATAATAACAGTAAAATTTTTATTAACGTTTTTTTTCTTTAACATCTAGGGGGCTAAGTGGTAATAAGTGGGCAATTGTAAGAGTCACCGCACAAAGCTTGTGCGGTGACTCTCACAATTGCCCAAAAATTGCACAAAAGGCCCCCTCAACTAAAAAAAAAAAAATTTAGATTGCAATATTTGGGCAATTGTGAGAGTTGTGCGGTGACTCTCACAATTGACCAAAAATTGCACAAACGCCCCCCTCAACTAAAAAAAAAATTTCAAATTGCAATATTTGGGCAATTGTGAGAGTCACCGCACAAAGCTTGTGCGGTGACTCTCATAATTACCCAAAAATTGCACAAAAGCCCCCCTCAACTAAAAAAAAAAATTCAGATTGCAATATTTGGGCAATTGTGAGAGTCACCACACAAAGCTTGTGCAGTGACTCTCACAATTGCCTAAAAATTACACAAAAGCCCTCCTGACATACACCTGCACACCTGCACACGTGGAAAAAAAAATTAAGTAGTTGCCGCACACCTGGAATAAAAAAAAAAAAAAGTAACCCCAAAATTGAGACTTTTTTTTAAAATAACAATAATTAGAGAAATTTGCTGCATTTATACTTAAACAAATAACTCATCACAAATATGCCTTGCAAATAATAATTCAATATTATTTATTTACTAGTTCTGCAATGGAGGGCCCCTTTGACTGAACTTTCTTACTTTTGCTATGAAAATATACGATAAATAAATACTTGTAGTTTTGATTCAATAATTAAAACATGTAAGAAACCTTTATCATATTTCATATATAATATATAATAATTTTCTTTGCCACAAAATTATAAATTTTTGTTATGTTAAAGATGTACTTTATGAATTGTGTACAAATAACAATCAATTATATCACAGTTTGTCTCATAACAGAAGTGGTTAATTTTTCATTGCCATAAAATTATAAATTTCTATTACGTTAAAGATGTACTTTATGAATTGTGTACAAATAACAATCAATTATATCACATTTTGTCTCAAAACGGAAGTGGTTAGTTTTTCATTAATTTCATGGCTTATAATAAGAATAAAAGTTAAACTTGATGTATAAGTGTAGAATAATATATCAGCATAGTAAATTCTTGAGTTCTTAAATTTCATTCAATTCGTAATATATGCAAACAAATTTTATATATGTAGTTGTGATGAAAACTTGGTTTTAGCTAAATCTTTCTACGTTTTGAGAAAAGAATCAATGAAGTATGCATATCATTAAGAATTATATATTATTTACGTCCTACCATTTATTAATTAGCCGAGCTTGCACATTTTGCTAGGTTAATCAATTTGGAATCACACAAAGTTGTTGTATTCATAATATAATAAATATTATGATATATTCAATATTATGTTTATGTAGATCAACTTATTTTTAAAGAACACGTATTTGTAGACCAAATACTGGGAAAAAAGTATCACATGCTATCTAATCGTAAAATATGATAACCATACCTACTTTAGTGCTTAATTTCCAGAATCTTTATGACCAATTTAAGGAGAAATGTTAGAAATTTTATTTTATTTTACAGTCAGTAAACCCCTTCGACTTGCACTTGCATCTATGTTGAACTCGAGAAATCCGGAAAGAGCTTTTCCCAAGAAACTGTAATTAACTACCTTGAAAGTCCGAGTCGCGTTTTAAACTTCTTTGCTAGCAACAGACCTGAATCTGATGCCAGCCAACTTCTATCAACTACCCGCAATTGCGCTAGCAAATTAAAGAAATGGTCCACCTCATAGACAATCTGCTAGGTTCGAAAGAACGACTCTAAAATCTAGCTGTGTACCTGACCTTCCAGATGCACCAAAGAGCCACCACATGAAGCATACTTTTTAAAGATTTTAGATTGGATGATGAAGAGGACATGCACCAAAACATGATCAAGGTTGAAATACAAACAGGTGTCTTCCACTGGATACCAAAAATTCGACAGTATTGACTCCATACTTTTGAGAATATTTCGCCATCTATGGAAAAATGTCTTTGTATCCTTTGTACGACATTGGTAGCAGTAACACTGAGATGCCAAATGAAGCCCACGGTGCTCAAGATTTTTATCCTATGGAAGAAAATTCGACAATAGCCGCCATGCAAAGAAAGAAATCTTGATAGGCAAATGAGAATTCCAAACAATCTTCAACATGGTGGATCCTATTTCTTTGATGGCGTATAAGATTCTAGGCTAACCAACCACCCAAAGGCCGTTGGTCATCACAAAAAGACTTGAGTTTTTGTAGGATGGAAAGTCAATGGTTCAAATCTTATCTCCCTTCAAAAATCCATACGGCCGCATAATGTATTTGATTGGTCTAATGGTGGTTCAGTCCCCGTCAATTCTCCAAGATCCAGTTGGACTCTCCCCTAAAATAGGTTGCAATAGAAGTAGAAATAGGATAGATGTTGCCAATTGCCCAAAAAAAAGTATAAGATTCCAAGATAAGGAAATGGAGAAAAGTTCATCCGAAGACAGTCCCCAGACCATTGTGTCTTTAGCTGAAGGCCGAAAAAGCAATTGAGAAATCTAATCCACCTTATTTTGAGGATGTCGGCCAGGTAGCAATAGGACATTTCAACCATTCACCCAAAAAATTCTGCAACTACGAAATGAGATGGATACTAAAATTGATTAAAGTTCATTAGTGACCCGTCTATTCATCTAGAAATCTATCAATCCTTCTTCCACACACCAGCGGATATTCTCCTCCGCTCTATTCAGAATACTTTCTAGCCTTCTCCAAGTCGATGAAGAATTGTGAGCTTCAACTTCTACAGTGTGCTGGTCTCTTATGTACTTTTTGTGCATAAAATCGGCCGACGGTGATTTTTTCTATCAACTTCCACTAGAGCTTCAAGGAGACAGCATAAACTATATCTTTTAAAGAACGAAACCCCAATCCTCCTTCTTGTGTTAAAAGGCAAAATTTATCTCATAAAGACCAATGAATTCTTTATGACTCTATATTTGCATCCCATAGAAAGCCATTGAAAAGCGTTTTTAACGATTGGAAAACCTGTTTTGTAAGCTTTAGCACTTGTAAGAAATAGAACAGCATAGTTGATAGTAGAGGTGTGCAAATTCAGTAAATACTGAATTACTGACTGAATTCGAATTGAATTCGGTAAATCGAATTCGGTAATTCGGTCAGGTAATTCAAAAAAACCAAAAAAATAAAATTGAATTCGGTCGGTATTTGAAATAAAATTCTAATTCGGTAATATCGAATTTACCGAATTCAATTCGGTAATTCGAATTCAGTAATTTGGTATATATATACTGAATTCGAATTACCGAATTTAGCATTAATTGGACTAGTAATTTGATAGTAGGCTAGGTTATTTGATCATTGGGGTGGGCCATTATTTCCTTAAGCCCATTATTTTTTATTTTTTAATTTTTTTTAATTTTTAAATTTTTTAAATTTTAAATTTTAAATTTATTTATTTTCTGAATTTGGTTACTGAATTAATATACCGATTTACCAAATTGAATTTGAAATCAAATTTGGTTCGGTATTAAGTGAATTCAAAATTGAATTCGGTCGGTAAATTTGAAAAAAAAATACCGAATTGACCGATTTCAAATTATCGAATTACCAACCGATTTTTACCCCTAGTTGATAGGACATTGGATAAAAGGATTATCTTCTCTCCGGTAGACAACAACTTAACACACTAATATTGAAACTTTCCATGTTTCTTAGCCAATACCTCATCAAACTGTAAGGTAATAGCATAAGTAACGCAGCTGAAAAAATAAAAATTTATTATCTTAACTATGGATCTCTTGACATATCTATATGATTAACGAGGGGGTTTGCATGAAGATTACCTTAAGCACAGAAGATTTCTATGCTTCTAGGCAAAGATCCTTTGAAGAAGATGTTAGATCTATCACGAAAAAGCCCTCCAAGCGTAGAGCCTCTAACAATATCCACACGAACAACTTCTTTGGGAACCTTGTAGGCTTGCTTGCTTTGACTTTTGAGTGCTAGCTCCCTTGAATTATTTAAGAACACAAGAAGAAGAAAAACCTAACAATTAGGAGAGAGAGAGAGAGAGATGCCTAGAGAGAGAAAAGAGGCGTGCCTTCTTCTTTCTTCAATTTTCTCTCACTAGTTTTCTTTTGTGTTGCAATAATAATTCAAGAGTCAAAGCATGAACCTATTTATAGAGGAAGTATTCTAGTCTTTTAGGAAATAAAACCTAATTGGAAACCAAGAAGGTTTAGGCAACTTACTTTAAGCTAATCCTTCTCCTTTAGGAAATCTATTCCATAAGGAAACCAATTAGTTACTTTATTTCTTTTAGGAAACCAATTTCCTGCAAGACTTAGAATATTTATAAATAAGTCCTTTAAGTTAATTTATCTCATAAATTAACCCCATAAGTATCTCATACTTATCTTAATTACATTTTAACCCAAAGACTTTGTTCTTTATGTGTGTGACCCATTAGGTTCCATTCACGTTGGCAATAAGTATAAATTATAACTCATTAATTGAGCTAGATAAATTAAACACTTTTAATTTATCATTAATTCACTAATTAATCAATTCATACTTATAGATCATAAGTGGCGTCTAGCAATGCATCATGACCACCCAAGTGAATAGGAAAGTCATATGGTAGACCATACCCTTCAATGACAATGTTACCATGTAATTAATATCCTTTCACCACATTATATCCCAATTAGTCTAAAAGTATAGTGCATACTTTAACAATGACTAATTTATATTTTCTTGTTCCAGAAATATAACTCTCCATGATGTATAACCTTGAAACTACTTCCAAGTATATACTATCACTTCTACAAAAGATTTATGAGTTAATATTTCCAACAAGTGGCCATAAAGGGATATACTCTCCTATTGAGGAGTAGTGAATCCTATATCGATTACTCACTATCTTTCCATGCTTCAAACTATACCCAATCTCTAACATATGGGCTACCCTTTTACGGGCACCAAGGAATAGAGTCAAAGTATAGCAATCCACACTCAAGATACTATGGTAATCTCAAGTCAAAGGATCACTTACACCATTGCCATTAAGAGTTCGACCATTGGCACTATAGTTGAAACTCTTAGCGGATCAATCCAATGAACTTGTTCTGAAACAAGCATCCACATACTAGCTTAAGTGTCACGCACACCATAGTCAATGAGATCAACTACTACTTACCATAAGTAGAGGCAAAGTATGTGCTAGTCTATCCGCATTAATGATGTCCAATCTCATTAATACTATGACTAGGGATATTTAAGAATATGACTTTATGTATTAGAGTCTCATAATTGTAACCCTTACAATCTCTAATACACAGTCAATATTCTAAGGACTTTATCAATCAAACAAGTAACATGAAAATACAAGTATAGACGATAAAGAAAAATACCACATAGATAAATATAACATAAATAAGTGTAAATATAAAACACATTAAACCATCTTGGTTTTAGGGCATACACTAACACAAACATCATACTCTTGGATCTCCATAAAATCAGAGGATCACCTAAATATGTAAAAGGCAGCTAATATTACTAAAACCCAGTTTTACCTGCAACTATTCTAATCAAACTGGGTAAGAACTTAGAAGAAAAAATAAAGAGGTTCTCTGCCTTTTTAATTCTCTAGCCAAAACATTGCTGATATTTCTCAACAAATTCACCAAATGCCTGTAAAGCTCTAATAGAGGCTCTTGTAAAAACTATAATGTCATCTATGAATGCTAAATAAGGGATCTAGCTTCCAAACGAGTTGTACATAAAAAAAATCATTAGTCAGGAAAAGATGGCTTAATCCCATCGCCAAGAGGAATAAGGGATCTAGGCTTCCAAACAAATGTTTTGCTGTCAAGAGGAATAACCCAGGAGATAGAGGATCTCCTTGTCGAACACCTCTAGAAGACTTGAAATAAACTAAGGCTGGACATTGAACAGGGTAACAGGTGGAGAAGTGCTACAAGATAGTAATGGCAAGATGACAGCTACATTGTACAAGGATTCATATGTCTTCATAATTGAAAGTCTTTCCCTTATATTTGCCATCCAATTATGTTTACAAAATGGATTTCACTGTGTGATTTTCAAATAGCTCACTTGGTTGGAGGAGATGCAATTGCTAAATGACCCCTTTTAATGTTCTTTGGTAGATTCAAGACTACTTACCTCAAATCCAAGGATAAATAACTCATTTGTATAGGGAGGAAAATATAGTTGCATATTTTCTTTCAATGTGGGATATACTTCTAGAATTTGTAGCTTTTGGTGTTCAACAACTTCCTCCTAGATTTAAGGTAATCCATGGTTTAAAGTCACAGTCACGGCTCGTACTGTTCCACATCGAACTTAGTATATCAGTCGCGGTCTCGACGCGATACATATTTCAAAATAATTTTTATTATAAAAATAATAAATAATCATTCAAAATATTAAAAAAATGCTAAACAAAAATGACCAAAAAATAGTAAAGAAAATATTTAAGATGTACTATTTTTATGAATATAAAACACGGTATATATCTTTAAGCATTCAACAGAATGCTATCGCAAACAAGGTAAAAAAGACCCATAAAAAAATAAAATCAAAATAGCACAAAACATAATTTTAAAAGTAATAATTATAGAAGTAAATGAAAAATAGTCAGAAGACTTAAGTTTTTCAGGGCATGCTCATGCTTTATATCTATCTCTCAAGGGAATGGAAAATAAAAATGTCAAAAGACATTTTGTGATATAGCATGCCTATATTATATGACTAAAGTCTTCTATAAATTGGTTGTTCAAAAAATTAATTTTTTTATTTTTTATAATCAAATTAATTTTTTTGTTCTCGTCAATGATGCAATGTAGATGCTTGTATGTCAAAACTTAAAGCTAATAATATCAATGAAAAGACACTAACATGCGCCGGGGAAGAAAATTTCGCTAACATACACCATCAAAAATTTCTCCATTGTTACTTGTCGAAGCTACCATGGATGAAATTACCTAGTGCATGCTCTTTAGTTTCTCGTCCGTAGGTGATCTATTCGCCCATATTTTCAATTCAATTGGTGAAATTGTAGAAAATCAATGTTCTCTGATACTTATGCTACTGAGTTGAAATTGTTCAACTGAATTTTGATCTAATCTGTTCTCTGGGTTACTGATTCAACCAGTGAAGATGATAACTAGTAATGAGAAGAGTATAGTAAATCCAATATGAGATAGGATAAAATTGAAGCCCCTCATTTGCTATGATGTAGGGTAGGTAAGACCAAAATCTGTTGGATGGAATGATGAAATTGGGGGAAATATGGTAATTGATCTCACAAACGTGAATCCGCTTCAGAACCATCATGAGAATCAATTGGAAGATGGAGGAAAGGAGCAAGATGAACAGAAAAAGGGGATCTTTGCATGGGCTGATATTGTAAAAGCAAAGGAGTGCTTTCATGATGGAATGGGATTAACCATTATTCTAGCTAATAATAACAAGGTTGTATTGGAAGCAGATGATGTGGCTGATGGAATAGCTAAATGGAAGCATGCAGTAGTGGGCTTTGTGCTGGGAAGTCCATCTCCTTATCAAGCTATGAAGAGATTTTTGGAGTAGAAATGGAAGAACTATGGAAAGATTGAATGTGTGACAATGAAAACAGGAGTTTTTGTGTTCAATTGTAAAAAAAAAAAGTGAAGAATGCAATACTGAAGCAAACTCCATGGCCTTTTAGAAAGAACATGTTGTTTCTAAAACCATGGAACCAAACTATGGATTTGAATAAAGAATAATTCTCTTAAATGCCTATTTGGATAAAACTGCCAGGACTAAAATTGCACTATTATACTGCTAAGAGCCTTATCAAATTGGCTAGTTACATTAGAAAGCCATTATACAATGATAGGATGATTGCAAAATAGGAGAGGGTGTCGTATGCAAGGGTCTATGTTGAGGTTCAACTTGAACACAAACAGCCAACATCCATCCCCTTTGTGAATGAGTTTGGCATGAAGGAAAACCATAAAGTGGAGTATGAATGGCTACCAAATTGGTGTACAAGTTGTAAGAAAATTGGTCAATCTGTGAATTCATGTCCAACTAAACCTAAGATGATGGCAGTGTGGAAACCAAAGAATGTCACAAGTGGAGCAGAATCTATGGAGAAAGGTGGAAGAATTGAGAAAGAAGTTGAAGGGGATAACAAAGAAGAAGCAAAAAAAATAGTGGAAAAAATAAAGGAATTTCCTCTATTAACCATTGTTATGAAGGAACCAAACAAAACAGAACAACTCATTTTAGATACTGAATGATAATAAGGGGAACAAAAATGGAAAGCCAGCAGAAGAAATGGAAATGGAGAAAAAGGCAAAATCAAAGTTTGAAGAGGATAGGCAAGATGATCAAGGAAAAAAGCAGAAAGGAGAAGCAGTTATAGGACTGAAAAGGTTAGCAAGAATACAACAAGCCACCAAAGGGGGCCACAGGAAAGGTGAAGGTAAAACTAGAAACTCACCGTTTAAATGAACATAGCAAGCTAGAACATATGCGGTCTAAATGATCCCATAAAACAAATAGAAGTAGCAAAATTATAAACAAATTATAAACTTCATATATTGGGGATTGTCGAAACAAAGGTTAGGCTATGTAATTTGGACAGAATCTTTAGAAATCTACTATAATTGGAGATGTATTCACAATACAACTAATAATAAAATAGGAAGGGTGGTTTTTTCTACGATCCGCTTGCTTGAACGGCTTGATTGAATACCTTACTGGAAAACAAACCGCCTGGAACTGAGTACCGAAACTTGCCTACCGTCCCAACACGAGCTCGTCGAAGCCTATTTTCAGTAGCCCATAGGGCTAAATTTAAGACAAGGGAGCTATCTATCCTGTGCTACTCTCTTTTTCACTTCCAAACTCGGAGATGGAGATATTACCGCTAATTCAGTCTATTGGGCCTATGGGTGATATAGACTCTCCTTAGTGTTGGGATGGAGACCTGATAGAAGTTGAACACGTTTATACTACAAAACAAGTAATAAGCTGCTTTGTAGAGGAGAGGAGTTGTAAAAAGAAATTTATGATAACTATAGTGTATGGAGCAAATGACATGGAGAAGAGAAGACAATTATGGCATTATTTAAGGGTAGTAAAAGCTAGAACAGTTGGATATTCATGGTTGATTATGGGGGACTTCAAAATAATCAAATATTGCAGTGAGAAAATTGGTGGAGATAAGTATGACTACCCTTCTATGACTAAATTCCAAACATTTATTGAAAGTATTAATGTTGATGATTGTCCATCGAAAGGATACAACCTAATGTGGTATAATAAAAGATAAGAAGAAGAGAGGATTTATTTTAAATTGGATAGAATTTTATGTAATAAGCAATGGTTTACTAATTTTTCAAATGCTAAAGCAGAAGTATTGGACCCCTCTATTTTTTACCATACCCCAATGTTCATTCATATAAAGCAAGAGTTCAATGCACGGCCAAAACCATTTAAATTCCATGGTTTTTGGATGAGAAGTGCAAAATTTCCTAGAGTACTAGAACAAATATAGGAGCAACAGTATAATGGCAACCCAATTTAGAAAATATATGCTAAGTTGAAAATACTAAAAAAGGAGATGAAGAACCTGAACAAGAAGAAATATAGTAATATAAAAATTAGAACCCAACCAAAAAAGGAAAAGCTTAGTGAGATACAGAGGAGGCTACAATAGCAGCCTTTTGATAAGCAACTGTAGCAGGAGGAGAAAATATTGATGTGCAAATATGCAGAATTGTTAATGGCAAAAGAATCCTTCTATAAGGATAAATCAAGAGTAAAATGGCTGCGGCAATGTGACTCAAATGCAGCATTCTTTAATAGGAAGTTAAAAACTCGTCAGGCACACAACAGAATACTTACTTTGACAAATGCAAATGGAGAAAAGCTGATCAAGTATAATGAGGTGAAAAAGGAGGCTGTAGACTTCTTCCAGAGATTATTCACTAAATCAAAAAAGTTGAAAAAAGACATGAATTCCAAAGTGACCAATGTTATAAAAAAAAAAAGCTAAATGGTAATCAAATACAAATATTGGAGTAAGAGATAAAGGAGGAGAAATAAAAAGAGCACTGTTTAGCATGAAAGAGGGGACTGCACCAGGACCTAACAGATGCACAGTGAAATTTTTTAGAAAAAATTGGACCACGATTTTAGAAGATGTGACAAAAGCTATAAGTTTCTATTTCAAGAACCATAAAAGGCCACCAAGTTTGAATAGCACAATTCTTACTTTGATCCCTAAGATAGCAGCTCCAGTGGGAATGAAAAAGTATAGACCTATAGCTTGCTGCAATATATTGTATAAAATCTACTCAAAGGTGTTAGCAGAGAGGCTGAAGGAAGTGTTAGAAGGATTAATATCAGAAAAACAAAGTGCATTCATTAGAGGAAGGGCAATATCAGACAATATACTGTTAATGCATAAGCTAGTAAGAAATTATCACAAAAAAATGTGGGAATGCCAGATGTGTCATGAAGATATATATTATGAAAACATATAATAGTGTCAGATGGGAGTTCTTGTTCAAGGTCATGGAGGCAATGCAGTTTCCACTGAAGTTCATCAACTGGACAAAAAATTGTGTAATGAAGCCAAAATTTCTGTCAACTTGAATGGATCATTGATGGGGTTTTTTGAAAGTGAAAGAGGATTGAGGCAAGGGGACCTTTATATCACTGTACTTATTCCTATTAGTCATGGAGGGATTTATGCAGCTATTTGAAGATAATATCAGGAAAATAGGATATAAGTTTCATCCAAAATGTAAGAAACTAGAGATATCACACCTAACTTTTGTAAATAATTTGTTCATAATGGCATTAGTAGATAACAAAACACTGCAGGTGATAAGAACAACATTGGAGGAGTTTGCAAACCTATCAGGTCTCCATCCAAATTGTAATAAAGTAGAGATTTTTGTGGCAGGAGTATATGAACAGCAAGCATATGACATTGCAGGGATTATAGATATGAAGTTGGGTAGATTACCAGTGAAATACTTAGGAGTACCACTGATTTCCACAAGGTTAACTGCACTTGACTGTCAACCTATATTGGATAAAATCCTAACCAGAATACAAAATTGGGCTAATAGGAAATTATCATATGGGGAAAGACTAGTGCTAGTGCAATCTGTGTTAAATAGTCTATTTGTATATTAGGGAAGCCTGTTTATTCTACTGAAGCCATTCATAAAGAAGGTAGAGAAGACTCTGAATGCATTCTTGTGGTCTGGAGCAGAATTCAAACACAACAAGGCAAAGGTTAGCTGGACAGAAATATGCAAACCACTAAAGGAAGGAGGCCTAGGATTAACAAACTTAAGAACATGGAATAAGGCTATGATAATGAGGCATATCTAGAATATTTATAATAAAAAAGATGCTTCGTGGATAAAATGGGTTCACACTTACTTATTAAAAGGGAAATGTCTCTAGAATTTGAAGCCTATTGCAAATATCTCATAGAATTGGAGCAAAATGTTGAAGTTAAGAGGAGAAGCGAAGCAATGTATCCAATGTATCATAGGGGATGGTCAGAATACATTTTTATGGTTGGATTAGTGGCATCAAACAGGTCCAATACTGCAAAATTGTTCTCAACAGATTATCAAACTGTTCTCAAGTTCAATACTTGCAAAAGTAAACACAATAATTGACAATGGAAAATGGAAATGGCCCGCAGGAAGTAAGTTGAGAGGAGAAGCACTGGATTTAATGCAGAAAACCCCTAGTACCTTGATGCCTAATATGCAAATTCAAGATTATGTAGTTTGGAAATTTGATCCTTCAGGAAACTACTCTACAAAATCTGCTATGAAATTCTTATGTCACTCATAATGCAGGACCCCATGGTGGAAGATTGTATGGGGTAACAAGCATATAAAGAAACATGCTTTCATATTGTGGCTAGCATGCAGGTTGAGATTGGCAACTAGAGACAGGCTTAGAGCATGGAATATAGAGGTACCTGCTAAATGTGTACTCTATATGAACTAGGAGGAAAGTCTGAACCACCTATTATTTTCATGTCAATATTCTGAATGGGTATGGAGCTGTATTCAGAGGACATGTTTGCTGCACAGAATGCATGATGATTGGCAAGGTGAAATAACATGGTTTGTACAAAATGTTCAAATAACACGTTTTTAGCAGAAGTGAGAATACTAGCTTTGGCAGCTACAGTGTACTACATTTGGAGTTCGAGAAACACAATGGTGTTCCAGAAGAAGTTGTACTCACCAAAACAAACAATACAATTCATAAAGAAAGATCTAAGAGGAGCTGTCTCAGGATGCAAGGGAGTGAAGACAACAAAGCAAAATCAAGACCTGTGTAAGGAATTGAATATAATAGATAGCATTTTTGAATAGGCAAGAGTATATCTAAATGACAAGTAGGCGAATACATTGTAAATGACTAGGGTATGCCCCTAAGATTGTGTTAAATGATTGCCAAAAGCTTAATAAAATACCAAGCTTACAAAAAAATGAATTTTTTATTTCTTTTTCTTAATTAAAACTCTAATTTTTTCTTTTTTGTTTTCTTTTCTTTAATTCCCCTATCCCAGCTCCAGCTCTCTTCCTCTCACGTAATTCCCCTATAGATCCCCTTTCTCTCTATTTGTCCCTCCATCTTCTATCAACCACTACTCCATCGACCACCCTCGTGTCTCTACTCCCCCACCCACCACCTCCCTCTTCTCTTTGTTTCTCTCTGATCTGCCCCTCCCTCTCTTTCCTGTCTGATCCGTTGCCCGCCCTTCTTCTCTTCCCTTCTCTCTCTATCTGCTAGCCACCAGCATCCCCTACCCACTATCCCTCTCTACCAACCACCTCCCTCTGCAAAAATAGCCTCGCATTCCTATGGCTGTGATTTGGTGGTCTGTATAGTGGTGGCTGTGATTTGGTTGTCAATGGCTGTGGAGGCTTGCTGTGCGGTGGTAGGTTTTTGGTGGTCACTGAGGGGCTTTGTTGGTGGTTGAGGGTGGAGGTGAAAGTATCAGAGTGTGTTTTTTCGGGTTTGGCCCGGGTTGACACGGTTGACTCGGTTGACTCAACAATTTCTTTTCGACTCGGAAACAACTCGGTCTAAGTCAACTGAGTTCCGATGAGTTCTCGACGAGTCTCTCGTTTTTGAGTAGAATCAGAACGATCTTGGATCAAAGGCCTCCGTTCCGATGACGACTCGCCCGAGTCATCTCCGACTCGGCGGAGTCTTTGAACCATAGGGTAATCTTGAACTTGGATAGTATTAGCATGTCGTACTTTAGAACTCGATCTACAAGGGAGTAATACTCCTAGTTTACTTCTTTTTATTAGACTTGTAATGAAGGATTGATTCATGTCCCCTCCTTTCAATTTATTTCATTATTCATATTTAATAAAAATGGGGCTAGCATTCCTCTCAGTCTATAGGGTTTGCCAAAAAAAAAAAAATTCCATCAGATAGCTCCCTAATTTTTTTTTTACTTACCTTGATATTGTATTAACTACTAGAACACAATTTGTACTCTTTTAAAAGCTATTCCAATACTAAAGCCTAGATACATGGCTCTTATATGCTTGTAGATAATTTTTAATATATCAAAGTTTTGCATTTATCTTTTTTTTCACATTTACACTTACCCCACGTTTGGTATGCGGGAATGGAGTGAAATGGAAAGTCTTTTTCAACTTGTCCATTCCATTCTATATTTGGTGTGAACATTTTAAGTTGGAAAGGCCTTTTCCACTTGGAATGTCATTCTAGGTTTTCCTAAAATCCTATTCCTCAACAAAATCTAAAAAAGGCCATTTCAACTTCATCTTGGAAATACCTTAAAAATAGGAGTCAATTTTATCCCCATACATTTTTTTCTGCTAATTTTTTTTTACCTAGGAAACATTCACTAATTTTTATTTTTAAGATTTTAAAAAAAATATAGGTTTTTTTAATAACTTCTATTAATAATTTTTTATGATTTTTAAATCATAATCTGTTTAATATATGCTTATAATTTTTTCTTTTTGCTTTAAAAATATTTAAAATGCTATTTTTAAATTTTTTGCAAATGTGTAAAAATTAAAATTTTTATAAATTAAATTAAATTAAATTGTGAATGTAGTTTTATTATTAATTTTTTTTTCACATTTTTAATTATAATTCTAATAATTATAAAAATTTTAAAATTAATTAAAGAGTATAATTAATTTAACTTTAGTAAGAATATTAAAATTTTAAAATTAAAAATATTACAGCCTTTTGTAAGTATCGAATTACAAACAAACAAAATAAAAATATGATATATTGCAGTTCAAAGAATTAAAGAAATTAACTCAAATTAATATATATTTTATTCCATTTTGAAATTTAAATATGATTATACCAAATATTGGAAAAAGAATAGGTATTCCATTCTAATTTGAGTTACCAAACAATGGACTGAAAAAATTTTTCAAATCCATTCTGGGTGGAAAGGCCTTTCCCAATATTCTGAAGAGAATCTTACTTGGGCAAAATTTACTGAAACACGATCTTTCGATTCAATAGTTATCTATTTAAGGTGTAGAAATATAATTTATCAACATTTGTCTATTTGTCTCTCTCCCTCCCTCCTTCCCTCCCTCACTCTCTTCTTTCCTCCCCCTCCCCCCTCTCTCTCGGGTCTCAATGACCTAATAATACCCTTCTATTCTTTATCATGAGGAAAGATTAGAAAACATAGGGGTTTTAATACCTTAATTTTCATTCCAAAATTGTAATTTAGATATCACATGGCGGGTCCAGTGATAACGAAAACTTGGTAAAAAAAATAAAAATGTTAGAATTCATGGACTTTTTAGTTTCTTTTTCAAAATTAAATAAGAAAAATTAAGTATAAATTTTAAAATATAAAAAAGTAAAATGTACAAATTATTATCCATTTCTTTAATACTTTTAGCAATAGATTTACATGAACAATATCCTCTATCAAAATTTCTAAAATCACAATGCCTCTAACTAATAGGTCTCTAAAATTATATTCTATAATTAGACCACTAGACAAGTACAAGTTGAAGCGGATTCATCTGGCAACTTGCCAAAAGTCGCAGCTAGGGAAGACTTGTGACTTATCTATTCTTTTGTTGTGTACAAAAATGACTAAAAGTCAAAACAAGGGGAATACTTCATGAATGTCAGAATTGAACTCTAAATCCAATTTGAGAATAAATCTCAGAATGGCACGGTGACTCTCATTTTCATAGTCTTTAGTCTATTCACGCACGGAATCAACTGTTGAATGCTCCTTTGTTCAGTAGGTTGTGTGTTGATGTATTACGGGTGTGACACTCAGTCTATATCGAGAAAATATGGTATGAAAGAATGTAAAGTGATGAAAATATGCATCGATTAGATCTAACTTCTAAATGATTAATGTTCGGCTCCAAGGACATAAAATTCATGTAAGTGATCGATAGAAGACTAAGGAAACTAACCTGAATTAAACTAGTTGCTTGCTAATAATTTAGAAGCAGACTAAAAAGTAAACTAACATGAACAAGAAAACAAAAATTGGAAACTACATTGAAACTGAAAATATTCACAATGATTGAGAATTGAAAATACATTGACTGAAAAAGAAATTGGAAGCGGGAAATTAAATTCCTAAGCTAAAGAAACTAGAAACTGAAAGGAAATTTTACTAGATGTAGAATCTTCAATTCTGAAACTCCACGTAAGCGTCCACGTTCATAACCTGTCAAGCAAGGAAACTCACGTGCAAGGGGATTTAATCCCTATAAACATTTCGATGCTTAAGTCAGTTAATGATCTGCCTTAAAGAAGAGAGAAGAAAGAGTGTTTTTTTCTTAAGGTTCTCCTTTTGTGTGTGTTCTCTGAGTGATTATGCTTAGAAAAGTAAAAGAGATGGAAGATAAGACAAACCATACTCCAGTAATAGCAACGAGTGTCAAAGCATTAATGAGAATGTAACAGTAGCCGAAAATAGATTTAGTCTCCCAATGTAATGGGCCGAGCATCCAATCAGCAAAACTCTTAAAGAGGTAGCATGTCTAGCTGGAGATAAATAATAGAGGTTTATTACGTGGCCAAGCTGATGTGGACTTCGGCCACTCAAGATCCTACACAAGCCCCCCTAGTTCAAATCAAACGAGTGGAACGGAAGAGGTTCGAACTAATGTTCATTTGAGGAGAGAGAATAATGAGAATTTAAAATTTAAAATTTTAAAATCGCGATAGTGTAACAACAACAAGCGCAACGTGTGCACCATGTCTTGTCACGATATAGTAGTGGAGTGCAATTAATAGGAGAGAGAGAAAAGAAAACGGTGTAACCGTCTCGGATCCTGAGAGGACGGTTCATTGTTGTTTACTAGGCTGCTAGTATAAATAGGCATCTTTGAAATTCATTTTTCACTTTCTTTCGATTTTGCTCTCAAACTGTCGAACTGATCTAGTTGTGCTAAGCAACTGAACTGAAAGTTTAGCCGAAGTGATCTAATTGTACCGAGCAGCTGAACTGGAAGTTTTCAAAAATAATCAACCGAACTTAAATATCAATAGTAAGTATGGTAACTGCAAGTAGTCAATCTGAGGTCGTGAGAACAGGTGGGGCCGAAGCTGAGAGACCTAAAGTCTCGGCTTAGAGCTCAAAAGCGACAATTAGTGTCAATTCTCCGCGAGAAGAAGCTGTCGAAGCCAGTGATATCGAAGCGACAGACGATGATCCCACGAACTCCGAAGGGAATAACGACGTGGATTCTGAAAAGGGAGATTACGAAGTAAACTCTGAAGAAAGCACCTTTCCTTTTAGAATTCCAGATAACCCTTCTATTCCTCCCAACTTTCCCGTGCCCATGGATGTCGGTGTGGTAGTGCCGAACCGCCCCAATAATCTACTATTGGAGTACTTCGGGGATGTGCCGAAATTCGCTTGTACTTTTCAAATAGATGCAGCTCGAATGGTCAAAACAAGGTATATCTTTCGGCATCGGTACATTTCACATTTCCTCGAACCAACTGACCGAGCTCACGAACCACCTGATGGCTCAGTGGTGGTTTGTGTGGACCAATTTGAGGCTGGGCTGAGGATACCTACCAATAGGTTCTTTAGAGATAACCTTCGGTATTAGAGGACGAGGATTACTCAGCTCATCCCTAACGTCATCCGAACAGTGGTTAGCTTTGAATTATTACGCAACCTCCTCAGCTTTGTGGCCTCGGTTGATCTATTTAGACGCTTCTATTCTATTAAGAAGCACGTCACGACTAAGGGTTGGTTTTATTTCAGCACTCGAACAGGAGCTCCCAAGTTAACAGCAGATTATCATTCCTCCATTAAAGGTTGGAAATCACGATTTTTCTTCATTTTCGATGACTACTTCCCCAAGGGCTTCTGGTGGAGAAGGCTAAACAAAGTCTCAGATTCCAGCTTGAGAACTTTTTGGGAAGTAGAATATCAACAGATAGTTCAAGGAAATTTTTGTGTTAACTATTGGGATTTTTCTGAATTGGTGTTGGTGCAAAGAGGTCTGAGCCGAGTTAGAGTTCCTCAGGGTGGCTCCGTCTACTCGTCTCGGCTCAGGAAAGAAGGTAAAGTTTTATATTCACCTCTTCACACAATGAATACTAACTAATATTTTTTCTTATTTTGCAGTATCGAACTTCACTTATATACTGTTGAGTGGTGGTTCTTCCAAGAAGAAGAGGCAAGGAATTGGGACCAGGGACGAAGCAGGTCCTTCAAAGAAATCAAAGGTTGGGTCGAGCTCGAGAGTGAGCTCGGCTGATCCCAACAGCACCTCAACTGCCCGAAATACGAACAATACCAGAACCAACACAAATAGTTGAAGATTTTAGGCTAGGGTTTGGCTGAAGAGTTGGGAGGGCCTCCAGAGGTCGAGGTACTTTTGGTCGGCACGGACAGGGCAAACAATTACAAGTGCTCGAGTCCTAGAGAAGGACCCTCCTCGGCAAAAGTAAGACTTTCGTGCCTTGATAGGAGCTAACTACAGCAGACAGTGTCAAAGAGGAAAAAGTAGCTCTGGAACTGCTACTAAAATCCAACCAGCCTTGAGATATAGAAAAGGTGCAATTATTGAACACCGAACAGCTATCTGGGAAGATGGCTTCATTCTCGCCGAAGTAAGTATTCTCAATCGTCTTTTAACATGCTGCACATCTTTATTAAAAAACTAACATTGCAACTTCTCAGGCTCATACTTCCACCGCCGAGATGCTAACAAGGTTCCAAGAATCAGAAAAGATAAGGGAGACAAAATAGAGGAACTGCAAAGGAAGCTTAAAGCTTCCAAAGACGCGATAAAGGAGTTACAAGCGAGGAATGAATCTTCAAGGAAGCTCGGCAAGAGGCTGGAGGGTAAGACGAGACTCTGCAAGATTACAGAGTAAGGACAGAGTCATTGAAAAGTGCCCATGCCGAGGAGATGAAAAGGTGTAGCTGAGCCGAAGCTTAAAAAATTCAAGCAGCTTGGAAGAGGCGGTAAGGTCCTTCTTGGATCTCAACAATATACAGCTGCTCTTCAAGCTGCAAAGAAGGGGGTAACAAAGTTTCAACGGGTTTCAGAGAACTTTGCTAATGACCTGGTGATACTGAATCATCCATGCTTCCAGTTCGAGCAACCAAGCCATTAAGGATATGGCCGCGCTGATGCGCGATGATCACTAGAGATCCTCAAGGAGTACAAGTATTACCAGTCTAGGGTGGACAAGTTAGTGAATTTTCTCGCCGAAAGCTTCAAGCGAGGTCAAGACTTAGAGAAAATCAAGGAGGACTTTGAAGCTGAATAAAAAGTCACAACCCCTCCTCCGAGCTTACAATGTCTGGTTGCTAGTGCACAGCTTCCTACCGAGCAGACTGTAGAGGAGCCTCCAAGAGAAGCAATAGTTGAGTCTGCCCCAGCCAAAATCTTAGGTGCTGAGGTGCCCGTCCCAGCTAAAGGGAAAAGTAGCATTGCTGGAGCTGCTGATGGTATTTTGGAAACTCAAGTCGACCAGATTCCAATAGAGATAGAATAGGACTTCCCATGTAATAGTCTTTTCAGCTAGGTTTCTTTCAAAAATTCTTTAAGTGTTGGATACAACGTTCATGACATTTTGTTTTTATTCATCCATTCGTCTTGATATTAGTATTCTCCATTTTTTATACTTTTGATGAATTCATAAACATAAAAGTAGAATGAAATAACAAACATATTAAAAAAGGAATATCTCTAACTTTTACTGCATCAGTGGTAATAAAATTTGAGATTCTTGACATGCCACGTCTAAGGTACAGGAATTCCATCTCGGTATGCTAATTTATAATTAGCCATTTTTGCTGGCCTCTATTACCCGATAAGGTCTTTTCCATTTCGGCTTAATTTTTCAATGAGGCTCAGCTTGGATTACCGAGTTTTTTCTGAGAACCAGATCTCTGATTTGAAATACAAATTTTTGACTCGAGTATTATAATAACGAACTATTGTATTTTTATAATGAACTAACTTCAAAGCTGTCGAGACTCGCTTTTGTTCGAGCAAGTCCAAGTCCAGTTGCTGAGTTTGTTCATTGTCTTGAGCAGTGTAGGCTTCAGTTCGAAAATTTTGGAATTAAGTTCTCGGTTGGTATGACCGCTTCGGCTCCATATGTTAGGGAAAATAGAGTCTCATTGGTAGATGTCTGAGGGATAGTTCTATAAGCTCACAAAATACTGGGAAAATAATCTAACCAACTAGACCCAAATTGATGTAATCGAGTTTTTAATTCTCGAAGAAGGGTACGATTGAAATTTTTTACTTGTTCATTAGCCTGAGGGTGACCTACCAAAATGAAGTGCTACGGAATATTTAAATCTTTACACCAACTCTTGAAGGGATTCTCAGCAAATTGCTAGCTGTTGTCAGAGATGATGATTCGAGATAAACTGAATCGACACACTATGTTCTTCTAGAAAATATTTCTGAATTGCGTTCCCTGAAATAGTGGATAATGATTTAGCTTTAACCCATTTAGTAAAATAATCAACGGCCACTATAAGAAACAAATAGTTCCCAAGAGTAAGGGGAAAAGGTCCTAGAATATTCGTTCCCTATTGTTCGAAAGGCCAAGGTGAGCTGATCGGCACTATCTGATGGGTTAGCCGACGAGTCTTAGGCGTGTTAATTCGGCATAAAGGACAAGCTTGCACAATATTCATAGAATCCTTATGCATTGTAGTTCAAAAATAACCCAAAAAGATGGTTTTCCGAGTCAAAGCTCTAGCACCAATATAGGCTCCACAAAGGCCTTCATGTATGTCCAAAAGAATTTGATTGCATTTTTCAGGAGCAATACATTTTAGCCAAGGTTCCAAATAAGATTTCTTGTAGAGTACACCATCAATTAAGGAATACCGAGGTGCTACCATTTGCATTCTTCGGGCCAACTCTTCAGTAGGCGGCAGGCCACCTAATTTGAGAAAATTAACAATTGGGCTCATCCAAGTATTAGAATCATCAATAGCACAGACCATCTGCTCCAGGTAATTAGGTTGTTTGACAACTTCGACCAGAATAGATTTATTGAGCTCGGCAGATGGAGCCGAGACCAATTTGGAGAGGGCATCAGCTCACTGATTAGAAGAACGAGAAATCCTTGAAATAGCAAAAGCTTCAAAAAGTGCAACCAATTGCCTCACTTTTGCTAAATATTTAAGCATATTTTGTTCTTTGGCTGCGTATTTTTCCAAGACTTGATTCATTACCAACTGGGAGTCACTATGAATATGGATCCGACGAACTTTTAACCGATGCGCTATAGTGAGACTGGTGATGAGGGCTTCATACTCAACTTTATTGTTAGAAGCCAGGAAGTCGAAACGAAGAGAATAATAGCATTATTGGCCTTCCGCGCTTTCTAAGAATAACCTAGCTCTGCTTCCATCCTTTCCCGAAGATCCATCAACAATAGTACCCTGGATGGTTCCTCAGCTGAAATAATGGTGTCTTCGGATACCTATCCTAGAGTGAATTCAGCAATAAAGTCTGCCAAACTTTAGGCTTTAAGGGATTTTCGGGGCTCGTAGGAAATGTCATATTCTCCGAGCTCTACAGCCCACTTCACCAGCCTTCTCAAAGTCTCAGGCTTGGTTAAAATTTGTCTAATTGGCTAATTTGTTCGAACACAAACTAGGTGAGCCAAAAAGTAAAGTTTCAGTCGTCGGGCTATGTGAACCAATCAAAGAATGAGCTTCTCGACTGAAATGTATCTGGTTTCGGGCGCATTCAAAACTCGGCCTGCCATAATAAACAAGAAATTGAATGCGTGATTCTTCTTTTACCAAGACCGAGATGATGGCCTCAGGACCCACTACTAGATACAAGGATAAAGTTTCTCCAGTCGTCGAGGATGATGGCCTTAGGACCCACTACCAGATACAAGGATAAAGTTTCTCCTAGTCGTCGAGGAGGCTAAGGTCGGTAAAGATTGCAGGTGATCTTTCAACTGGTCAAAGGCCTACTGGCACTCTAGGGTCCATTCAAATTGGTTAGCCTTTTTCAAGGCTTTAAAGAAAGGCAAACTATTTTGAGTAGACTTGGAGAGAAATCTATTCAGTGTAGCTAGCCGACCAATAAGCCTCTGGATGTCTTTTATTGAAGTCAAGGCAACCATGTCTTGAATGGCTTTGACTTTGTTCGGGGTTTGGATCTATGTCCGGAGAAGAAATTATATAGTCGAGGAACTTTCCGGACTTCACTGCAAAGATGCATTTTCCGGGGTTGAACATCATCTAAATATCCTTCAATATTTGGAACACTTTCCTTAAGTTGCCTATTGACGAGTAATAAATTTATCAAAATTATTATATGTAATATTATATGTTTTAGATGATATTTTAGTATAATTATAGTATTTTTGGTTGCAAAGTGACTCATTTTCTAACAATTCATAAGAATTAGGATTTTTACCTAAATTAGATTTTTGAGATAGAATTTTTATTTGAAAAAATTAATGCACAAGTCTTGTGTATAATTTTAGGTTCATCATACTAAAAATTATTTTCGATCAATTGGATGTAAAGGAAAATCAAAATCAATGGTGATTCAAAGAGTCAAAGTGGATGAGCAACTTGAAGGGAAAATTTTGCAAAAATAATAAAAAATTTAATTCTTCACCACAATGCTTGGAAGTACGTGGAAAATGCTTGCACACATAAGGTCCAACGCAGCAAAAATTAGAAATCAAGTGGGGGTCACTAGGAGGTGATCTATGGATAGGATACACGGATGAACATCTATGTATCGCCATCCACGTATTGCAATACGGCTGGACTTTCTAGGGCATCAACTTGCACCATCTTTCAGTTGATTTTTGTAGACATTTTCAAATGAAAATAGGGTTCTGCAAGTTGGAGAATACATTGGAAGCATAAATGAAGACTTTTGTGCCCATTTGGAATCCCCAAGCAAATCTTCATCATTTCCATTCATTAATGATTCATGCAAGTTGGAAAATGACTTGAGGAATATTTGTCTATAAATAGAAGTCAGTTTGTAAAGAAGTAAATAGGAGAGTCTTAGGAGTAGAGAGTAGTTATAGTCTTTAATTTCATATTTAGCTTGGTAAAGAATTAGTAGAATTCTCTCAATCCTTTAATAGAGTGGTAAGGAACATTGTAAGAGACTTTTGGTAGAGCAATCTTTTGAAGGTGAATAAAGAAGATGACTAATTCTCATATTGGTTGAGCAATTCTCAAACTCTATCTCATTTACTTTCAATAGTTGCCATGAATTCTATCTTTGAAGTTGAACTTTTAGTTGTTTCATTAACCATGTTGAACTAAAGGCTTCATCTAGATCATAGATGAAGCTAATGAATCAATCAATACTGATTTAACTTATTGCACTTACTAAGCTTGCATTTGTTTATTTACTTGTTCAAGTTTTAATACTTGTTTTTGCTTGGCCAACTTAAACAAGTCATTTAGTTGCTACTTGACATTGAGAGATGCATGTAACAATGGAAAATGAACAAGTAATGCTTAAGTCTTCATATGAGAATAATGGATGCTTAAGTGAATCACTACAATTCATAATTTCATAAGATTTCATCATGAGAATAGTTGAAATCTTAGTCATTTCATAGAGAGATCTAGTTATGACACATATGGAATTGGATTCTAAACAAAGCAAGATAACACTTAGTAGGTCATTCATGCTTGGTTCATTAGTGGATTCTATGTTCTAGGCTTCTTTGTGTTGAATTCTACAAAAGTTCTCAATAATATACCTACTCTATTGAAGGGACCCTACATCACTCGTATTTTCGTTTATGTTTAGATAATAAAAGTTAGTAAAAAAGCTTTAGTAATTGCACATATTTGATTTCCTTTGGAATTCAACACCTAATACTCCTATGACCAATGCACTTGCGGAAAAAGTTGTGAGATTAGGTTTTTATTACTTGATTCATGTGTTTTTATTCATAATTGTTATACCTAATCTACACCGTGTCAAGTTTTTGGTGCCTTTGCTGGGGAATCAAGGCAATACTAAAGCCAAAGCTAACTTTATTAATCTAAACGTTGTACATATTTGTTTGTAAATAATTATTTTTCTTTTCTTTTGTAGGTGTATACATAGGAGTTTAAGAATCGTGCATCCATTTGATCTGGAAATAGAAAGAACCGCAAGGAAGGCAATAAGACAAAGGCAAGAAGAACAAGTTAAGGTGGAGGAGATTGGTGACACTTCAAGTACATCTCAACATCAAGAACAAATCGAGGTAACCATGGACGGGGTAAACCAAACTCGTAACCCTCAAATCGTTCTTTAAGAGATTTTGTTATGCCGGATCTGACCGGTTCTCACATAAGCATTATAAGACCATCGGTAAATGCAAATAACTTTGAATTTAAGCCGGGACTAATTCAAATGGTTTGACAAAATCAGTTTGGTGGTAATGCTAACGAAAATCCACACTCACACTTGGTTAATTTTATGGAAATATGTGATACAATTAAACTAAATGGTGTTTCCGAAGATGCCATAAGATTAAGATTATTTCCATTCTCTTTAAGAGACAAAGCCAAGCAATGGCTTCAAGCATACCCACCAAATACCTTTGCAACTTGGATGGACTTTTCCAAAGCATTCTTGAATAAGTATTTCCCACTGGAAAAGACCGCAAGACTAAGGATGGACTTACCAATTTCAAATAATGCGAAGGAGAGTCTCTTTATGAGACTTGGGACTGATATAAGGACTTAATAAGAAAATTGTCCACACCATGGACTTCCCGATTGGTTAATAATTCAAACCTTCTATAATGGACTTAATTATCAAACCAAAATCAATATAGATGCAGCTGCAGGGGGAGCTCTCATGGCAAAGTCGGTAGAAGAAGCCCAAGAGTTGATTGAAGAAATGGCGGCAAACCACTATCAATGGGCAAATGAAAGAGGTAATCCTAGAAGAACTCAAGGTATGTATGAAATTGATACTTTAGATATGCTTAGAGCTCAAATGCAAAATATGATGAATGTTTTCAATAAGCATGTCTCTAGTAATCAAAATTCATCTAGTGTTGCATATTGTCATTTGTGTGGTGATTCTCATGATCCATCTTTCATGTGCACAAGTTCAATATGTCAATAACTACAAGCCTTCTTCTTCTAATAATCCTTTTTCAAACTACATACAACCTCGGGTGGAGAAACCATCCAAATCTTGGGTGGAGAGAGCCAAAGATGATAACTCAACCTCGGATTTTCACAAAATAAACCGGCTTGGGAGGTGGCTAATGAGAAGGCAATGAAAGGGTTGAGCAATTTGAAAGTAGAATGTTAGGAATGGCAAGATCTTTAGAGAATCAAATTACTCAAATAGCTGAATAAATAAACCTTAGGAAACAAGGGGAGTTACCTAAGTAGAACCGAAATTAATCCTAAGGAACAAGTCCAAGCTATTGCATTAAGAAGCTGGTAGAATGCTAAAAGAACCAATCATTGAAGAATGTGGAAGTGAAAAGGATGAAAAAGAGGAAAAAGGGAAGGAAATAGTAAGTGATAATGAAGTTGGTGTTGAAAATATGAAATCTCAATCACAAACGATTCCTCTTCCAACACAAATTCCATTTCCACAAAGGCTTAAAAATGAAAAACAAGAAAAGGAATTCGGGAAGATTGCACAAATGCTCAAGCAATTACATGTTAACATTCCTTTTGTAGATGCATTTTTGCAGGTTCCTAAGTATAACAAGTTTTTGAAAGATCTTTTGACAAGGAGGAAAAGTCTTGATGACTTTGCAACCGTAGCACTCACAGAAGAATGTAGTGCAAGGATCCAAAACAAATTGCCACCAAAACTCAAAGATCCAAGGAAGTTTTTCTATCCCATGCACTATTGGTGATGTTAATTTTTTCCAATGCTTTATGTGATTTGGGTGCATAGTGTATCATTAATCCCCATGTCAATAGTTAGGAGACTAGGCTTTAAGGAGATGCAAAGTACAAATATTACATTACAACTAGCTAATAGGTCCATTAAGGCATCCACTTGGTATTCTTGAAAATGTCTTAATGAAAGTGAACAAGCTTATCATCCCGGTTGATTTTATTGTGTTTAGATATGGAGGATGATATAAATATGCCTATCATACTTGGTAAGACCTTTTCTTGCTACCTGCCGGTGCAATAATTGATGTGAAAAATGGCACATTAAGTTAAAGGTAGGGGATGAGGAAATATCCTTTGAATTGAATGAAATGATGAAACATCCATCTTCTACTTTTAACATGTATTTACTTGATGATTTGGATGATAATGATGCCAAATGTTTCATTTCTAGGACTATGGAAGCACAAGAAGAAGTACAATGAGAAGAAAGGACCAATATACTTCATTGACATATCTACACCCAAAGGAGTGGAGAATTCTTTAGGTTATGGTCCTCAAAAGTGAAGCTCACACCTACAAAGTCTACCTGTAGACTCTAAATGAAGCGCTTGTTGGGAGGCAACCCAACCTTATCAATATTTTTGTGCACTTTTAGTTTGTATTATAATATATTAAGTAGTTTAAAGTATATTTGTTTTGTTTGTTTTGTAGGCATGCAATTTGGAACTTGATGCCCAAGATTTGATTCAAGATGTTATAATCATGACTTTGACTCTAAACTACCTTTTTCTTAAGCATTTCATACTTATAAGAATGTTTAATATGTGTATTATGTGCTATATGAGGTATTTTAGAAGTTGAAATTGATCGAAAGTTACTATTCATGATTGGGGAACTTTTTGAGCAAAAAGGTCGTTTGGTGATTCATAGAAATTATATGATGTTTGACCTTGAATTTATGCTTAAAGTGCTCAAAGAAACATGTGTGCATTATTAGTTTTGAATGTGCATTCAAATTTTGCATTTTATGCAACTTGAGGAATTCATGCTCAATCCATGCAAAGCATTGTGAATTTGATGCAAGATTTGCTAAATTTGTGTATGCACATGTGTATTTTCATGATTCAAACTTATTCCTAGTGTTAAAGTGTTCAAAAACATGTTACATTTCAAGTTGAAAGTACTGCAGAAAAGGGAATAAACCAATGGAACAGTAACCTGCAAAACTTGAAAATCATTGCCTATTGCAGGAAGTGATACGCGCCACAGAGATACACGGACGTCATCTGCGTATCGCTGCCGCGTATCGCTGCCGCGTATCAACTTCTAGGAGCTCCTTGCGATACACTACACAGAGATATGTGGACGGGCTAGGAGATATGCGGGCAAACATCCGCGTACCACTGTTCATAGTTGATTTTCAGGTTCATTTTCATTGGTTTTCAATTGGTTCACTTGCAACATATGTTTCATGATTTGAATACATATTTTTGACACTAAAATAAGTACTTTAACATGTTCCAATCTTGCATGTTCCTAGTTTAAGTTTAATTTGTAATTTTGAATACATGGTATGAATGGTTGATTTTTTATATGAAGCAACTTTGACTAATTTCTTTAGCATTTTACTTCATCAATACATAATACATTTGCTCATATTACTTGTCTTTAAAATTTTTTCCCCCTTGAGTCATATCGCACAAACTAAGTGTGTGGGAGTTTACCTACTCTTAAGCATGCTATGTTAGTTTTATGTACTATAAGATATTTGATTCATCATCTAACATAGCATTCAAGTATTTTTGAGCTTTGAAGACAAGGTCAATGAGCAAAGATTGGATGAAAGAAAGAAGTAATGAAGCATTACAATGAGAGACTTGTCAAAGGCCAAGGGACTTCAAAGACATCTACAACATCAACTTAAGGATTTTCAAACCGAACAAGGGGAGTGTTATTGTTCTATCTTTCATTCTTACTTTTCCTTTACACATTAAGGACAATGTTTCATTCTAAGTGTGGGGGGAAGGAATAAGAGTAGGTTTGGTTGGAATTAGGAGTAAATAGTGTCAAGATATTGTTTTGGTAAAATATGACCAAAATTTTTGAAAATTTTTCTTTTTTGACATGTTTTCATGCCATGAATTTGTTAAAGTCCTTTACTTTTTAAATAATTTGTGCAACTTTGTTTGAATATGTTCTACAATAATATGAGAAATAGTTATTATGTAATTAGGAGTTTTATTTTTAAGAAAGTATACCTTGTAAAATGGTTATAATTATGTCTTGATTTGGCGAGTTTGAATTTAAATTTCTTTTCTTTACTTAATTTTACACTATTAAGTGGTAGATATGGACAAGAAGTATGCTTACTTGAATAAAGGGACAATTATATTTGAGCAAAATTGATAAATGTTTATTTATTACTAATCCAATGATTCAAATTGCTTAGTATCCGAAAATCTTCATCACAAAATGTTGATTTTCATGTCAAACAGTATTTGAATTAAGAGTATGCATAGCAAGTTTGATTGAAAGTAAATTGTTAAGTAATAAGGGGTTTTCATCACAAAATGTCGATCCTTTCATCAAAAGACAATTTCACTTCTCAAACTAAAAGCTAAGTTGTGATTAAAAGGATCAAGTGTTGAGTAACTGGGAGTTTTCATCTAAACATGTTACCATTCACGTCAAAAGACACTTTAATATGATAAAGTTCAAAATGTCCTTCTTGTGTGTAAATTGAGTTGTTTATTATTATCCATATTGAATGCTTTACATGTACAATTTTGTAAATAGAAGGAATTGGATTGAATAAGTTTTAATCTTGAAATAATTATTTCCCTTTACTTGGTATGATTAGTATTAGAAACTTTACAAGGAATTGTATAATGCCTATTTGTTTTACTTGTGGAATTGAATTCAACAATGTAGCATTTATTATTTCAAGGCCTTGAATCATTATTTGATCTTTTGATTTTCCAATTACTTAAGGACAAGCAATGATTCAAGTATGGGAGAGTTTGACGAGTAATAAATTTATCAAAATTATTATATATAATATTATATGTTTTAGATGATATTTTAGTATAATTATAGTATTTGTGGTTGTAAATAACTCATTTTTCAACAATTCATAAGAATTAGGATTTTTACCGGAATTAGGGTTTTTTAGGCAGAATTTTTATTTGAGAAAGTTAATGCACAATTCTTGTGTATAATTGCAAGTTCATCATACTAAAAATTATTTTGGATCAATTGAATGTAAAGGAAAATCAAAGTCAATGGTGATTCAAAGAGTCAAAGTGGATGAACAACATGAAGGGAAAATTGTGCAAAAATAATGAAAAATTCAATTCTTCACCACAATGCTAGGAAGTACATGGAAAATGCTTGCACACATAAGGTCCAACGTAGAAAAAATCAAAAATCAAGTGGGGGCACAAGGAGGTTATCCGCGGATGGGATACGCGGATGAATATCTGTGTATCGCCATCCACGTATCGCAATACGGCTGGACTTTCTAGGGCATCAACTTGCATCCTCTTCCAGCTGAGTTTTTGTAGACATTTTCAGATGAAGATAGGGTTCTGCAAGTGGGAGAATACATTGGAAGCATAAATGAAGACTTTTGTTCCCATTTGGAATCCCAAGCAAATCTTCATCATTTCCTATGCATTAATGATTCATGCAAGTTAGAAAATGACTTGAGGAAACATTTGTCTATAAATAGAAGTCATTTGTAAAGCATTAAAAGAGAGTTTTAGTAGTAGAAGTAGTTATAGTCTTTAATTTTATACTTAGCTTGGTAGAGAATTAGTAGAATTCTCTTAATCCTTCAATAGAGTGGTGAGGAACATTGTAAGAGACTTTTGTAGTGCAATCTTTTGAAGGTGAATAAAGAAGAGGACTAATTCTCATATTGGTTGAGCAATTCTCAAACTCTATCTCTTTACTTTCAATAGTTGCCATGAATTCTATCTTTGAAGTTGAACTTTTAGTTGTTTCATTAACCATGTTGAACTAAAGGCTTCATCTAGATCATAGATGAAGCTAATGAATCAACAAACATGATTTAACTTATTGCACTTACTAAGCTTGCATTTGTTTATTTACTTGTTCAAGTTTTAATACTTGTTTTTGCTTGGCCAACTTAAACAAGTCATTTAGTTGCTACTTGACATTGAGAGATGCATGTAACAATAGAAAATGAACAAGTAATGCTTAAGTCTTTCATATGAGAATAATGGATGCTTAAGTGAATCACTACAATTCATATTTTCATAAGATTTCATCATGAGAATAGTTGAAATCTTGTCATTTCATAGAGAGATCTAGTTATGACACATATGGAATTGGATTCTAAACAAAGCAAGATAACACTTAGTAGGTCATTCATGCTTGGTTCATTAGTGGATTCTATGTTCTAGGCTTCTTTGTATTGAATTCTACAAAAGTTCTCAATCATATATCTACTCTATTGAAGGGACCCCACATCACTCTTATTTTCGTTTATGTTTAGCTAATAAAAGTTAGTGAAAAAGCTTTGGTAATTGCACATATTTGATTCCTCGTGGGACTCAACAACTAATACTCCTAATACTACAACCGACCTGTGCACTTGCAGAAAAAGTTAGGGGATTAGGTTTTTATTACTTGATTCATATGTTTTTGTTCATAATTATTTTACCAAATCTACACCACGTCACCTATGAAAGCGTCAACAGTTCGCCTCTTAACAACTAGATCGTCAACATAGACTTCCATTATTTTGCCGATCTGGCGGTAGAAGATTTTATCTACCAAACGCTGATAAGTAGCCCCGGCATTCTTGAGTCGAAACGGCATGGTGGTATAACAATAGATTCCATGATCGGTGATAAAGGCAGTTTTGTCTTGATCTTCTTTGGTCATCCCGATCTGGTGATACCCTTTAAATGCATTTAAAAAGCAAGACACCTCATTGCCAGTTGCCAAATCAACCAATGCGTCAATTTGGGGCAAAGGGTAACAATTGCTTGGACAAACCTTGTTCAAATCCGTATAGTCAATACACATTCGCCATCCTTCGTTAGTTTTCTTGATCATCACCGGGTTAGCTAACCAAGTAGGATATTGGACCTCTCGTATTATTTTGGCAGCCAACAATTTGTCAATTTCCTCCAAAATGGCCTAGCCGCGTTTCGGGATGAATTGTCTTTTCTTTTGTTGAACCGATTTGACCTACAAGTTCACGTTCAATTTATGAATTATTAGTTCGGGAGGAATTCCAATGACATCATTAGCCGTCTAAGCAAATATTTCTTTGAATTCTTTTAACAAAACGGTTAAGGCTTCTCAGGTCTCAGAAGGAAGACCTCGGCCTATTTTGACTATACAGCTAGGATTTTTCTCATCCAACACTACCCTTTCCATCTGATCACTGTCTCTAGCCGAGGTGACTTCTTGGATGGAGGGGTTTCTAAAACATCAAGAACCAGGGCTAAATCTCCACCAGGTTTATCAGTGTTGGATTTTGCCTTTTTAGTGTTCTTAGATGGTCCTGCTGAAGAAACCACTTGTAAAGTGGTGGTATAACACTCTCTTATTGTTCGGATGTCATTAAGCACCTCGGTTATCCTTTCGGGTGTTGCAAATTTCATGCTCAGATAATGCATAGAGAAGTTAGCTCGAAGGGCATTTAAAGTTGGGCGTCCAAGCAACATATTGTAGGGGATATTTACTTTGACCACAAGGAAATTGACTTACAAAGTTTGAGAACGGGGGTGTTTCCCGATGGTAGGAGATAATGTGATCATCCCTTTGAGATGTACAACTTGACCCTTAAAACCCACAAGTAGAGTCCGAACATGTGTAAGCCGATCTAGTCTTAAGTCCATTTGTTCGAAAGTCTTGTAATACATAATATCTGCCAAACTCCCAACGTCAATGTAAAACTTTTAGACTAAGTAGTTATTAGTAATTATTTCAGTCATTAATGCTTCATTACTCTCTGAAGCAGCAGATACAGGATCATTGGGTTCGTATGAGAGAGTTTCTGAAAGATGAGACGTAGAGGTTTTCGAAGAGAACTGTTTATAAGTCATTTTTCTAGAGTTTCTGCTATCCTCTGTGCTGGGACCTTCTGAGATGATATTAATGACTCCCGCTATCCCAGCGCCTGGATCAGGGGATCTATCCTGGTCATTTCTCTAGTTATTATGACAATGAGGATCTTGTCGGTCTCACCGATCTCCCCGCCGAGGGCCTCGACGATAATCTCGAAGATCTTCTTGACGATAATCTCGACATCCTCGGGTATTGTTTTCGACAAAACGTCTTAAATACCCTTATTATATCAAACTTTCAATCTCTTTTTTGAGATCGTAACAGTCTTCGGTCTCATAACCTACGTCTCTGTGGTAGGCAGAATACAAGTTAGAATTTCTCCTTCCCTTTTTGCCTACCATCTTGGGTGGCTGTTTATCCAAATTTTGCTGTTTCATTATAGCTAAAACTTTAGTTCTGCTGGCATTAAGAGGAGTCAATGATGCATTCGAAGTAGATCTTCCTTTACTAATTCTATCGAGCACACTGTGTTTTTCTGTGCCTCCTCGACCCAAGAAGGTACTGATATTTTCATCTCGGGTCTGCCTTCTTCTCGGCCTTTCTTATCAAACTTTTGGGATTGCCATTCTTGTTTCATTCTATTAGCCTCCTCTCCTGTATTGCTCGATCTACCCCCCTCAGAGTTCATTTGGGGTCTCAGGGTATTTTTTATGCAATTATGTGGTGAACCTACCCAGAAATAGCCCGTGAATAAAGGCGGCGATAGCAACTTGGTTACTAGGTTCAGGGACTTGGAGTGATTTATTAGTAAAGCGGGTCAGGTAATCCTGGAGAGACTTATTTGCAGCTTGCCGGAGATGCATTAGTGAAGCTAACTTCTTACTCAACGGCTTGAAAAAAAAAAACGGGCTATAAACTTAGTAGTGAGCTCGTCCAAAATCCGAATATTATGCGGAGCGAGTTGCCAAAACTATTTTCTAGCATTCCCCGTGAGATAACAAGGAAATGCTCTACACATCACCGCATCAGAGGCTCGATATAGGGTGAAGGTCGAAATAAATGCATGGACATGGTCCTCGAGATCACCACTCCCATTATAATATGGGATACCAAGAAATTTAAAATTGTCCGGAAAAGGGTCATCGTTGACTTCATCTATGAAAGGAGAAGCTTGGCTGCCACCTGAAGAAGGGATAGTAGGTTTAATAGTCGGGTCGGTGTGTCCACCACGGGTCTCCACTAGATTTCTTTTTAGCATACGCTCATCTATTTGCCCAGTGTAAGACCTTTTAGACTATCTTGAATAAGATTCCTCACCCAAATCATGGGGAGACGGTGACCATCGAGATGAAGATTTAGCGGGTCTCTTACCTTTCTGCTTGAAGATCCTATCCAACTGATAAAAAATATCGAGATTCTCCTTCACAAACTCAGCCATTTTGGCCATGACGTCTTTGTCCAAAAGTGATTTCTCTCGTTGCTGCTCCATAAGTTCAAGAGGATTTTGTTGGAGCTCTAATGGTGCAGCCGGAGGATTTTTTGGCTGCTCCCTAGGAGAGGAAGTAGGTGCCGGCTCACGTATAGTGAGAGTACCCTTCTTAGCAGGAAGCTTAGGAGGCATAGGTATAACAGAATAATCTCAAACTTCACGAGTGAAATTTTGATGACAAAAATGAAAATGGAGAAGAAGAACTTCGTTCCCACAGACGGCGCCAATTGTAGAATCTTCAATTTTGGAACTCCATGTAAGCATCAACGTTCATAACCTATCAAGTAAGGAAACTCACATGCAAGGAGATTTAATCCCCATAAACACTCCGATGCTTAAGTCAGTTAATGATCTGCCTTAAAGAAGAGAAAAGAAGTGTTTTTTCTTAAGGTTCTCCTTTTGTGTGTGTTCTTTGAGTAATTATGCTTAGAAAAGTAAAAGAGATGGAAGATATGACAAACTATATTCTGATAGTAGCAACAATTGTCAGAGGATTAATAAGCACATAACAGCAGCCAAAAGTAGATTTAGTCTCCCAATGCAATGGGCCAAACATCGATCAGCAGAACTCCTAAAGAGGTAGCATGCCAAGCTGGAGATAAATAATAGAGGTTTATCACGTGACTAAGTTGATGTGGAGTTCGGCCACTCAGGATCCTACACTAGACTAAGAGCTTGAGAGAAATAAAAGTTAATTGGAAGGATATTTTAATATTTTCTATTGCATTTATTCATTCTTCCCAATTTGTTGTTTCCTTTTGGTATTTATAGCTACACTTTCCCTCTAAAGGCAGCCCGCAGTTTTTTGTGTGAGGCCCACTTTCTACCAACCTATGCCCCATTTTGCTTCCTAGGTAATTGGCTATGACGTGGGTAATTGCCCACCGCTCCTTCACTTTTTTGGCCCGCACTGTCAACATTTCTAGAAGTTCCTTGTATTACTCTTGACCCGGGCAGCCCTCTATTGTTGACAGTGTCTGTCAATTCTAATGATTGATTACATTTATTGTTGATGGACAAGATTAAGCCTGCAACACAATAATTTTGCTTCCTAGGCAGTTAGCTATGACGTGGGTAACTACCCATGCCTCCTTTACTTTTTGGCACGTATTGTCCACTTTTTTAGAAGTTCCTTGTATTACTCTTGACCCGGGCAGCCCTCTATTATCAGTAGCATCCATCGATTCTAATGGTCAATTACATTTCTTGTTGATCGACAAGATTAAGCCTACAACACAATCTTCATTGAGCAAGTTAAGTATATTTCTTAGCAAAAAAAGAGAGAGAGTTAAGTATGGGTTTGTATTTTAGTTGCAGTACACGCTTCAAAAGCTGATTGAGTTAGAGGAAAGCAGTGAGAGTGAGAGTTGCTGCTTCTAAAGATACAATTGCTGTTAAAACTGATCCTGCCCAGGAAGAGAAGGTGAAGTTTGAGGTGTTTTGATTTGAAGGTCACAAGGTTTAGGATTGAGACTTGGTCCTCAGGTGACACCAGCTATTGGAACAACTTTGAATGAGATGTTGTGTTTTTATTTGCTGATAAGGTTCATTGAAGTTTTGAGCAATTGTGTTTGTTTCAAAGACAACTCTCATTGGTATCACTTTAATTAGTTTGTCTAGTAGTACTTGGGCAAAAACTTGTGTGGCGCTCAGGACTTTGGAGCAGAGAGTATCAAATTCATCATGTAGTACCATAGGGTCAATTTTCAAAAAGTAGTTTTATTGGAAAAACTTCTTGTGTTCTTCTCTCACGATGATGCTTGATGTCTTAATCAGATTTTGAAAGTCTTTAACTTAATGTAGTAGCATTATTTTAGATGCAGAATTTAAGACTTGTTCTTTTGCATTAAATGTGCTACATTGTGTGCTCTGAGGGAAAAGCCTTCAAACTATTTTTTCTTTGTTCATGTACAAAACTAAAGAATTACGTCTAAACTAATAATGTAAGCTACTTAGGTTCAATAGGCAACAAAGAGGTTTGAAAACTTGGGTTCAGAACTTACCTATATCCAGTCTAAATTTCTAATATACTTGGACATATCAAATCCATCAACAAGTGATGAAACACAGAACTCTTCCCTAATAGCTAACCTATAACGGGGCTTTTGTTTATCTCATTACATATCTTTTTCTTATCTATTTTAGTAGATTATTTTTTAAGTATGCATTGTTTGCACTAACTGGTGACAAATATGTAACATGAAGGCTTCTAAGGGAGCTTTCAATATGAGTATGACTGTTGTATTAAATTCTTTGACATCGTTGAAGTTTATAGCTCAACAATGGGAAATGGGTTTGATTTATACTGTTATTGATGTACTAAGAATTTTAAGACAAACTTGTATATGTGTAATTAAAATTGACCAACTTTTATACCTGCAGTTGTCATTTCGTGCAATAAATTCTAAAATGCTACTGGGAGGGTTTGTTATGAGTTCATTCATGCTTATTTGATCCTTAATGGAAATACACTTTTGGTAGTCTTTTTTTTTTTATCCCTATCTATGTTTACCATTATGATTAAGGTTCATCAAGGAAAGGAAAGCAAGGAATCTAGGGTGGAAGTTTTGCAACCAAATTTGCAGCACTTGCATAGAGGCTTGGTTGTCAAAGTGTCCAACCACTCTTAAGAATCCCCATTGTGGTCATGCTTAGACCTTTATCATCTCCACCAGTATGTTGTTAGGACTAGCATATGAGGAAACGAAGGTGAAAAATTATTTTTAACTTAGCTATCATTTCAGTTACCAATTGAACACAAAACATATTAAGGACAAGTGATTTTCAAGTTCTGAATAGGCAGATTCTACGGGAAATCATTTTTTGGGCACGTTGTTGGCCTTGAAGATATTGCGAAGCAAGGCCTTATGATGGCTGTTGGAGTATCTAATTAAAGTAGTAGGTGAGTTGTTTTTGTCTACTCACCATCAAACTCATAAATTTTTTGATTCCCTCCATTTCTGCTCTCTAGAATTCCCTTATATATGCATCTTCCATAGATTGGGAATGTAGGCCTTATATGCAACCTAAGAGGGGGTGAATTATGTTCCTTTTTAACCTTAACTTTGTTATAACAAATTTTTACAAAAATAAAATTTATCAAGTTAACTAAGTGATCAAATAAGTTGATATTGCAAAAAATAATGGAACAATGATCACAATAAACTGAGATCAAATAAGAGAAAAAGGTAGAATGATCAAACTCAAAAAGCTTCCAAGTTCACCAAACTCGAAGCTTCAATGCACTTGAATTCCGTTTCTTGTTTGTGGTTCAAAACCAACTTGTATAAAGAAATGGCTCACTACTCACTCACCCCAGATCCTCTCTAGTTGAGCTAAGAAGTTTTATAGTTATCAAGCTAACCTTTTAACGATATAGTTGAATTGAACACTCACAAGGAGAAACTTACAACTATCTCACTATTACAAAGAATATATGATTTTCATGCTCAACATTGCTATTCAATTGCCTTTGTATGCTCAATACAATAGTTACATTTAATTTTGATTTCATTGCTTTTATACTTCAAAAATGACCTTCAACTGCTCTCCAATGGTCAAGCATTAAATGCAAAAAAAAAACTAGCCGTTGGGCATTTGGCCGACCAAACTAGCAGATTGTTGTCCGAACCAACATCCGAATTCTTCTGTTTTGATTAAATATAATAACTTCAGACGGCCAGAAGAAATGTTTCCTGTCTAAACTATCGTCTGATCAATTCTAAAAAACTGTGGCATTTCTGAACTTTTTTCATGCATCTGAAGATGTGTTTGAAAGAGCGTTGGAAAGTTTCTGGACTTTTTGCAACTCTATCGAATGAGTGAAAGGATGTCCGAACTTATGCCTGAAAGTCTCTGAAATTTTTTTGTTTTGTCAGACTGATGATCGAACGTTTGAACCCTGTGTTTAAGCATACGAAAGTTACTGGAAATTCTGGGGTATTTTCAGACAGATTATAGGATGTCTGAAGTTTTGTCCGAATTGACTTCAGACAGCTGAAACATGAATTAGACGTTTGAACTGGTGGCCAATTACCCCTATTTTTCAATAATGTTTTTAAAACTTGTTTAACACTTCACCACAACGCTAAACAATTTTGATTAGAAATAATGTGGTTTGTTATCATCAAAATTAGGATTATATTCTCCTACTTTTTTATGATGACAAACCTATAGTAAATATAGACCACATGAGCATAAGTTAGGATCTCATATCATCACTTAAGAGCACATAACACAAATGATCTTTCTCCCCCTTTTGGCATCATCAAAATTAGGAAATTATAAGGATGCACTCTCTCCCTCAAATGACACATCATAAAAATAAATAAGGAGTCATACTTAAGTAAGCATCATCATCAATGAAGTATAAGAGAAAAATACTAGAGAATAGAACACAAAAACGTATCATATAAACAAAACGGAATGTCTTTAAAAAAAATCCATCTTTAGACATAGCTACCTAATGCCAAAAACTATCCTAAAAATTGAACGAAAACTAAAAGGACTATCAGTCTGAACTAGACTAAAACTAATCATCTCCTAGGATCCTCCTATGCTTGTATGGAACTATAGCCAAATCTATAGTGGATGCCTCGTGCTAAGAAACTGTAGCAGGAGAAGGAGTAACTGAAATGGTGTCCTTTAAGTCGAACTGAATGGTATGAGTCATCTCTCGTGAAGGACTCGTGACATCAGTCACTTCAGGCTGATGGAATGACAGCTCAAATTGCTCATGTGAAGTAGGTGGAGAATCTGTATGCTGCTGAGCTCTGTCCTGTGGATCTTCCTGATCTTCATTCTGGTCTTCATCCCCTGATTCTTCATCTTCTTCTTTCTCTGATTGAACCAAAGTTTGTTGTTTAAATGCATTTTACTGATTTTGTATCCCAAAAGGACATCCCCAACAATTGCCCATAGTCAATGCACTCAACTTTCTTGCTTAAGGATTTGAATTCCTTTAGCAGCTTCACTTGATTTTCTTCAATTTTGGCTGCTTGGCTTCCAAGTTATCCATTCGTTTGTTCAATTTTTGAAACAAAGCCGGAACTTGGGAAAGTATATCCTGAGATGTAGAAGAAGAGGGAATAGAAGTACGTTGAGCTGGAATGGATGAAGATGGCTCAAAAGTGGTGGGAGGTGAGGATGGATGAAGTGTAAAGGAAGAACGAGGGGTAGATGTAGGCTGAGTGGGTGTAGATATAGGCTGAGTAGAAGTACTAAGAGTTAGATATTGTCATCCACTCATCATTATGAAACTTAAGATGAAAAATTCAAAATAAGAACAAATAAAAAATGGATTTTCAATAGTAATACTCGTGAGTGGAATGTGATAAAAATTGAATATGCAGGTAAAAAATTTTTCAGAAGGCACATTTCTTTAGGTATCAGAAATACAATTAAGTATAAATTCACGCATGATAAACCCAAAATCAAGTGAAATTTCCTTCAAAACACAATAAAACACATATAACTCCATCCTTTTTGGTTCACTACGATGACCAAATGTGAGAGTTAAAATATTAGTCACCATTGCAGACAAAATCTTATGAATGGGACTTAAAGAGGATGGTTTAGCTTGAGTAGCTGTATGGAAAGTCATATTAAAGAAAGATTTAAGTTCATCAAATTGAATTGATGTTCAGATATAACCCATTGTGAAAAAAAAAAAATCTAGAAACTAGAGGATCTTCTTTGGGTCTACATTTAAAAATATGGTTTATTTGAGTCAAATTAAAGACCAAGTCCAGCCCATTGACTCGAGATATAATAGCATCTAATTCACCTCTTCTAAGATTGGCAAAAAATTGGATAAGTATCTCAGGATAAGACTTTTCATTAAGAAGCAACAAGTGACCCTAACTTTGTTTTGAAAATTTGTCACAAATGAAGTCTAACTTTAAATGCTTAAGCTCATATTCTAAGCAACTACGCTGAAGAAGTATATTCTTATTGACATAAATGGGATACTTTTCTTTAGCCTCTTCGTCAATAAACTTAGGTTGGGGTACCCTGTCAAAAGTCTGAGGATTAGGATGAGCAGTTTCCTTTCTCTTCTTTTTACTCCCACTGGCACCAGCACTACTATCTCCTCTAGTCCTTATCATCAACTTGTCAAATTTAATGATAAAAGGGAGATATGAGCAACTTAAAACATAAAATATAAAGCCTCTTGAATAAATCAACACAAAAACAATGACCAATATTTGTTTAAAATCAGTTTGTTGACAATAAGAAGTAGTGAGAAAAACATTTGAGGGAAAAAAAAAAGAACAAAGACTTTCCAAAAATCACGAAAAATTCCAGGAGAAAAATTGATATAAAAGCTCAGAAATTTGCCTATGATTTGATGAAGAAATCCAAGAGAAAAAGGATTAAATAACTCTAGATGCCTTATAAGAGATGTTTTTGGAAGAAAAAATGATCTTACGTAGAAGAATTTGGACTTCAATTTGGAGGATTTTCACCTATAGGTGAGAAAGAAAAAGAAATTTTGCAAAAATGATGTTCCAGACCCAATTTAGGCTTGAAAGAAAAATGTTCAGACGTTCGAACGATGTTTGAGTCGTCCGAGGTAAGTTAGGGTTCTGGAATTTGAAATGTTCAGCCATCCATTTGGAAGAATAGTGGCCAAACAATCGTCCGTTCTCAAATTTTAAAACTCTCTTCTGCCATTCGAAAACCTAGTTTAGTCATCCGAAGAATTTTTTTTTTTAGAAATAAAAAGTGTTTGGACATCCAAAGAAATCTTTCGGTCATCCGAAGCATTGAAAACTTAGAATCTGAAAAGAGAACGTCGGCCGTCAGAAGAGACACTTAGGCTGGCTGATCCAGGGACAGAATGCCTAGTTTTGTTCTTAGGAATTCAAAACATTCAAGAGGTAAGGCTTTTGTAAAAATGTCAGCTAACTAATCACTTGTACATACATAATCAACACTAATCTCACCTTTTTGAACCAAATCTCTAATAAAATGATGTTTGATGCCAATTTGTTTGATTCTAGAGTGTTGAATGAGATTTTTGGTTAAGTTGATGGCACTAGTACTATCACACTTAATGGGCACACTTTGAAACTGCAAACCAAAATCTAAAAGAGTGTGCTTCATCAAAGCAACTGAGCACAACATGCATCTACAGCAATATACTCAACTTATGCCATGGACAATGATATAGAACCTTATTTCTTGCTAAACCAAGTTACCAAACACTTTCTTAGAAGATGACTAGTCCCACTAGTACTCTTTATATCTATTCTACATCTGACAAAGTCGACATGAAAATACCCCACAAGATCAAATGTATGAGATCTAGGATACTATAGTCTAAAGTCTAATGTGCCTTTGAGGTACCTAAAATACGCTTAACAGCTAGTAAGTGAAACTCCTTAGAACAATATTGAAATCTAGCACTAAGACAAATGGCAAATCATAATATCATGTCTACTAGTGGTAAAATAAAGTAAACTACATATCATACCTCTATATCTCTTTTCATCCACCTTATTGCCTTCTTCATCTTTGTCTAACTTAGTGGAGGTGCAAATTGGTGTGCCTACTTCCCTTGAATCCTCCATACCAAATCTTTTAAGTAACTCCCTTGCATATTTGGTTTGGCTTATAAAAATTCTATTTTTCAATTGATGAATTTGAAGACCAAGAAAAAAGTTTAATTCTCCCATCATACTCATTTCAAATTCATTTTGCATCATAAAAGAAAATTCTTTGCAAAGATTTTCATTTGTAGCACCAAAAATAATATCATCAACATACACTTGAACAATGAGAAGTTCATTTGCATGATGTTTTGTAAAGAGTGTGGTGTCTACAATTCCTCTTTTAAAACCATTTTCAATCAAAAAATTGCTCAACCTCTCATACCAAGCTCTAGGAGCTTGTTTTAATCCATATAAAGCTTTAGAAAGTTTGAAAACATGATTTGAAAATTTTTCATGTTCAAAACCGGAAGGTTGTTCAACATATACTTCTTGTTCAATAAAACCATTTAAAAAGCACTTTTCACATCCATTATGAAATAACTTAAAACCTTTAAAACATGCATACGCAAGAAGCATTCTTATAGATTCAAGCCTAGCAACCTGGTGCAAATGTTTCATCAAAATCTATTCCTTCTTCTTGTGCATAACCTTTGGCAACTAACCTTACTTTATTTCTTACTATTTCACCTTTATCATTCAACTTATTCCTAAAGACCCATTTTGTGCCTATCACCGGGTGATCTAATGGTCTTTCAACTAAAGTCCATACCTTACTTCTCTCAAATTGATTCAATTCCTTCTTGCATTGCTACTATCCAAAATTCATCTTTCAAAGCATCTTCTACATTCTTAGGTTCAAATTGGGATAGTAAAGCAAAGTTGTCTACTTAAAGGTCTAGTAGAGGATCTAGTCCTAACCTTTTCGGAAGGATCACCTATAATAAGCTCTTTAGGATGATTGGGTACAAATCTCCAAGTTTTGGTAGATCCTTTGTAGTATCATCATCTTTCTTTTCGTCAACTACATCTTCACTAGTACTAACTACTTCCTTTGGAGTGACTATCACCTTCTTGAAGAGTAAGATTCTCTAATTTTTCTTGAACACACACATCATCATCTTCACTAATATCTTAGTAACTACATCATGTAATTCATCAAAAGTAACATGAATGATCTCTTCTACTACTAAGGTTCTCCTATTGTACACTCTATAGGCTCTTTTATCACTAGCATATCCTAAAAAGATGCCTTCATCTGTTTTCTTATCAAACTTGCCAAGATGTTCCTTAGATATTCAAAATAAAGCATTTGCATCTAAAAACTTTAAAATAGCCAACAATTGACTTTTTGCCAAATAAGAGTTCATAAGGAAGTTTTGTTCAAGATAGGTCTTAATAAACTCTATTCATAACATAGCAAGTCGTATTGACCGCTTCGGCCCAAAAATACTTTGGTAAATCACATTCATTTATCATAGTTCTAGCGGCTTTCTTGAAGAGTTCTATTGTTTCTTTCAACAACACCATTTTGTTGAGAAACTCTTATGGTAGAAAACTCATGTGTAATATCATTGTGGTCACAAAAATAAAAAAAAATCGTAATATTTAAATTCGGTTCCATTATCACTTTTAATTTTCACAATAATCAAGTTTAACAAATTTTAAAATTTTGCAAACAAAGAAACAAAATTTTTAAACGCCCTATCCTTGTGTACAAGAAATAGCTCTGAAGTGCATATTGAATAATCATCTAGAATAACAAAAATATATTTTTTTTTCCTAAGGCTTGCAACTTAGGTAGGACTAAACAAGTTCAAGTGTAAAAGCTCCAAGAGTCTTGAAGTAGAAATACAATTTTTAGTTTAAAAGAGATTGTGGTTTATTTTCCAAATTGACAAGCATTACAAATCTTGTCTTTTTTAAATTTGATTTTAAGAAGCCTTAGGACAAATTCTTTCCTAGATAATTCATTGAACAAATTCGTATTGAATTGATAAAGTCTTCTATGCCAAAGCCAAGGATCATCACTAATAGTCTTAAGACATCTAATCCTATTGAAATCTATTCTATCTAGAAAAACAACATAGATGTCATTATGTCTCTTTACCTCTAAAAACTTACATTATAACTAGAATCAAGTATCAAACATTCATGCTTTTTGAATAAAACATATAGATCTTTATCACATAATTGACTCACTACTTAACAAGTTATAACTAAGATTATCAACTAATAAAACATTTTGAATGAAAGGTTTCATCATTGTTACCTATATCACCTACTCCAATGGTTTATGCCTTCATGTCATCTCAAAGGTGACTTTTCCACTACTTAAGCTTGACAAATAATGATGGATCTCCGGTCATGTGTCTTGAACATCCACTATCAATGAACCACTTTGACTTCTTAGTGGTATTTTTTGAAGCATACCTACACAAAAATTAAAAAATAATATTTGGTACCCTTTTTAATTTTTGGGTCCATAAGAGTTAGCACAATTTTTGATAATCCACATAGTTCTCGTGCCTTGTCTCACATTTTTAACATAACCAATTATTTTCATGTGTTCTACTTGACTACAAAAATTGCACATACTATAAGTATTATTTACATGCATAAGTCTAATGAATCTTACCCTTTTCTTTCTATACAACCTATTGGTACTAAGCATGGTTCCTAGTGATTTCTTTCTTTAAAACATCTTATTTTTCTCTACAAAAAAAAATCACTAAGTTCACTCATTCTCTTCTTTAAACTTTCTGGTTTCACTCTTGATATTGCTTTAAAAAATAGATCTCTCTTCTAATTTCCTTTTCAACTCTTCTAAATTCCATGCCATGTTCACTTTTCCCCTTTTTAAATTTTATTATCAATTTCTCAATCCTTTATTCTCTTGCACTAAACTAGCATTGTCACAAAGCAAATAATTAATTTTTAATTTCAGTTCCTTATTTCTAGCATATGACTCTTTTAAACTACTATGCAATTTAAATACAAAATTCTCAAGATCATCATCATCATCATCACCACATTCATTTTTATCTAAGGATGAATGACTTGAAGTTACTTCATTTTTACCAATTGCCATGAAAGTCATTTGAGCAGTTTCTTCTTCTTCTTCAATCTCCCCATTAAAATTGCACTCATTCCATGTGATTTGGAAGTTATTCAGTCTTAGCTTTATCTCACCTCTTCCTTCTTTTTCTTCTTCTTTGAAGAACACTCATTCATGTAGTGTCCAAGTTGCCCACACTCAAAGCACTTGTCATTTTGTTTCTTTGATGCCTCTTGCTTTCCTCTATTTCTTGATGAGCTTGATTGATTGATGTTGCTTGATCCTCCTCTTCTAAATCTCCTCTTGTTGGTGATGAATTTTTTGAAGCTCTTTGTGAGTAGAGTTAAATCATTGTCCTCCATGTCCAAGTCCTCACCATCAATTAAAAAGTTGTCTTCATCATCTTGTGAAGACTTCAATGCCATGTTCTTCTTGACTTTGGCTTTTTCCTCCTCTTGTACCTTATATTTCAATTTAAGTTCAAAAGAGGTTAAAGAATTAACAAGAAATTCAATAGGCATAGTATTTAAGTCTTTGGTTTCTTCTATAGCCATGACTTTGCTTTCCCATTCCTTAGACAATGCATTCAAAATCTTTTTATTTTTCTCACCCAAGCTGTAATCTTTTTGCAAAGCCTCTAGATCCTTGATTATGTCGTTGAATCTACAATATATTTTGTCAATGTTCTCATGAGACTCCATCTTTGGATTACTTAACGAAAGGAGGGATTTTTGGAAGTGGTGGAATGCTTTATTAGGAGCTATAAAGAGGAAGGATGGAAAGAAACATATCTAGCTTACTTGCTATGTAATATGGCATATATGGAAGGCTAGGAATATGTGGCAGTTTCAGAAAGAAAGAGTATCTAGTTTTCAGGTTATTCAACAAGCATTGTCAGATTGGGATGAATATGAAGTAGCAAACTAAAGGCAAGAAAAAGAGAGCAAGAGTGAAACAAAGAATACTATAAGTGAGATTAGTAGCTTACCAAACCTAGGTTCAACATTGATTGAGGTTGTAGCTTATGTTGATAAGCAAAAAAATAGAATAGGCTATGGAGTTATTACAAAAAATAGTAAGGGTGAAGCTGTGACAGTGTGGGCAATGACTGATAAGAAAATAGGCTCCAAAGCAACTTTGGAAGCAGAGGTTTTTAGATTTGCTTTAATAAAGGCTCTCATAGAACAATGGAATAGAATCGTTGTTCATGGCTATTACAACCTCATTATCTGGAAGGTAAAGGAAGGAAATACAAATGATATGCAACCTATAGTCATCTTAGAGGATATTAGAAGATTGATTTCTTTGTTTGAGTCTTGCTCTTTTTCTTTTGTTAAGAGTCATCCAAATAATAGTTGTATCAAGTTAGCAAAATTTGCAGTTAGCATGGTGCAGGACAAAAAATGGAGATTTTGCTTTCCTACTTGGATTTTGTGAAATCCAATATTTAGTGGTAGGCCTTTGCGTTATTATACAGACAACTGTAAATATTTTAGTCTATATTTTATAAACGTTGCAGCTTTTGACAAAAAAAACTAACAAAACCTTCTTTTGCTCTTTTACATTTTCACTTCCCTCATGAATGTCCTTCAACTTATCTCAAATTTCTTTTGCCGTCTTACACCCCTTCGCTCCAGTTGATTCATTGGCATCTAAAGCATTATATAACATATTCACAGCCTTGACATTAAGAGTAAGGTTGCTTCTATCAATGGAAGTAAGTTCTTGTCTAGTCTTTGGTCTTTGGATACCAATATTAGGATCAACAATATATGCCTCATAAGGACCTTCATTTACTATATATTAAAGTTCAATATTAATAGATTGTAGAAATATTTCCATCCTAGCCTTCCAACAAGTATAGTTCACTCCATTAAACACAGAAGGTCTAGTAATGTATTGACCCTATAAAAACAAAGCATTATTTGAGGTTGCCATGCATATCTCCTAGCTTGTTAGGCTATCAAAAATGGAGTCCAAACTCTGATACCAATTGTAGGCCTTATATGCAATCTAAGAGAGGGTGAATTAGGTTTCTTTTAACCTTAACTTGGTTATAGCAAATTTTCACAAAATTGAAATTTACCAAGCTAACTGATACGCGCAGACGTACATGGAATTGCTTGAAAAACCAAGTATGAATTTCGAAACTTTCCCCTTGGATGAGCTAGACTCTAGAATCAGCACCAAAGCCTTAAACACGCAAGATGAACAACTCAAAAATTCAAGGAAGCTTTGAACCTTCTTATGGAACGAACAAGAACTCAAGGAATCAGCACCTAGAATGCTTGATCAAACCAATAAGGCAACTCTAAGCTAGGGTTTTGAACTTGGAATCACTCTAGAAGTTCGGGAGTTGTTCTTAATCAGCAAAGAACGAAAGAAGCACTCAATTTGAGAACTCACAAATTTATTAATTATCAAACTTATAAAATTCGTAACAGTATTTTGGCCTATAAATAGGCTTGCATAACAACTTATAGAAAATTCTAGAAACTTAACAAAGACCACTAGTTGTAACCTAACACAATATTGTAACTTTCTAAGAGGTTACAACTTGTAAACAAAATAGAAAACTTAACATAAAAGAATTAAACTTAAAAATTCGTCCAAAAATTGTTCATGTGCTGGACGCCTCCTTTTAAGCACCATTGGGCCTCTATCTTGCATCTTTAAAAGGCCTTCCAACAAGTCCAACCAAACCAGCACCTTAGATACATGTTATGAACCACTTAGAAGCTTTAATTGGACCTTCCTTGAATGTGTATTTAATCCATAACCAATGCATAAACTCTTGGCCCAATGAATACACTTGAATAGCTTGATCACCAAGTCCATTGAGAGGCCCAAAGTCAGGAATTACACCATGGTAGTCACAAAGCATGAACATTCCCTTCATGATCAACCATGATTTGATCTCATCTTGGTCCAAACGAGTTGCTCCATGAGAATATCTAAGCATCAAGATTGTAAGCACTCCTAGGATCACATCATTAACTAAGTGATCAAATAAGTTGATAATGCAAAAAAAAAAAATAATGCAACAAAGATCACAATAAATTGAGATCAAATAAGAGAAAAAGGTAGAATGATCAAATTCAAAAAGCTTCCAAGTTCACCAAACCTAAGCTATAATGCACTTGAATTCCTTCTCTTGTTTGTTGTTCAAAACCAACTTGTACAAAGAAATGGCTTGCTTCTCACTCATCTTAGATCCTCTCTAGTTGAGCTAAGAAGTTTTATAGTTGTCAAGTTAACCTTTCAACTGTACAATTGAATTGAACACTCACACAGAAGAACTCACAACTATCTCATTATTACAAAGAATATATGATTTTCTTGCTCAAGATTGCTATTCAATTGCCTTTGTATGCTCAATACAATAGTTATATTTAATTTTGATTTCATTGCTTTTATACTTCATCAGAAATGACCTTCAACTCCCTTCCAACTGTCAAGCATTAAATGGAGAAAAAACTAGCCGTTGGGGCGTTCGTCCGAACCAACGTCTAAATTCTTCTGTTTTGGTTGAATATATAACTTCAGACGACTGAAGGAAATGTTTGCTATCCAAACTATCGTCCGATCGATTCTAAAGAACTGTGGCCTATCTGATCTTTTTTTAGACATCCAAAGACGTGTCTGAAAGGTTCTAGACTTTTTGCAACTCTACCGGACAACTAAAAGGGCGTCCAAACTTGCGTCCGAAAGTCTCTAGAATTTTTTTGATTTTGTCAAATGAATGGCTGAACATCCGAACCCTTTGTTTAAGCGTCCAAAAATTTCTAAAAATTCTGGGGCACTTTTGGACAAATGATAGGACATTCAAAATTCTTTTCGAATTGATTTCGAACGGCCGAAACATAAATTAGATGTCCGAATTGGTGGCCAATCACCTTTATTTTTCAACAATGTTTTCAAAACCTATTTAACACTTCACCACAAAACTAAACAAATTTGATTACAAATAATGTGGTTTGTTATAATCAAAATTAGAATTATAGAAAAAAAATAAGATCTAATTTGTTCCTAGGGAATTAGACGCAAAAGCTTAAGAGTCTTCATGATGCATATGAGCAACTGAAAAGGAGAGGCATCCTACTAGCATCTAAATAAGCTAATTACAGTCTCATATATAGGTTTCAGAGAAAAATGGTGTCAAGGAAACCTGTGATGAGCTTGTGTCACTTTGATTGCATATTCACCTCTTGCTCAAGTGAATTCTTACTTTTTTTAGTATCTAGTACAAGTTTTGCGATTCAATACCAACATCCAATATCACTAATGCTTTGACAAGTGACCTTACAAGTTCATGCCATGGCAACTACTATTCAACTACTTTTATGGATACTAAAAACATCAAATTTATATTTTTTCCAATAAAAGCAAGGCTTGTAAGTGAATTGACTCACTAAACTCGTAGTGAAAAAGGATCCTCAGAAGGAAAAGCTTTTTCTATTCATGTTTATACAGCTTCTATCTCAATTAGGCATTTCATATACACAATAATTAATGACAATATTGAGCATTATGCTTGTTTTATGTAAGACCACCAAAAGATTATAGGAAACAAAAATAAATCCTTTTCAGCATGATAAGCCTCAGAAACTCTGGTTTCATGTTTTGCCACACAGTTGAATCCAAAGCATATTAGCTTGGGCTTTGGAGAAGTTCTGTATTTGATGCTTAATGTTTTTTTGTTCCTTCCTCAACAGTATCTTTCTTGAAAATCTTCATAGCAATGGTCTCACTGTAGAGACCTATTGCCATATTTTGGATACATTTGCTTTGGGAGAAGATTTACTTTTTTAATATTTTAGTTTAGATGTTCAAACATTTTTTTTATCTTTGACTTATTGTTTTTCAAAATATAGTGATTTTTTGGTATATTCTGTTATTTAATACCTTCATTAATTCTTGAATTTTCTTGCTCTTCTCATTAAGGTTACTATTCCTGTTGCATATCAGCAAATGTAGTACAGTCAAAATGCCTAGTTTTCTATGTTTCAAAAAAAATATCTTCAAACTCTAGAAGTTTATCTCTTAAGAAACTAAGATTTTGGTTTTCCATCATATGAAGGCGTACTAAAAGGGAAGTATACTACCAGAAAATCCTTCTTTTGGCCCTTGAGGATAGATATATACTCATGAGTTTCTCAACAAAGTAAGACTATGTGGGATGTGAAATCATCTTTCGATATTTGGTTTAAGTATCATGTATTTCTATGCTGATGCAGCTCTAGCCTCGAATAAGAAGAATACAAGATATAGAAGAGACATATAGTAAAATGCAAAAAAAGCTACATTGCTCAAATCTATTTCGATTTACTTGTTATAGCTCCCCCCTTGCACTGAGCTCAACATGCTCACAATCTTTTCAATTAACTGTTTCATCTTTTAATTATTTTACTGTATCTACTACCCAATACTACTCTTGTTTAGACTTAAACTGCGATGCTATTCAGTGTCTTGGAGGTCAAATATGTAGGAATGCTTCATATATACGCATCAAATATTTTTATTGAAATGTTCATATCAACATTCAAGGGTGGCCAATACAAGATTCTTGAAGCAAATTAGCTATTGTTTTTCTTTTGTAGTTTTCCATTCTCTATTTCATTTAAAAAGAATTAGTTTTGTACTTATATCTCACAATATATGTAAGCAAACAAGAATTTCTGTAGACTGGAATTTTGTGCCTAATAATATGTGATCCATTTTAAGATAATTATTAACTTTATTTCCTTGAATATGTTATCCCCAACTGGCAATCGCTCAACAGAATGTTGTTCCATCCTAGGGGCAAAAAATGCAAAACAAGCCAAGGAGTTCACTGATGAACTTGGTTAGAGACTCACTAATCAGGCAATTTACAAGCTTCATTTGTTGGTATTTGAAATAAGACCTGTTATAAGTTTCCAATTAGAGAAATTAGTAAGTGTTACTAACAAATTATTAGTGTATGTTCCATTTTGCTGCAGCATGATGTCCAATACTGGACATCGATTGTGTTGCAGTGCCATACTTCTTGCTAATAGCATATATTGATGCAATCTATTAATTACCCTAGCTATCCAAGTATTATGCAATCATATCTTGCAAAGATGTTAGGGTTGATAAAAAATTGCCCCCATAAAAGTAGTCACAGTTTGCCTCTCCTAAGTTTTAAATATATACATCGTCTTCTCATTTGTCCTCTTTGACTTTGACCCGCTCATATGAACTTTTCTCTTTCCAAATTAACATTGCCTATTCCTAGATAACCTTACCTTTATGAGTTTCTAATGGTCAACTTTTGATTGTTCCATTAGTTTCTTTCAATCCTGCTATATATTCCCCATGCCTTGTAGCAAAGGAAAGCCGGTATCTTTATTAAAATTAACAAGAGCAAATATATGAATTACAACAAATGCCTAAAATAAATCTACTTGCCATGATATTGTAACCATTACTATTTTTAGAAAGAGCATGCTCTTCCAAGAAAAACACATTACTAGAAGGTTTTGCACAACAATAAGATTTCCAAACGAAACATGTTTTCCCTGCTAAAACACACATAAAATTGCAATAATCTATTTAAATTTTAGTTCAAAATAAAAGCATGAAAGAACAAAATATTGTCTTCAAACCAAAATAACAAATGCTGGGTGATTGTAGACATGAAGTAGCATAGCAACTAAATTCTATAACTAGTCGATTCATAAAACTAAAATAACTTCCATCAATATTAAAATCAACAATCTTCCACTACTTGTTGTGATTCACAAGGTTACATTTATCCACTCATTACAAAAACATGGCTATTTGCATCATTTGACTATTTTTTAAACTACATTTTTTCCTCGCCTAACAGATGAGAGAGCAAAATGTACATAACTAAAGCCCAGAGGGCAAACCATGACTACCCCATACATTTAGGAAGGCACATTGTTATTCTTAGCTTGGCAATCTGTGCATATTGAATTAAATAAAAGTATATTCCCCACATTTGATTGGTTGAAAGTTTCTTTGATTTCGGGTTTGGTTTAACAACTTTTGTAATAATCAACTATTGATGTGTGCATTATCCTTTCTAGTTGGCTTTCTTCTTTTCATTTTTTCCTGGGTAACGGCAACAGAGGTACCAAAGGAAGGACGAGAATCCTTGATAAGTGCCAAATTATGCATTTTTGTATATAGTCTAATATGTATTTTCAGTGTGTTTTTAATATTTTCAATATGAATTTGGCTCATTGTAACCTTATTTAATAAAATCAGGGTTTGCTCCCAGATTAGGATATTCTTCTGAAAACTAGGGTTTTGAGGTGGAATTTGTTTTTTGAGTAAATTAATGCACAACTTTATGAGATTTTGTAGGATAATGATATTTAAAAACAATTAAATCAATTGGAACACAATTTATATCATTTTGAGTTGATTCAAGATTGTATCAAAAATATCACAAACTTGGAGATTAATTGTTCAATATTTTGAGAGGAGGATTTTCATCAATATTCTACCAAGAAAATTATAGATCAACATCAAAAAAAAGATCTTAGGGGTATGAAGGAAAGAACCAACAAATGATAGGGGGCATTTTGGACATTTTGAAGATGATTTGCGGACCATCTCCACGAATCAGGTCCATGGATCGATAGTTTTGCTAATTATTACCTACAGCAATTTGTAGCTTCTTTCATGCTCATTTTGCATACAAATTCAATGTACATCTGCAGGTCGGCTACCCTAAAAGACATTGAAAAACTCAAGACAAGACTTTGGAAATTTTTGAATCAAATTTCATCATTTCATCTTACAAGTTAAAAAGTGATCTTAAGCTGAAATTTTTTTATAAATAGGGACTTTTTTGGTTTATTTACGACATGCTTGGATTGAGAAAAATCCATAGCTTTGTAGTTGTACATACTAGTTGTAGGGTGAATTGGTGAGTTCCAGTGGGTTTGTGGGGTATCAGTGTGTATATGTGGGCCTATGTGTGAAGGACTGTGTTTTGAGTGTGTGATATATGTGTGTATTGCGTGTGTATATGTGCTACGTTTGATTGACTATTTGTGTTTTGATTGTGTGCGAATATGTGTGTAGTGCATGTTTAGTGTTGTGTGTGTATGCTGTGAATGAATATGTGTAAAATAAGAGTGTATGTGTGTGAGGTAATAGTGTGTGTAGTGTGTGAGATGGTTTTAGGATTTAGTGTTTGTTTTTGGTGGAGTGTGTGTAGAGTTGAAGATAGGCTAAGACTTGGTGTGTGTTCTCGGTGTTCTAGGTGTAAGTTTGAAGATGTACTAGTGTGTGTTCTAGGTGTTCTAGGTGTAGGCTTGAAGATGTACTAGTGTGTGTTATAGGTGTTCTAAGTGTAGGTTTGAAGATGTACTAGTGTGTGTTATAGGTGTTCTAGGTGTTAAAAAAAACTAAAATAAAAAAATCTCTCTATGCCTTTTCATTTTTTCTACCCTTTTATTTAGTCCAAAAATGGGCTATTTATAGTGCAAGAAAGATTTATCTTCCAAAAAATGAGTAAAAGACTAAAATGCCCCCCTAACAATAAAATTACTATTTTACCCTAACAAAATGATCTTTGACACAAAAAACTAAAATTAAAAATAAAACATGTCATAATTTTCTAAAATTCCCAAAAAGTAAAAGAACCAAAAAATGCAAATAACAAATTTTATAAACTAAAAAAATTCGGTCAAAGATATATTTCTTGTACAAAATGACCATTTTTCACCCGAATAGAGTATTTACCGAAAAAATAATGATGGACCCCGAAAAAGTCTAAAAATTCATAAACATGCTTAAAAGCCTAAAAAATAAATTTGGGACCTAAATTGACAAAAATGGTGCTCGCTAAGCGAAATGATCATTTTGCCTTGGCACTAACGGAATGTATAGAAAAATATCAATTAAACCCGAAAAAAATCATAAAAATTTAGAAACATGTATAAAAATACAAAATATGTATTTAGAACTCCAAAACTAATGAAAAATATTTACATGTTGAAAATTTCTATTTTGCCCCTAAAATTGCTGATTTCGCCCCTTTTTGTCCAAAATCAAAATTTGACTCCAAAAGTAGGGAAAAAAATGCCCCCAATGTTGAAAAAATAAACGGTGTGCTAAAATTTAGTGTCTACATTTTGTTTGGGGGTTTAATGGCTTTTCTTGCAAGTTTATTTAACACATTCAAATGGATTGCATTTCGTGTTTCATTTCATTAATTCAAACTTTAACTTTTGGCATCAAAGTACGTGATATGTGCCAAGGTCACATAGTTTTCTTTAGTGTTTAGGTGTAGGCTTGTAAAGTTTTTTAGTCATTTTATTACTTATTTGTTAAGTTTTCTCTACTTAGAGTCCATGAGTATGATTATTATTCATTCAGTTATTTTTGGCATGTTTAATAGGATTTTCACCTGTATCTGTGCAAATTGAGGTCAATTGGTGATCACCGCACTTAATACACTACTAGATTCAAAGTTGATCCCCCAAGTGAAGTGTTGAACATGCCAATTGAAGTTTTTAAAGGAGAAATAAAGTTTCTAAATAGGCAAGGCCGCATCATGGTTTTTCCCACAGCCAAGGTCAGAATGTAAGCCCAAGCAAGCAGAAGAGAAATAAACCTTCTCACTAAGGGCGCAAGGAAGGCCGCAGCAGCCTAGGTCAAAGAGCCCATTTGGACGAGAACAAGAGAGAAAAACGTCTAATAGAGGCTGTGGGTAAGGCCGTGCGACGGCCTTTCCCACGGCCTAGTGTGACAGCCCCACCTTACCCAGAGGCGCACCAAAGGGCTTAGCAAACTGCCTGCCTAGCTCTCGCCAGGTCTCGATTCACGCACTCACGCAAACGTCCGAGCGTACTTAACTTAAAATAAATAAACTAAAATAAAATAAAATGGAATAACATAAAATACACTTATTTTATTTAATTAAAGGGTACAAGTCACATCAAAAGTTTACATATCATAATTTACATGAATTTCACAAAGATAGCCTACACAGTTTGGCTATTACAATAACTAAATATTTATAATAATCAAAACTAGTCAGTCCGGCTTTAATTTTTCGAGCAACCTGAGTAAAGGAAAACAAATAAAATGGAATGAGCTATAATAGCCCAGTGAATGTCCAAGTCATGCAATCATATCAAGAACTCATTATTTTTAGTAAATGAAATAATCGAACAATTAAATTAATAAATCAAGATATAAACAATTTAATTTAACATGTAGTCAAAGGAGGATACAGGGCTCAACTACGGAAGCAAGCTTAACCGCAGAAAGAGCAAGTACTGATCATGTAGCCACGATATTTGGACCGAGATAATAGCTCAGGTCTTTATCAAAGAACATATCAGTTTTATCAAGCACAAACCCTAACCGCCAAACACCCTATAACCTCCGTACAAGCTACCACATTCAGAGGAGAAAAATCTCAACCCTGAAGGGCCAACAAGCACACAAAAAGTTCAATCCGGAGTTGGCCTCTTTGAGGATTCACAACTCAAAAGGAAGAACATCACACCCTAAAACACCCAGCACCTTATGATCTCCCACGTGCAGCCGGGTTGACTATCCGTGAAATAACGATGAAGTTAGTCACAGTAGTCTCACACACACTTAACACATTAGTCAATGAAAGCAAGTAACACATTGCGGAATAGATGTGATAAAGTACACATCTTTCCTCAAGTAACACAGGTACTCACATAGTGATTTAAATCTTAGCATAATATTTACCTAATAAAATATCACATTTCATGCATCATACACACATAAGGACACTCACCTTGAAAGCCTAAGAAAATATCTCGTGAAACGGTCGTGCTGTGTTTTCGGACCCTGAAATTTAAAAGAAATAATAACATAAAAACTCAATTAAAATCCTAGTAAATTTAGTAAGAAAAAGGTCAAGAAAATACCCCACTTACTTCTAGGGTTTTGGTTTTAGGGTTTCTAGGGTTTAGAGTTTACTTATTCTAAGAAAGTCTAATCTATCACTAGATCATTTCTAAAAATTCCTACACTTAAATTTCCCTCAATTGAACACATTCTAAGCTTAAAATTTCACTTATCCATTTTTCTTCTTTTAATTCTACCGAAATTTCGGCAGCATTTCCCCTTAAATCGGACTAACCAAAATTTTTAAACCTGCAAGAAAATTCAACAACCCAATCCATTCAACAAGTTCTACAACTTTTGTATTCAACTCAAGTTCAAATTCAATCAAAATTCTATCAATTTCCAAGAATTTCACTCCAAGTATCTTCAACTAAACCACATATAAAACATAAATTTTCAAGGTTTAAAGGCCATATACTAGTCTATCTAACCACAAGAACACTTTATATAGCAAGTAATTCTCAAGTTCTAACTAATTTCTCTAAGTAGTATTAACAAGAAACTTAGTCTTAAACTTGCATAAAAACTAATTAAAACATGAAATTAATAAGATAAGTTCATGGTAAATACCTTAGATATGCTTAGAACTTTGCTTAGAAAAGATAGAAGCCCACTTCCTATGGTGGATTTGTTCCAACTTGAGAGATGAAAGTCCAAGAAGTTGAGAGCAACAATGAGGGAAGAAGAAGAAAGAAGATGGCCGGCCAAGGGGAGAGAAAAAGAGAAAGAAATAGTCTAGGAAAAATGAAAAAGAAATGAGGAAAAGGTGGAAAATTAGTTGGCCAATGAAAGTCCCACATGAGTAAAGCAAAAAGTGAGAATTTAATGCAAGTATGGAGACTTGGTTCAATTTGATTGGTTGAAATTATTAACTCTTACCACTTAATATAAACAATAATAAGACATAAATCATTAAAGCAAAAATAGAGTAAATTAGGGAGAGAGAGAACCGGCCAAGAAAGAAAGAAAAGAGAGAGAAAAATTTCAGCCAAGGGAAAAAGAAAATAAAGTAAGAAAATAAGTGAAACTTTTGAGAAAAATTGAGCAAAATTTTCAAGTAGTCCAAAGACTAGAAAATAGTAAAATGAACTAGTCAAAATTTAAACACTAATATAAGTTAAATGGTCAAGTAAAATTATTCTAACTTTAGTACTTAAGTGTTCTTGCTTCAAAATGAAAATCTTAGCTAATTAACCTAATTAACTCAAGAAATCTCCCAACTAATAAATCAAGGATTAACACTTAACCCTAAATAAGAAAAGAAAATGTCTCTTATATGTGCATTTTCTAGGGTGTTACACCTAGTTACTGCAGTTGTGACGTGACACATTTTTTACGAGGTTTGAGGATTTTTAAAAGAGGGATATTAGAAAATCCATAGCTTTGTAATTGTACATACTAGTTGTAGGAATTTCTCTTAAGTTTGTAGTTCAATTCACATCTTGTAAACAAGGCTTTGGAGAAGTTTTAATATAGTAAACATATTTGAAGAAATGAATGGGAAGCTTTGGAGTCATGTTCATCAACTATCTTGAGCATTTCTAAATTTAATTCTTTGATTTTCTTACTTGTATGCCTTGTTACTTTGATTTTATGTGTTGAACTAAGTTGAATAATTGATATGAGATGTTCAAATTTATAGCTTTATCTAAGTCTTGTTTTTTTATGTACTTGGTCTTTAACGCTTATTATTGATTGCTCACCTATTGCAAGTTATTTTAGTTGTTATTTGACAAAGGAATTTGCACATAACAATAGAAAAAATAAATGCTACTTATATAGTACCACACAGAAGTAGTAATTCTCATAAGTGGATTACTGTTTAATATACAATTCATGCACCTAAAAAACTAACATATGCAAGTCTTTACCATGGAAGTATAAAAGCTTATGTATTTGTTTTTTTCAATTCATAGAGGAATCTAGTTTTGAGTACAAATGAAATTGAATCATAAATGAGATAGGAAATTAATAATAGCTATAAGTTTAGCTTTCATATTTCGTGACTTTTAGTAGATTCTTGACCTAAACAACTTTGTTTCAGCAATAATTTTTTTTTCTGTTTGCTTGAAATTGAGTTATTACTTGCTAAGTTGAAGTTTCCTATATTTTCATCATTAAAAGTTTGATTGTCTAGATAATATAGTGAGTTAGTAGCTTTGATAACTGTGACAATTTGTTTCCACGGGAAATCGACCCTAATATTATCCCTATTCAATTGACCAGTGCATTGTGGAATAGGGGTACTAGGTTAATTTTATTACTTGTTTGCGTGCATTTTTGAATGAATTTATTGCATGTTTCAAAGTTCTAATAACCTCACATCAATCCTCTCCAAATAAATGCATGAATGGAAGTAGGTTTTATCATTTTATCAAATGAAAAAATAGATTATATGCAATTCTTGATCTCACAATCAAAATCTATGTGGTTTTACATTTTTTATTTGTTGAAATATTACGTGTATATAAATAAAACATAATTGGAGAAAATAAATTTGATAATTGTTGTATCCATTCTATTCCATGCAATGGTCTACCAAAATTTTCTTTACAGAGTTTTGTTTTCTAGAAACTTACAAATGCATTGATGAGTTTTATTTTCCCCTTCAAAAGAAGTTGGTATTGGACAAAATCTTTTTGTGAAAATTAATTGCTACATATTACGCATATTATCTTAATAGACATTTTTACCTTAAACCTTTTGTCCTACTAGATATTTTTAAGTTTCAAAACTATTTAAACATATTTTAGCATTTAAATATTATAGCTGATAAATTTTGGCACAAAATGAATTAAAGAAATCACTAATTGAAGAAAACTAAAAGAGTTTTCAAATAAAAATAGAGAATGGAACGTTTCAACAAATAACAATCAATATCTAAGGATAATTTAGCAATGTAGTCTAATTATGAAAAAGACTGCATGTTTGGATATTTGCAAATCTTGATGATAGTACTTAGGATTTTCTTTTCATAATTTAAGGACTACATTAATTAAAACTAAGAATTGAAATTGAGTAGTTCGGAACCAAAATTAATGCTTTTTTATTCTAATTATGAAAAGAAAAAAAATAAGATTTGTTATTATTGCTTTGCAAAATTCTTTTTTTTTTCCCTATTGTAAAATCTCTCTCTCTCTCTCTCTCTCTCTCTCTCTCTCTCTCTCTCCCCTCTTCTCTCTTGTAATTTTTTTAATTTTTTTTAATAATCTAATATAGCATTAGTTCAATTTCTTGGTGAAGTAAGACTAACGTCGTATTCTATGAAGGAAACTTTTATCTTCTTTGTAAATATAAATATATCCATTGTTAGAAAGGGAAGTATTTGGGCTTGCAAAAACATATCTGTGAATAGTTTAGTGTGAAACTAGCAAATGGAAAAGAAAAGTATTTGAGTTTATGGTACGTGATGGGGAGATTGTAATATGAATTTTTTCATTCATTACAGATAGAGTTTGGCAGAAATTGCATGAATACAAGAGAGTTGTCGCAAGGAGGTAAAGAAGTTCTTATAAAATGTGTTATTCAAGCAATACTAACCATGTGATATCTTGTTTTATGCCAACAAGTGGCTTGTGTAAGGAAATCACATCAATGGTGAGGAATTTTTTGTGGAGACAGAGAAAAGATGAGAAGCAAATGCATTGGAACTGGAAAAGTTTGTGTAAACAAAAGAGAAAGAGCTAAGGGGTGCAAGATTATAACTGCTTTTAATTTTGCACTCTTAGCAAAACAAGGTTAGAAAATTTTATGGAGCCCCATTAGTCTCTCAGTTTAAGTTCTTCAAGCTTAGTATTTTCCCAATTCTAATTTTTCATAGACTAAAATAGGATCCAATCCATCCTACTGTAGCAACACATTTGAAAAATCTATAGCTTGTTAATGGAAAGGATCTGATGGCGCACTGGGAATGGGGAGGCAATCGACGGTATGGGTAGATCCCTAGATTCCAAAACCCTATAATTTCAAGGCTACCCTTATAACAAGAGCATTTTGGCTAGATTCAAGAATACCAAACCTTATTGATGCATAATAGTATATGGAAGGTGGATCTAATTTGGGTATTATTTCCTCAAAAAGAAGCCAAGTTGATTTGCAGTATCCCTTCATGCCCATCTAAATCAAATGATCTATTAGTATGATACTACACCAAAGATGGGGAATTCTTTGTAAAGTCAACATATAGAGTAGAAATGCAATTCATGCAAAGACTTTAGGGTTCACCTGAATCTACATCCTCTCTTGAAGAACATCAAATTTGGCAGCAAATATGGGGACTTTAGGTACCACCAATAGTTAAATGTTTCACTGGGCATTTATATTGGAACATTTTATCAATTGGTTGCAACTTAATAGAAATACTAAATATTGCATCCTGTCCTAACTGAAATGTGTTTTTCTCAAGTGTAATTTTGCACAAGAAGCTTGCAAATGGTTTGGATTTGCTAGTATTCTAGAAAGTATTATTGTTGGGAGTTTTATGGCTTTTTTTAGAGGATTTTTGCTTTCAAACCGAGATGAAGATATAAAAGTACTAATTTTGAGACTATGGATGATTTGGTATGTAAGGAATCAAGCGTGCCTGAAAGCTTTGTCAAAGTCGAGTAATATTACCAATCATATTTTGGCTTGTTATGCAAAATTTACAAATGCAAGTGAAGCTTTGCATTTGAGACCGAAACCTAATCTTTTATGGAAATGGAAGAAACCAACACAAGGTTTCTTGAAACTAAATGTTGATGGGTCTTATAAAAATGGAAAAGTGGGGGAGAAATGACAAGAAGATATTGGAACATCAATCTAGAAGAGATGATGGAGGCAGGGGTTCCTTTTGGCCATGGTATTAGGAAATGGAATCCTAAAATGGCACCTTATATCTCTGCAAAGCGTAAGGGTATTCATATTACAAATCTTACTAGAACGGCTTGTTTTTTGTCAGAAGCTTGTGATTTGGTTTTTGATGCAGCAAGCATAGGAAAACAGTTCTTAATTGTTGGTACAAAAAATAAAGCAGCTGATTCAGTAGCATGGGCTGCAATAAGGTCCCGGTGTCATTATGTTAATAAAAAATGGCTTGGCGGTGTGTTAACGAATTGGTCCACTATAGAAACGAGACTTCACAAGTTCAAGGACTTGAGAATGGAACAAAAAATAGGGAGACTTAATCGTCTTCCTAAAAGAGATGCAGCTATGTTGAAAAGACAATTATCTCGTTTGCAAACATATCTGGGTGGGATTAAATATATGACAGGATTACTCGATATTGTAATCATCGTTAGTCAACATGAAGAATATACGGCCCTACGAGGGTGTATCACTTTAGGAATTCCAACAATTTGTTCAATCAATACAAATTGTGACCCCGATTTAGTAGATATTTCGATTCCAGCGAATGATGACGCTATATCTTCAATTTGATTAATTCTTAACAAATTAGTGTTCGCACTTTGTGAGGGTCGTTCTAGCTATATAAGAAATCCTTGATTAATAATAAAATAAATAACTTACTTTGAAAATCCTATAGATTTATGGAATCCGTTATTATTTCTGAATTTCAAAAAAGAGATAAAAATAACTAGGGATATTAGGTGATTTGTTAGTATTCAAAATATTAGTTGGTATTCAAAATATTTGATTTTAAGTAGGCAACGAGATGGTTGAATCAAAATAATTTGGTTCAAAGTTTGATTTTTTTTCAGAGGGCAATATGAATGTTCTAGCAAACACAATAAAAGGGTTATATGATGTATCCGGTGTGGAAGTAGGCCAACATTTCTATTGGCAAATAGGGGGTTTCCAAGTTCACGGCCAAGTACTTATTACTTCTTGGGTTGTAATTGCTATCTTATTAGGGTCGGCTGCTATAGCTATTCGGAACCCACTAAACCATTCCAACTGGGGGTCAGAATTTCTTCAAATATGTTCTTGAATTCATTCAAGATGTCAGTAAAACTCAAATTGGAGAAGAGTACAGTCCTTGGGTTCCTTTTATTGGAACTATGTTTCTATTATTTTTGTTTCTAATTGGTTAGGAGCTCTTTTACCTTGGAAAATCATACAACTACCTCATGGGGAATTAGTTGCAAGCCATGAATGATATAAATACTACTGTTGCTTTGGCTTTACTCACGTCAGTAGCAAATTTCTATGCAGGTCTTACCAAAAAAGGATTAAGTTATTTCGGGAAATATATTCAACCAACTCCAATTCTTTTACCCATTAACATCTTAGAAGATTTCACAAAACCCTTATCACTTAGTTTTTGACTTTTCGGTAATATCTTAGCTGATGAATTAGTTGTTGTTGTTCTGGTTTCTTTAGTACCTTTAGTGGTTCCTATACCTGTCATGCTCCTTAGATATTTACAAGTGGTATTCAAGCTCTTATTTTTGCAACTTTAGCCGCGACTTATATAGGTGAATCCATGGAGGGCCATCATTGAACTAGTCTTTTTTTTCTCAAACCTCAACATGCGGTCCAAGATAATTTACTTAGGGAATATACAACTACGCCATACACGATATGCCATATACGATATATAGTAATGGAAAAAATTATGATATTAGAGAGTTGTAAAAAAAGGAAAGAGATCTTTTCGATCTTTTTCCTAAAAACCCCTTTCATCCACTTAATGTCATATCTCCCCTCAATGAATATTCAATTTCTATCCCATTATTTAATATGAAAAATAATAAAATAAAAAGGGCGAAAGGATTCCCGTTTCAGTTGATTTTATTCAACGATTAACCAAATGAAAATAGTAATATAATAAATAACAATTGGATGAACTTAGATCAATCTAATAATGATATTTCTCTGCAATGATTTGGACTAAACAATTTGTCCATTTCGATTGGATCCGGTGGAATAATACTAAAGAAGGGGAAGAGGGAAAAGAGTCGGAATTCATAAAAAATGGGTTGAGGGTAGGTATATGTAATTGAATGGCTATAAATAAGTTAACTCCAGTAGATGTTTTGATAATTGATTCTCGAATCCAATTGAATCTAAGATTAAGATGAATGGTTGGTTTACGTTATAGAAGAAAGACATCTATATGTGATATTAGATATTGATTGGTTATATATGAACTAAAGATATATTGCATTTTCCCTACTTCTATGCATTTAGATGGGGGTTGCAATAGAAGTCCTTCCTTTTTTGTCTCTTTGTGACTGTGAATTGAATGAATAAACAGATGGAATTAAGAAAAACATGGAAGAATTCAATTCACAGTTCGGAACCAAGAAATGGAAGAAGGGAGGTTGTATGGATTCACAAAGACTTTGTGGATAGAAACTAAAAGAGAGAGAGTGAAGTAGTTTGGAAAATTGAATAATACTATTACTTCAACTCGAAGTTCATAGTTACTTCAACTGGATAAATCCTAGTGATAGAATAATTCAGTCATAATTCGTTACTTGATTGTATCATTAACCATTTCTTTTTTTGGTACAAGGGAACTTATCATGAATCCATTGATTTCTGCCGCTTCTATTATTGCTGCTGGATTGGCCATAGGGCTTGCTTCTATTCGACCGAGGGTTGGTCAAGGAATTGCTGCGGGTCAAGCTGTAAAGGGTATCACGAGACAACCTGAAGTAGAGGGAAAAATATGAGGTACTGTTGATTTTTGTACTAAAGCCAATTAATTCTAAGATTATCATTTATATTTATTGCCAAGTGATTAGGAACTTAAAAGGTTCACACACAATAGAACTAATTCTTGGGTTAAATTGATTTAAATAATTATATGATAATTATGGGATTAATTTGTGAGATAATTAATCCGAAGGACTTACTGACAAATAGAGTAATTATAGTAGTGGAAGAATTTCCTTTTTAAGGAAATTAAAACCTACTAAATATCTTATTTGGTAAGATATCCTAATAGGTAAAGGTTACCTATTACCAAATTCTTATTGGTCAAGATATCTTAATTGTTACTTTATAAATAAGTCTTAAACACCAAGATTTGACACAACATATGCAATATAACGTTAAAAAATTAGAGAGAGAAAAATAGTTTTTCTTTTATACAATTTTCTTCACGTTGGGAACATGTTAAGTGGATCTAGCATAATCACTTGGTGTTGATCAATCCTGATGAGGATCCCATGAAGATGTTCATGTGGATACCTTAGAGGCCGAACACGTGTGTGGCTATGGTTGATATCGCGTATCTTTGATCAGGTTAATTTGTTTAATTATGTCATCAAAAGGTACGTTCTCATTTTGTATAGATAATCAATGATCTTGGTTGGAAATCAATTTTATATTTCGCTGTGTTAAACTATTTATTGGCACATTGATTTCTTAACAGTGGTATCAGAGCATTGTGTTTTGATTATCTGTGCATAATTTGTTGTCATGAATATTCAATCATCTGTATATGTGATTTAGTTAATAAATTTAAGAAGATTCGGAGATGAAGATCCAGCTGGTCGCGACCAGAAAATTCCTGGTCGTCCAACCCGGCGACAACCTCTACTAGCGGCCAAAACCTTTTTGGTCATAGTGTTCTGGCGTCGGCGGGAGACTATGGCCGGATGTGATTTGGCCAAGGAAGCTAGTCAGAAGGGTCGAAGAGAAGATGAAGGGAGGCAGCGCAAGAGGAGAAAACCCTATCCAACAAACGACGTCGTTTGACGACGTCCCAAAAAAAAACTGGTCAAAGCGCTTTTTTGACCGCCCAGAAAAGGAAATAATTTTTCAAACAAATTTCGTTTAGTGGTCTATATATTTTGAAACAAATTTTCAAAATAAAATCTTCTCAAATTATTTAATTAAATCAATTCTAATGTGATTAGAATTAATATACATATAGATTTATGACAAGAATCTTATATATTATTTTAATGTGATTATTTGAATAATATATATGTGATTTATATTGAATAAAATAATAAGATTTATTTTATTTGAATAACATATCATATATGAATTTTTTATTTGACAAAATAATGTGATTTATTTTATTGCATATTATATGCTTTATTTGATCAAATATTTATTTTCATATACGATATATATGCACAATGAGACCATAATTTATTCCTCAATAAAAAAATATTTTAATTAGATCACTTCCATTATTATAGAATAAATAATTCTTGTTAGGATAACTTGTTGGGCTAACTCAAGATTATTCTACCATGAATATTTGTTAGTAGGAGATGTGATCTCTGAATAATGGTTTTGATTTAAATAAAAGAAATATATCATAACTATTATTATAATTTAAACAATTCTTGTTAGAATAACTTGTTGAGCTAACTCATGGTTATTCTACCTAGAATACGTTTACGATGAGATATGATCTCTAAATAATAGTTTTGATTCAATTAAAAATATTAAATCATGAATAGTTGCCTTCCATTATTATAGTTTAAACAGTTCTTGTTCGGATAACTTGTTGAGCTAACTCAAGGTTGTTCTACGTAGAATATGTTTATACTATAAGATGTGATCTCTGAATAATGGGTCTGATTTAACAAAGGTTCATGGCTTGTTAAGCTAACTCAAGGTCATGTGTCTTTCAGGCAATTAGTTGGAGACATATGTGATATGTGTATCAAAAGTTGATACCTAGCTATCTAGGAGTTACAAATGTTGTAATTGGTAATTATTACCTACCTATTGAAATTATTTTTGATTTATTGAGCTAACTCAAGATTAAAAATAATTAAAATAGGATCCTAGCCCACTAAAAAATTTATGAAAATTCTTGAATTAATTATGAGGGATACTGATTGGATAAAATAGTGGGAGCAAAACTAAAAATTTATGTCCATATATAATTTTATTTTGGTTTTGTTTATTGCATAAATATAAAGTCATATTCTATCTTTATTTTAGTTGTAGAATGTATAATTACGTGAACACATAACTTACTTTATAGGACTCCATTTTAAAATTTTGGACTAGTATAAAGCTTGAGAATAGTTCTCAAGTATACAAATATTAGAATATTTTTGATACCGTAATTCCAACTGTCCTAAGTGACAATAATAGCTAGGAAATAGAAATGCATACGAGATGCATAGTATGATAATGATACTACTGCTTGTATCATGCTATCGTATATGATTCTTGAGCTATAACGTAGCATAATATGATTGATGCTTTGTCCATGATTGTGCATCTTCCAAAGGTTGTTTGATATACAATCTAAGACTAATAGATATGAGATATCTAAAGAGTAATCTATCAAGGAACAAAGAGACATCTTATTGCTTGTCAAGGGGAAACCCAAAGCTAATCTTAAGAAGAATTAAATAGCCTTGACAAAGTATATAGGTGTGATCAAATAAACAAGTTTATACGCATGTGTTTCCAATCTAGAAACAATTATTCTTGGAAAGCAAATTGTATGGCTCATTTAAAGATTTAGAAGTCAACAAGACTTGGTAAGACTTTGACTTGTAGTATGTTTATGATTGAGATAAAGTAATATACTAATTAAGATTCTTGGTATTAGATATTGGATTTGTATCTCATATTTACCCAAATATGCAAGATATTAAGAATAGTATATTATTAGCAAAGAGAGAAGTTAAACTACGTGTAGAGAATGGAGCAAGAGTTGCTACATTAACTATAAGAACTTACACACTCTCTTTGCCAATTGGACTTATTCTAGAATTAAATAATTGTTAGCATATTCTGGTTCTTACAAAGAACATAATATCTATATTTGCATTAGATGTGGATAGATTACTATTACTCAAAAGAATAAATATTGTTCTTTTTGTGTAATGGTGTTCTAAGTAGTACTAGTTTATTAAACAAGGGCTTAAATATTTTGGATTTTGATAAGTCCATTCTCAACATAACGTCAAGAGACAAAACTTGATATTTTGAAGCAATTTTATCTTTGGCATTTTAGACTTGGTCATGTAAATAAAAAAATGTATATCTAAGTTACATAAATATGTATACTTAGACTTATTCGATTATGAATTTTATGAGACATGCGAATCTTATTTACTTGTTTAAATGACTGATAAGTGCTAAAGTGAACTAGTTTTTTTAGGTTAGGTTTTTAGGGTTTTCCATGAGTTTTTCTCTATTTCTTAGCTATTTCTTCTCTTTTATGATTTAATGCCAAATTGTGTAAATGTATGATTTAAAAGTGTTTTTACACCATTTTGTAGGGTTTTGATAGCTTCAACTCGATTTCAATTGATTGGAGTGCAATGAAGAAATAGGCGAAGAAGAATTGGAATGGAAACAGTTTGGCAGCTTGGACATATTTCAGTGTTTTGGTCATATCTAGAGCTAGAGACATTGGATTGGGATGACTCTTGAGGTATTTTGAAGCTAAGACAATTTTTTACAATTCATACGAAGACTATCAAAGTCTAGTTCTCACGTTTCAATAGTCAAAATCCCAAGTTACTGAAGCACATTTGCACTGCGAGGCTGTTCCGACCAGTTCTTAGTATTTTGAGTACATCTATGGCCACAGACCTCTAAATGACGTGATTTTTGATGTTTTGGAAAGCTATCTCAAGGGGCTATAACTTCTGTGTTTTAAGGAAAAGCTAATTCGGCTGTCTTGGAGGTCAAATCTGACGTAGACAAACCAGCGTGACAACCCGCGCGCGATTTGTGCTGCGGTTTCCATTCAGAAGTTAAGTGAACAACCTGCGCGACAACCCGCGCGCGGTTTATGCCAGCGGTTTCTTCACAGAATCTGCAGCGTATTTAGCAGCTGAACTGGCCATGTTGACGGAAAATAGAACCCTAACTCGGGAGAAAACACACACACGCCGCAGACACCTCAAAAATACACATTTTGCACATCTAGAGTGATGTAGGGAGGAGAAAGCAAGAGTAGAGGGACAACTCAAAGGGCTTCAATGGTGAAAGCAAGAAGAATTTATCAAGATGCAAGGGAGGATTCAAGAGGGCTGCATGAGAATGAGTTTTTCTATTCTTTTCTTGTATTTTGTTGAATTTTATTCTTGTAATTATGAATTGAGTAGTTTATGATTTAGATGGGATGAACCCTAAATTCTTATGTCTATAATTTTATTCTTGGCTTAATGAAAGACCCACTTTGTTCTTAGATTTATTCATGAGTTTATTTGTGTTTTGGATTGGGATTTGCATGCATCCTTCAATTCAAGTATTGATTTTGTATGGGTATATCGAGAGATTGCACATATGATTAGATCACTTTATGAATAGAGAGAACTTGAATGAATTGCTAGAGATAGGATTACATGAGTTCTTCCTAAGTTGAGTTTTAGGATTAAAGCTCAACCACAAATAGAGTCCATTGATTAGAAATTGCATCTTTTAGGGGTTTTAATTGAGAAGAGATTCCAATTAATCAACCGAGAAGGTAGGAATTGTTTCACTTGAAAAAGGATATAATTCACATTAGGGATTCTAGGGTCTAAGCAATTAGGGTTAATCATTAATCAAGTTAGAGTCTTGGCATGTTGGTTTAGGAGAATTCTTCATCTAAATTCACCTCTACTTTTGTCCATTCTCTCTACTGAATTCTAGATTGTGCTTTAATTAGGTAATTAGTTTAGTTAATTTGTATTTCCAATAAATTCGTCATTCACTTTGTGAGGTTAGATAATAGAAAGAAGGTTAATACTAGTACTCACATAGTCCCTGTGGGATACGACACTCGGTACTCCTGTACACTGTACTACTGGAAACGATAGGTGCACTTGCCTAAGTATCCGTAGTTTAGTGAAACGGATATCAATGACCAAGACATCTTTTATTGAAAAGGTAAATGTGCTAGTGATCTTTTTGGGTTTATACATACTGATGTTTGTAACCCAATATCGATCCATGCTAAAGGTAGTTTATCATACTTCACTGAATGACCATTTTAGATATGGTTATATGTATCTTATGAAACACAAATCCGAGAAATTGAAACACAAATCTAATCGAGGTGGAAAATACTTGAGTCACGAGTTTCAAAATGTCCAAAGAGGAGAATTGTACCCTATTGGATATGGTACGTTTTGTGATGAGCCAATACACTTCCAATCTAGTTTTGGTAACTTGCCTTAGAAAACCGTCACCTATACACTCAATTGAGTTCCAACTAAAATTAATTGATACCACCCCATATAAGATATGGTATGGTAAGAAATTAATTCTTGGTCACATGAAATTTGGAGATGTTTTGCTTATGTGAAGCGGACACATCAAACAAGTTTGAGACTAAGTCTTACAAATGTTTGTTTGTGGGGTATTCCAAAAAAAAGTTTAGGATGCTACTTCCACAATTGCCTTGAACAAAATTGTTTGTTTCAAGACATGCTATCTTTTTAGAAAAAGTGTTTATTCTTGAAAGAGGCAGTGGGAATAAAGTAGAATTTAAAGGAATTCAAAAACCACAAACTAACAGAGATCGACTGTTGGAATTAGAGCTTATGTCACATGTTGATGAGGCGCAACGAAAGCTCACAATACACAATATTTTCATAGATTTAGTAAAGTACATCATTCTCTTAAGAGATATAGAGTTCTCATAAATGATAATAATGATGTGCTAGTCATAATTGATGATGGTTCTACTTACTGCGAAGAGACTATGTTTTGTGCAAACTCTTTGAAGTGGCGTAAAGCTATAAAATCCAAAATGGATTCCATGTCCGATAACAAGGTATGGACTTTAGTTGAACCACCGAAAGGGGTAAAACTCACAAGGTGCAAGAGGATCTTTAAAAGAAAGATTGATATGGATAGTAATATGATTACTTACAAATCAAAGAGTTAGAACATTCGTTTTGGTGAGATGGTCAAAGAGTTTGATTTTTCTTAAAAACCAATATGAGCCTTGTGTATACAAGAAGGTGAGTGGGAGCACTGGTTTTTCTTAACACTTTATATATATGACATATTATTGTTGAGAAACCATATATCTATACTTTAAAACAGTAAAAAGTGTAACTGTCCAAGAATTTGTGCATGAAACATTAGGGAGAGACAACCTATTTTTGAAAATTAGATCTATAGAGATAGATCTAAGATGTTGCTTGGTATCTCAATTTACATACATAGACAAGATGCTAAAGAAGTTTAGCATGGAGCAATGAAAGGAAGGGTTTTTGTATGACATGGAATTACCCTTTCGAGAGACATGTGTCCTAAGACACCTGTCCAGATTGAAACATGCAAAAGATCCCTAAGCTTTTGCAATAGGATCTATAAAGTATATTATGCTATGTACAAAACCTAATGTCTCCTATGCTCAAAGTGTTATGAGCAAATATCAACCTAATTCTGGTGAGTGTACTGGATAGTTGTCAAAAATATCCTAAAGTACTTAAAGAAGGAACTAATGGATTATTCTTGACTTATGGAGTTTACACTTTAGAAGCGTATGGGTTTATAGATGTAAATATTTAATTATTTAAGAATGATAATAGACTGCAATCTATACTTGTGTTTAAGTTGAATAGTGGTGTTGCTAGCTAGAAATGTTCTAAGCTAGAAACTACAATAGATTCTACAACAAAGGCCAAGTGCTTTGTAGCTTTAGAAGCTAAATTGGATCTAGAAGTTCATTATTGAACTTAAGGTCTCATCTATGATCCAAACAAGTATTTTGGCTTACCATTTATTTAAGGAAATAATTGGTAAAATGATGTAAAGATAGATGAGATTTCCATTGAGGATAATGTGACTAATCCATTGACTAAGCCACTATCACAAAAGAAACATGATAGTCATTATGCAATAATAATGATGTGGCATTTTATCATTTTGAAATTTATTTATATTCTTAATGATAAAGTCCTTAGAATAATATTTATTATTCTTAAAGCATCCCTAATCATAGTATTAACAATATCAAGGACATTGTTAATATGGATAGATTAGCATATATGATAATATATAGGTGGATTGTTGGAAAACAAATTCACTGGATTGATCTGCTTAGAGATTTCCATAAGGTTAACTATTTGAGTGCCAATGGTATAATCTCTACGTGACAGTAGTGTAAATGATCCTTTGACTTGAGATTATAAGAGTATCTTTAGTGAGGATTGTTGTACTTTAACTCTATTAGTCCATAATCTGTAATTAGTTATGTGTATGATAGAAGTTGGGTATGATAAGAAACACGAATTGATAGTTTATGATCAATATAAGATTCACCACTCTTAATAGTGGGAGAGTATATCCCTATTGTGGCCCCACTTGTTGAAATATCAACTCAAAAATGTTTGCAAATGAATCAGTAATTTAGAAAAGTTTTAAATTTATTGAAAAGGGAGTTGAGTTTTGAGAACAAGAAACAGTAGTAACTAGTACATTAAGAGTTGGCAACTATACCTTACTCTTGTACCAATTTGGGATATAGTATGGTAAAAGGATGATAGTTACATGAAATCTGGTTCATGGATAGGTGAAGTTAATCACTTGACTTTCCTAACACTTGTGTGGTCATGATACCTGGCTAGAGGCCAATCTTGATCTATAAATATAAATTGAATAATTTTGATTAATGATAAATTAAAGTTGTTTAATTTATCGAATCTTAGAATCCTTGTGAGTAAATTGACTTTAGTCCAAGTGGGAGTTTGTTGATTTTTGTACTACAGCCAATTAATTCTAAGATTATAATTTATATTTATTGCCAAGTGATTGGGAACCTTAAGGGTCACACACAATAGAACTAATTCTTGGGTTAAATTGATTTAAATAATTATATGATAATTATGAGATTAATTTGTGAGATAATTAATCCTAAGGACTTATTGACAAATAGAGTAATTATAGTAGTGGAAGAATTTCCTTTTTAAGGAAATTAAAACCTACTAAATATCTTATTTGGTAAGATATCCTAATAGGTAAGGGTTACCTATTACCGAATTCTTATTGGACAAGATATTTTAATTGTTACTCTATAAATAAGTCCGAAACACCAAGATTTGACACGACATATACAATATAACATTAGAAAATTAGAGAGAGAAAAATAGTTTTTCTTTTACATAATTTTCTTCACGTTGGGGACATGTCAAGTGGATCTAGCATATTCACTTGGTGTTGATCAATCCTGATGAGGATCCCAAGAAGATGTTCGTATGAATACCTTAGAGGCCAGACATGTCTGTAGCTATGGTTGATATCGCGTATCTTTGATCAAGTTAATTTGTTTAATTACTTCATCAAAAGGTACATTCTCATTTTGTATAGATAATCAATGATCTTAGTTGGAAATCAATTTTATATTCCTACTGCGTTAAACTATTTATTGGCATATTGATTTCCTAACAAGTATTCTATTGCTTAGTCTAGCTTTTATGGAAGCTTTAACAATTTATGGACCGGTTGTAGCATTAACACTTTTGTTTGCAAATCTTTTTTTTAATCTGTTTAATCTTAGTTAGAAATATAAAAAATAAATATTTTATTGCCTTGTACTTATCGTTTATTTTTTCGAATTCTAGCAAGATTTCACCCCTACAATTACTTATTCATTGACAAAATAATCTATGGGAAGGGCTGATTTGCGGATGAAAATTGGTGACTTGCTTTCATCCTTCCCGCTCAGAGTCCAAGGGAAATTAAGTATTGCACAGGGGGTAGTTCACATAACTCGAATACTTTTTTAAATAGGAAAAAGGAAAATAAAAGAATAAATAAAAAAGAGGAGCGAAGTGATAAACAAAGAACTCTATTCTTATTTTTAGTCTATCTATAAGAGGAGATTGTATGAAAAATGTAACTGATTCTTTCATTTCTTTGGGCCACTAGCCATCCGCCGGGAGTCTCAGGTTTAATACCGATATTTTATCAACAAATCTAATAAATCTAAGTGTAGTGCTTGGTGTATTGATCGTTTTTGGAAAGGGAGTGCGTGCGAGTTGTTTATTTCAAGAATAGGCGGGATCCAACCAGCTGTACTTTTTTTCGGTATAACTAGGAAAGAAAAGAAAGGTGCATGATCTCGCAAATTACTTCGGAATAAATTAAGAAATTCTATGTAAGAACCATAGCATTTCGCGATTCATTGGTAAAACCTCCTTTGATTCTCTATCAACCAATAATGTAGGACCATTAACATGGTTAAAGCAAACTTGTTTGAAAGTTTAGATGTAGCATGGTACTCTTCTACCACTATGTTAATATAGAGATGGTTCCAAATGAATATTTTATCGATAGAGAACACTCCTATCGATAAAATGATTTGAAGCACTTATTGTAAAAATGGGCATTTCGCCCCCCTTTATCCAATGGTGAATCGACAACCTATATGTTATGTATAAATAAAAAGTAGTTTTTGGATTTGAAGAAAAGAAAAAAAAAAAAAACAAACAACTTTATTGACAATTACATATTTTTTTTGTTAGAAGAATCCTCTGAATATTTTGATCTGGCATTGGTTTTAGATATTTTTTTGAATATGAACAAAGAAGAGAGGATAGGCTCATCATTACATTTATACAAAGATATTAGATTTTATTCTAAGTAATCGGGCGTGAGAGCCAAATGACTCGAAAGATTCATATTTGGTTCGGGAAGGGATTATGGAAGCTTTGAAATGAATGGAAAGATAATCTACTTTCATTAACCGATTTATTAGATAATTGAAAATAGAGGATCTTGAATACTATTCGAAATTCAGAAGAACTCCGTAGAGGGGCCATTGAACAGTTAGAAAAAGCCCGGGCTCACTTACGGAAAGTAGAAATTGAAGCAGATTAGTTTCGAGTGAATGGATACTCTGAGATAGAGGCGAGAAAAAATGAAATTTAATTCATTCAACTTATAAGACTTTGGAACAATTAGAAAATTACAAAAATGAAACTATTCAGTTTGAATAGCAAAGGATGATTAATCAAGTTCGAACAATAGATTTTCCAACAAGCCTTTACAGGGAGCTCTAGGAACTCTGAATAGTTGTTTGAACAACGAGTTACATTTACGTACTATTAGTGCCAATATTGGCATGTTAGAGTTGATGAAAGAAATAACTGATTAGGCTTTTTACTGTAGGCATTATTTTTTTTGTTTTCTTTCAAAAAAGAATTAAGAAATACTCATGGTAACCATTCGAGCTGACGAAATTAGTAATATTATTCGTGAACGGATTGAACAATATAATAGAGAAGTAAAGATTGTAAATACTAGTACCGTGTTTCCAGTAGGCGATGGCATTGCTCGTATTCATGGTCTTGATGAAGTAATGACGGGTGAATTGGTTGAATTTGAAGAGGGGACAATAGGCATTGCTCTAAATTTGGAATCCAATAATGTTGGTATTGGAAAAATTATTTGAGATGAGGAAGGGCAAGCGATGGTAGTATTGGCAAAGGAAATCAAATCATTGATGGATGCTCAGCATGTAAATATTGTAGAGGTTGTTAGGGAATTGCACTGGACTATTGATCCCAGCATTGATACTTTGAAAATAGAAGGTGATTGTATTACTAAATGTAGAAGTTGGTTAGTAATAAAACAAATTTGTCTACTGTTGATTATTTGTTTAATTTTGTTCGACTTCTATTGATATCCTTTTGATTAGTCCGAATTTCACATGTTTATTGATCAGTCAATAATTCAGCACATGTGTTGACTAAGTTTGTTTTGAACTTTGCGTCTAGTTTAATTTGGTAGAATTCTTTCCCTATGTTTTTACTTGTTAATGTTTCCCAGGATTTAATAGAATGGTCTGGTCTATCTTCTAAAAAACGAAATAGCAACTTAACTAAAAATTATTTTTCTTTAGATAAAGTGTACATATTTGAAGTCCAGAGTCATCACCTCTAGGGGACAAACTGTAATTAACCATTTCCCCTTTTTGGTTAACAATACACGTATGAGGATTGGCTGGGCGTTGGAAGGAAGAGGATGCGGGGTCCGGGTTACAGGTGTCAACACGGTTTTGCAAAAATAGATATCCTCAAACCTTTGTATCTGATGCGGTGGAGCCAGCTAATGGTTGCAATCTCAGTGGGACCCAAAGAGGCAACCAGTACCAACGTCTGCTGCCGGTTGGATGACGTCTCTCTCAGTGGGATTGTAAACAACAGCAACGGCTGTGCGAGCCAGTTGAATTTTGTAGGCCCACCCTCATAAAGTATTCTGTCCAAATCTATAGATTCCCCCGTGGTATCAAAAATTTACCAACGGAATAATAAATTTTTATGTAAAATTAATTTTTATGAATATTTGTCATTTTAGAATGAATTTGGTGACGACATATTATTGCACCACTGTCCACAAAATAAAAAGAAGAGAAGAAAAGAAAAAATGTTGCTTATGAGATATCCTAAAGGAAAATGCTAGTAATGGTATTTTTTTTTTTGGATTCGGAATTCTCAACTGTTCTTAAATTAGTATAAATTTAAAACAGTTAAATTAAATTTATAACAAATCGCATAAATATTGCATTAGATAGTGTTATAACATTTTTAAAAATTATTTTAGTTTTAGATGAAATTGTTTTGAAATATAAATTTTGTAGTATATGACGTAAAATTTTTACACTTCTATTAACTCATTAGTCATATGATTGTATCCCATGCCCAACTCTTTTGCATGGTAATTATTGAGGCTGTCTGAGTAATACTTGGCATTGGGAGCGAGTGAGATTGATAGAGAACTATAAAGAATATGACAGGTTCTTCCCCCTTCCTACTGTTTCTAGTATAGATAGAGAATCTAGAGGAATGATTGTTTTCGCAGTGATATGATATGATATCCCCTCTTCTCATTTGTAGAACGAGTGAAACAACCACCGCAAACAGCATTTATTTTGTCTTCGTAGTTCTACTATTTTCTCAGGTGGGCTTTCTCATTTAATCTTCTGCTAACTATTTTTACTATATTTGAATTATTGGGTTCAGAGTATTTGATTTGCCAAATTTTCCACTGTATGTTTGTCATCCTTTTTAATCATTCATTGGTTGAACTAACTAGTGATTAATCAATATCTTGGTCCCTCGTTCTCTCTTTCACAAACAAACACGCAAACATGTATTCATATACGAATACAGTAGTAGCACCTAGGACTATATGTTGTTGATAAAAGCAGTATGTAGCTTATTATGAATCTTGCTTTATTTGGCAAATAAATACCACTAACAATGTCAGTTTGAGTTTGCGACTTTCCTACTTTCCTTAAATGAGATTCCTAGGTAAAATAAGCAGTACTAGTAAATTAGTAGTATTGTTTTTTAATTATGTGGTGACCATCAAATGTTCTGTATTCTTTTCCTTGACTCCTGTTCTTTCTTTTTTTTTTTTCCCGTTTCCTTTTCTTTTCTTTTCTTTTCCAAAAGCAGAAGATTTAGGAGCTATGAATCCTTGCTTTCCGGATTGGAATATTGGAGCTGAATTCCCGTTTCCGATTCAGAAGCCTAAGCCCCTCGGGTAAGCAACTACTGATTACTTTTCTCTCAATTCTTCTGAACTGCCTAAAGCTGATGAATTGATATGAACTCTACTAATTCACCTGTAAGCATCTATGCGAACTGATGAGCTCAAGAAAGTTGTTTCTTTCACTTGAAAATTGAAAGTTTGTCAGGGCTTTCAAGTACCATTTGGTTTGCTAATAGTACTAGAATACTACAGAATGGACGGTGAGCTAGTGGAGCTGTTGTGGGAACATGGACAAGTTGTGCTACATTCACAAACTCATCATCCAAAACCAGGGCCGCCTGGGCAACTACCAATTGATTCTAGGATGCAGGTCAACAAACTCCACGACAGTCAATCAATAAGCAGAGGCAGTACAGTGGGGGGCTCTTGTGAAAATCAGGTAACAACCAGTTTGATTCAAGATACTGAGACGGTCTCCTGGATTGATGATTCCTTTGACATGGAATTCAACTCTCACTTGTGCGAATTTCCAGTCTCCAATCCCGTCGAACAAGGTCTACATGAGGATGATAAGTTTAGAAAATTTGGGGTTGCACATCACAACCACCACTCTGTCATATATCCTAATGCTGGATTTTCTAATGCTATGAACCCTTTCCCTCCAAGATTTCATACCTTTGATTCCCATTGTCGAGGAATTGACAGTATTCCTTCATCTGTCAAGGCAGATTTGAGACCTTCAAATAATGGAGCTAGCCATAGGACTTTGGGAGGAGAGGTTAGAGAGTATTCTTCTGCCAAGACTGTTGGCTCCAGCCACTGCGGGAGCAATCAGGTAGTAAATGATGTTGATACAAGCCGAGTTTCGAGTTGTGGGAATGGTGACCATGCAGGTTTATCTGCAGATGTCGCCCAGGATCATCATGTTGGGAAACTGAACTCTCAAAGTGACAGAGTTCAGACAGAGACAGCCGAAACAGCCATTACATCGTCTTCTTCAGGAGGATCGGATACTAGTTTCCGAAGAATACGCAACCAACCTACTAACACAAATTCTCAAAAGAGGAAAAGCAGAGATGCAGGAGATTCAGATTGCCAAAGTAAGGTAAGCTCGATCAGTCTTGCCATCTTATGCGTTCAGCTTCAAGGCCTCCTCTAATTGGCTAAAGAAGAATAATATTTAGTCGTGTTGCATTCATATTGCAGGCTACCGAGTTGGAGTCGGTTGTAAGAAAGAAAGCAGCCTTAAAATCAGGAAGTTCCCGTAAGAGCCGTGCTGCTGAAGTGCATAATCTGTCAGAGAGAGTAGGTTCCAGGATTCCCCGTCAATTTTTGGAAGTGCAATGACTCAAATATATAGTTGGAAAGCACTTAAAGAATGTCAATTTCTCTATGCAGAGACGGAGAGACAGGATCAATGAGAAGATGAGGGCTTTGCAGGAGCTCCTTCCTAACTCCAACAAGGTATGCAGATTCTACTTTCTACTTCATAGCATTTCTGCTTCGCAGTTGAGCAGTTAGCATAGTCTGCAATTCTTGCAGTTGCTGGCAAGTTGATAAGCTATTTTCATTGGACTTCCTACCGGAGCTTTTTCCACCAGAAATCAGTATACAAACTTTTTATTTTTATTCTTCATATTCTTGTTTTGGAAGCCTGTGATTGTGTATTCTGCTTTGAATAGTAATTCCCGGAAAAGTTGTTTAAATGATTAAAAGTTTCAGAAACAGTTTTTCTTTCTTTCTTTCTTTTTTTTAATTTTTGTATAATAAGCTTAAGAGCAGGTGAGATATCACAAAATAGTTTCTAATAGCTATAATTAACAGCAAAACTTTGATACGACAAGTGCTTTCTCTATAATTAACAGCACAACTTTGATATGACAAGCATGTTATGAAGCACAAATATACAAAAGACAAAAGACCTTTATTCATTTCAAACTAGGTAGTGCAATAAGGATATGTAGCATTAAATTAATCCTGTTTCCTACTTCCTGTAATCAAAGCTACATAGGGTACGCTTAAAACAATCCGAGAGGGAATCCGTCATCCCTAATCTCCAATTTCAATAGATTTTTTTGTGTTTCACATTCTGCCTCTGCTTTTGCAGACGGATAAAGCATCAACGCTAGATAATGCGATAGAATACATGAAGTCACTTCAGCTGCAACTTCAAGTATGCAAAATTGCATCATATATTGCAGTTGCACATTAAAATGTCCATATCATTTCACACTCAAAACTTAAGCTATTGCTTCTTATGCTTTGCTCAGATGATGTGGATGGGAAGTGGAATGGCATCATTAATGTTTCCTGGTGTCCAGCACTACATGTCCCGTTTAGGAATGGGAATAGGACCACTGGCAATGCCTTCAATTTACAACCAGATGCAGCTTTCAAGGCTACCACTGATTGATCAAGCAACAATGCCAAATCAATCTACAGTCTGCCAAAGCACAATATTGAATCCCATTAATTATCACACTCAGTTGCAAAATTCGAAATTCTCTGAGCAATATGCCAATTACATGGTATTCCACCGTCTGCAGAGGCCTTCCAGGTTCGTTTACACTTATTTTCTTGTTTTTCAATTGAAGCTATTGTACACAGGAGACAGAAATTGCGACTTGCACCCTCTCCACATAACTCATGTACTGCTGTTTTCTGGATTCAGCTACGATTCCAACACATCACAACATAATCACCTGTTATCACCATCTGGCAATTCCGGTGGACCTTCTGCAGGATGAGCACATCTTATATGCTAACACGTACGGTGGGACTTTTAATTATGGTGACGGTGACCATAATAAATATGTGCAAATTCAACTAAACCTAGCCTCGTAGCAGGAAAAGATTTGCCCCTTGCGTGACTTATAGACACGGGCAATATACTTATTTCTGTTTCTCTTTCTTCTTTTCTCTCCTCAAGTATGTCAATTCATTCAAGGTTTAAGAGGAAATTGCTTCAAATTTTAAATGCAAAGATAGTTGTAATGTACGAAATTCAATTATCCGGGCAATGTTATTGTTTTTTTATTTCGTGTACATTGCCTTCCTTGAAAACTCGAGCGGCTAACATCTAACTTTACAGGTGTCATCTTTTTTCCTGATGTCAATTAGCAGGAAGAACAATAAGATCACCTAGTTTCTCTGACGTATGTGAGCTAATTAGCCATTGATGCATCTGGTGCGCAAGTTGTGACATATTAGTATAGATCTTGAAATTAAAATAGCTAGATATTCCTACCATGCAAGTTGCATGTGACGTAGTGGTATAGATCTTGAAAATTGAAACAGCGAGATATTCCTACCATAGTCATCCATTTCCATGGTTCCAACGAGGCACTCTCTCTTCCTGATACATGTACTTCCCTCTTCCGACTTGCTGGCATAGCCAGCATGTAGTTTTTTTGCCTCTCCCTTAGACTGCCACACGGTGCATGGCAGTAATAACTTTTTTTTTTTTTCCTTTTTGGGTAGGATTTGTTAATGAAAGTATAGAAAATTGAACGAAAATACAGACAACTTTGAGGCGTGAATTTTACTGTCCTTAAGGCGTTATTTAGACCTTACTGTTAATAAGCAAATTACTTTTAGGATACAACAAAGTCAAGATTAAAACACAATTGCTAAGTAAGAAGAGTTCTGTTTAATTTGGGTATTTAAAAACAACGACAACCTTTTGTTTGAAAAGTTATGTCTTAATGAAGGAGTATCAACAGTTAAATTAACTGATAGATGAAAGACTACATCTGTTAAATAACTATCAAATTAAAAATAAATAAATATTAATTAATTAAACGAAAATTAACCAATTAATTCCCAAGCCTCAAGGTGCCCAAAGTGCCCCAGTGCCCTTGTCAAGATTATAAATTATTTTCTTTTCAATTTTATTCTTATGAATAAATCCAATTGAAAATTTGCCTTCCCATCAAAATTTCCCTCCAAACTAAAGTTTGAATTAAATTTGTTAAGAGAAGAAGACAAGAAATTTTAAAGGCATTGGATTGCTTGTTATCTTCCAATGTGAGACAAATGGCCAAAGCTTTACATTACAAATTACACTAATAGGATTGACATTACAACTTCGATGATCAAAGGTGTCTCATATTAGGAGAATAAGGATATCTAGATTGGCTTAAATATAAGAAATATAATACTTTTATAACTTAATATTTAAAATTAAGAATCGCCTAGCAAAAGTATACGGGGCTGTCATTGGCATTAATGCCAATCTCCTGCTGAAGTTTAACACACTAAATTTTACTCAGAAACTCCCAGTTCTGAAGAATATTATTATGTCTCAATCACCGCATCCAACAGTTTTAGTTTCAACGTTCCCGCAAGTTGGAATTAGAGAGTGAAGGGGGGCAAATTCACCAAGTCTGGTAGTGATTATGTCATCCAAACCATTCTTCTATTAATCAACAGTATATAATTTTTTTCCTTTTTTTTTTTTTTTTTTTTGCGTTTTGGCTCCGACATGGTAGTCTTTTAGTCAAATTATTGAATCATACCCGTGAAGCAAGTGGCATTAAATGCCAACACCATTGTGCGTTGTCAATGTTAAGTAAGAATGGTGTCCACTTGGATATTCAACGATTTCAACTGGATAACATACTCAATGTTAGCCACTTAAAAAGATTGCGGGCGATACCAAAATTCTTCATTATATACATTACTTCCGTCGCTTTCTTGATGTTGAAAAGCGGTAAGAATTTATTTTTTTTTAATTCTGCCATTTTCGTATATGCGTGGGTGGAAAGAGGTTGGCGTTCAGAACGAGCAATTCCAGTTGTGAAAATGTTTTTAATGTGCTTTAATCTGATTAAAGTTTTACAAAGCTGACCTCATGGTATAAGAGTTGGATTCGAACATTGCAATCTGGCTGTCCCACAGAATATGAAAGTTCCCGTTTGTACTGCACGAAAAGTTGGCATTGAAAAGTCATATGTTCATATGATTGTTTCTGAATCATTTTTGTGATGGTGACCATGGTTTTGAAAAGTCATATGTTCATATGATTGTTTCTGAATCATTTTTGTGATGGTGACCATGGTTGAAAAACAGTTAAATGTGTCATTAACTTGTTATAATTGTTTCTGAATTATTTTTGTGATGATGACCATGGTCAAAAAATAGCTAAATCTATTATTGACTAGTTTAGATCCTTTGTCTAATTTTTTATCATGTCCAATATAAAAGCATGTTGTATTAATATGAAACTATACACAACTACGTCACATCATTTAGTGATACGATTGTAGACAATGGAATTTTAGTTCAATTAAAATTACCGTTCATTTATAAAAAGTTAATGGCATATTTATTATTCAGTTAAATATTGTCATATGTCATTCAAATATTCAAAGAATTGATAGCCAATGACCATCATTCACATGTCAAGATGAGGTGATTTGGGCAATAAAAAAGTATATTGAGGTGATTTCTCCAATTAAATTATGCCATGTCTATTAGATTTGGCCCATTAAGAATTTATCTCTTTATTAAATATAGGGAGATAATATTTGAAATATTTATCTCTTTATATTTATTTGTTTAATAATAATAATAAATAAGGAGATAATATTTGAGATAGTGCAGTCTCGGTATACTTCCATCTCTTCTAAGAGATGAGGAGATGCGATATACTATATCTTCAACAACAAATTCTTCAAGTTCTTTGAAGCCCCCATTGCAAGTTTTTTGAAGATCATCTTCAAGTATTTTCAAGATCAGGATTTGAAACTCAAGGCCCCTCTTCAAGTCTTCTATGTCTAAGGTTTGAAGAAATCAAAGTTTGAAGGAGTCAAGGATCCTTTCAAGTCCCCATATCAAGTTTGAAGAAGTCAACACCGATTCAAGAACAAGCTTGAACTCCTCGAGTCAAAGTTTGAAAGATTATCATCTAAAGTGTAACATATTCATAAATTCATTTTATATATATTTGTGACTCCCTTGATCTTGTTTGTTGATTTCTATAGACCTGAAATTTGTTGCATACAAATTTCTGGCTTGCCCAGTGGGACTATCTCTGCCTTCCATCTCTTTTTTGCATAAATTCAACTGCAAAGTTTATTGATGGCTCCAAAGAACGACAAATATATGGCTACTCGTTCCAAGGTGGATCAATCCAATACCACTGCTGATACTACGCTACTAGTGCAAATACCTAAGTTTGCGGTCCAATGACAAGGAGTATGACGAATGACATTACACAAAGTAATATGAAGGGTTAGTCTATATCAACTCTTGCTTTTCTCTTGACACCAACCAAATTTACTTCCCTTATGTTAGGATTTAAAGATGCTGGTACTTCAATAGAGAAGAGTCTTACAACACTTAAAGTTGGTTCTCAACCTGAAATTTCATTGCATGATGAAGACCATTCAAGTTGGGATTTGATTTCTTCTCATGGAATTCCTCAATCAAAATTTCTACCTTTCGAAGATTCTACCTCCACCACATTTTCTATGATGCCTACCATGATGATGTGGACTTCAATCTGGTGAAGGAAATTCAATTTGGAGGAGCAAATCTTGAACTTCACAAAAACGATGGAAGTAGTGATGAAGCACATCAAAGACCAAAATGCCACAATTGTTCAACTTGTAGGTGATAGGATGTAATTAGGTCTAAAAAATATAGCAATAAATCTTAACAATATTACATGAACCAAGTCAAGTTAAATTAACCTAATTACCCTACTTACTACAAGTACACAGATTGTATTGAGTATAGGGCAACAGGGTCGATCCCACAGGGAAAAGATTGTGGAAGTACAAGGCTTTATTACTCACTTTATTATCTAAACAACCAAATTAAAAGGTGGGACGCAAATTAACAACGAAAGAAATAAACAAATCTACTTTATCGAATAACAACTAATTGAAAAAATCTAACAATCTTAATATTCTAGGGAATAGAGTTAGCTAACGACCAAACATATAAATGAAAGAATCAACTCATGCTATTGGTTTTTGTTTAATTTGAGGTCCAATCCCGGTTATACCTAACCCTCATTCTTATAACATGTTAACGATTACCTCCCTACTAGTTCTTTCCTATTCTCATGGTAAAGATACTAGTATTGGTTCATTTACTCTATGGGTTATCTAATTGACCACTTAGGAGCACAACTACTCTCGTGTGACATACAACGTAGCCTTCAACTGTTTCATTTCCATCATTATTACCAACTCTCCTTGCATAATAATGATTATCAATTCATAATTGGTGATCAGGCAACTACAAATTCATAAATACCAAAATAGTGAACAAACAATCACAAGACAACATGAATAATTACAAACAGGTCATGCATGAGCTCAATAGTTTTGTCTAATCCTAGATTGACTAATTGTCACATATACATGATGGATTTCACACAAAAGATCAGAGCTTTAACAAATAATCCATAATAATTAAGATAAAGAAAGAAACAAGATAAAGAAAACTCATTCAATTGATGAATAAAGATCAATGCTTGTATTCCTTTCTCAATCTTAATGTGTACAAGAGAATCCTCCAGATATGTTATTCTATAGAGAGAAATCACCCTAAAATAGTTCACTTAAAGAGAGAAAATATCTTTAAGAGAGATCCTACCTACTCTCTATTCTACTCTCTCTCTCTCTCTCTCTCTCTCCTCTGTAAGAAGAAAAAGCCTTACTAATCTGATAACGAGAGAGTATTAAGCTTAATTCTCCTTCATAGGAAAGTTGTAGTTGATTGGAGGTCAAAATTCCATGTTAAATGTCATTCTTGCCCCAAAAATCTGTCCTGTTTGTAAAAAATAGTAGAAAATGCATTCTTGCAACCCATACCCGCGGACGGGTTGATTCCACGTGTGTCTGTCAATATTCGTAGAAAAGTTGTATAAATAAATAAAAATTTCAATAGCAGTTTTTCTTTCTTTCTTTTTTTATTTTTTATAATAAGTTTAAAAGCAGGTGAGATACCACAAAATAACTTCTAATAGCTATAATTTACAGCAAAACTTTGATACGACAAGTGATTTTTCTATAATTAACAGCATAACTTTAATATGACAAGCATGTTATAAAGTACAAATATACAAAAGAAAAAAGACCTTTATTCAATTCAAACTGGGTGGTGCAGTAAGGATAGGTAGCATTAAATTTCTCATGTCTCCTACTTCCTTTAATTAGGGGTGGCAATCTAGTCAGGTTTCGGGTTGACGGGTGGGGTTGAGACACAGGTATAACAACCAACCTGCCCAACTCGAACTCGACCCGTCGACTCGCTAAGCAAAAAAAAAAAAAAAAAGAGGAAGGAGAAGAAGAAGAACAAAAGAGATTAACACACACTTTTCACACACACACACAAGGATCAAACACTTTTTTTTCACACACTAATATCAAAATCACACACTAACATATACTGGATTTTTTTTTTACAATTTGCAATTCATAAATCTAGGTAGAATTCTTAATTTTCCTTACAATTTACTTGATTAATTATCCAATAGGTGAAATTTGTGTTTGAATGTAGATGGATGAAACAAAGCTACAAAATGTTAGTTTTTTTTTTTTCGGGTTCACGGGTCGACCTACGGGTCAGTCGATTCCGACCTGATTTTGACCCGACCCGCTAAGCTTAAACCCAATGCAGCTATTTTCGGGTTAGATTCATATCGTGTTTTTAGGTTCATGTCAGAAATTGCCACCCTTACCTTTAATCAAAGCTACATAAGTTACAGTTAAAACAATCCAAGAGGGAATCCGTCATCCCTAATCTCCAATTTCAATAGATTTCTTTATGTTTCACATTTTGCCTATTCTTTTGTAGACAAATAAAGCATCAATGCTAGATAATGTGATAGAACATATGAAGTCACTTTAGCTCATGGTTCGCCATATCAGCATAGTCCGCAATGTATCACTCGCATCATAATTGGATCGGAGCGTACCATTACGATACCATTACCCACATTGCTCTTAGAACTAAATTGGATACATATTACTAAAAAATCGATGATATCGACATATATGAATGGTATGATACTGTCTCGATAAAAATTGGCCGAGATCTCGGCGATATGCATCGTTATGAACTCAAAAAACTTGAGAAGGTAAACATGATTCTTGCTAACCTCCTTCTTTAATAACAAAACAGTAAAAAAAAAAAGTTGAAGAATAATAATCAAAATGTTGAAATAATCAATCAAGAATTAGCCTTTTCACCTTACCATACAAAGTAACGAGAGTGCATGAATCTAAATATTAAGCATATATCATAACCTTAAAAGAGAACATCCATATTATACTAAAAAATCCAACCCCATCATCTCTCTCTTTCTTTCTTACCCACAATATTATAAATCAAAAGATAAAAAAAGTTAATACACTGCATTTTTTTTTCCAATTTTGCAACCTTTTACAGATTTATCATCCCAATTCAATCAAAAGTTCTTATTGATCAATTTATGATGAAATTCTTATTGAGAATATGGTGAAAATGCTTGCTTATTATATCTTTGTAGTTTATAATATTATTTGATAGATATAGATGTTTCTTTGATGTATTGAACTAAATACTATTACTTTCTTTGTGTAATTCTTATTATATTATATAAGATATGATAGTTTTACTCTTATATTTAAGTTTTGATGTCATATAAAATTGATGCTAAAATCATTTACTGCTAACACTATAATTCTATGGTTACAGTAGCATTACTTTATTTAAATAATTAGTGGTTATATATGACAATATAGGTATTTAGTACATTTAATTTGATAATTGTATTTACTATGGCATTTTTATTTTTAGTAATTTTTTAAATTTTTTGAAATTTTTATATACTATAATATGCGTATCACCCGATCTTTGACTAACATGTTGTGACGGATGTGGAACAATAGCGACGGCGACGCAACGGCGACCGGTGATGGCAAACCATGCTTCCTAAGTCCATCGATAGTGGTAACATCAATTATACAGTAATCTTCAGCTTTACTCTTCTTGTTCTTCTTCACCTGGAAAACAAACCTGTTCCCCAAGTCTAGAATAGACCCTCCAATGACCAATCCAAACACAAATCCAGACAAGATCAATTAACTAAGTCCTGACTAGATCAATTTTTTCTTCCATGATTAAATCAAATGAAACTTTAATATTTTCTTCCCAAACTAATTCAAATGAAACCTTAACAAAGTTCTTCATTTATATCAACATATCAGTTCATTTAAAAAAAATGGGTAGCATACAATGCAGTTGAAAAATACCCAAATCTCAAGAAAACTTTTGATGAATAGGGAAAATTCTTAAATGGATTCGCTGCACAGTCCCACTTGTGAAACTTGTGGTTTAAAGGAAATAAGCATCCATATATCACTTTCATATAAGTATCCTTACATTACTTTCTTATATCAACTTGGATCATTTTGCTTACGTGACGCTTTTTTAAATCACAAAATTTACAGGTGGAGTTGTAGATCTGGTCTACCATCTCCCGATAACTAGAGTGGAATCAGCTTGATATATAGCAATGAATATTATGTAGACTTACCTTACCAAAAAGACCTCAACAGTTCTATTTGAGACTTTTGAGTTCCGTTTTTAACTGTTCTTTGTTTACGTGTCCATATCGTGGGTTGATAGGAGTTTAAAGTTTGTTGCCAAATGGTGTGTAGTTTCGTCTCGTGGGCCCTTACGAAAAATATTTAGGTAGATTGGGTTTATAGGCCCCACCCATACGGAAAATACTTAAGTGGACCCGTTGTGTCATAGGCCACCTCAACGCTATGCCCTACGACCTGTAAAAGGCCAAAGAGCACGTTGCCCAAGACAGTATGCCGTTGCTGATCACGCCTGTGCGCTCGCCCTGCCCGCACCTAGAGTCGTGCGGTCGTTGCTTGGCGCGTCCGTGCCGCAACTCTCGTGCCCTATCGTACTCATGTGTTCCTTCTTATCGCACTTGTATAGTAATCGGTACGACCTGTTGCACTCTTGTCGTAGCCGCACATCTAGTACAGAGCTTGCCAATACCTATCGTGACGTACGGGAGGACGAATTCGTACGCCCGGCACCACCTGCGCCCGAGACACATGGGACCACCGGTCACCAATCGGTGCGAAACTTAAAGAGGATGAAGAACCAAACATCAGGAGTATAGTGATGTAATTTTAGGTGCTAATTCTTCTTGTACATGTAAATAGCTTAATTTATATATTTTTCCTGTTGTACAGAAAAACAATGTCTACTCCTGTCACTTAGGGTTTTTTTGCCAAGACTACTATAGGCAGTGATAAGAAGTTGGATGCGAAATAGGTTGTAAACGAAACTTGTAAAGCTTGCAATTGTTTAATGAAATTTCATTTCCTATTTTACCACTGTGTCTCTAAAACTTATATATGTATATATTTGCTATATTTGGGATTGCAACACACAGTTGGTTAGTAGGCGGAAGTGACGTACAGGACGTTACTTGCCACACGACTCGTTTTCACTGAGGGATAACGAACGACCTGTGACAGTTGGTATCAAAGCGCTTGGGGGAGGAACCGGGCTTACAATAATTTAAAGATAGCTACACATAGAGAACGGATTGATGCTTTAGAGGAGGCAGTCAATCGTCTCTCTTCGATTTGTTTAGGATGACGAAGGTGCCGCTACCCTGTACCTGCGAGTGGGTCAGGCTAAGACGGACCTTGCCCATTTGAGTGCGGACCTTGAAAGGGAGCAAGAGACCACTCAAAGACTTTCGGTGGAGACCCAGGCCCTAGAGGGAAGGTTTTGTGGGGAACACAAATGCTATTGCCGAATTGCGTGAGATGATGACGGAGCTCCGTGCAGAAGTGCGGATTCTCCAGTTGGCGGTGGCCAACAACAACGCTGTGGCCCATGCTTCAAACATGGTGAGGTCTTTCAATAGACCAAAAATCCCCGAGCCAAAGACTTTTGGTGGGGCACGAGATACCAGGGAGATCGAGAACTTCCTCTTTGATATGGAGCAGTACTTTGAGGCAACAAATGTCGGAGACGATGCCGCAAAGGTGACAACTACGTCCATGTATCTGTCGGGGGACGCCAAAGTGTGGTGGCGCACCCAGAAGGCCGAGATCCAAGTAGGACGCCTTCAAATAAACACGTGGGAGGAACTAAAGCATAGGATGAAGCGACAGTTCTTTTCACATAATATTGAGGAACAGGCTCGTCGGACCTTATGCGGATTGAGGCAAATAGGCACAATTAGAGACTATGTAAAGAGCTTCCAGACCCATTTGCTCAACATTACAGATATGTCGAAGAAGGACAAGTTCTTTTTCTTCAAAGAGGGCTTAAAACCGTGGGTTAAGGCAGAACTACAACGAGCCAAAGTTGAAGACCTAGACTCAGCCATCGCCCAAGCTGAAGGGTTGGTTGACTATCAGCTAGAATTGAGGAGAGAAACGAAACCAACGACTAACCAGCCTAAGGGATCGAGCAATAAGTTCAATCGAATGAATGGTGCAAAAGGTAGGGGAGATCGACCCTCCACGATAAAAAATAATGCACGGATGGGAGAACAAAAGGGCCGAGGCCCGAGCACCAGTAATAGTAGGGATCAACAGAGACGAGGGTGCTATATTTGTAATGGTCCTCACTTAATGGCTGAATGTCCGAAGAAAAAGTTTTTGAATGCACTGCTGAGGGACGACAACCTCCTTAACCAAGAGGAATTGTCTTCAGAGGAAGACGGTAGTAAGGAGTTGTGCGAATAAGAGGAGGGGGATGCTATAGAGGCATTCTCCTACTGGTAGCAATGCGCTTAAGAGCTTCACTCAGAAGACAAAAGCCACACAAACCTTGGAGGATAAAATTGACATGGTGATCGCTAAACTTCAGGCTAAGGCACCCTCCAAGCAAAAGAACCGTGTTGTTGTTAAGTCGGGTAGCCCGATCTTGGAAGAGACGGCTACGACTACTTTCGAAGAAGATGAAATAGAACAGGTCAGCCCTATGAGAGGCAAGAACAATGGCCTGATGTACGTGGATCTGAAGGTAAATGGGAAGCCTATTCGAGCAATGATAGATACAAGAGCGACCCATAATTACCTCTCTATCACTGAAGTAAAACGGTTGGGCTTGGTGCTAGAAAAGTCCACCGGTAGGGTGAAGGCAATTAACTCTGCTGCGCAACCAATCATGGGAGTAGCTAAAAGAGTGTTCGTAAAAACTGGTTCGTTCATAACACGAACTAATTTTTCAGCAATGAAGATGGACGACTGCAAGCTCATCATGGGACTGGAGTTCTTAAGGGACACCCGAATTGCAATATATCCTTATGGCAACTCTCTCATTGTTTTGGATGACAATCCATGCATGATTCGTGCCTCAGTAGGGAATGCTGGATGAACGAATCTCTCTGCGATACAGCTAAAGAAAGGCTTGAAACGAAGAGAACAACTTACCTGGCGCATCTGTGCTGAGAAGAAGTGGAGGAAAAGTCTGGACTGGTGCCACAACCGGTTAAACGACTATTGGAGGAATTTGAGGACGTAATGCCAGACGAGCTACCAAAACGTCTTTCACCGAGAAGAGAAATCGATCACGAAATTGAATTGGTTCTTGGAACCAAGCCTCCAGCTAGGGCCCCATACAGAATGTCGCAGCCAGAGCTGGTTGAACTTCGCAAACAGCTGACGGAGATGCTACATTCAGGCATAATTGTCCCTGCGAAATCACAATACGAAGCGCCGGTACTGTTCCAGAAGAAACATGATGAAACATTTCGTATGTGCGTGGATTATTGGGCATTGAACAAAATCATGGTGAAAAATAAATACCCGATTCTACTTTTTGCAGATTGCTTTGATTAGTTTTGTCACGCAAAGTTCTACACAAAGATCGACTTGCGGTCAAGATATTGGCAGGTTCGTATCAAGAAGGGAGATGAGCACAAAATAACTTGTGTGACCAAATACGGGGCATACGAGTTCTTGGTGATGCCGTTTGGGCTAACCAATGCCTCAACCACTTTTTGTACTCTTAAGAACCAAGTATTTCGAAATTTTCTTGATCAATTTGTAGTGGTGTACTTGGATGACATCGTGGTCTACAGCCGCACGCTGAACGATCACTTGGAACACTTGAGGAATGTGCTAAACCGGTTGCGAGAACATGAGTTATATGCGAAGCCCTTAAAGTGTTCATTTGCATAATAGCGAATAGAGTTCTTGGGGCACATCATTGAACAAGGCAGAATCCGCATGGATCCCAATAAAGTCCAAGCTATCAAGGAGTGGAAGCCACCAAACAGTGTTACAGAACTTCGATCGTTCGTTGGCCTAGCCAACTACTACCATCGTTTTGTGAAAAATTACTCCAAAATAGCAGTTTCGCTGATGAACTTGCTCAAAAAAGGGAATGCATGGAATTGGGACGTCCATTGCCAAGGAGGTTTTGAGCGACTAAAAATGAGCATGTCCACTGATCTCGTGCTTGCACTACCCGACATGTCAAAACCTTTTGAAGTGCACACGGATGCTTCTGACTTCGCCTTAGGTGGAGTGTTGATGTAGGAAGGTCATCCTGTGGCCTTCGAGAGTCGAAAACTGAATGAAGTTGAACGAAGATACTCTGCACACGAGAAAGAGTTACTCACTGTAGTTCATTACCTACGCCTTTGGAGGCATTACCTGCTGGGAGTACCATTTATGGTAAAAATAGACAACACTGCTGTGAGCCACTTTTTGACACAACCCAAGTTGAGTAGCCGACAAGCACGCTGGCAAGAGTTATTGGCAGAATTTAACTTCATGCTGGAGTACCGAACGGGAAAATCAAATCAAGTAGCGGATATTCTAAGTAGGGGATCAAACCTAGCAATGATCTGCTACGCTGCTGCCCTGCATGGGAGTCAAATTTCTACCAACATCAAAAACTAAGTACGGAATCTGATACTGACAGATCTTAGTGCACAATATTTGGTCGAACTCGTGAAACAAGGTAAAACCAGATAATTTTGGCTCAATGATGGTCTCCTGTTAACTAAAAAGAATCGTCTTTATGTCCCAAAAGCCGAAGAATTGCGGAAAACCTTAATTAAGGAGTGCTATGATACTTTGTAGGTCGGACACCCAAGAATAGGAACATTGGCTTTGGTGCAACGAGGATACTACTGGCCGCAAATGCAGGACGATGTGGATAATTATGTGCGGACCTGCCTCACATAACAACAAGACAAAGCCAACCGTCAAAAGAAGGGTGAGCTACTCGAGCTGCTTTTGGTTCCCTCTAGTCCTTGGGAAAGCGTATCTATTGACTTTATCACTGGTTTACCGAAAGTAGGAGATCTTGACATAATTCTGGTTGTGGTCGATCGCTTTTCTAAGTATGCAACGTTCATCCTGACATCCCGATTTATCACAGTTGAAGAGACTGCTCAACTCTTCTTCAAGCATATTGTCAAATACTAGAGAATCCTGAGGGAGATTGTTAGTGATCGTGATCTGTGGCTTACTGGCAATTTTTGGACAGAACTCTTCAAGATACTTGGGTCCAAATTGAGCATGAGTTCCTCGACACATCTCGAGTCTGATGGCCAGACGAAGCAATTTAATGAAATGTTGGAGGAATACCTTCGACACTTCGTGACGGCCAACCAAAAAAATTGGGTACAATTGCTGGATGTTGCCCAGTTATGCTTCAACGCTCAAAAGAGTTTTTCAATCAATAAAAGTCATTTTGAAATTGTTACCGGGCAACAACTCCTATTACCTTACACGGTGGATGCTGCGGAAAAGTCAAAATCTCCGAAAGCACAGAGCTTCTCTTAAGAATGGAAACGAAATGTTGAAATCACTCGCAGTTTTCTTGAGAAAGCTAAGAAGCGCATGAAGAAATATACAGATCAGGATCAATGCTTCATCGAATTCCAAGTGGGAGACAAAGTTATGGTGAAGTTACCAAGCCAACACCAGAGCCGGTTAATGCGAAACAGGGATGCTCGCTTACTGCAAAAGTACATTGGCCTTGTGATCGGGCTAAAGCGGATTGGCAAGGTAGCCTATAAAGTAGAAGTCCCAACTTGGTAGAAAGTCTATCTAGTCTTTCATGTCAGTCTTTTAAAGTCACACCATGAAGACATGAAAGACCCCTCGAGGGGACAAAATGCGCGAAAAGGTCTCAACATCCAAGTTTAAGGGAAATGAGTTGCTGAAGCTATTTTTGATGATCGGATGATTAGACATAGCCGTAGATATCATCAAGAGTACCTCATAAAATGGCAAGGATGTGGAGATGATAAAAATTCTTGGGAACGAGCAACGAACCTCAAGATCTTTCAAAATATGATTGATGTTTACAATGCTTCAAAGGCTCCGAGAACATCACCAAATTAGGTGGGGGAGAATGTTACAGGCCACCTCAACGCTATGCCCTACTACCTACAGAAGACCAAAGAGCACTTTGCCCAAGATAACATGCCGTTGCTAATCACGCTCGTGCGCTCGCCCTGCCCGCACCCAAAGTCGTGCGGTCGTTGCTTAGCGCGTCCGTGCCGCAGCCCTCGTGCCCTATCGTACTCGTGTGTTCCTTCTTATCGCACTTGTGTAGTAGTCGATACAACCTGTCGCACTCCTGTCGCAACCGCACATCTAGCACAGAGCTTGCCGATGCCTATCGTGACGCATGGGAGGACGAATTCGTATGCCTGGCACCACCTGTGCCTGGGATGCATGGGACTACCGGTCACCGATCGGTGCGAAACTTGAAGAGGATGAAGAACCAAGTGTCGCGTCCAAAAAAAATCGTAAAGTAAAAGAGTAAAGGGTACTAGTAGGGTCGTTGACTGTCGCATCCTGGAAAGAACAGTTCGGTCTGATGACCCTTTCGAAAATAAAGGTTTTTGAAAAACCGTGCGTGTGTGAGAAAAATCAATTTTTTATAAAAAAAGTGTATTTTAAGAAAAATGGTATTTTAAAAGAAAACAAGACCGGGACTAAAAGTACGATAGGTTTGGCCAAATAATTTTTGAAAAAGGGTTTTATTTTTTTATTTTTTTAAAAAAAATGGAGTCGTCACTTGGTACTGAGTTAAGGTGTACCAAGTCACCCGAAAAATCGTTTAACAAAATAAAAATAAAAATTTTTAAAAAATCATTTAAAACCCTTTTTCGACTCCGCTCTATGAAAAAACGAGAGAAAAAAGTTCGGGAGTCACATTTGAAGAAAGGGAAGGCAAAGGCTTGCGCCTAAGGCACCCTTTCAACCTAACCGAGGCTAATTGTGAGGTTTAATCAAAATTTCCTAAATTAACTCTAAATTCTATCGCGCTTTGGATGTGTCTAAATGAATGCAAATCCTAAGTCTAAATGTGAGTATCGGAGAGGGTCGGAATATCCCGTCGAAGCTTAGATCGGAATTATCGCATTAATTGCGAAACCCGAGTCGAGACCTCGAGGGAGTCACGAGTTTTATGCAAAATGTGAATGCAAAAAGAAAAGAAAATAATAATATATAGTAAGTGAAGAAAGAAGGTGGTATGCAACATGACGGGTACGGGGACTAATAACTCGTGACTGAATGTTTCTACTCACGGAGGGGGGAACGGCATGTACGCCACCGCTTCCCACGTGAGTAGACGACTATTTCTAGTCGAATCACACAAATGTCCTAAAGTCTAAGTGAAATGCAACCTAGATGTCATGTATTTAAAAAAAACTGTATCAAAATAATAATAATAAAATAATAATAATAATAAGAAAATTATGCCAAATGGAAAGAAAACTAGAAGTGTGTGAAATGAGATTTGAAACTGCACGCAAATGCACCTAATACTAAATGTCCTAAGGGTCTAGCAGTTGGGCTAAGCCCTTTTAAAAATCCCACTAGCGTTGGACTAGCAGGAAAGAAAGAAGCCACAACTAGCGTTAGACTAGTGTGGTGACGGAATAACATAAAGCATGAATTTAAATAATAAAGCATGAATTAAAAGCAAATTAAACATATAAAGACATATAAAGCCAAGTAGGAGCACATAACACATAGCCATAATATCTAGATGCAAAATCCTAAAGAAAGCGGTAAAACATATAAGCACACAAGCACACAAAAGCAAATAAATCCCTAACTATTACATCGGGGGGTTTGATTTACAATTTAAGGGGGAAATTAAAAATGCCCTATCTATTACACTTTCTATCTAATTACACAATTTTTGCTAAGATATGAGAAAAATAATCTAACTATTACATTGACTAGCTAAATACAAAATATTATATTTTTAAAAAATAATAATAAAAAAATTCAAAATTTAAATAAAATAAATTAACTACATAAATACGCAAAAGTATGTAAAATAAGAAAGTGTACAAATAATTAATAAAAAATAATGCATAACATCACGTTGGAGCATGTTGGAGCACATAAAGAAGCAATTAAAAGGTAACGAAAATACCTTTTTGAAGACCCGGTACGAAAGCTTAAAAATGAACACACAAGTTAAAGGGACAACTATTTAAAAATAAAGAGGAAAATATGAAATACTAACATATTAAAAGAATGTAAATTATAGCAAGTTAGAGAAAAAAATAATAGAAAAAAAATAGAATAAATTGAGGCCAAATAGTAAATTTAAAATAATTGGGACAAAAATTAAAAATCTACACAAGTCTAGGGGTGTGATGCAAATTAAAGTAAATTGGGGGGACAAAAATGTAATTCTAGCAAATATGGGGCCTAGATTGCAAGTCATGGGACCTAATTGAATATGAAATCTGGGGGGGGGGTTAATTTGTAAATTAGGAGGGACCTAATTGCACAACACAAGAATATTGTGGGGTATAACAACAGTAATTAAAATCTTGGGAGGTTTAGGCATAAATGTTAATTTTTTATACAAAACTATTTTACTAAAATCCTAAACCATGATAACAATAATCTAAAAATAAAAATATATATATAATAAAATAAAAATAAATAAAAAAATCAGAAACTCATTTTCCCAATAATCATTGTTTCTTCTCATATTTTTTTTTACTCTTTATTTCTTCCTTTCTTTTTCTTTTCTTCTACCTTTTCCGGTTTTTTTTCTCTTCTCTAAATTTCCTTTTCTATTTTCTTCATTTCTCTCCCTCACTCTCTCTTCTCTTTACTGGTCTTCTTCTCCATTTCCCCTTTCTCTCTTTTCTTCCTCACCGATTCTTCTGATTCTCTTTCTTCTGGTTCTATTCTCTCTGGTCTCCCTCTCGTCTCTCTCATCTTCCTCTTCGGATTTCCCATTCTTTCCTTCTCCTCTCTCGTTCTATTCTTAGTCTCTCCGCCTCTATACTCTTTCCCTCAAACCCAAGAACAATTTCTCTCCTCCTCCCTCAATTTCTTTCTCTCTCTCGCTGATTGCTTGTTTTCTTCTTCTTCCTCCAGCTCTCGTTGACCATCTAACTTCTCTTTCTCTGCGTTCTGGTCTCTTTCTCTCTCTCTCCCTCCCCCTCGTTCGCTCTCTGTTTCTTTCTCTGGCACTCTTGTGTCTCTCTCTATTTCTCTCGGTCTCCCTATTCTCTTCCCCTTTTCAGATTCCATGTTGATTTCAGTTTCTCGAACTCCCTCTCATCTCTCTTAAGTCTGCTCTCTATTTTCCTTTTTTGTTTGTTTGGTAGGCTTGCTGTGATTAATCTGTTTTTTGCAGGTTTGTGGGTGTGTGTGTGCTGTCTGTATGTGTGTGTGTGTGTGTATGATGAATGCGGAGCTGTGGTTTCGTGGGTTCGGGTTTGCTTGGCTTGTTGGCGTTGTTTTGTACAGGTTGGTGGCGATTGGAGAGGGAAGAAGATGACTGGAATTGCTGCCAAGGGTTCAAGGGTGATTTGTGTGGTGGGCATTATTGGATTGGGGAGATTGGGGTGGTGATACGGAGATTGGATTTTATAGTGTGCGTGAAGTGCGTGTGTAGGGGATGGAGGAGCTGATAGTCATGGGATTTTGTTGGTTTTGATTGAATGGAAACTGGTGGAATGGGCAATGGCGCAGAGGATGGGCTAGTTTGGTCTGTTTTGTGTATGTTCATGGTGTTTCATATCCAGACATAGTGGTTTGTGGTGACAGGGGTAGAGGTTTCTTGGTTGACAGTGGGCTGCTTTGTTGATGATGGTGAGAATTAAGGAGGGAAAATGGAAGTGGGGCAACTGTAAAGCTGAACTGCAGGTGGAGGGGGTTGTCTGATTGATTCTGGGTTGGGCGTGTGATAAGGTGAGGGAGTTGTGGTGGGCTTAGAGGTTTGGAGGTTCATGGTGGTGGAGATGGTAGTTTCGGACTTGGAAGTTTGGTGAAGGTCAGAAGGAGATTGCTTTAGGGAACTCACAGGGGATGGGTTGGTGAATGTTTGATTTTGCAAGGGGATTTGAAGCTGTGGAGATGCGGTTTGGCAGGCTATGGTGGGGATGTTTCTATTGAGGATGGTGGTGGAAGATTTGTATGCTTGAACTCGTGGTTGAGTGTGCGTGTGAAGTGTGTGTAAATCAGTGTGTGTGTCCTGATGGCGTCTGTGCGTTGTGCCGTGTATGTATGTTTGCTTTGTATTGATGATGACTGTAGTATGCATTCTGTATTTGCTTGTATGTGCAGGTTGTGTTTTGGACAATTGAGTGTTGGCTTTGTTGTTGGCACACCTGCTGGAATTATCTTGGCAATTCTAGTGGTTGTTCTGGGGCTATTGGTGGTTGATTTATGGGTCTGTTACAGGCAGTGAAGAGAGGCGGTGGAGAGAGAGAGAGAGAGGGAGAAGAGATGGTGGTGAGGCGGTGAAAATGAGGTGGCGGAGAAGGGAGGAGGGAGAGGCGGAGAGTGGGAGTGAAGATTCAAGAGAAAAAATGCAAGAATCCATAAATTACAAACACTAATTACAAATGCCAAAACAGTAAAACCAAAAAGAATAGAACAAATTCAACTAAAAAAATTCAATTTAACAATTAGATAAACAAGAAAAAATGCAAGAAATAAATGAATCAAAATAAAATGTAAGCTAAGAACTTACCTTTTCAAGGTTAAAGCTAAGGTCTGATGATGAACAGTTAAATTTCAGGTTGACGACGATGAACAGTACCAGATTTTGATGAACAGTCACCGGAAATCAAAAGAAAAAGGGAGTGTGTGTTTTTTGGTGTATATATGTGTGTGTTTGATCTAAAAATCACAAAAAAGCAAAGTGTTTTAAGGTTTCTCTTTTTTGCTCCTATTTTTTCTGCTGATTATAAGGGTATTTATAGGCCCCTTGTCTTGTTGGTCAAGAATGGTATAAAATAACGAAAATACCACCGGTATTAAAAAATGCTAATTTTATTAAAAAAATTATTTTTAACCCTAAAATTAAAAATTAATACAAGAAATATGATAGCAGTCTCTAAATTTTCAAAAAGAATTCATAGTAGATTTCAAAAATAAAAACTAGAGCTCAAAACTGATAAAAACGCCCTCGGGGTGTAAAATGACGATTTTACCCCTGGACAACGAAAATACACAAAAAATAGATATTAGCCTAAAAAAATTATCAAAAATTAAAAGTAAGCTTAAAACATTAGAAAATGCCTTTTTGACACAAAATTTGACAAAAAATGAATTTAAGCTATAAAATGAGGATTTTGCCCTCGAACGATGAAAATTTACAGAAAAATAGTTATTGTCCTCAAAAAATTAACCAAAAATTAAGGATAAACTTAAACTACTGGAAAATGCATTTTTTACTCAAAATTGGTGAAAAATGAATTTAAATTGTAAAATGACGATTTTACCCTCGGACAATGAAAATTTACAAAAAAATAGTTATTGTCCTCAAAAAATTATCAAAAATTACAAATAAGCTTAAAACATTACAAAATTCATTTTTGACTCAAAAATGGAAAAAATAAATTTAATTTGTAAAAATGACGATTTTGCCCTTAGCTAATACAAATATAAAAAATACCAATAAAATCCAGAAAAATAATAAGAAATTAACAAATTTACATAAAAGTAAAAATATGAATTTAAAAGCTCCAAAAGCTGACAGAAAAATATTTATAAATAAAATTACTATTTTACCCCCCGAGATTATTAAAAATTTAAAATATATCCTAAAAAGTGCAAACATGCCCCCCAGTGTTTGAAAATAGATAGTGTGTCAAAATTTGGTGTCTACACCAAGCATCAGGAGCATAGTGATGTAATTTTAGGTGCTAATTCTTCTCATACATGTAAATAGTTTAGTTTATGTATTTTCCCTGTTGTACAAAAAAATAATGTCTACTCCTATCACTTAGTGTTTTTTTTGCCAAGACTACTATAGGGGTGATAAGGAGTTGGATGTGAAGTAGGTTGTAAACAAAACTTGTAAAGCTTGCGATTGTTCAATGAAATCTCATTTCCTATTTTACCACTGTGTCTCTAAAGCTTATATATGCATGTATTTGCTATATTTGGGATTGTGACACACAGTCGGTTAGTAGGCGGAAGTGACGTACGGGACGTTACTTGCCACACGGCTCGTTTTCAGTGAGGTATAACAAACGACCCGTGACACGTTGGGTCCATGGGTCAATGGATTTTTGAGTCTACCTAAGTATTTCCCAGCCCTTATAGGAATTAAAGAGTAGCCAATAAAAATCAGATCTTCAGAACCAAAAAAAAAAACTAATAGTACCATAAACAAGGCATAGCAGCTGGAATTTCCACAGAAAGGTGGAAAGATTATGAGAGAAGCAACTAACACAAGAAGAGGTCCCTAGGACTACCAACTCAAATCTTTTGATTCAACTTCAATTTAGATTATATTTCTTCATCTTTCTTTTTCCTGTATTAATTTAGTCGCCACAAACCTACTTGACCCGTTGTTTCGTTTCACACTTGGAACATTGCTCTCATTCACCATTAGCACATTCAATTCTAATAACGAATTTTGAGATGGCATGTCGCCAACTTTTGTAGGGCTCGACTAAATGAGCTGTGAAATTTTGTACCCAACGATAAAATTCGCAATACATTTGTACTCATAAGCAAACATGCATAGATTATTTTTCTACATTATCATAGTATCATGTCAATTCTAATAAATAAACTAGTAAGTATGATGGTTGATTTTCTCACACAACAATGTCATTATCTTTTGACTTCTGAGTCTTTGGAAAGTAGCTAGATATTGCAAGCAAATTTCTAAGTCTTTGGAAACTACTTAGATATTGAAAAAAAGTTTAGCTGGAACCCATTGTCTAAAATTTTAAATTTTTTGCCTAAAAAATGCTGCAAGTAGAGATGATGAGTATGTGAATTATTTAGATGAACTAAGATTGTAAATTGAGCAACCGGGCTTTGATTCAATGATTAGGGGAAGGTCTCGTGCCAAGATCGGAGGTTCGAACTCCGATCTTGATATTTTAGTGGGAGAAATAATATTAAGAGTAGATTTAGAATTAGCACGCACTCAACACACCATTGAAAGTCTTATTCCACTAGCGTAAGGCAATATATAATCTAATATAAATATTTGATAAAAAAATGGTAAATTGAAGCCTAACATACCATTTTCACTATAATTCCACGAATACGAGGTATGTTTTCACTATTGAGATTTAAATGCTATCAGGTTTACGTGTAACTAAGGGAAGTCCATAGTATATTTAGGTCCAAATACTCGTAGCTAGACTCCATCGATATAGTATTAAGGTGGCCAATAGTTTTCTACACAGCAGCGGGCTTCACACTCCCGATCCTTTTCCAGGGACAGGCAGAAGGTGCTCGGGCTCGTTGTTTTTTGGGTCTGACATTGGCCAATTACACTTTTTTTTTTTAAAGGAAAAGGGTTTTCTATGTGAACATCTTTTTTATCTGAATGGATAGAAATTCAAACACTTCTGCTGGATGACAATAAAATTCAAAAGAGCAGAATATTACGCCTGCTCCAAAATTTCTGCAATTGCATTGTCGGATCATACGGTCACATCTTAATCAATGGCGACCTTCACAATAAAAAGGCTAAGATCCTATCTACCAAAAAAATAAAAAATAAAAATATAAAAAAAGGGTGTGGAACCATCCAAGTGGTAGACAATTGATATTTCGTGCATATTCTAGTGTGATGATTTCTGTATCTATTCGAGAGTTTTCCAAGATCCATGTCGCGCCTTCTTTTCTCTTGTTGTCAATTTCCCCTCATGGGCAAAGAAATTTAGTTCATACTTGAACTGAATTGAAAGAAAAATATTTAAGTGGACTGAATTTACGATTGAGGCAGTAATACCCAACATAAGTGAGGGGCAGAAAGGTAATTTGGCAAAAAAAAAAAACCTGTCGGTGGGATTTTTTCGATAAGAAGCTAGCAGAAACTTCTGCAAAAGAAAAGAGAGAAGCAACGAGAAAGAAAGAAAAGAAAACAGAGAAGAAAGAAAAGAAAAGAGAGAAGAAGAAGAAGGAAGGGGAAGAAGAAAGAAGGAAGGTCCGGCCAGCAAGAGGAGACAGAGAGAGAGAGAGAGAAGAGAAATAGGGAAGAAAAAGGAAAAATTTGGATTAAGCTAAATAAGGTAATTTTATGTTTGAATCTTGTTTATTAAATAAGTTATGATGAAGTATATGATATTTTTGGTAGAAGTGATAGCATGCATGGAATAGAAATTGAATAGATGAAATTTTAGGGTTTATGAAATTTTAAGAAATTTGGAGAAAAATGATTTTTCGGTATTATTTAGAGTTAATAATTTTTGTTATGGTGTTGATTACCAATTAGAGGAGGAAAAAGTTAATTTGGGAAATTAAAGTTGAGATTTGATTATAGTTTAGGCCATGCAAAATGGGTATGTAATTGAATTAAGCCTTGGGGCTAGATTAAAGTTAGACTATTATTTTTCTAATGTATTTTAGTTGTTAATTTTGATCGTTATGTTATATAATAGATTCAAGAGAGCATTTGGCGGAAGAAGACGCTTACGAGGGTGATTGAGTTCGAGATTTTTGGTACATAACCTATTAGAGGTAAGTGTAATACATATTATGAATCACTAGGACTATATATTGCTTGCAAAGCGTTTTGTGAGTATTTTAAAGTATGCAATATGTATAAATTGAAATTGGCATATATATACGTTGTTAAATAGATGTGCGTTGAGAAAATGCATACAAAGTGGTTTATTTTGTACACGAAAGTTTAAATGAGCCTGCAAAGCATTTAAATGTGAATGATTTTCGTTGAGTGTATAAGATAATGCATTTGACGTTTTTCAAAGTATGTTTTTATATATTGTTAAAGTTTTACATTAAAGAACGAGAAAGTGAATGATTATTTGTGACAATGATTTTTGTCAAATAAGGTTGAAAGAATTTAATTGTGAAAATGATTTGAAAGTAACTCTATGTAGAAATAACTAAAACTAACAGGGTTATTGTTAGTCTGGGTGCACCTAGTATATGCCGGCTAGGAAATGTCTGCAGTGATTCCCTCCCTTCGCGGGATAGTATACCCTTCGAGGGATAGCCCTTCGGAGGAACAGAGACAAATACCCTTCAGGGGATAGTCCTTTGGGGATAGAGTACCCTTCGGGGGATAGTTACCCTTCGGGGGATAGTAGGTTCTGCATAGTTGTGATTTCGAGAAATAATCAAAATTGCTTATGAAACCAAAAATATGATTTTATTGATTGTTTGATGTCATATGTGATGACTACACAAATTTTATACTAAAAGTTGTGATTTTAAGTAAATTGTTTAAGATGATTTATGATATGTATTATAATTATTGAGTGTGAAAACTCACCCCTTAATATTTTTTTTCAGTATTTTGTAGAAAGTGAAGGAGTTAGAACTAAGAGGAGAATCTCATAGCCATTTGAATTCAGAGGTATTACCCGATTATTTTTATCGTTTCGGGTATAGGATAGTATAAGTATTATTCTGCACTTGTGGCCATGTGATATAATATTTGGTGTTGTAAATATTGTTTTTGGAATAGATGCTCCGTTGGTTGTAAATTTGAATCTTGGGATATTTATATAGAAATAGATGAAGTTCTTATGAGCATTTTTTTTATGGTTAAAATGGATGATTGATGACTTGTGAATGAGATGATATGATGTATTATGAATGTATTGGAAATCCTTGGATTGGCTGAAATTTTGTGCAGGTATTTTTAAATTTTTGGGAAAAGTCCAAATACAAAGGAGATGCTGCCGAAATTTTGGTAGAATTTAGAGGAAAGTTAAGGCTTACGTAGTTTGGGGCGGTTTATTCCATCTCGAGCTACGTGCCAGTCATGGCCTTTAGGTTCGGGTCGTGACAAAGTTGGTATCAGAGTAACGATTATGGGATTGTGATTATTTTTATAAGATTGAATTAATAAGTTATAGAATTAGTCTATTGTCTTGAACCCCGGAGCTATAGGTTTTAACTTGTCATTGAATATTTATTATATCTTAGTTTCTGCCAGTTATTCTTATCGTTCAAGTTAAGTAAATTATATATATGTTGCTTGTAGAAATGATAATAATTATGTTATTTGCTATTAGATATGACGAGATCAACTAACAGCTGAGGCTGTAGGGGTGGAAGAACCCCAAATGCAGGCCGTGGCAGGGGCGTTAGAGCCCTAAATATGGGACGTGGTAGGGGTGAAAGTGCTCCAAGCAAAGGCCATGGTAGGGGTGATAAAGCCCCAAGTGTAGGCCGCGGCAAGGGTGGCAGAGTTTTGCAAGCAACCCCTAACATAGCTATCCCTCATATTACATGGGGTAGCAGACGTAGTAGACGGAATTTCACGTCAGGTGAAAGAAAAACAGAAGCAGAAAGAGAGACAAAGGCGGAGGCGAAGGCGGAGGCAGAAAGGGAGGTTGAGTCCGCAGCCACTCTAGGGCCATAGGATGTTATCCAAAGCTTAAATTTGTTGACACAAATTGTGGCCAAGCATGATAGATTACATGCCCAAGCAGAGAGTACACCATCCTCGTCGCGTGCTAAAGAGGATGAGGTGCCATTATCTGAATTCTTGAAACTTAAACCGCTTGAGTTTGAAGGGAAAACAGATGAAGATCTTTATTTATTTTTAGAGGAGATCGATTCTAGATGTAAGGCAATGGGATGTAACTCTAAAAAAGCAGTTCAATTGGTCGAGTTTCGTCTGATTGGGACGACCAAGCGATGGTTTAAAACTGATAGAGTACCTAATTGGACATGGGAGGAGTTCAGTAAAGCTTTTATGGATAGATTTTTGCCCGAGAGCATTAGAGATCAGAAAGCGATTGAGTTTGAAAGATTGAGGCAAGATCCTTCCATGACCGTTAGCGAGTACGATGCACGATTTGTGGAGTTGAGTAGGTATGCTCCCCACTTGGTTAGTACTGAGAAGTTGAAGAGATCGCAGTTTATAAAAGGTTTGGTGCCGCGACTTTGTGATCATTTGCTTTCTGCGAAAGTCACTACATACGGAGAGGCTGTTGAATGTGCCCGATAGATAGAGATGTCACGAATGGATAGTTTGGGGGAACAATAGTCTCGATTGAAAAAGAGCAAAAGCATAGGACAATTCAGTAGCCAGCAAAGTCGTGGTATTGTTACTGGTGGGACGAGTAGAGGTTTAGGTAATCAAAACCAAGTAAGCCAACAGGGTTCTCAGAAAGAAGTTAAGAGTCAAAGATTTACAGGTTATAGCCAACAAGGATCCAGTCAGTCCGGACAGAGTACTCATCCTTCTACCTCGTGCTCCATATGTAATAGGATGCATCGGGGCACGTGCAGAGTTGGACAGAACGTAGGCTACCATTGTGGTCAAGAAGGGCATTTTGCCAGGGAGTGTCCATTGACCTTATTACGACAAGGCTCTACATAAAGGCTGACATCTGTAGCTTCAGTTCCGAGTCACACAGTAGATCAGATAGAGGGAACTAGTGGACGAGGCTCAGGAGGTAGAGGTTTTGGGGGTAGAGGATTGATATAAGATGGTAGAGGTCAGCCAAATGCAGGTAGAGGTCAGAATACAGGGGCTCAAAGTTCCGTTCGGGGTGGACAGGCGAGAGTGTATGCTTTAACTAGACAAGATGCTTAGGTTTCTAATGCTGTGGTGTCAGGTACACTTTCTGTTGATTTTTTTGACGCATGAGTATTATTTGATACTAGGCCTACTCACTCATTTATATCCTCATTTTTGGCTAAGAAGTTGAGTAGACAGTCAGAAAAGTTAGATGAGCCTTTGTTAGTGTCCACTCCAACAGGAGAGAGTATAGAGGTGAATTCAATATACCGATATTATGGGATTAAAATAGGGAGTAAAGATCTTCCAGTGGATCTTCTATTGTTCGGATTAGTGGATTTCGATGTGATATTAGGAATGAATTGGTTGTCTAAATATCATGCTTCCCTAAATTGTAATAAGAAGATAGTAAACTTTAATCTTTCCGGTGAGTTAGAGTTTCAATTTTAGGGAGACAGAAGTTTAGTTCCTTATAACTTCGTGTCAATGCTCAATGCTAAGCGTATGTTGCATAAAAGATACTATGGTTATCTAGCTTTTGTTAGAGATGTGAATCCTCCGGAACCAAAGACAAAAGATGTACCAGTGGTGAGTGAATTTCTAAATGTGTTTCCCGATAATTTGTCAAGATTACCTCCAGAAAGGGAGATAGAGTTTTGCATAGATGTAGTGCCTGGAACTGAGCCAATCTCAATTCCGCCTTATAGAATGGCACCAGCTGAACTTAAGGAGCTTAAGGAGCAATTACAAGATCTGCTTGATAAGGGATTCATCAAGCCTAGTATGTCACCTTAGGGTGCACCAGTGTTGTTTGTAAAGAAAAAAGATAGGTCTTTACGGCTATGTATTGATTATAAGCAATTGAATAAGGTTACAATTCGTAATAGGTACCCATTTCTTAGAATTGATGACTTGTTTAATCAGTTACAAAGGTCTCAATATTTTTCCAAAATAGACTTGAGATCAGGATATCATCAGTTACGTATAAGGAATGATGATATTCCAAAGACGGCGTTCAGAACTAGGTATGGACACTATGAGTTTCTTGTGATGTTTTTTGGACTCACTAATACTCTGGCAGTCTTTATGGATCTCATGAATAGAGTGTTCAAGCCATTTCTCGATACTTTTGTAATAGTGTTCGTCGATGACATTTTGGTTTATTCTAGAAGTAAAGAAGACCATGAGCAACATTTACGCATAGTACTTCAAACTTTGAGGGAGCATCAATTGTATGCTAAGTTTTCTAAATGTGAATTTTGGTTAGATAGTGTTGGATTTTTTAGGCATATAGTGTCAAAAGATGGGATAAAAGTCGATCCAAAGAAAATTGAAGCAGTTACACATTGGCCGAAATCGACGTCAGCTACGGAGATTCATAGTTTTCTTGGGCTAGCCGGTTATTATAGGCATTTTGTGAAGAATTTCTCGCGGATAGCTGCCCCGCTGACGAGGTTAACTACAAAATTTGAATGGACTGATGCATGTGAGCAGAGTTTTCAGGAGCTTCAAACTCGTTTGACTACAGCTCCAATGTTAGCATTACCATCAGATTCTGGTAGATATGTCGTTTATTGTGATGCTTTAAGAGTAGGTTTGGGGTGCGTGTTGATGCAACATGGAAGAGTTTTGGCTTATGCTTCTCGTCAGTTAAAGAAACACGAGTAGAATTATCCTACTCATGATTTAGAGATGGCAGCGATTGTATTTGCTTTGAAAATATGGCGACATTACTTGTATGGTGAGAAATGTGAGATTTACATAGATTACAAAAGCTTGAAGTACATATTTGAGTAAAGAGATTTGAATTTGAGGCAAAGGCGGTGGATGGAGTTGCTAAAAGATTATGATTGCTCAATCTTATATCATTCTGGAAAAGCAAATGTGGTAGCGGATGCTTTGAGTAGGAAGTCAGTTGGGAGTTTAGCTCATATAGCAGTCGATAGAAGACTATTAATTCAGGAGTTACATGGGTTATATGATCAGGGACTCAATTGGAGATTCGAGACAGTGGAGTATTATTAGCTCACATTAATGTGCGTCCAGTGCTTTTAGATCGAATCAAAGCAAATCAGGCTAAGAATGAGCAGTTAGAAAAGATTCGAGACAGAGTGTTTAAAGGTGACAATAAAGAAGTTCAATATAGATGAAAATAATGTACTTCGTTGTGGCAATAGGTTATGTGTTTCAAATGTGGAGGAATTTGAGGAAAGAGATCATGGAAGAAGCACACCAGTCAGCCTACACGGTACATCTTGGTTCGACCAAAATGTATCAAGATTTGAAGAAAATATATTGGTGGAATGGGATGAAGAGAGACATTGCAGAATTTGTGGCTAAGTGCTTAGTGTGCCAGCAGGTGAAATTTGAGTACCAAAAGCCTTCGGGTTTACTTCAAGAACTCCCTTTGCCAGAATGGAAATGGGAAAGAGTGACGATAGATTTCGTAGTCAGATTGCCCCGTACGAGGAAGGGTTATGATTCAATATGGGTAATTGTAGATAGGTTGACAAAATCAGCTCACTTTATTCCAGTTAAAACTACCTATACAGTGGCTCAATATGCTCAATTGTATATTGACAAAATAGTGAGTTTTCATGGGGTACCAGTATCTATAGTATCGAATAGAGGCACTCAATTCACATCACAGTTTTGGAGGAAACTTCAGAAGGCCTTAGGGACTCGACTCGATTTTAATACAACTTTCCATCCTCAGACAGATAGTCAGTCCGAGCGTACCATTCAAACGTTGGAGGATATGTTGAGAGCATGTGTTATGGATTTAGGAGGTGATTGGGAGCAACATTTACCATTAATTGAGTTTGCCTACAATAACAGTTACCAATCAAGCATTGAGATGGCTCCATATGAAGCACTATATGGTAGAAAATGTCGGTCTCCTATTTGTTAGGAAGAAGTAGGAGATAGGAAGCTATTGGGTCCTGAAATTGTACAATTGACTACGGAGAAGGTAGCAGTGATCAGAGAGCGTCTTAAAGCAACTCACAGTAGGCAGAAGAGTTATGCGGACGTGAGAAGAAAACATCTTGAATTTAGTGTTGGAGATCATGTGTTTCTTAAGGTGTCGCCTATGAGAGGGATTATGAGATTTGGAAAGAAAGGAAAATTGTCTCCTAGGTATATCGGACCATTTGAGGTACTTGAGAGGATAGGAGCAGTGGCGTATAGGTTGGCCCTTCCACCAGATTTTTCTGGAGTTCATCCAGTATTTCATGTGTCTATGTTGAGGAAATACGTGGCAGATCTTTCGCATGTCATTGAACCACAAACCGTTGAGTTGAGTGAAGACTTAAGCTACGTAGAGCAACCAATAGCAATTGTGGATCGTCAAACTAAGAAGCTCAGGCATAAAGAGATTCCTATGGTTAAAGTACAATGGAGAAATCATTCCATTAGAGAGAGCACGTGGGAGTTAGAAGATGAGATGCGAGACAAGTATCCAAATTTATTTCCACATTCAGGTATGTAGTTATTTCAAAATTCGAGGACGAATTTTTTTTATTAGGGGAGAGAATGTAATACCCAACATAAGTGAGGGGCAGAAAGGTAATTTGGCAAAAAAAAAAAACCTGTCGGTGGGATTTTTTCCATAAGAAGCCAGCAGAAACTTCTGCAAAAGAAAAGAGAGAAGCAGCGAGAAAGAAAGAAAAGAAAAGAGAGAAGAAGAAGAAGAAAGGGGAAGAAGAAAGAAGGAAGGTCCGGCCAGCAAGAGGAGAAGGAGAGAGAGAGAGAGAGAGAGAGAGAGAGAGAGAGAGAGAGAGAGAAGAGAAATAGGGAAGAAAAAGGAAAAATTTGGATTAAGCTAAATAAGGTAATTTTATGCTTGAATCTTGTTTATTAAATAAGTTATGATGAAGTATATGATATTTTTTGTGGAAGTGATAGCATGTATGGAATAGAAATTGAGTAGATGGAATTTTAGGGTTTATGAAATTTTAAGAAATTTGGAGAAAAATGATTTCTTGGTATTATTTAGAGTTAATAGTTCTTGTTATGGTGTTGATTACCAATTAGAGGAGGAAAAAGTTAATTTGGGAAATTAAAGTTGAGATTTGATTATAATTTAGGCCATGCAAAATGGGTATGTAATTGAGTTAAGCCTTGGGGCTAGATTAAAGTTAGAGTATTATTTTTCTAATGTATTTTAGTTGTTAATTTTGATCGTTATGTTATATAATAGATTCAAGAGAGCATTTGGCGGAAGAAGCCGCCTAAGAGGGTGATCGAGTTCGAGATTTTTGGTACATAACCTATTAGAGGTAAGTGTAATACATATTATGAATCACTAGTACTATATATTGCTTGCAAAGCGTTTTGTGAGTATTTTAAAGTATGCAATATGTATAAATTGAAATTGACATACATATACGTTGTTAAATAGATGTACGTTGAGAAAATGCATACAAAGTGGTTTATTTTGTACACGAAAGTTTAAATGAGCCTGCAAAGCATTTAAAGGTGAATGATTTTCGTTGAGTGTATAAGATAATACATTTGACGTTTTTCAAAGTATGTTTTTATATATTGTTAAAGTTTTACATTAAAGAACGAGAAAGTGAATGATTGTTTGTGACAATGATTTTTGTCAAATAAGGTTGAAAGAATTTAATTGTGAAAATGATTTGAAAGTAACTCTATGCAGAACTAACTAAAACTAACAGGGTTATTGTTAGTCTAGGGTGCACCTAGTATATGCCGGCTAGGGAATGTCCGCAGTGATTCCCTCCCTTCGCGAGATAGTATACCCTTCGAGGGATAGCCCTTCGGGGACAGATTACCCTTCGAGGGAACAGAGACAGATACCCTTCGGAGGATAGCCCTTCGGGGACAGAGTACCCTTGCGGGGATAGTTACCCTTCGGAGGATAGTAGGTTCTGCATAGTTGTGATTTCGAGAAATAATCAAAATTGCTTATGAAACAAAAAATGTGATTTTATTGATTGTTTGATGTCATATGTGATGACTACACAGATTTTATACTAAAAGTTGTGATTTTAAGTAAATTGTTTAAGATGGTTTATGATATGTATTATGCTTACTGAGTGTGAAAACTCACCCTCAATATTTTTTTTCAGTATTTTGTAGAAAGTGCAGGAGTTAGAACCAAGAGGAGAATCTCATAGCCATTTGAATTCAGAGGTATTACCCGGTTATTTTTGTCGTTCCGGGTATAGGATAGTATAAGTATTATTCTGCACTTGTGGCCATGTGATATAATATTTGGTGTTGTAAATATTGTTTTTGGAATAGATGCTCCGTTGGTTGTAAATTTGAATCTTGGGATATTTATATAGAAATAGATGAAGTTCTTATGAGCATTTTTTTTATGGTTAAAATGGATGATTGATGACTTGTGAATGAGATGATATGATGTATTGTGAATGTATTGGAAATCCTTGGGTTGGCTGAAATTTTGTGCAGGTATTTTTAAATTTTTGGGAAAGGTCCAAATACAGAGGAGATGCTGCCGAAATTTCGGTAGAATTTAGAGGAAAGTTAAGGCTTACGTGGTTTGGGGCAGCTTATTTCACTTCGAGCTACGTGCCGGTCATGGCCTTTAAGTTCGGGTCGTGACAGAGGCCATAGGTCCTTTGATCCAAAAGCAGCCACATTGTTAACGGATCGGCCACTTATGGACCCATGAACGATGTGATTACTTCTGGACCAACCACCTAAATATTTTTCAATTGAAAGTTAGGAGTCATATAAATTGAAAAGATTGATTAAACTTGATTCTGAACAATAGTTATTTAGTTGTAAATATTGTTCACTTAATTCTTTTCAAATATCCTATAGTTTACAACTTAAAGTGAATTGAAAAAGTAGACATTATAAAAGAATAGAGAGGCGAGTGGTTGGAGACTCCATCTTAGAGCTCAGGGTTTTGAATTCCGTCAACACTAATTCATTTTCTCCTATTGTAATAGTGTAAGTTCGATTCAAAAAAATCCGTTAAGGCTTTTTTAAAAAATAAAAAAATCAAAAGCCAAGAAAATCGATTATTTTCGAACCTTAGAGTAACCAAACCGATTACTAATATCAGGTTGGTTTCTAAATATATCAGATAGGGTAACAATTTATAACAATGACTGGAACAGAGAACAGAAAAATTATTTAGTATCATATAATACTAGGTTTTGATACAATATATATCATACAAGCTGACCTCCTTTTTAATTAGAATTGAGGTTAGTTTTTCGATCCTTTGATATTAAAGAATATACAATGCTGTTGATATAGTCACTTGAAGCTTCAAGTTTTTATTTTCCATCAGAGTGGAAATGTTGGGCGGAGAAAATTTCAATCTTATTTGTTTTGTGTTCTTATTATCCTTACTGGATCTTTGTAGCAATTGCCTTGCACAGAGGTAATAAAATAAAGGAAAAATCTATCAGCGTGTCATGAAGTTGGTGACAAGTAAGAACAGGAAACCACCAAAGGTTATTGGAGTAAAAGTCTAGCTTACTGCCTTGGTTTTCTTCAAAGAAATGGCCGTATAGCCGATTCGAAGGCTTCAAACAAGAAATTAAGTGCCTTATTGAGCTCGAGAAAAAGATTTTTTTTAGGTTAGATCCCATCTCTTACTCTCGCACCAACGAGTCAAATTAACTCATTCCTGAAAACAAGTAGGAGTAGCCATTCAAACTGTTAAAAAACTCCTGCTCTGATTTGCATAAAATGCAAATGTGCATTCCCAAGAAAGACTTGTCCCTTGCATCCGTAACATTTCTATTTTATTTTTTTTTCTATTTTCAACTTTCCGGAGTATAAATACAAAACCCAAAAACAATTTTTTTTTTTTTTTTGTGAAAAAGTAATGCCATTCTTGGAAGGGGATGGAACTAAATTTGACCTTGTTTTGTTCTTTGGAAATCCTTAGCTGCTCGGAAGAATAAAAGTCCTGAGTATCCTATGTTTCCAGAAGGATGGAACTAAATTAGGCCTTGTTTTGTTCTATGGAACTTAACATACTCTGGGAATGTGATACATGGAGAACTGAATTAGACTGGATATGTGATACATGGAAGACTGATGATTTTGTTGATAGGTTTTAAAGGATAATGTGTGCAGTAACTATATACCAGTTATGGAGAGCAAGAAACCAATTTCTTCACCAAGGAAAGAGCACAAGAGCTAAGGAAATTGTGACAACAATCAGAAGAATCATGTATGAAGTTGTTCTTACTTGGAGAAAATTTCCATTTACCAAAAGGAATTGGTAGCTCATGTTAGAAAGATTTTTACAAATGAACAGCTTGGTCTTTTTGTAAATGTAACGGCATAGTTAGAGGCATATACTGTAGGATGATGTAAGGGTAACTTTTGTAAAAACTCTATAAATTATTCAGTAAATACAACTTCAAAGTTTTTGCTCAAAAAAAACATACTCTGGTGAACTTTGAGTTTTATGTTCTACTTGGTCCTTGTTCTGGCAAAACATGGGTTAAACAATCATCTTATACAGATTCACACAAAAGTTGAAAGACTATTGTTATCTCAAAAATGTGTTCTCCAAGTGCATTCCCTAGCATTATTAGTCAACTGAAGTTTTTAGCTCATTTCTTGAGTCTTGAGTGGCTGTTTCATACAATAAATTAATGTAATTAGAGGTTGAAGGCCACGGCAATAGATGATTATTTTAAGGTGTGATCTCCCTGAGATAAGGATGTGCGTTTGTGACTGTCTCTTGCATTTGTCCGCCACACATGGCTCCAATACAAAAGAGGAAAAAGAAATTGTCCTCATCAACAAAGAAATTAGAGGCTTCTGGAGCTGTTCCATGGCCAGATTTTCCCCAACAACTACTCAACCTAATTGGAAAGCAATTAGATCTACTGACAAACCTGCTTGGGACCAACTGCTGTATGTCAATCACTGCAAGCCAAGTAGGTCGTAAAAGTAACCGTGTCTATTTCTCTCGTCAACCACATGATGATTGGCAGGAATATGACATTGCAATTGCCAATATTTCACCCTGCTATAATGTAACGCCCTAGAAATTCACATCAAAACCCATTTAATTCATGTTATGTCCATTAGTAGAAAAAAAAAGAGAGAAAAGAAAAGAAAGGGAAAACCGAAATGTATTTTATAAGGAGATTTCTTTTATTTAGGGTTTAGTATTAATCTTTGATTCATTAGTTGAAAGATTACTTGAGTTAATTAGGTTAAGTAAATGAGATTCTTTCATGATTAAGTGAGACATCTAAGTACCTAATTGGGATTAATTTAATTGGACCATTAGTTTATATTAGAGTTTATTAGTGACTAACTTATTCTACTATTTTCTAGTCTTTTGACCAATTGAATTTTAGCTCAATTTTACTCAAAAATTTCACTTATTCTCTTGCTTTCTTTTCTTTCTTCTTGGCCGAATTTTCTTCTCCTTTTCTCTCCTCATGGCCGGCTCTCTCTCTTCTCTATTTCTTTTCATTTTTGCTTTAATAATTTGTGCCATAATATTGCTAGTATTAAGTGATAAGAGATTACAAAGTTCTACCAATCAAATTGATCCAAGTAACCACTATTGCATTAAAAGACTACCTCTTCACTTTATTCTTGTTATGATTTTATTGGTTATTCTTTTTCTCACCTTTTTCTTTATTTCTTTTATATTTTCCTAGCCTATTTCTCTCTCTTTTTCTTTCTCTCTTGGCCGAATTCCCTACCCCCTCTTTCCTCTCTTTTGCTTTAAAAATTTATGCCATAAAACTTGTTAGTTATTAAGTGACAAGTGATTAAAAATTTCCACTAATCATATTTCACCAACTAGTACCTATTATGTCTTAAAAGTCCAAACCCTAGCTTGCTTCTTGTTAAGTTATTATTGGTTATTCTTTTCCTTATATTTTCTTTATTTCTTTTCTATTTCCCTAGCTTACTTCTTTCTCTTTTCATTTTCCCTTGGCCGGCCACCCTTAGCTCTCTTTTCCTCTCATTTTTATCTCAACTTCTTGAAGCCTTCTCTCGAAATTTCAAGCAATTTCACCATAGAAATTTAGTTTCTCTTCTTCCTAAGCAACCTTCTAAGCTTGATCAAGGTATGTACTATGAACTTTTCCTAGTAATTTCAAGTTTTATGTAGAGTTTTGTACAAGTTTATATCTAGATTCTTGGTACTACTACATGAAGAACATAGTTTGAATTGAAGATTTACTTGTTAGATAAAGTGTTTTTGTGGTTAGATAAACTAGTAACTAGCATTTAAACCTTGAAATCTCAAGTATTATATGTTGCTTGGTTGAAGATTCTTGGGGTAGAATTCTTGAAATTGAGTGGAATTTTGATTGAATTTGAGCTTGAATTGAACATAGAAGTTGTAGAACTTGTGAATTGGGTTGGATGGCTGTCTTTCTTGCAGGTTAAAATTTGGGTTAGTCCGATTTTAAGTGGAGATGCTTGCCGAAATTTCGGTAGAAATAAATATGGGAAAAATGGTAGATGAACATTTCTAACCTAGAATGTGCTCAATTTAAGGAAATTGATGTGCAAGAATTTTTAGAAAATCATCTAGTGATGAATTGAATTTTTCTAGGACAGGAAAACCCTAGAAGCCAAAACCCTAAATCTAAAACCCTAAACCCTAGGGTAAAACCCTAAGCTCTAGAAACCCTAGAAATGAAACCCTAGAAATAATTGGGTTATTTCTTGAATTTTCTTGCTAATTTACATAGGGTTTTAATTGGGTTTTCATCAGATTATTTCTTTTAAATTTCAGGACTTGAAAGTGAATCTCGACTTTTTACGAAATATTTTCTGGGCATTCCTAGGTGAGTGTCTCTATGTGTGCATGATGCATGAAATGCTTTGTCGTACTTGAGAATGTTATATTAAGAAATATTATGTTATGCTTGTAATTGTTATGTTATGACATGTGTTACTTGAGGAAAGATGTGTACTTTATCACATCTATTCTGCAATGTGTTACACGCTTTCATCATCCAACGTGTTACTTGTGCATGAGACTTCGTGACTAACTTCACAGTTACTTCACAGATAGTCAACTTGGACAGGCTTGGGAGGATATAAGGTGCTGGGTGTTTTAGGGCGTGATGTTCTTTCCCTTATGAGTTGTGAATCCTCAAAGAGGCCAACTCCGGATTGAACTTTCTTGCGTGTTGGCCCTCCAGGGTTGAGATTTTCTCCCTAGATGTGGTAGCCTGTACAGAGGTTATAAGGTGAACGGTGGTTAGGGTTCTTGCTTGATAATACTGGCATGACCTTTGATAAAGACCTGAGCTATTATCCTCAGTCCTAACATCATGGTTACATGATCAGTACTTGCTCTTTCTGCGATTAAGCTTGCTTCCGTAGTTGAGCCCTGTATCCGCCATTGACTACTTGTTAATTAAAGTGTTCATTGCCCTACTTATTTAATCTTGTCAATTATTTTGTTCAATAAAATAATAGATTCTGGGTATGACTGCATGACTTGGACACTCACTGGGCTATTATACCTCATCCCGTTCATTTGTTTTCTTTAACCATATTTCCAAAAATACTAAAGCGGGAAAAGCTGATTTTGGACGTGTACATGTTTTATTTCGTGTATTTTGATAGCCAAACTATTTTGGGCTATCTTGGTGAAAAATCATGTATATTGTGACGTGTAAACTTCTTGATGTTACTTGTACCTTTAAATTAAGTAATATGAATATATTTTATTTTATTCTATTTTATTTCATTTTATTTGGAGTTAAGCACGCGTGCATGTTCTGAGTGAGTGCTCGACTTGAGTCCTGGCGAGAGCTAGGCAGGCAGTCCGCTAAGCCCTTTGGTGCGCCTCTGGGTAAGGTGGGGCTGTTACATATAACCATGGTTCAAAGACTCGGCTGAGTCGGCGACGACTCGGCCGAGTCAGAATCGGATCGGAGCTTAGCGGTCGGATACCATTCCGATACCACTCAGAGACGGTGGACTCACCGGAAAATTGGTCGATCTCGGTGAACTCGGACCGAATTGGATCCGAATCGGTGTGAATCGTCCAATTCGGAACCGGATCATCCGAGTCAACCCGGACCACCATATATATGCCATATTTCAGAGCAATAAGATAGAGATATTACTCACCTGAATCTTCCAGTGGCTTGATCCGATTGAATTCCCGGCGTTGGAGTTGATTTTCCGGTGGTTTAGGTGGTTGATTTTGGGGTTATTTTAGTGTTTATTGTTGTTGCAATTTGTTTGGATTTCGATGGGATGGTGGTTGAGGTTGAGTAATGTTTCGGTGGTAGTGATGTTGACTAGCGGGGAGGGTGATCCGGTGGCTGGCGGCGGCAGTGGCGGTCTCTAATAGGGTTGGGAACTCGGTTTGGTCCAACTGGAGAAGAGAAGAAGATGACAGAGGACGACTACTTCTTTTTTTTTGTGTTGCGCGAGATGCCTTTTTTTTTTAATCATAAAAGTACCACGCGCAATGCGCGCAGTGTCCTTTTTTAAGCACCATGCGCATTGCGCGTTGGCTTTTTTATTTTAAAATAATGCAAGTACTGCGCGCAGATTGTGGTTTTTTTAACAAACATGTGCAAATGCAAGCCATTTTTTATGTAATTTAACGTCAGATTTTTCTTCTATATAAAGGCCACATCTAGTAGGCCAAACATGTCAAATTTCTTATCTTGTAAACCACAAAACTTCAAAGCATCCCGCAGGTAGCTCTTTGGAAATCAATTTTGCGTCCCTCAAGCAAAATTTCAAGTTAGTTTTCCTTTCACTTATATATGGTTTTTTGTTTTAATAATGTTTTATTTTTTTATATATTTTTCATATGCATATATATTATTATTATGATATATATATTATATTCTAGATTTGTATATGTATTATTATTGTAATACACACACACTGCAAAATACATACACACACATAATATATGTGTGTGTGTGTATTTTGCAGTGTGTGTGTATTACAATAATAATACATATACAAATCTAGAATATAATATATATATCATAATAATAATATATATGCATATGAAAAATATATAAAAAAATATGTGTGTGTGTGTATTATTGTTGTTTTTATAATGTTTTATTCTTTACATTTTGTTTAATGTGATTCCTTTTTAAAGATATAGATTGTTTTTTTTATATCGATAAAAATGACACATTTTAGAGATTTTATTTACTTATTTTTTTTGGTTATTTATGTGTAGTATACTTTTCTTTATATTTTGAATGATTATTTATAATTTTTAGAATAGAAATTGATTTAAAATGTGTGTTTCATTGAGATCGCGACCGAGACGCCAAGTCTGATGTGGAACGATACGAGTCGCGACCGCGACCGAGACCGCGACATTGAACCATGCCTATAACAGCTTAGGTTCCAAAATGAAATTTCCAGCATGGGATGAACCAGTAGCTGATGAAGTGTTACTGATTTGATTGACAAACATTTCTGATCTGCATATCTACTTGAATTTCCCCTGAAGTCAACCTGCATGTCTTCATCCCTTATTCCTGGCTGAGAATTTTTTAAATTTGCCTACAATTCTGCATATGTTGATTAGTTTGTAGACCTTGAATGTTTTAGAATTTCGATCATTACGTTCATCTAGAAGAACAAATGCAAATCTTTCTCAGAGAATACTGCAAAATGCGGAACACATCTTGCGTCATCCAGTTTCAATACATTATTTGTTACAGGGTAAAAACATTTACATGTACCAGGTCCATGGGTAGATAAAGACATAGGTTTGTCCCCCTAAGGAGTTAGCATGCTCGGATCAAAATTCATCTTCCATCTTTTGAAAATACAAGTGAATTAACAGATCTAAACGAATAAAAAAGAGATGAATATACTACTATTGAGTATGCAAAAGTAATGCAGATGGTGAAGAAGCTGCAGAAGATGATGTGAAATTAGAGTGATTCGTGTTGAAACTATAGCTCGAAGATTGCATCTGCTGGCTCTTGCTGAGCGTATTCTTGACGGCTGGAGTCAGATAAGTTGGAACAGGCATCTTTGATGGGAGAAATGGCAATCCAGCTTCAAAATGAAGAACATGAATAGCTTGCTTTACTGGAGGCCTGAGGTTAATGTCAGGATGAGAACACCACAATGCGACCACCATTAGCCTTTCAATTTCTCGTTCATCAAAAGCTCCGCTTAGTCTTGGATCTGCTGCTTCAAGTAACTCCCCCCTTCCGTAGAGGTCCCAAACCCACTCCACTGTTCTTACTTGATCTTCTTGTGCTCTGACATTGATCGGTCTTCTACCACATGCTATTTCCAATGCTACCATTCCAAAACTATAAACAGCAGATTCCTTGTTAGCCCTGCAGTGATGCCACATTCAGGGGCCATGTAGCCCATTGTTACTGCCAGAACTGTTGTTTGGGATCCTTTTTCATGATCAACAAGTCTAGCTAGTCCAAAATCACCAAGTTTTGCATTGAAATTTGAATCCGGCATGATATTACTTGACTTTATGTCCCTACGCACCACACATTGTTCCCACTCTTCGTGCAAGTACAGCAAAGCTGAGGCCGCACCCTGGGCAATTTTATATCCCACCGACCATGCCAATGGGGAACTTTCTTTAAATAGATGGGAGTCTAAGCTGCCATTTGGCATGAACTCATAAACAAACATGAGTTCTCTTTTGTCATGGCACCAAACAATAAGTTGCACCAAGTTTCTATGTCTTAATTGACTGATGATCTTCACTTCTGATGTATACTCCTTAGGCCCTTGTTTAGATCCCCTAGAGACTTTCTTGACAGCAACATATAGATTTCTATCCCTCAAGAAACCTTTGTAAACACCCCCAAATCCTCCTTCTCCTAGCTTCTCCCGCTCATCGAAGTGGTTTGTTGCCAGTGCCAATTCATTGTATGTAAACTTCTTAGGCCCCCTGCCCCTTTCGAATTCAGTATCCATGAACAGATCAGGAAAACCATCCTCTTGCTCCCTACTTTTCTTCCATAGGACGTAGCTCATCCAAGCTAACGCAAGAATGAGAACAGGTATTCCAACACTCAATCCAATCACAAGTTCTATCTTACTTTTATTTTTTCCAATCACTACTGTATTTGGAAATTGATCGGGGCTTGGAGCTGGCTCCTGAGGATCTATGCCAACATGCAAGGTAGAATTAAATGCCCAGGACTTGACATTATTTTTCTCAAACAGGTCTCCTGTAGCTGCAGAGAAGCCAAAAGTAACATTTTCTGGCAAATATTCCCTCAAATCGACCACATAGTTTAGGATACCGTTTGTGGTTCTGTCACTTGAGAAGCCAGTGAAAGCAGCACTAAGATTCCTGGAAGTAGCGTTGTAACTAATCCAAGCATCATTCACTCTACCTAGAGTAATATTGTAAAACCATGTGGCAGTAGTGACAGATTTCATGGAGTTGATATCAATACCTACGTGAGTCATTGCAGGGTCCCAATCATTTGAAAAAGTATCGAACTCCACAGCAACAAATGGATCTGCAGTGTTGTTTTCTGTCATATTTCCACCTTTAAGACCAAGGCCACTACCTCCTGAGTTAATAGGTATACTGGACCCAATAGGAGCCAAGAAAAAGCTAGTCCATCAGCATAGCTGGAATTGCCACTTGAGTCGATGGTGAAGGTGAAATGAGTGGTGAAATCTGCCAGAATTCCTGAAGCCTTGTCCCATAAATGCAGAGGCTCAGTATAGGTGGCTCTACCAATCTTACCGCCCAACGAGACATTACGTTCATGTGGCGTGACTTGGATGCCTTGGTCAGAGATATAACAATCTTCGGTAATGTTTATGGAGCGATTAGTATCATATTGACGGATTGTAGAGAGGTTGAAGTACAATGCAAATGCATCAGGGAGTCTGAAAAGAAAGAAAAAAGAGATTTGCAGAAAAGTGATAACAGCCATGGCTGGTATAAAGTGGCTTAGTACTTGGTTATGGCTGGTGGTTTGATTTATCCGTGTTTATGTATATATGTATATGTGCGTGTGTGTGTGTGTGTAGAGTTTTGAACTAGTCTCTAGACTTTTCAACAGAGAATTTTTGAATGTCTAAATCTCTTTATCTTTGAAAAACTTGACTACCTTTTGTTTCAGTCATACGATGATATTTTTTCTATTACAAATGGTTCTAAATATTTGATAAAATATTTTCTTCTAGTACCTCCACTACCAGTGAAGTGAGTAACAGCCAAGGCCATTGCAGTGAAGGAGTTATATAAGCAGCAATTTTCATTTATTAAGGTAGAAAGGCTGAGCCTTTTCAAACTATTGCCTTTCAGCGATACGCAAGCCAATAGTTCGTTCTTTGTTCTGCTGTTCTCCATATGACTTGGTCTAAGAAAAAGATCTGATGTCATCAAATTGTTCAGCTGTTTTCCATATGTGAATTGGTCTAAGAAAAAGATTTGATGTCATTGATTTGTTCTGTTGTTTTCTGTGTAATTTGATCAACGGAAAAGATTTGAAGTCATCAAGCCGGCAAGGCTGTAGGAAATTAATTAAACCAAGCATTGATTTATTCATTGACACGTACCCTAGTTTTATTAGTTAGTTTAGTAGCAGTTTGATATTGGTTGGTTTGGCTTTGTTGCCTTCAGGAAAAGAGCAATCCATTGAACGGCAATTGTGGTTATATAGTTGTTTGTTGTTTCGTTTCGTCAGTTTCTTTTGTAGCCTTTTTTTTTTTTTTTTTTGGTCTTTTAATGTTATTTACCTGAATGCGGAAATATAAATCTTAACTAATTCAACCCCTTAAATCTCTCACCAATGTAACTTACAATTAAAGTCCTAATACTTAACTAATTAAACTATTAACTAAACGTTCCTTACTCTATTGTCTTTAATCTTGGATATTTACTAGGAAGCCAACATGGTTAGGACTATGATCAATTCCGCTGCATAAACTATTAATATTCAATCCCATTCATTATCTTAGCTGAAACAGTTAAAATCATTTGATATATTCCTAGTTGATGTAATAGTTGGGCTCTATAAAATGGTCAATAGTTTATAGTGAGAGGCTAGCATCCATTGCAATCAATAAAATGTAGCTAGTTATCTACAGCTAAAGAACTATTCTTGATAAAATTAAAAAGAAATAAAAATATATAATCCCTAGCCTCAACATCAAATTGAGTCATATCATTTCGACTATTATTTTAGGTGTTAAAGGTAATAAAAACTTATTGACTTCTTATTTTTCTTAATTATACATTTTCTTTTTTTAAGAAAAAAAAAACATTGTCATTGTCTAAACTCATGAACTAACTCAAAATAAATCATAAGATTATTTGATAATATTCTTATATCTTAGTTTTCTCATTCTGTTATTTTCCAAAATTTTATTGTTGCAAGTGTATTTTATGATAACCTTTGTAAATGTTTAGTCCTAAACTTTTCAATTTCTAAGGCTTAAAAGAATCTTAAAGAAATGTTGTGCTTCATTAGGATTTGATTAATTTAACTCTTTTTATTTTTCTTTAAAAAAAGGGTTTTTTTTTTTAAGAAATGTTCATGAGTTTAGACAAAGACAATTTTTATTTTTCCTTAAAAAAAATATATAATTGAGAAAAATAAGAAGCCAATTAACCTTTAGTAGTAGTTTGATATTGTTTTGTTTGGTTTTGTTGCTTTTAGGTAAAGAGCAATTCACTGAACGGCAATTGGGGTTACATGGTTGTTTGTTGTTTCGTTTCGTCAGTTTCTTTGTAGCCTCTTTTGCTATCTATCTATTATCTATCTATCACTATATAATATATTCATATTTCTTTTTTTTTTTTTTGTTTATACAAAGACAATTTTTATTTTTCCTTAAAAAGAGAAAATGTATAATTGAGAAAAATAAGAAGCTAATTAGTTTTTATGACCTTTAACACCTAAAATAATAGTCAAAATGATATGACTCAATTTGATTTTGAGGCTAGGGATTCTATATTTTTATTTCTTTTTAATTTTAGCAAGAATAGTTATATAGATGTAGATATCTAGCTGCATTTTATTGATTGTAACGGTTGCTAGCCTATCACTCTAAACTATCGACCATTTTATAGAGTCTAACCTTTACACCAATTGGGAATATATAAAATAATTTTAACTGTTTCAAGCTAAGATAATGAATGGGATTGAATATTAATAGTTTACGCAGGCGGAATTGATCATAGTTCTGACCCATGTTAGCTTCCTAGTAAATCTGAAAAATAGAAAATCTAAAAGATATTGATGTTAGAACTCTACAAAAAGTTTAAATAATAGAAAAAAATTATATTTGTTTGTTACAAAGAAAAAGCATTTGCTACCATAAAAAATCCAAAATTCCAAAAGTACTTACTCAAGATATAGTGCCACTCTAAAGCGCTTAAAACATTTGTGTAGTCTTTGCTAACTCATCAAATTCCCTAACATTCATAAATATTTTTTAATTTGAAATGTTTTGAATTCAAAATGACTTTTGTCCGGCATTGGTAACATACCTTGCTTGAATAAGTCATATATATATTTGATTATGGTATGCCTATTGAGATGTTTCGGGCTTAAAAATTGATAACAACATAAATCTTTATCTTATAAATATTTGCTTATATAGTTTCCATCCACATAAATGTGTAATTGATAACATAGAGTTTCAAATTGCTTAAATTTACTATTTCGATTAGCATATAAAGTAAATTTACATCGATTGTATTAAGATTATCCATCATAAAAAAATTTATAGTAGAAAATTTGTTTATCATGATGAGAAATTAATTAATGTCATGACATATTTTATGAAAAATGAAGACAATGATTGTTTTAAAAAATGAAAAGAATTGAGTGGCAAGCCAACGGTTAAGCAACAAAAACTCAAAGTCATGAATTAGAATACGTACCTCATACAATAAAGCAAATTTAAAGTCTATATTTTTAACATTTTATGATATCTTAATTCTAATTAGTTCATTATATTACTTTTAAAATGTAAATTAGTTTGAATGCAAAAATTACAAAGTTAATTGAAAGATCCAAAATCAACTAAGACTATTATTTTAGGTGTTAAAGGTAATTGTAATCACAATTTTGATGATAACAAACCAGTGTATTACTAATCGACCTTGTTTAGTGTTTTGGGTAAAGTATCAAACAGGTTTGAAAAACATTGCTAAAAAAAAAAAAAACAGAGGTGATCGGACATTTGTTCGGACGACTAGTGCATGCTTTAGCTGTCCAAAGACAGTTCGAACAATACTTCAGAGTCCTATCACCTGTCCAAAAGTGTCCCAGTTTTTCTAGAAACTTTCGGACGTTTGAGTTTAAGGTTTCGGACGTCCGATCACACGTCCGACAAAACAACCAAAATTCCAGAGACTTTCGAACACAAGTTCGGACATCCTTTCAGTCGTCCAGTGAAGTTTGAAAAATTCCAGAAACTTTTGGACGCACCTTCAGACACCTCTTCCGACGTCCTGAAATATTCCAAAAAAGACAATGCTCTTCAGTATCAATCGAACAATGGTTCGGATGACAAATACTTTCTTCAGCCGTCCGAAACAGTTGTACTCAGTTCATGAGAGAAGAGATCGGACGATGGTTCAAATGACAACTTGCAGCTCGGTAGTCCGAACACCCCAATGGCTAGTTTTTTCTACATTTAATGCATGACTGTTGGAGGGTAGTTGAAGGCCATTTTTGAGGAAGTATAAAAGCAATGAAATCAAAAGTTAATGCAATTATTCCATTGAGAATAAAAAAGCATTGAATAGCAATTCTTGAGCAAGAATATTTCATTTTCCTTGTAATAGTGTTTATTTATTGAGTTCTTCTTTGTGAGAGTGATCACTACAATTGTACTCTAGAGAGGTTAGCTCGTGAGCTGTAAAATCTCTTAGCTTTAACTAGAAGAGTGTCTAGGGTTAGTAATAGGTGAACCAATCATTGTACAAGTTGGTTGTGAGTCTTCTACAAGAGAAGGAATTCAAGTATAATACAACTTCAAGTTTGGTGGAACTTAGAAGTTATTTGTGGTTTGATCAATTCATTCTCTAATCTATTTAAATTTCAGTTTGTTGTTATATCTTCAATATTGTTTGTTGCTTTAACAACTTGGTTGATCACTTGGTCAACTTGGTAAATTTCTATTTTGTGAAAATTTACTATAACCAAGTTAAGTTCTTCAAAGGAACCTAATTCACCCCCCCACCCTCTTAGGTTGCACCAAGGGCCTATAATTGGTATCAGAGTTTGGTCTCCGTTTTTTTGTCAGCCTCACCAGCTAGGAGAGATTCATGACAACATCAAACAATGCCTTATTCTTAGAGGGACAATCCATTACTAGACCTCCTATGTTTAATGGAGTGAATTATACTAGTTGGAAGGTTAGGATGAAAATTTTCTTACAATCTATTGATATTGAGCTTTGGTATATAGTGAATGAGGGTTCTTATGAGGCATACATTGTTGATCCAAATACCGGTTACTCGTAGACAAAAGACTAGACAAGAACTTACTCCATAGATAGAACAAATCTTACTCTTAATGCCAAGGCTATGAATGTGTTGTATAATACTTTAGATGCCAATGAGTCAACTAGAGTAAAGGAGTGTAAGACGGTGAAAGAAATTTGGGATAAATTAAAGGATATTCATGAGGGTAGTGACAATATTAAAGAGCCAAAGAAGGCCTTATTAGTCACTAAGTATGAATCTTTTAAGATGGAGCCTCATGAAAACATTGACAAAATGTATTGTAGATTCAACGATATAAGTAAGGATTTAGAGGCTTTACCAAAAAGAGTATAGATTGGGTGAGAAAAATAGAAAGATTTTAAATGCATTGCCCAAGGAATGGGAAAGTAAAGTCACGGCTATAGAAGAAGCCAAAGACTTAAATACTATGCCTATTGAATTTCTTGTTAATTCTTTAACCTCTTTTGAGCTTAAATTGAAATCTAATGTACAAGAGGAGGAAGAAGCCAAAATCAAGAAAAATATAGCATTAAAGTCTTCACAAGATGATAAAGAAAATTTTTCAATTGATGGTGAGGACATGGACGTGGAAAATGATGACTTGGCTCTACTTACAAAGAGCTTTAAAAAGTTCCTCACGACTAAAAGGAGACTTAGAAGAGGAGGACAAGGCAACTTCAATCTATCAAGTAACTCTAGAAATAGAGAGAAACAAGAAGCCTCAAAAAAGCAAAACGATAAATGCTTTGAATATGGACAACTAAAACATTATATGAATGAGTGTCATTCAAGGAAGAAGAAGGAAGGAAGAGGAGATAGAAAGCAAAGATTCAACAATTTTCAACTTACATGGAATGAGTGCAATTCCAATGGAGAGATTGAAGAAGAAGAGGAAACGACACAAGTGGCATTTATGGCCATAGGAGATCATGAGGTAACCTCAAATCACTCTTCTATAGATAAAAATGTATATGATGATTGCGATGATGAGGATGATGACGAACTTGAAAATTTCCTTTTAAAATTGCATACTAGTTTGAAAGAATCATATGTTAGAAACAAAGAATTGAAGTTAAAAATTAACTATTTGCTATGTGAAAGTGCTAGACTTGTTTAAGAAAATAAAAGTTTGAGGAGTGAGAATTATGAGTTGAAGAAAAGTAAAGTAGATATGGCTTGGAATCTTGATGATTTGAAAAGGAAATTAGATGAGAGATCTTCTTTTTACAACAAAATCAAGAGTGAACAAGAGAGTTTGAAGAAGAGAATGAGTGAACTTAATGATTTTCTTGGAAAGAAAAAACAAGAAGTTTTAGAAAAAGAAATCACCAAGAACATGCTTAGCACAAATACACTCCCTCTATATAGAAAGAATAGAGTAAGATTCATTAGACCTATGCATGTGAATAATGCTCGTATTATGTGCAATTTTTGTTGTCAAGTATGTCACATGAAAAATAATTGTTATGTTAAAAGAAACATGAGACAAAGCATGAAAACAATATGGATTGTCAAAGATTGTGCTAACTAGTATGGACCCAAAATTAAAAATAAAAGGGTACCAAATTTTATTTTTTAAATTTTTGTGTAGGTTTGTTTCAAAAATACCACCAAGGAGTCAAAGGGGTTCATTGATAGTGGATGCTCAAGACACTTGACCCGAGATCCATCGTTGTTTGTTAAGATAAAGCAAAAGAGTAGTAGAAAAGTTACCTTTGGAGATGATATGAAGGCTAAAACTATTGGAGTTGGTGACATAGGTAACAATGATGAAACTTACATTCAAAATGTATTGCTAGTTGATATCTTAGTTATAACTTATTAAGTGTAAGTCAATTATGCGATAAAGATTTATGTGTTTTATTCAAAAAGCATGAATGTTTGGTACTTAATTCTAGTTACAATGTAGTCTTTAGAGGTAAGTGGCACAATGATATTTATGTAGTCTGTCTAGATAGAATAGATACGAATAGGATTAGATATTTAAATGAGTTATCTAGAAAAGAACTAGTCCAAGGGCTTTCTAAAATCAAATTTTATATTTACATTTTTTGATTTTTTTCACTTTTCGGGTGTTTTAGAACGATAAGGACATTTTTTAGTTTTAATTTTAATTTTTTTGCTTCAAAAAATTATTTTTAGGATTAAATTAGGATTTTATTGCTAGTAGTATTTTGGTTATTTTTGCATATTCTTGGAGGCCGAGACTACTAGACTCTATAAATACCCTCATTGAAAAAATAAAAAGGGGACAAAAATTAGAAAAATACTACACACACATTTTTCTATTTTTGCACACACAAAACACACTTTACACATTAAATTTTGCACACAAAAATACACACAAATACACATTTTGCACGCAGTAAGATCTAAAACACATACAAACACACTCTTTTTACGCACACAAAAATTTGGGCACACACTACCACACACAAAAACACACACATATCAAGAAAAGTTCCAATCAGATTCAAGCCAACAAGCAAGAATCAAAGGCCATAGCATTTCTTCTCAAATCCAGGTATTTTTTTAAAACATTTTAATAGATTTATTGTTCTTCCGTTATGAATTTTGGGGGTTTGCTCATTCTTTTCTTCTCTTCTAGAAAATTTCTTATTTCTTTCTTGTTCTTTCTTTTTTGGGTTTGGTTGCATTTTCTGGGTTTTCTTCTTTCCTTTTCTTCTACTCATCTCCCTAAAACCACCGTTAGTTCTCTAACCTCCACCCATCATCACCTAACAACCTCTACTTCACAATCTTTAACTCCTCAATCCAAACCTTACTCCACCAAACTACAACCCCCAGGTGACTTCCCTGTCAAACTAGAAAACCCAAATCCGCCAGTGAACAACCTCCTACCAACTCCACAGTCAGAAATATTCACATCTCATAGACCATTGCCACTCAACTACCACCAAACCAAAGTCACCCAAACTCTCCCTTGTTTCCCACCAATCAACATCCACCATCTCAAATCCTCACCACCACCCAAGTGATTGACCACCCATTAGCTCCATCTGCAAAACTCCATTCACTGCACTACTAATCCAATTCACTGCACCCAAACTCACCACACCATTGTTTTCAATCCCTAGCTACCACAGACAAATCCGCAAAGACAGTAACATCACTGCGATTTTTCCCAAACTATAAAACGGCAAATCAAGCATAGCTACATCCTCATCCGTCACCACCACGGCCCCAAATTTCCACAGCCCCAACTTGCAAAAGACGACACCAAGGCCAGCCCAAAATTTGCATAGAAAGCAAGCAAAACAGCCACAAACAGACCAAACAGCCTCAACCATCCTTCCCCAAACCTGCACAAAAACAAACTCACCAAAATTCCAGCCATAATCACACACAAAAAACATAATTAAAACGTTCCCCTGCCATCGCACAAACACTTCCAGTCACTCTAAACTACCAAAAGCCACCGTTTGTTCCTCTAGAGCCATCGAACCTTCACTATTTTCACCAAGCCCAACCACTGAATCTCCAACTCTACCATCATTAACCTCCAATTGACTAACACCACCACCTAATTCACTAGTTAATTTTGCCACCGCCTTTCCCCTCACCAAAGCCCTTGAACATAAATAGCTAGAAAGAGAGAGAGAGAGAGAGAGAGAATAAGTATAGAAAAATAGAAATTAGAGAGAAGGAGGGAGTAGCAACCGAAAAGTAACAAACAGAGAGAGTGAGGAAGAAAAGAAGAGAGGCGATGGAGAGAGAGGAAAGAAAGAACAGAGAGGGAATCTGAGAGAGAGAGAAGAAAACAAGACTGACCAGAGAAGAAGCTGGAGAGCAAGAAAAGAAGAAGCTGAGTGAGATATCTAGAGAGGAATGGCAAAAGAGAAAGCAGAGGGAAGAAGAGGAAAAGTGAGAAAGAAGAAAAGAGATGAGATGCGAGAGAAAGAAATGGGTTCTGTTGGTCCCTGGTTGAAGAGAGAACCAAGAGAAAGAGATCGAGTGAGAGAAGAAAACTAGAAGAAGAAGAAGAAAAATGAGCTTTGGGGATTTGGATTTTAGATTTTAGTAGTTTTTCTTAGTGATTTGGTTAATCATAATGACAAAAAAGAAGGAAAAAAAAAGAAGAAAATTAAGGAGTATATGTTTAGTGCTTTCTCTTTTTTTGTTTTTTTTTTAATTTAGAGGATGTCTGATTTGTTTATGTTTTGTTTAAGTTAGTTTTAACTTAGTAGTTAATTAGATAAGTTTATTTCTAGTAGTCAATTTTAGCTAATTGAGTTTATTTGATTTACTAATATAGACTTATTTCAGTTTTATGCATCTTCATTCGTTTGGTTTAACAATGTGGATATTTATGTCTGGTCCTTACATTTTTTTATATTATTAATATACCCTCAAAGAACTTTATGTTTTATGCAATTAAGTCCCCCATATTTTAGAATTGACCCCCTCAGATTTTATGTTCTTTCAATTAAGTCGTGCAATTTATGTTTTTACCCTCCTCTTGTTGAAATTTATTATTTTGTTTCCCTAGTTTACTTTAGATTTTGCATCCCTACCCCTATACATATGGGAATTTCTAATTTACTCTTTAAGTTTAATAAGATTTTATTTTTAGCCCTTTAGTTGCTAGAGTTTACATTTTACCCCTAATTTTGTCAGTATTTCACATTTTACGCTTTACTCATTTATATCGTGATACATTAATGTGTTTATTCGTGTTCTTAAGCATTAATACCGAGTCTTCAAAAAGGTACACCCATTACTTGTTAACTTCTCTTTATGTGCTTCAACGTGCCCTTATGTGATTTTTATACATTTTTCTTCATATATTTCTTGTTTTACATGCATTTTGTGTATTTATTTCCTTTATGCTATTAAATTTTTTGAATTTTATTATTTGACAAAAAATGTACTATTTTGTATTTAGCTAGTCAAATGTAATAGTTAGTCAAATGTAATAGTTAGATTACATTTCTTATATCATTAGCAAAAATTTTGTATTTAGGTGAAAAGTGTAATAGATAGTTTGTTTTTAATTTTTCCCCTCTTCAAAGTGTAATTAAATCCCCCTGTGTAATAATTAGGACTAACGTGCTTTTGTGTGCTTGTGTGCTTATATGTTTTACTGTTTTCTTTAGAGTTTTGCATCTAGAATATTATGTTTACATGTTATGTACTTCTATATGCTCTTATATGTCTTTATGCGTTTATTTGCTTTCGATTCATGCTTTATTGCTTTGATTCATGTTTTATTAGTTTTGTTATTCCGTCACCACACTAATCCAACGCTAGTTGTGGTTTTTCGCTCCTCCACTAGTCCAACGTTCGCGAGGAACTCCCAGAACAAGTTAGTCCAACGCTAGAATATTGGGTCATTCTAGTGATAGTTTCACTTCTGTATGCCTTTCATCTCATTTCATACACATTTTCCTCTTTTTAGAATTTTTCATATTTGCATGATTTTTTGTATATATTATTATTATTATTATTATTATGATTATTATTATTATTATAATTATTATTATTATTATTATTATTATTATTATTATTATTATTATTATTATTATTATTATTTATTTTTAGCATTTGACAATGCATGACTTAAGACATTTCACTTAGAAGTTAGGTTATTTTGTGTGCTCCGACTAGAAATAGTCGTCTACTTACGTGGTAAGTAGTGGATTGACAGGCCATTCCCCCCTTTGTGAGTAGAAAAATGTCAGTCACAAGTTATTAGTCTCTTGTACCCATTATGTTGCATCCCCACTTTCTTTGACACTTACTATCTATATTATTTTTCTTTTTCTTTTTGCATTTCATTTTGCATATACACTCGTGACTCAATTGAGGCCTCATTTCGGGTTTCGTAATTAATGCGATAACTCCGGCCAAGCCTTGACGAAACATTTTGACCCTCACAGTATTCACATTAGACTTAGGATTTACATTCATATAGACACATCCAAACGCGCTAGAATCTAGGGTTAATTTAGAAAAATTTGATTAAACCTTGCAACTAGCCTCGACTAGGTGGAAAGGGTGCCTTAGGCGTGAATCTTTGCCTTCCTTTCTTCAAATGTGACTCCCAAACCTTCTTCTCTCATTTTTCGTAAACTGGAGTCAAAAAAGGGTTTTTAAATTTTTTTTTTTTTTAAATTTTTATTTTTGTTTTGTTAAGCAATTTTTTGGGTAACTTGGTACAGCCTAACTCAATACCAAGTGGCGACTATATTTTTAAAATAAAATCCTTTTTCAAAATTAGTTGGATAAAACTGTCGCACTTTTAATCCCGACCTTATTTTATTTTTAAATCTTATTTTTTCTAAATAACATTTTTTCACTAAGAACCCGATTTTTCTCACACACGCACAGTATTTCCAAAATTTTCTTTTCAAAATGGTTCACCAAACCGGACCACTTTTTCGGGGCGCGACAGTCACGGAACAACCCATGCTTTCTATTTTTCGGGGCGCTATAGAAGATGAATTGATACAAGTGAAATCTTCAAGGGTTTCTTACAAATCTTGAAATTTTGCTACAACTACTAGAAAATTTCTACTATACTACACTATTTAACATAAGCCAACATATCATCACATTTCAAATATGTTAACCAAGGACGCTTATTTATAGAACATTGGGACTCAAGTCCTTATTAATAATTTCTTACAAATTTTGTCCTAATATGAAATTTCCAGGGTTTGAATAGTCAAATACATTTGTGTAGAGAATTCTTCAAAATTCTATCAGTTTCCAACTTGCAATGCAAGTTGTCTTCCAAACTTGTCTAGAATTCTCAAGAGAATTGCATTAGAATTAGCAATTTTAATTTGACTAAAATTCCTACAAATTGATCTAGAATTATCTTGAATGTCAAGTGTGAACGTACTGCAAGTTGCTTCTTTAGAGAATTCCACTGCCATTGGGCCAATTTAGACCAAATTGGACTGATTGGGCCTTTTAACATTCTAGGCCAAATTGGGTCTTTCAACATTTTGGACCAAATTTGCAAGTTACTTCAAAATTGGGCGAAATTGGTCCTTGGAACTTTTTAGTCCACACAATCTTGGTCCAAGATGGTATCTACAAGATTCATCCTTGAATTCCATAGTTGATTTGTTTGTGAATTACTCTCCTTAATGTTAAACAAACAATCTCCAAGCTTTGTGATGTTTTTGATCCAATGTTGAATCAACTTATATTGAGATAATTTGTGCTCCAATTGATCTAAATATCATAAACCTACAAAATCACATAAACTTGTGCATTAAATTGCTCAAAATGTAAATTTTACATCAAAAACCTAATTTCCAGGAAAAAACCCTAGTTTGAGGAAAATAATATTTTTGAAGCCAAATCATTCTAAATATATTAAAAACACACTAAAAACTTATAATAAAGGATCTACTAAAGTAGGTATATTTTACACTTGTCACTCTTTATATATAATGATATTTACTTTACATTCAATGGTGACATAAACAATTTAAATGGTAAATTTCTCAATAGATTGTCAAATCACTATATCCTGCTTTTAAGCCATGGGGAGTTTGAATTATGTACTAATCAAACTATCATTGATGAATTCTTTCGCTACGAAAGTCACACAATGTGACGACAGAGTTTACTCTAGGCATTGCATATTTTATCTATACTAGTTGCATTAGTTAGCTTCACAATGCAATCAAATGTATTCATTACCGGAAAAAAAAAGTGAAATTTTTTTTAACAGAGAGCAATTTGATATGTTAGAATTCAAGTAGGTTTTTGGTGTTTGTAGACATGTAATAAAATAATTTTCCTCTATCTCTCATGTTAGTTCATGAACTGGGGCTAGGGGTGTTCATGGACCGGGTACCCGGTCCATGGACAAAAAATGTGAACCGAACCGGTCTTTGCGGTTAGGCAAAAATTTGAACCGCAAACCGGTCCACATGTAGCGGGTACTCGGCCTTCCAGTTACCCGCAAAACCAGTTCGGATAGGGCGGGTGCCCGACCTGGTCCATAATAATTTACCTATATTTTTAAAAAAATAAACAAGAAAAATTACAAAATATTATTAAATCACTAATAATGCAAACATTAATATCTTAAAGTTAAATTACATCCAAAACCTTAATCTTCAAAAAAACAAAAATTAAATAAATAAGAAAACAATCACTTAGTCTTTCAAATTTCATCTTTTCATTTCAATCAACATAAAAACATAAATATTCAACAAATAACCAAAAACTATATAAACAAGAAAATAATCACTTAGTCTTTCAAACTTCGTCTTTTCATTTCAATTAACGTAAAAATATAAATATTCAACAAATAGCCAAATAAACACCCAAACTAACATGTGAAATTACATAAGTAACATGTGAAATTACATAACTACCCCCATTTCGGTTCGGTTCGGTTCGGTTACCCGCCGGTTCGCAAAAATGTGAACCGCGAACCGACCCGATTAAAATGTAACCCGCCCCGCCACCAAAAATCGGTTCGGTTACCCTTTTTTTCGGTTCGGGGTGGATTGATTTTCTCGGTTTTTCGGTTTTTCAAATTTTTTTGAATAGCCCTAAAGCTGTAAACGAGCCGAGTCGAGTCGAGTATTGCCGGTTCAAGCTTGTGTTCATTTAATAAACTAGCCGAGCCGAGCCGAGCTCGTTTATTAAACGAGCTCAAATTTGTGTTCGAGCTCGGCTCGTTTAGTTATACGAACGAGCCGAACTCGAGCTTTCAGGAGCCAAGTCGAGCTTTGTTCGCGAACAGCTCGGTTCAAATAAGCATAAAAGTGTTATTTGAGCCGAGCCGAAGCCGAGTATCTCATGTTCGAACTCTTGTTCGTTTATTAAACGAACGAGCTCGAGCTCGCTCGTTTAATAAACGAGTCAAAATTTGTGTTCGAGCTCGGCTCGTTTAGCTTCACGAACGAGCCGAACTCGAGCTTTCACGAGCCGAGCCGAGCTGTGTTCGCGAACAGCTCGGTTCGTTTACAGCCTTAAATAGCCCTAACTGGGGCCAATTTGTGTACAAAAACTGTGAAATCTTCACAAAATGTTGGTAACAATGAGCATCAATTATAACAAAATTTTTTGGTCTTAATGGTAGAGTTTGAGGTTGTGAACCTAAAATTGAAAATGATTTTTTACTTCTGAGGTTTCGAAATGGGTAAGGGAAGAATTATTCAAGCAATTGTTTAAATATTTCGTATTGCTATTTAGATTGAAATATTTATCACAGCATAATAGAGATAAAGACATCTATTAATTTAAAATAATATATTATATTTTTTTAGTCAAAATCATTTTTGCATTTATCAAGATTTGTGTAAAACATTGGCCAATTTATTCATTTAAGATCTTCCATTGCCCTTAAGGACAATTTTCACTATTTTTTTCTGTGATTTCTTACTAGAATTCTTGTGAGTTTTATTGATTTAATTGATTTAGATCTATCAATGATGTAAAAACAGCACAAATATAATCTCTGCGAAAGTTTTAGTTCTCCACACTAGGGGTGTTCATGGACCAGGTACCTGGTCCATGAACGAAAACTTTGAACCGAATCAGTCTTACCAGTTCGGTAAAATTTCGAACTGTGAACCGGTCCGCACATAGTGGGTACTCGGCCTTCGGTTACCTGCAAAACAAGTTCAGATAGACCGGTTACCTGACCCGGACTATCATAATTTTTTAATATTTTTAAAATAAAAAATAAAATAAGAAAAATCGTAAATCATCATTAAATTACTAGTAACACAAGTATCAATGATTTTAAAATTAAATTACATCATAAAACTGTATTTTTCAAAGTAACCAAAAAATAAAAAATTAAATAAATATATAGACACTTAGTTTTTTAAACTTCATTATCACATTTCAATTAACTATACAAATAAAAAAATACTTAATAAATAGTCAAATGAACATCCAAATAATAAAATAAATAGTCAAATGTTCATTAATCAAGAATGAAATAGAAGTACAAATTAGTAGTAATAATAAAATAAATCAAAAACTAAAACAATGAATTAGTAAAATAATACAACATACCAAAATGACAAAACTACCCCTTACTATGGACCGAGTCGGGTATCCGTCGATTCACAAGAATGTGAACCACTACCCAACTCGCTTAATTTATGAACTGACCTGTTATTCGACCCGATGTCAGTAACCGATCCAATTACTCTCTTTTTCGATTCAGGACAAATCAATTTTTTTAATTTTTTAATTTTTCGATTCTTTTTTAACAGTTATACCCCACACATCTACTTTTAGTTGAGCGTGGAGCGAAGCAAGGGGTGTTAGTCAACTGTCATGCGTTTGCCCGGGCCGCACGGTCCACACGCGTGGCTGGCTGTTATTAACCACAAGTCATTTCGTTGTATAAGATTTTTCTTTCATGCACGGCAAAGTCTCATTTTGTTAGCTTTCGAGTCACAATAAATTATCATGTTCAATTTGGTCGGTGACTGCCCACTCCTTTCTTTTCCGTAATTTTCTCCTTGCCCCACAATTTGCTCGAAGTGGGCACTATTAAAGTCCAGTTATCATAAACTAATGTTTTATTTTTTTAGGCTTTTTGCTCAATTTCGAGTTGAATTGTGAAATTCAAACTTTATGTGGCGAAAACAAAAACTCACACGTCTTGTTATATATATATATATATATATATATATATATATATATGTATATGTATATAGAACACGTACGTTGCGATATCATTTCAACTCAAAACTTGTCAAATAATTAATTACTCAAAACTAAAGTAAGACGTTTTTGTTTAGAACAATAGTAGCGTCAAAGACGCTGTAATACTTAATGTTACAGACATTTAACGTAACCTGTTATCATTGGTTAATATTAACTTAACTTATTGAAAAGAGTTCTATATTATCCCAAACTTACTAAAAATATTCTTTTAAATTAATACTAATCTAACTTAATTTTTAAAGAGTCTCATATTATCCTAACTTACTAAAAATAAAAATCTAAAATAGTTCTTAAGATATAAAAAGTTAATCATAATTTTCTTTAACAAATAAAAACCATAGTTACTATTATTTTCTTAATTTAATTAAAATCCTAAATTCTAAAATCATAAACCCTACACCCTGAATCCTGAACCCTAAATCCTAACTCCTAAACCCTAATTCAAAAGTAAATGTAAAATCTAGTAATGAAAATGCCAACAAAAAATTTTTTTTCCCTAAGATGCAATAAATAAAAAAAAAAACTGAATGATACTTATGTAATAATAAACCAGTAAAACAGGTTATAGGTTAGATAAAGATAAGAGTTTGTAATTGACAATGACTCTTATACGGTCAAGATGTGTCTGTAACTAAAAATCTAGTTACAGTCTTTGATAATGCTATTTTCCTTTTGTTTATTGGGTCATTAGCCCTTCAAACAACCCTATGCCATGTTACAAATCGTGTTTTCTTATGTCCTGTTAGCACTTTCAAATAAAGCAAGTTATGCTGAAGTTTGTTTTCTCATGATAAGCTCCATTTGTATCTGTTGAAGGTCATAAAATAAAATATGAGGACCAGCCAGTCATCAATGAAAGACCTACCGTAGAAAAGTTATATTATGCAAATATTAAGTGGCAAAAACACTTTTCAACAAAGAAGACAATTTCAGAAAGTAACCTTGAATTCCAAGAACAGGAAAAGATGACATAGAGGAGTTGGACTGTGGCAAAGTAACTAATATCAGCATCTTCCTGAGAAGACACATTAAAGGCAAAAAGAACAAGAGGAAAGACCACAAGAAAAGGAAATAGATAGGACAACATTAACCGCCTTCTTGGCCTTTTTCTCTTCAAAAACATGTTCTTTCGAGGAACAAATCTTTAATTGTACAATAATCCATATAATCATCTTTTCTTTCACCTAAATGAAAAATGATTTTGATATCTTACATCTTTTTCATTTTTCTCTTCTCCATTTTTGTAGCTGGGGAGGATACATTATCTTTTAGACAAGCACATATTTTGGACGGAGATGTTTTCAAGAGCAATTAAAAAGGGAAAAAAAACAATTTTTTGTCTCAAAAACAGATATAACTAAAAAAATAAGTATGAAAGGAAAAAAACTCTTTAAAGATAAGACAAAATTTTTTTATTTATGAAATGGAACATCAATATAATTGAGGAGTGATTGAGGGTGGGCTCTGAATAATGAACATGAGAAGCTTGAAAAGAAACAAACTCTATAAATAAGGCAAAAATGGGAAAATCATAGATGTCGCGCACCACACTACCTCGTGCTGGTGCATATTGTTGGTTTGAACTTAACAAGCACCATCATGCATAGTTCAGGCTACTTTCTAGTATTGCCCTTTAAAAAACCACTTCTTATGTGTAAGTTGGGCAGAAGGCATTTACACTTCCAATATGGAACACATGACCAAAGTATATGGAAGTAAATAATATTCAAATAACAAATGGATTTAAAAACATAAATGCTTCTTAGCTGGATCAAATTGCCTCACTTTAGACTATATTCATTATCATAGCATTGAAGCGTACCCAATTATTTGTTAATGCATGATATATAGGGGACGAGCATACAAACAAGTACTATATTTTGCAATTTTTGTGTGGATAAAAGTTAGCATGGTAGAGAAGTTGAATTATTCCCTTCCTAATCCAAAACGCTGATTTTGGAAAAAACAATTAAGATGTAGTTTAACATTAGCTAAACAAGAGGAATTAAGATAAACTGTACATATCTTACTCATTTTGAGAACTCCATTTGTACATTTTGTGTTAATTCTAAAAGCGAGGTAATCTTACCATTTAAATTGTGTATAGACAGTCTTATTAAAAAAAAAAGGTTTATCCTTTAACAAATAAATAGAAATTGGTCCTACCTTATATATAAATGTGGGTAACTAATTAGTTACACCTAGTGCGATGTCATGTGAATATAAGTGAATCGTTGTCTGGAAAGCATATACTCCCTCCGTCCCATTTTGATAGGCTTACAGGTTTTTTCACACAGTTTAAGAAAAGTTAGTTAACTTTATTGAAAGAATAAATTAATCTATGATGTTCCTAAAATACCCTTATATTCATCATTAAATATTTATATTAAATACAAATAGAAAATTGCACCACAAGTCAAATTAATTCCATTTGATATGTGAATGCACGATTTACTATGTACCTCTCACTTATAACAAAGTAATTAAATAAGGATATTTTAGAGAAATTAAAAATTAATTATATTTTTAATTAGAAAGTGGACTATAATTTGGGATAAATGAAAAAAGAAAACAAGTCTATCAAAATGGGACGGAAGAAGTACATTTTGTCCTTGATATTTTATTTGATAAAAGTTAGGACCCCAACTATTTATACATCTAGGATGGCTGTTACTCTTAAAAGATCAAAGCGCATACCAACAAAAAATTTAATGTGTATGTCCTTTTCGAGTACAGATGAAAAGGAAGAAGATTGAATATGTGTAAGTCCTTCTCTAATGCAATTAAAGGATCAGATATGGTCAATTAATTCAGGTTCTTAGGTTAGGTAATTCAATTAATTCCCAAAAGGAAACGAAAGAAAAGATCACCCAAAAAAAAAAAAATGAAGAGCAAAACACTAATTCAACTAATTGAATTTATAATTTCAAGCTATTATTTTAATTAATTCTAATTAGATTTCGTTTATTCTTAACTTTATTATAAATTTTGTCTATGCTACAACTAGTCTATCCATAGGTATACATACAGAAGGATGTTTGTAAAAGGGAGGGATTATTGACTTGAAAATTTTTTTTTTTCGTTTTTCAAAAATAGTGTGTTTATATAGGAAAAGAATAACTTTAACTATTGCAGATCCTTAAATCAGTTATTTCAGTTACATTGTTACATCTCTTCAAAAATTATATATATTTCTCTTCCCCAACTTACTTCAATGACAAAAGTAACCCAAAAAAAAAAAAAAAAAAAAAGCCATGTGAAAATAATAAAAAAAAATAAAAAAATAAAAAAAAATCCAAAAAAGGGGAATCCAATCTGGGCACGACACCTAAAATTAGACAAAAATAGTGCGTGTTGACGTAACCATATCAAATCTCCATGGATAGCGACCTATGAAAAATTCTGTATAAAAAATAAAAATCCAATTTTCCCAATCCCACCTACTGCTCCTGCTGCTTCCTCTGCTTTTCCCAACGCCCAGAACCTCCATTTCAGGCGTAAAGTTGTTTCTTCCTCTCCAGCTCTCTCTCTCTCTAGAATTTCACACACACACACACACACACACACTTTTTCTCTCTAAAAATCATCTAATCTATTGATAGTCACTAGTAACTGCATAATTGGATTTGGGTCGAGGGGGTAATTAATTATTCTTCGAGACGCATGAGGAGGTGTTTGGGAAATAAGCTGGATTTTAATCATTATTATTCTTCTAATTCGGATCACTCTCTCCATTTCACTCCTTTTCTCTTCTTCTTTTTGATTAATAATTTTATTCTTCATTCTGTCTCTTTGCTATCCCTATTATTGTTAAGATTCTCTAAATTAAGGTTACTCCTTAATCTTCCTAATTGTAATCATTGTAATTGTAAATTCGAGCGCCGATCATCATCGTCCTTGTTCTTAACAACTATTCATCATGGAGTCACGAGGCAAGAGGAGTAATCCTCAATTACAAAGAGGTTTGTACTTTAATTCTCCTTTTCTTTTCCTTTTTTTTTTTTTTTGAAAACACAAATTTAAAGTTTGATTTTGAGTTTCTTAGCTTGTTTTATTTGTTTAATCGGGATGCTATTTACTTTTCTTTAATTACTGTTATTATTTTAAATATAATCTGGATGTATGGTATGCTACTTTAATTAATACTTGTCTTTAATTACTATTATTTTTTGAAGTAAAAACAATACGATAGAGAACTGGATTTTTTTTTTTTTTTTTTTAAGTTTGGTTTGGGTTTTGCTGATTTTTGTTATGCCGCCCAGTAATAATTAATTAGTAGCTAACAGTAGCATAATTGGGCCAAAAAAAAAAAAAAAAAAAAGCTCTCAATAAATAATGAAGTGCATCAGAGCATACAGGCCTGTTCATCGTGAATGAAAATGATGAAAAATCATTTGGCTGCCGAATTTGTATGAACAAGGATCACTATTGGAGAGTAGGGGAAGGACTGATCCATTTGCAAGGTTTTGAACGGGCTTGTTATCTAGCATATGATGAGAAGATAAGCTATCTCACTTGTTACCTCCTCAGTCCAGATACCAAGCTACCTTATAATTGTACCAGTAGTTAAAGTTTTTACTCGGTCAGATACATGATATTACAGTGGCAGACCGTGTCATCCGTCCATAACAATTAGAAAACGAAAAATGTTTAGCTAACTATGGTCAATTACCAGTTTAGAGTATTCATGGTAGCTATGATTTTGCACTGGAAAATCACTCAAATTAGTTTATGTAGGGTGATCTATCTATTCCACTCCTAGATAAATTTATTATGTGATTCATGTAGTGTACACCTAGTGCAAGTTAAAATATTTGAAGTGAATATCATGTACGATGTACTTTTTTTTCTGGAACTATCTGCATTTGAAGTAAAAATTACTCAGAATAGTAGGCGGTCTGAATGTTAGTTTGTCACTGGAGTTTCCAAGTCTATGTTTTAAGTGGCGCATTTTGAATTAATGTTCCAAAATAAATGTATTTGTAATTGAAGAAGTGAAGGAAGAATGGAAAAACTGGTATTTCTTGTAAGGCTTGTTTCTGGGAAAGGGAAGGAAGATTGCTGGACTTACAGTGCTTATTCTGGGAAGCAGAGTGACATCTGATTATTCTGGAAGTAGATAGAAATTTAGGGAAACGAAATATTATCATTGACCATGCTCATATGTCTACATGGTTAAAAATTTTTCCTTCAATTTGTGTATTTGATGGATCGAACATGACTTTCGTCTCTATTTGGATTCTTTTATAAAATTCTGAGGAGATATGATGTAAAAATACTGCGTTCAGATACTTCGGTGTCTTACTATTGTTGTCTTGTAGTAACTTGATCTGAATGCATCTTCATTCCTGTGTAGCTTTTTGCTATTCAAATGTGGAGAGAAGGCATGTATCATCACCATCCGTAATAGTCATAGGTGGTGGCTTTGCAGGCATAGCAGCCGCGCGAGCTCTTCATGATGCTTCATTTCGGGTAGGAAGGACTGTATCTTGGAATATGGTTTATATCCATTCTTTTAAGGTATATTACATCTTGAATAATGTTTGTGGAGATCATATCTATTTGTAGGTTACTGTGTTGGAATCAAGGGACAGAATCGGTGGTCGAGTGCACACTGATTACTCATTTGGTTTTCCAGTTGATCTCGGTGCATCCTGGTAATTATACACACCCCCTTCCACAAACCAAAAAAAAAAAAAAATGAAAAACACCCCATCTCACCCGTTGTCCATATCTTCTCTTTGATGTGGAATCTTCATTTGTAGGAACTATTGGACAGGTATTATTTGCTTTTCTGTTCAGTTTAGACTTCATTTTCTTATTTCAGGTTACATGGAGTGTGCAAAGAGAATCCACTGGCACCTCTCATAGGAAGGCTAGGATTACCTCTCTATCGAACAAGCGGTGACAACTCGGTTCTGTATGACCATGATTTGGAGAGGTTTGTATTTTAGTCACTTTTATTTCAATTTGCATGTTTTATAAGCATCATTTGTTGCGGAAAAGAGAGATTGTTATAAAGGAATTGATCTTTATGGCTTCCTTATGACATGTGATAGAGATAAGCTTAATAAAGAAACCTACATAATGGTTTGATGCCTCTTATTAAGACATCTGAATATTCCTCTTGAAGGCCTGCACATGGGTCTAGTCAACTTTAAGTTTATTTCCGATAGTTTCCACTTGATTCCATCTCGGTTTCCTTTTCCTATTCTGTCTTTAATTCTGAGGAAATTATGCACTTGGTTTGGGGTTGTATTAATTTGACCCTATCCTCATTTAACTGACTACAGCTGGCAATCACAACAATATAAATTCAACCATAGCTATGGGAACTTTTTTTTTTTTTTTTTAAATTTCTTTTTGGTTTGATTTATCAATTTTTGTTTCACAACTATATCTTCTGCAGTATAAGCTGATACTCTTTCTTTTTTCCAGCTATGCTCTTTTTGACATGGATGGAAATCAAGTTGCACAGGATTTAGTGTCAAAAGTTGGACAGACATTTGAGAGCATTCTGAAGGAGGCACGTTCTTCGCTTTCTTTATTGTATCTTTTGGCTAATTAAAATTGTTTCTTGTACACATCAAATGCTCCGCAATATAGTTTCCTTTTGTGCATGTCTTCTGTTGATTTGTGTTCTTCTCTTCTGCAGACGGACTTAGTGAGACAAGAATATAGTGAAGATATGCCAATATCTCGTGCTATCTCAATTGTATTTGAAAGGAGGCCAGATTTAAGGTTGTCATTGAAATTCATATACTTTAAATGCTATTATTTTTTGTAGAGTTAATTAAAGCTTCTAATGCATAGTGGTACAGGTTGGAGGGTCTTGCTCATAAGGTGTTGCAATGGTACCTGTGTAGAATGGAAGGTTGGTTTGCTGCAGATGCTGACACCATATCACTTAAAAGCTGGGATCAGGTTAATTTCTTCTATTTTCCCTGTTGGGATGTTTATCTATCTTGTTGCTTGAAATCCCTCAGGAGCTTTTTTTTTTTTTTTAAGATAATCTTGCCAACAAGTAAAAATTGACGCCCTTTAGGTTAAGTGAAAATGCAGTTTTTCCCTCCCTTGTTGGATATGGGAAAGGAGTTGGAATATAGAATCTTTTTTGGTTATGATAACATGATTTTTACAAGACTAAATATTTGTTCAACGATGTAAAATAGTAACCTGAACCTTGATTGGCTACTTTGTGTTCTGATTTGCAGGAGGAGTTGCTTCCTGGTGGACATGGACTTATGGTCAGGGGTTATCTTCCAGTTATAAATACCCTTGCCAAAGGTCTTGACATTCGTTTGGGTCATAGGTAAAGGAACATGATCTCTTATTGTTTTATTCCATTTTTCCTAAAGTTCCTGCTTGCTATTCATCATATTTTATAGTAATGTATTTACCTGCTTTTCTTGCTTCTAAAGGGTCACAAAAATTGTAAGACGATACCATGGAGTGAAGGTAACTGTGGAAGATGGAAGAACACTCGTAGCAGATGCTGCTATCGTGGCTGTCCCTCTTGGTGTTCTGAAATCAAATCGTATTAAATTTGAGCCACGATTACCAGAGTGGAAGGAGACTGCCATCAACGAGCTCGGAATTGGGATTGAGAACAAGATAGTTTTACACTTCAACAAGGTGTTTTGGCCAAATGTAGAGTTCTTAGGAGTGGTTGCAGAAACTTCTTATGAGTGCAGTTACTTTCTTAATCTACACAAGGCTACTGGTCATTCCGTGCTTGTTTATATGCCTGCAGGGCAATTGGCCCGTGATATTGAGAAAATGTCAGATGCAGCTGCTGCCAATTTTGCTTTTATGCAGCTAAAGAGAATCCTTCCTAATGCTTCTGAACCGGTAGATTTGGACCGCATAATTTCTTTTACAGTCACAATCCTTTCTTTTGCTTATCCTAGTGTTGTTATGCTAACTTTGTATTCTGGCTTCAGTGACAACTCGGCATTATAATATTTATTTACCGGTTTAAAGCATTCTTATATTTTGTGTTTTCTTCTTTTTCTGAGGTTGACTTTTTTCAGGAGGTGAGGGGAGGTGAGGGGAGTGGAGGGGAGGGGAGGGGAGGGGAGGGGAGGGGAATGATCTTTCGAACCTGAGGAGAATATTTTGGCACGATATCTTATGGTTCTGGGCTAAGTTGTACCCTTTATTCCCTAATATTTACATTTTCGGCTGGTTCTATAAATAATTAAGCCTGATTCATGAAGTTTTGGTGTAACAAGTTACTATTGTGGAAGAAAATAATTGTTGTAAAGTCTTTAAAGCTGCAGTTTGGGGAGTCCAGTATTATTCTCTTCTGTTTTGAATTTCTTTTTTTAAAAAAAGAAATGTCTGTTATAAGAGTTAGTAAGTATAGATGTTTTACTGTCCAGATTTCCATCAAACAAAATCCATTATTGGGCAACGCTTAACATAGATTTGGTGAGAGTTCTCTAGATGTGAACGTCTTCCATTTCAGTGGATGAATAATCTTCTCATTAGTAATTGAATGTGGTGGTGAGCTCAATGGTGAATTTCTGAAATTTACTGGGTGCTTGGGTTTCTTTAGATGAACTTCTGCATTTCTGCTAGTCTGGTGTGCTGATAGTTTAGCTATAATGTGGTAGAAGCAAAGCAGCTGTTTAAATAGTGGAAAACAGTCATTAAGGAATTCTTCATTTGGTGTGAACTACTCTTATTTCATACTAGCACTAACATATTTGGTGGTATATTTGCAGATTCAGTTCCTTGTTTCTCACTGGGGAACGGATGAAAACACACTGGGCTCCTACAGCTATGATATAGTAGGTAAACCCCATGAGCTGTATGAGAGGCTCAGGATCCCTGTGGATAACTTATTCTTTGCTGGAGAGGCTACAAGCTTGGATTACCCGGGTTCTGTACATGGAGCATACTCAACTGGACTAATGGCTGCTGAGGACTGCAGGATGCGTGTCCTGGAGCGATATGGGGAGTTAGATCTATTCCATCCAGTGATGGGCGAGGAGATCCCAATCTCTGTGCCATTGCTTATCTCCCGAATGTAACGGTTCGGACCTTGAAATTGTTTGCATGTTCTAACACGTGAATTGGCTAACAGAATACGTGCTGCCTGCTTTTTGAGAAATTAGGATATCCAAAAAGCGCTAGGTTTCCTAATGAATGATCAAAGCGGCAGTTGATATTTGTGTGTTAGTCTTTCTTGTGAGTATTAATGAAGTTGTACTGCCTGGACGTTGAAAAACTTAAAAACAACTTAGCATTCTAAATGGCCTAGTGTTGTTTCGTATGGACTCCCTTACTTGTATGAAGATTTGGCGATAAATAAAATAGTATCTGCTCTATGGACACGTGTAGCTGGAAAAATCATTTTCTCAAATCTCTTGATGTTGAAGTTTCTATTTGGCTTATTAAGGCACTTTTGTGGGTGAACTTGTGTTGTCTGGGGGAAAGAACCTCGATATCCTTGATTTTGCTATATATTTAAACTGCTTGCGTTTGCTTTGCCAAAATAAACAAAGCCAAAGCGATTGTGTATCTAATCCCGTTTACTTTATCATCGTCGGTTGCACGATGTGTTGCTGCACTTGCTCAAGCCCGGATTGGATGAAATGCTGCCCATATGAATATCATGTCTCCATTTATTCATTAACATTAAGTAGAAAGTAAATCAGGAAAGGCATCAAATCTATTGGTTCAGTTATTAGAGGCCAAATCATTGTTTAATTATGGTTCTGAACTCACAACAACCCCCCCTCCCCCCACCAAAAAAAACCCCAAAAACCCAAAAAAAAAAAAAAAAAAAAAGCTTTTTAAGAAATTTGCACATATCCCGTGAACTTCGAAATGTACTGTCCACTACCTTTAGATGTTGCTTCATTTCAGGAAAGTACAATTATCATACCATGGTGAACGAAGAGATATAATGCATAGTTTACCTTTTGCAATTTGGAAAAAAAAAAAAAAAAATAGTAGCAGCATAGTCTTATGTTGGCATGTTAAACCCTCAAAAGAATCAGGCAGTCCATTTCCCTTCATTTTGCAGACTAAAGGAAATTAACCATTCTAGAATTTAAAAAAAAATAGCTATGTAAATCTATAATAGTTTTTTTTTTTAAGAAATCCTATTCTATTACAAGGAGAGGTCTTATGGGAAGGGGTAACTGAATTGGGGACCTCTTGCTGCTCTCGTGTTGTACCTGATAGTGATAGGAATCGAACTGCTTGCTGCTCTCGTGTTATACCTCCATGTTGTCCTGTAAAAATGCGATAATATTTACAAACTTGATAGTGGTAAGATTTGAACTCTCGACTACTGGGAATCGAGCTACTTTCGTGTTGTACCTGCATGTTGTCCTGTAAAAATGCGATAATATTTACAAACTTGATAGTGGTAAGATTCGAACTCTCGACTACTGGGAAGAAGTCATAGATCTTTAACCGCTAGACCCACTATATTTTATCTATAGAAGATCATGTAAATCACATGTGATAAGCTCATTAAAAGGTGGATGGAACTTTAACAATTAGAAAAATTTGAGATGGAAATTGACATGCTGTAGTCAGGAAGAAATGTGCAACTAACCTTCAAGGTTTATTTTACCCCTATTAATAGTTCAAGAGGGAAATTAGCACGTTTAAGAGTTAGGTAAGAGTGTATAATTGACTTTCAGATCAAGGGGTTTATTATTATTATTATTATTATTTTGCGTAATACGTGGAGACCAAAACCTAGCCATGCTACCATTATTTTGGGATTTTCGTAGTGGCGAGCAAAATTTACTAAACAAATGACACCTTAAAATATACAAGTTAAAGACTTATATTTTATTGACAAACATTTATAAATATGAAACGGTAGATAAATACATTTAAAAGTAAAAGGAAAGCTTTAAACTTAAACTTCAGAGAGCAAATAAGGGCGAAATTGACATTGATTAACTAATAAGCTTATGGTTTATTTATATGCCATCATAAGTAGGTTAAAAAAGCCTTGAGAAATTCTCTAGAAATTACACAACCAAGATGTTGGAATGTTGATTATACTTGAGAAAAACGAATACCAAAATGGCTGTGAAATTTTCTAGTTATACGAAGATGAGTCATTGACTTCTTTAGCCCTTCCATTAGCTGTTATTTTTTTCAAATTTAGCAACCATAGCAAGAGCGTGTCAAAATTTTTCAAACTTGCTCCCATTTAGCCATTAAGTAAAAATATTTGTATTTTGATCTTCAGTCTTGATGTGTCATCCTTATTTCTTCTTAAAGTAATTTCTCTCAAATGAGAAAAATGTTGAACTTCAACACAGTTTGTCCTTGCATGAAACATTCGATTCTTGACTAGCTGAAATATTGATGAACTAGTTGTTGCATATTATTCATTAGCTACATTGTCATGTGATCTCTTGAGTTCCCATAGCAACTTCACAATTTTCCAATTTTGTCCAACATAGAAACATGTCGCATTTGGATGTTTATTTTTTAGAGTGTATTTTAAAAACATTATTGTAGTAATTTTTAAAAATTTTCTCGGTAAATGTGTATTGAGATAAAGAAGATAGTTTGAAAATGTGTTTGAAATTTTTAAAAAATATGTTTTCAAAAAAGCAACATCAAACAAACACAGCTACAACACTTGGCAAGGATTTTAAAAAACACTTTGGCAAACAAAATCATCAATATAAGGCAGATCTAATGAGAACTATCCAATTTTTTTTAATTAAAGAGGTCTTTTATTGATATAAGAGAAAATACATGAGGAGGCTTCAACAAAACCTCCAGTAAAAGAAATACATCAAAGATGCTAGTTACTAATCCATCTAAGGTCAGGCACATGTTGCCTATCGAGCAAAACTAAGCCACTAATCGAAGAAGGCAGCCCATTAGCTTGAAAAGAGAAAGAAGAGCGTTTTGAACTAGCAAGTCTAGAGAGCGCATCTGCCATAAAGTTTTTCTCTCAGTAAATATGCACTAAGTTAAATGCACCAGTATGCAAAAAGGACTTTATTTTTGTAACTTGAGTATCAATCCTCCAAGGTGGCAAGCCTTTAGTTAAAGCATGGATCAAGCTTGTGAGTTTGTTTCAACCAACACTTGGTTGTATTCCAAGGCAACATAGAGTTCAATGCCCTCCAACATGGCGTTGGCCTCAGCTTCCATGCTTGTTCCTGAACCATAGAATGAGGAAAACCCATGTAGAACCACTCCACAATGGTTGCGGATGACACCTCTAACCCCAAAAGGACCTAGGTTGCTCAAAGAAGATCCATCCACATTAATTTTAACTTTCCAATTAACAACAAATAATATCACTAACATCAACTCAAATGGAAAAAGCCGATGATTGTATTGAAACAAGGATTCCTAAACAAAGATGGATTTGAAAATTTACTTGAGCTTTAGGAAACAAGTGAAATTACTCCAATTCATTTGGTAACACTATTTTTGCATAATTTTCAAAAAACTGGCGATTAAAAATAAATTAGGATTAGCTATCGTCACTACATAGATAAATTTCAATAGAAATAATTTATTATTAGTTTACTGTGATATTGGGATAAATTTTCCCAACAAGGTCATTCAATCCTTACAAAGCATATGCCAATAGCTAATAAGTATTAATAAAAAAAATCTTATAACATGATATTTATCATATCAAAACCCTAAATGGTTAAATCCTAGACCATCCAAAACTGCCACCCAATGCCCTAACCCCTTTTTTTGCAACCATCACTCTCCATCTTCTTCTCCAATTAACAACAAATGCACTCGAAATATTAGCAAATTCATTTTCCATTCAGCAGCATCCAACTCATCCCTCTTTCCTATAGCCCCTTATCATTTAATCCTTTGGCCCTCCAATCCTGTCTCTACCATGTAGGTACTGGATGTACCTTGTGCACCACATCGCATGCCATGTGGTATCATAATAATAATAATAATAATAATAATAATAATAATCATCAGTAGTTGTCAAATATTACAAGGTGTGGCACACTATTATTACATGGTGATAAGTTATTAATTCTAGTAAAGCACATAGCAATTTACATGGTCTACCTTTTACTTTTCAAAATGATGAGGATGGCAAGTGTGGGTGGTAACCAACCTCCTTACCATATCTCCCTTAGAAGCCACTATACTTTGCATTTGGGTATTGAGTATCCAATTTTTTTCAATTGAATAATTATTTGTAGTTATCTCTTTGTTTGTGGGAATTTGTTTGGATTAGATAAGATGGAGAAGATAGGCAACTTGGTGGAAGCTTTGGTAGAAAGCTAAAAATGATTTTAGATAAATGATTCAAGACTATTTAGACATTAGATACTGCTGTGATTATAAATTAGGTGCAAGAAAAAGGCAATTTTAGGTCATTGTGATCGACAAATTTGATCTATTTTTCCTACAACTTGTTTGTCTGGTTTTAAAATAATTTTCTAGGGGTATTTCAGGATATTCAGTTGATTTTTTCTTTACATTAATTAAATGTGGTTTTTTATCACAAGAAATATAAAATAGGGGTGTACACGTAATTATCAAAACTTGAGGTAAGTTTACTACAATTATAATGAACTTCATGGTAGGTATGTGAAATTGGGTAATGTTACTGCCAGAGTAATTATTATTTTGTCAAAGCAAAATTGTCTTAAGTGACATAATTGCCCCTCACAATTCAATCTTTCCTTTTTCACGGGATTTTCTCATCTGACCTCTCTCTCTCCCCTCTCTTCTTTGTGATTCTAGGCCTTGCTTCTTCTCTCTTCTTTATTTTATTTTTTTTCCAAAGGCATAATTACCTATACTTCTTTCTTCTTTATACTTCATCAGACCCAGTTCTCTCACTAATTTCTTCTTTATTCTTCACAATTAATATTTTAGGATTTTTTTGACTGCACATGATTTTCTTACTATTTTTTATTTATATGTTTGATTGTCTTGGGAAAATAATTGAAACCCAAAAAAGAAGAACATAAAAAATTTAAACTTTTGACATAAAGATAAATAAAAAGTTAAAATTTTTAATCTTCCCTAGGGTCATGAAAATTATAATTTATAGAACTAGATGATAAGAGATAAGTTTACCTATTTTAGTGTATGTATTATTATGTGTTTTTAATGTGTTTTAGTATTTTTAGCCAAAATTTGGCTCAATTTGATTAAGTTTCTTCCATTTGAAGAATTTCTCAAAAATTAGAGTTTCTACCCGATTTTTATGGTTTTTGAAGCAAAATTTATATTTTGAGCAAATTTGTAAAACCCTAGAAATTTAAAATCACTTAGTTTCTATGTTATGAACTGTTAATTGTAAAACTTTTCTTACTTAATTGTTATTGTATGATTTTCTTTACAATTTGATTTCTTGAATTATTATTATTACATGTTTAATAACAATCATAGGAAAATTTACACCAATTAAATTTTACCAACAAAGCTTAGATATTTAGAAAAAGTAAGGCCACCTATTACTTAGAAGTTTGGAAGATTAGGCCACCTAATACCATAAATGGAGATCTATTATTGGCTTTCACTTCTACCAATTCTTATCAATTTTTGGCACAAATTTCCTTGCATTCTCTCTCTCCCTTGGCCGGCCCTCCTATTACCCAAACTAGTCTTCAATTTCAACTATTTTAAACACTTAGAAGACTAACTTAATCCCTCTCCAAAAGCTAAACCTAACTAGAAAAGAAATCCCCTCAAATTTCAACAAATTCTCTCCAAGATTCAAGCTCAAATCTTGCTCAAAAGTTGAAGGTTCTTAAGGGAATCATCATTCATCCACTCTTCTTCAACTAAAACCTACTTATTTTGAGGTAAATTCATCAAGTAGCTTCAAGTTCTTTCAAGTTTATTAGAAGATTTCTTATGTTCTCCTTATGATTTCATTAAGTACTTAAGATTATGGTTATGATTTTGTTCTCTTGATTATATATATGAATATTTATGCTCTTGATTATGAGGTTTTCCCTTTTGTTTTGATCCTTCCTTTGATGGTAGAGTAACTATGTTATCACCTACTTGTATAGTATGGACTTGTTTAGTAAATTGGTGCTTTATTTGAGTGGAAAACCTTGGAATTTATGGCTGAAATTTTGACTAGAGTTAGAAGGACATGTTGGTTAGTCTTGTTAGAGGAAAATTTCTGGAAGAATTTCAGTATTTAGGGACCTGTTTAGAGGGCTGAAGTTGCTGGAATTTCAGCTTGAAAACCGGCACTTCCTTGTTCCAAAACCTTGAACAAATTTCAGCTTTACTAGTATAGGAAAATTTCAGCTTTGATGACTTAATATTTCCAGCTATATTCACATTGTTTTGGCCAAGTTTTGGTGATAAAAACTGCACCAAAACTGCTGGAAATTTCAGCTTGGGAATTGGGTTAAAGTGACACAAAAAATGAGCACCTTAAGCTTAACTTACTAAACCGGTTTTGAGAAAATGTTGTGCAATGAATTTGCAACCTTGTTAATCAATTTTAGGAAGAAACTCTTATAAATTTTGAAGATTTAAAATGGTTAGAAACTTGACTTTTGAATGTGTGAGTGAAATGTGACTAGTTTCACTTTATATATATGATTTAGTATGTTATCACCAAATAACCCTAGTTTGTTATTTAACTAGTCATAGTCTAATTAAATGTCATTAGTTTGATATTAATTAATTTGAAACCATTAATTTACTTAAGTATAGGATATTTTGGAAGTTTTCTCATTTTAGCCTATATTAATTTTGTTAAGTTATTAAATTATATTTGACTATTACTAATAAATCTTTCTTGGACTTTAAGAACTAGTTTACTTATAAACTAATCATTTTGAACAAAATTTCTTTTACACCAAAACCTTGAACCCTAATCAATATTTAGTTAAACTACTTCTTTAGTTCATAGCATTTAGCAATATTTTCTTTTGGTCCAAAATGTATAGCTAATTATTAGAGTTTTGCAACTAATATAGTAAATAAAGCAGAAATTAATAACGACTTTCTAGTATTAATTATTTCTTTTAAATTTAACCTTAATTTTGACACTTAATGAATTATTTGCCCTTAGAACTACATTACTTTCAAAAAGGGAAATTTCTTAAATTCTTTATTAGTTGACTTAGGATTTTACCTAGATTCCTTTATTATAACTTCTTAGATTTTCCTATAATCAATTTACGTTTATTTTAAAACCCTAGTTAAACTTGGATATATTTTATAAAAGAATTCTTCTGAAAGAGAATCTAGTAGGTTAATTAGACTACTTATGAATTTCAGGATCCTGAATCCGAACCTCGCACGTTTTACGAGGAACTCTCTTGAAATTTCAGGTGAGTGTTTCCTTGTGTGCGCCTGATGCATGTTTAAATGTCAATTCTATTTGTGCCTGATACTTGTGAACTGTTACAATGTACTATATGAAAGGAAGATGTGTACTTTATCACATCTATCCTGCAATTTATTACATGCACAATTTCTATCAAATGTGAATATACTTGTTTGTGAACTGTCAATTGAACTGAGCCTTCGGGCTAGACTTCCGTGGTTATACTTCACCGGTTACACCACGGTTAGTCATACTGGTATTGAGGAGGATATAAGGCGTTGGGCGTTAGGGATTGTGTTCTTTCCTCTGAGTTGAGAATCCTCAAAGAGGCCAACTCTGGATTGAACAAACTGTTTTGCCCTCCAGGGTTGAGATCTCACCCTGGTGTGGCGGTATTGAGGAGGTAAAGGTGCATGGGTGGTTACGGGTACTGTTATCTGATATTTACCTGATCATTGGCAAGGACCTGAGTCTTCTTTATTGGTCCGAACACTTATTGCCACATGATTATGTACTTGATACTCCCGCGGTTGAGCTTGCTCCTCGTGGTTGAGATGTATCCTTCCTTGTTTGATCAATTGTTTACTTAACTGGTTCTTATATTGTTTTATGGCACATGTTATTCGTTTATTTATTTTTCTAATTGTCTGCCTTTGTGTTTACATGTGTGGGAACCTCACTGGGCTATTATAACTCACTCTTTTTATTTGTTCTCCTTAAACAGGCTCTTATTACTAAAGCCGGTGGTGAGGATTCAAGGGTAGATCTTGGTAAGATTTTGATAGAAAGGATGTTTGAAACGTTAGACGTATATGATATAAAGTGCTTAACTAGTACCTTTACTCTTAAATTTGAATCATATGAATGTATCTACGAGTTTTCTATAGAATGTCAATTGTTTCATGGATTCTAGTACGTGTTTGACCCAAGTCATGGCGAGAGCTAGGAAGGCAATCCGCTAAGCCCTTTGGTACGCCTTAGGGTAAGGTGGAATTGTCACAAAATTAATGAACAATCTTTGCACAATCTTTCAGGTTTTATACATTCAATCATAATTTGGATCAATTAGAGTAAAAGTCATCCCATTCTTAGTAGATTCAAGGATGATTGGATTGGGAATTTCAATAGAATAACTTTTAGATTCAAACTTGGAGGATTGTTTTGCTCAACTTTTGAAAAATTCTCATCATTAAATTCACCATGAAATTAAAGAATCAACATCACAAAAAGGTCTCAAGGGCATAAGAGACATAACAAGCAAAAGAGAAGTGCAAAGAAGCAATGGAAGTGAAGAATTGGAGAAAACTAGGCGTCAGTAAAAATGATACATTTCTGTATTTTGGCAATAACTTGAGCTACAAATATTGTATTGATATGATTCTTATGGAATTTTAAAGCTAAGAGGATATTCTACAATTCTTATGCAGACATTAAAATCCAGTTCTCACATCTTCATAGCCAACAATGCAAATTTCTAAAGAACAAGGCTCTCCCAATCATGTTTCAGTATTTTGGCCATATCTTTGCATATAGAACACCAAATGAACTGATTCTTGTGTTTTTGGAAATCTAATTCAAAGGGCTACAACTTTCATGTTTTGAGGAAAAACTGATTTTGCCTTCTTCTAGGAGCAATATGCGGATCACGATACCCGAACAAACTGTCCACGTATCCACTCGCGGATCATGCATGTCGGCCAGAAAGTTATGGTTCCAACTTGCAGCTTATCTTTCAGCCCCTTTTGATGACATTTTAAAGATTCCTTGCACCTTCACTACCCAAGGAAATATTGCAAAATTCAATGGAAATCTTTTTGTCATTTCAAGATAACTTTTCTTGCAAATTGTCATGCAAGTTGTCTAGACGATTAGGGTGAATTTGTCTATAAATAGGGAGCTCTTGCAAGACATTTAGAGGATGTCTTGGAGGGAGGAGCACTCCCAAGTAGTTGTTGTTTAGTGTCTTCTTTATAGTTTATAGTAGGAAACTCAATACTTGTAAGAAAAACTCTTGAGGAATTCCTACGTACCAATCCATTTTCAAGGGAGAAATAGAAGATACTTGGAGCCTTGTTCATCATTTGAATAAGATTTCTTCATCCTATCTCTTATTTACTTACTTTGTTATGGTTTTGTGTATTGATTTCATGACTCTCATGCTATATTTTTCATTATGATCTAAATACTAGTTTAAGGGGTGGATGAAACTAATGATATGTATTGAATAAAGACTTATCTTGACATGTCTTGTTCTTGCTTATTCATTTACTTGGTTTTCAAATTTGTAGTTGATTAATCTCAATTGCAAATCATCTTGTTTGTTATATGACAATGAGAATTGCATGTAACAATAGAGAAAAGTAGATGAAACCTACTAGTAGACACATGAGGATGTGGTGCTTATAGGTCGAATAAGGTTATTTGTTTAACAAGTAATAACCACAATTCATGATCATAACATGCTAGCAATAGAAAACTTCACTATGAGAATAGGAAATCTTGTTGTTAGTAACATCAATCATCATTAGAATGAGGTTTGGTAGTAGTAATCAATTCATTATGAGAATAAGTTTTGGTTGCTAATAGAATTGAATCCTAAGTAAGACAAGGTAAGCAAGTTATTAATCTTTTCATGCATATTTGTGATCATTAGTGGATTCTACACCCTAAACTTTTATTTGTGAATTCCATCCATTAGTTTTTCTTAAACAATTCGAACTTTCTTTACTTCGCCTACCACATGTTCGATGAAATGTCTAGATAATAAAGTAAGTTAACAAGCTTTTGGTAATTGCCACTAAAGTTTCCTCGTGGGATTGACCCTAATATCCCTATACTCGGTTTGACCTGTATACTTGCAGTTATAGGAGAATTAAGTATTTTTTATTACTTGTGTGTATGTGAAATTGGAGAGATTTATTGCTATATTTGTATACCTAATCCATCCACATCACTAGAAACAATTGAAAACCATTTTTGTTATGAGTAGAGAGGAGGTGTTCTTGTTGGAAATTTGTTTGATAAGATTGTAATAAGCTCATCTTTATCTTTCTTATTAGAATTTTGTTTGATGAGATTGTAGTGAGCTTCGTCTTTATCCTACCAACGACGGGCTTAGACTGGAGGTATGGAATTCAAACAAAAAGGGAAAACATATCAATTCTAATTTTCAGTTGGAAGGCAAAAAAATAAATCTAGAATAAGGGACAATATGTGTATGGAATTGAAAGGCAACAAAAGAGAAAGGAAGAAACTAAACAGAAGATTAGGAGACAGTGAAAGTGAAACAATAAGGGCCGGTTGGGAGTACTTGATAGATAGGAGTAGATGAAGGGAATGTGCAGACGAGTTGGGAAGCAGTTTGAAGAAGAACGAGCGGTCAAAGTGGAGAGGAGAGGAGAGGAAGGATAAAGGAGCAAAATCTTAAGATGGGGTCCCACAAAGAGTTGAGAGACATTGCTTGATTCAAGAAGGGCAATAATGTCACTCAACACAAATTTGATCTGGCAAAATAGGAATTGCTCTGGAAATAACACCACCCATGTGAAATTATCCCAAGTTTTAAATACTAGGTCAATAAATTCTCAACATGGGTTACATAAAGTCAACTAATTACTAATCAATCGTCTACACTAAAACAACAATTTAACCATAAAAGTAATCTGATAAATACTGTCCAACAATGCTCCTATTTTGTTTGTCATGATTAAAAAAACCCAGAAATTAATATAGTGTCATTTTTAAATTCATAATAGAAAATTGCTAATCTGGGAGAGTAGGGAAGGGATAACAGGTAATTATACCTTTTCGATAAGTAGGTATAGGTCCCTAGACAATCTAAGAGCGGGGTAAATTAGGTTCCTTTAAAAACTTAACTTGGTTTATGCAAATTTTCAAATGTAAATTTATCAAGTTTTCTATGTAGGCACTTAAGTAGTTAATGCAATAAAAGATAAGAAAATAAACAACAAAGAAGGAAATAAATAGAGAATGAGATAGATTGATCAAACAAAAAACTTCCAAATTTGACCAAACTTGAAGTTTCAATACACTTGAATTCCTTCACTTGTGGGTGACACAAAACCACCTTGTACAAAGATTGGCTCATCTCTTGCTCACCTTAGACACTCACTAGTTGAGCCAAGAAATTTTAATTCTTGTTGTTAGGAGATAATAATCCAGCTGGCATCCACGTATAGAGATATTTAACTTTGGGTATTTACAATTAGGTTTACAGGTTTTGTGACTATTTATAGAAAAGTTTGGGTTGACGGTTATTCCTTCGTATGGGTAGGAAGACAAGTTTCTTAGTGATTGTTGGAGAGCGGTTTCTTTTCTAAGAAAACTAATTTTTGCTTTGTTAAAGCTAATTTATCTAATTTCTAATGGCATGAATTGAAGCATTGTATAGGGTTTGAAAAATATTCTAGGCGGTATGTATTCAAATGGTCTTTCTATTTCAAGCTTTTTTTTTTTTCAAAAATAAACGTTATAGGAGATTCTTCCCTTTGAGATTAACCAGTTGTGCTTGCAAAGATCCTACCACTTCATTTTGAGAAGTGATACTTTCTACTGCATGCTTTAACTGTTGTGATAATGAACTTATCAATTCTTTTTGAAAATTGATTTGTTCATTATAAGACTTACACTTTTCATTAAGTAATTTAAATCTCTAGTTATAGAAACACAATGTCTGCAAAATCCTAATTTATTCACGTTTTCCTTTTCTATCATACTACTATACCTACTACTACTAGAAGTTTCAGGACTGTGAACTTGACTTCTTTGTAATTCTTTTCTAATTTCAAGATCAATATGAAAATTGTAACCAATTCTACTTCTAGCAAATTCTAATGCTTGTGCTAAATCTTGAACCCTTTATATAATGGAGTATGAAAATTATTTATATTTTCTATAACTTGGCTCCAAGAAAAGTAGATTCTTGGTTTTTGGCCACGAACCACTACATAGTAGGAGCAACTGCTATTAGGTAAATTGTTAAAATAGTGTGCTAATGCATTTAATGCTAAGATCTTCTGGTTTGCATTTTCTGCATTCCAGAGATTGTCTAGTAATACTTGTTGTATTTCTTCTCTTTTACCTGCTTCTTTGACTCTGAATTGAAGATTTGATCCTTTAGGAAATGTTCTGAGATTATATGGTCATATTTTGAAATTTGTCTCCATTTTGAGAGATCTGCAAAATAAGATAGAGCTCAATTGACCGTTAGATACCTACTTAATTGATTAGCTAATGTATCATTACTTGTGACAGCCCCACCTTACCCAAAGGCGCACCAAAGGCTTAGCGGACTGTCTGCCTAGCTCTCGCCAGGACTCGAGTCGAGCACTCGCTCAATACGTACACATAATTAATGCAAAATAAAACACATTCATAAAGAGATATATTCATAAAATTCATTTGAAGTACAGGTATTACAAAAGGTTTTACGCACTAAAATTTACATAGCATGTACAAGAATAGCCTAAACAAGTGGCTATCAAAAGATACCAAACAAAACATGTACAATGTCCTAAAATCAACTTTTCCAACTTTAGTATTTTGGGAAACCTGGTTAAAGAAAACAAATGAACGGGATGAGCTATAATAGCCCAGTGAGTGCCCAAGTCATGCAACCATACCAAGAAACCATTATTTTATGGTTACAAAAATAATTGACAAGTTAAATAGACAGGTCATGAACAATTTAATTAACAAGTAGTCAATGGCGGATACAGGGCTCAACTACGGAAGCAAGCTTAACCGCAGAAGGAGCAAAGTACTGATCATGTAACCATGATGTTAGAACTGAGATAATAGCTCGGGTCTTTATCAAAGGTCATGCCAGTATTATCAAGCAAGAACCCTAACCACCATTCACCTTATAACCTCCGTACAGGCTACCACATCCAGGGAGAAATCTCAACCCTGGAGGGCCAACACGCTAAGAAAGTTCAATCCGGAGTTGGCCTCTTTGAGGATTCACAACTCATAAGGAAAAGAACATCACGCCCTAAAACACCCAGCACCTTATATCCTCCCAATGCCTGTCCGGGTTGACTATCCGTGAAGTAACGGTGAAGTTAGTCACGGAAGTCTCACAGCACAAGTAACACATTAGATAATGAAAGCGTGTAACACATTGCGGAATAGATGTGATAAAGTACACATCTTTCCTCAAGTAACACATGTCATAAAATAACAATTACAAGTATAGCATAATATTTCTTAATATAACATTCTCAAGTATGACAAAGCAATTCATGCATCATGCACACATAGAGACACTCACCTGAAATGCCTAAGAAAATATTTCGTAATACGGTCACGATTCGTTTTCGAATCCTGAAATTTAAAAGAAATAATATAATGAAAACCCTGATTAAAACCCTAGTGAATTTAGTAAGAAAAATTCAAGAAAATACCCCACTTATTTCTAGGGTTTTGGTTTTAGGGTTTCTAGGGTTTAGGGTTTAGGGTTTTCTTATTCTAAGAAAATTTAATCTATCACTAGATCATTTTCTAAAAATTCCTGCACATCAACTTCCTTAAATTGAGCATATCCTAGGTTTAAAAATCTCACTTGTCAATTTTTTCTTCTTTTAATTCTACCAAAATTTCGGCAGCATTTCCCCTTAAAATCGGACTAACCCAAATTTTTTTCCTGCAAGAAAACAACCAACCAACCCATATTTCAACAAGTTCTACAACTTCTATGTTCAACTCAAACTCAAATTCATTCAAATCTCTACTCAAATTCAAGAGTTCTACTCCAAGAATCTTCAACCAAGTAACATATAACACATGAGATTTCAAGGTTTAAATGCTATTTACTAGTCTATCTAACCACAAGAACACTTTATCTAGCAAGTAAATCTTCAATTCTAACTAAATTCTTCAAGTAGAAATAACAAGAATCTAGTTTTATACTTGACCAAAAGACTAATTAAAACTTGAAATTAGTAGGAAAAGTTCATAGTAGATACCTTAAACAAGCTTAGATCCTTGCTTAGGAAGAAGAAAAGCTCACTTTCTATGGTGGAATTACTCAAAATTTAGAGAGAGAGCTTCAAGAAGTTGAGAGCAAAATGAGAGGAAAAGAGAGGGCAAGGGGTTCGGCCAAGAAGAAAGAAAAAGAGAGAGAAATAGGCTAGGAAAATAGAAAAGAAATAAAGAAAAAGGTGAGGAAAAGAATAACCAATAAAATCATAACAAGAGTCAAAGTAGGGTTTATGCTTTTTAGGTATTAGTGGTCAACTTGGATTAATTTGATTGGTAGAACTTTTTAATCTCTTATCACCTAATACTAGCAATATTATGGCACAAATTATTAAAGCAAAAAGAGAGGAAAATAGAGAGAGAAAGATCCGGCCATAAGGAGAGAAAAAAAAAAGAATTTTCGGCCAAAAAGAAAAGAAAAGAAAGAAGAATTTTCGGCCAAGAGAAAAAGAAAATAAAGCAAGAGAACAAGTGAAATTTTTTTGAGTAAAATTGAGCTAAAATTCAAGTAGTCAAAAGACTAGAAAATAGTAGAATAAACTAATCAAAATTTAAACACTAATATAAATTAATGGTCCAATGAAATTATTCTAAATTTGGTACTTAGGTGTCCTGCTTAATAATGAAAATCTTAGTTAATTAACCTAATTAACTCAAAAAAAATCTTCCCACTAATAAATCAAGGATTAACACTTAACCCTAAATAAAAGAATGTCTCTTGTGAGTGCATTTTCTAGGGTGTTACATTACTTCCTTTAATATGTTCAAATATGACTTTATAACCACTATTTAATATCCTATCTCTAAAGGCTACCCATCTTCTTTGTGATGATCTTTTTTCTTCTTTAGTATTAAAGTATCTTACTTTCGCTTCACAATCAGTTCTTATTAATATTTCCTTTTTTGTTTAACATAAATAATCTAAAGGAATCTAGTGCAGAAAATACTGCTAAGAGTTCTGCATCTATGCTAGCAATATTTTCTTTTTCTCTAAATTTGCCACTATTATATCTATAGATTTGTTCTTCTATTTTCTTACTATATGTATGGGGAGTACATTTCATTACAGCTCGCCATCCTAATCACATCCATCGGATTTAACTATTAAATAATCTGTATCTAATGATAGTTTTAAATCTAGCAAATTACTGATTCTATTTTTTATTTCCTTGACTAATTTTATATCTTCTTTATTAAAATACTTTTGTCCCTTGGTACTAATTTCAATATATAATAGCCATACCAATTTATTTAAATCTTTAAAGAAAGGTCTACTATAATTTATTAATCCTAAATATTTTTGCAATTTTTTTATCTTCTATGTTATCATGGAATTCTAACACCTTTTTACTTATATGAGGTTGAAGTTTTATTTTCCCTTCTCCTATTTCTGTTCCTCAAAATTCTATATTATTTTTAAAGAATTGTGCATTTTTACTACTAATTACTATTCCGTGTTTTAAGAATTTTGAAAGGACCAATTTTAAATGACTAACATGTTCATTTTTATCTTTTGAGAATACTAATATATTGTCTATATAGAATGCAACAAAGTTATTATATTTATTAAATATTTTATCCATTTTTCTTTGTAAAATAGCTAGTGCATTTTTTAGTCCAAAAGGCATTACTAACCGCTCAAAATGTCATAATGGCCATGTAAAAGTTGTCCATTCTGTACCATCCAGATACATTCTAACTTGTCAAAATCCTGATTTGCAATTAAATATGCTAGATATTTTACAACCTTGGATTTTGTTTAATAATTGTATTTTATCTGGTATATCATACCCATCTTCTAACCATTCTACTTTTTCCCTTACTATATCACTATGTTTGTTGACTATAAATCCTACATTCCTATGGGGACTGGTACTTCTATTTATTCTTAATTTGTGTAATTCTCCTATAAACATTTCAAATTTGTTAACTTCTTCATTAGATGCTGCTATTTTTTCTATATTGATTTTAAGATTTGGATTCATTATTTCTAACTTGCAAAATATCTTGTCTTTTTTCGCAATGTTTTATTGGATTTTCTCCTATTATTTCTTCTTTTTCCAATTTACTTATAATTATATCTACTTCTTTTTCTCCTATTTCTAATAGGCTATAATATTTTTCTAAATTTAATAATTCTGTACTAAGCTCATGATTTTCTAATTCTTCATAGTTTTCCTTAAATTCTCCATATTCTAGGTCTTCTAAATTTGTGCACTGTTTATATTGTCCTGGAGTTTTACATTTACAATTTTCTAAAGAGTCTTCTAATTCTAAAGCGGGAGAGAAATACTATTAATAGTTTAAAGCAATCTGGAAGAAAATCAGCCCATATAGGATTAATAGTCATAGGAATAAAAAGGTTAACTAGTGGAAAATTAGGAACTAAGACTTTACTTTTATTATTAGACGAAAGATTCAATGATGTAGGGAAGGCAATTCTAGCATCTATAGAAGTAGACATTAGTAAAAACAAAGGAACATTTTATTGTTCTCCAAATTTTTAATTAAGTGTAAACATAGGCATACAAACAAAAGGATATGAAACTTTTAATAGATAAGCAAATTTATTAATAAGTCTGGGATTCTTAGGAAAGATAACTAATAGTAGTACAACTAGGTATAAATTAAATATACAAGGTATTATGAAAGCAATGAGTAGTAAAGGTATTAAAATGATAAACCATTGGAAATAGATTCGACAATTTTAGCAGGAGAAGAATAGAATGTTAGTAAACATTTAGAAAATAATAGTAATTTAATCCCAAATGAAAATTTAATATATAAAAGTCCTAATGGAACATATAGTATGAGATTTACTTGTTATGAGCATAAAAGATTTCTAGGTGAAGAAGATCAAGATTTAGAAGAAATTAGAAGTAACTTAGAAACAATTTTGATAGAAATTTCTGTAGAAGATATTATGGAATATGTTAATAGAGAAATAAACGATAATACATATAAAGTAAAAATACTAGTAGGAATAGAACTAACTCAAGAAGAAATATTGAGATTAGAAATAGAAATGGTAGAATATTATGATAAAAAAGATGAATTATATTATGATCAAAATAGAATATTAGAATTAGAAAATATAATCCAAATTTAGAAGAAAAATCACAAGTAGAACTAATGGAAAATCAAGCCCAATCATCCAGTAGTAGTGCACCTCCACCCCAGTTTTCAAGAGGACAAACTTCAGTAGCAGGATAACCTCCAAGAATGACCTACAATGAATATAGAGAACCTTCAAAAAACAATACAAAATCTAGAGGAAAAAGAATGCCATTAGAAGTAATAGATAAAAAGAATTTAATAAATAACGACAGACTATTAAATTTGACAGCTTATGACCCACAACTTTGGCCAACATTTCTAGAAACACGATCACAAATGGTTACAAGAAAATGGGGTGAACTTAGCATAGTAAAAACACCAGAAGAAACGTATAGTTATTTATAAAAAATTTTACGAGAATCAACACGAGCTATTTGGAAATCTTATAAAGCTAACTATCCACAAGATTTTGTCGTAGATTTATCATTAGGAGCAAATCTTTATAATTTTACAAATAAAATACAAATGTTAATTTTAGAAGTACACCCTAACTTAGGAAATACCTATAGAGAACAAGAGGCTATGAAAAGATTAGAACAATTACAGATAAAATACTGAAATAAAATAAAATCATTTTTATTAGATTATATGTACTATTCATCAATAGCAAGTGTAGACACCAAATTTTGACACACCTTTGGTAAAAATGTGTGTGTTACTTTATTTTAGGGGGTATTTTTCATTTTTCGGGGTCGAGTACAATTTTCGCGTATTATATCTAATTCGTCGCATTAAGGGGGCAAAATGGTAATTTCACCATATAAATATTAGTTTATTTTATTTTATTTTTCTAAATACATAATTTTACTATTTTTATCGTTATTTATGATTTTAATGATTTTTGGGGAGTCATTTATTATTTATTTAAAATTTTATTATGTTTAATTCAACGGCATGTTTTTCAATGCATTATTTTTACAAGAATTTTCAAGTGAAAATTTTTATATATGCATTTTGTATATTCATAAATTTTCTACAAAAATATCATAATTTTTAGAGGTCGTTTAGTATTTATTTAGTTTTGTCTTTTTTTTTTATTTATTAAGGGCACATTTCTCAAGAATGCATTAATACTAAAATCTATGGGTGAAAAAAAAAAACTTTAGTATAGGTGTTTTATGTGACAATATATTCTGTGTAAAATATTTGTGATTTTAAGAGTCATTTAGTATTTTTTTTATTTTTATAATTTTTTCATATTATATCAAATTTTTCAATGCACCTTTATTTAAGAATTGTTGTGTGAAATATTTTATATGTGCATTTAATATATCTATAGATTTTATAATTTTTAAAGACTATTTGGTACTTATCTCAAATTGTATTTTTTTTTTGTCTATAACATGTTTTTCAATGATGAATTAATTTTAAGATTTTAGATTTTAATATTATTGAATTCTCTTTCCTAGTAATGATGAATTTTAGTTTTTAGATTTTTTTTTGTCTCTCTCTTCTTCTTTTCTTTTTTTATTATTCTAAGAAAGTCCATTGGTTTTATTATTATTTGTCTTATTTATTTTCATTTCCCCTTGTTATTATTATTATTATTATTTTCTTTCTTTTCCTTTCTCTTCTTTCTTTTCTTAAAAAAAAAAAAAAAAAAAGGAGGAAGGGAGCTACTGCTACAGCAGTTGCAGTAGCAGCTGCTGAACGCAGCAGCAAAGTAGGAAACAAAAACTAAATCCATCAGACAAAATTATATGCTCCATTCCATCACCCACCTAAAACTACTCTTCACCAGATTTTCAGGGATTTTACTCAATTTGCTTTCACCATTTTTCACACTCACGCCTGCACCATTTTCAATTCTCTCTGCCTCTCCCTCACACTCTCTACACTCAATATACACACACCCCTGCACACACAACAATTCACTCTCCCTATCCTTCCCATTCTACTCTCTCGGCTCTCTCACACAACATACAAATCACAGACCTCACACCTGCATTTCCCTCACAATTCTCACGCCCTTTCCACCTGAAAACACTCATACACAAGCCTGCACACACCTCCCCTCATTCCCTTTGCTTCCCTTTCCCCTGCACACCATCCCCTGCAAAACACACAAAACACACATTCACAGACATCACACTTCTTTCCACTCTCTCGGCAAAATCACACACAGACTTCACTCTCTCTTCTTCCCATTCTTCTCCCTCGGCCAAACATATACAAGCAAACACTCACTAATTCACACACCTTCACTCTAGCAGCAACAACACTCACACAACGCACACACCACACACACTCAATTCACAGGCAGATACACACACCTGCACTCTCACAATCTTCACCAGGATACACACCTGCACCCTCACGATCCTCACCAGATACACACACCTGCACTCTCACAATCTTCACTAGGACACACACCTGCACCCTCACGATCCTCACCAGATACACACACCTGCACTCTCACAATCCTCACTTTTCACACTCGGCTCACCTTCACACACATAACTTACCTGCACAAACACACACCAGCACACACTAGTTTCATTCACACTCCACAAAACAAACACATAAAACACACATTCCATTACACCCCTACACACGCACCAGTTTCACATTCACCTGTACTGCACCCAAAAACAACACAGGCACACACACATTTCACTGCACACACAAACACACAATCCAGACGACCAAACATTCACAAAGAATTCACACACACAGACAAACGCACCCCTGAACACACACACAACAACACACCTGCAAACACATGCACACCATCTGCTCAAAAAAAAAAAAAGGGAAAAACCAACATCAATCCACCACCGCCACTGCAATTCTCGCCACCACCGAACCCACCGCCGGACCACTCCCTTTCTCTCGACCCAGGTAAGAACTCTCAACCTCCCTCAAATTCTGTTTGCCTATATATTCGTTCAATCCATGAAATGATATTGGGGAATTTGTGTTTAATTTGGACCAAAAGAGGTTTTGGAGATTTAGTTTGAAATAGAGAGAGAAATCCGGCGATAGAGAGAGAGAAAGGGAGAGAGTCACACCGGCGAGGCGAAGAGAGAGGATCGGACGGAGAGAACAAAAAGAAAGAAGAACAGAATCGGGGGAGGGGGAAGAAGAAACAGAAGAGAAAATAGAATCGGGGGGGGGGGAGAAGAAGAAGAAAAAAAGAAAGAGAGAAAAGAGAGAAAAAGAAAGAAAAGAGAGAAAAAGAAAAAAAAAGAGAAGAAAAATATGGAAAAGTTAAAAAAAAAAAAAGGAAAACTAAAACCGGGTAAAAAAAAAAAAAGAAGTTTTTAGTGAAACTACGTCGTTTTGACGTAGTTTCACTCAAAACTACGTCGTTTTGGTTAATTAGTTTTTATTTTATTTTTAATTAATAATAGTTATTTATTTTATAGTCCTTGTACTTTCATTAATGCTACTGTGGCCCTCGAAATGTTCGATTTGTGCATTTAAATTTCTATTTATTGTGGATTGACCCCCATAATTTAATTTTATTTGCAATTAGGTCCTGATTAATTGCATTTAGGTCCCCCAACTTTTAGATATTTATAATTTTTGCCCCTGCACTTTTCAATTTCTATTTTTGACCCCTACACTTCTCGGTAATTACATTTTGACCCCTGTAATTTTTCTAGAATTGCATTTTTACCCTCTGATATTTATGAAAATTGCAATTTTGCCTCCCAAACTTGTTGTTATTGTACTTTAGGCTTTAAATGTTGCTGAAAATTGCATTTTGGTCCCTTACATTGCTGGAAATTCTATTTTTGCCTTAGAATACGTGCTGGAATTTTATTTTTGGCCCCCTATTGTTGCTGGAATTTATATTTTGATCCTTTATGTTGCTGGAATTTGTTTTAATACCTCCATTAATTGTTAGAAATTGTAATTTAGTTCCTATTGTTGCTGCAATTTATATTTTGATCCTTTATGTTGCTGGAATTTGTTTTAATACCTCCATTAATTGTTAGAAATTGTAATTTAGTTCCTAAGTTGCTGGAATTTCATTTTTAAAACTTTATGTTGCTGGAATTTGGTTCTAATTCCCTAGAATGCTTGCTGGAATTTTATTTTTGTTCCTCCAACCTTGCTGGAATTTTATTTAAATCACTATACTTGCTGAAATTACATTTTTGCTTTTAAATATTTGTTGTAAATTATGTATTACTTAATGATTTTGCTGAAATTGTATTCTTGGCCTTAAATATTGCTGGAAATTTTTATTTTTGGCATTATACTTGCTGGAAATTATATTTTAGCCTTTAAATTTGTTGTAAATTATATTATTATCTTAACTATGGTTTGAAATTATAATTTTACCCTTTAGTTTGTTATAAATTACATTTTCACTCTATAATATTGCCCAAATTTCTTTTTAATCCAAATCTTATAATATTTTATTTTTTTTTGTAAAAAAAAATTAATTAGTTAAGTCCCCAAAGCTTTAAATTATTTCTTTTCACATTTTCTTTATTTATTTTTTATTAAATTTAAATTTAATATTCTAAAATTGGGTTTTATTAGTCTAATTAATGTTCAAATTAGTTTTCTTTATTTTCCTTTTAGTCATTTTAATAATTCTTATTTGTGGCATTAAAAGTTTAAGTATGTATCATTGTATTTTATCCTCTATTATTATTATTTCTTTATTTTTGTTGTTTTGCTTTATTTATTTATTTACTTATTTATTTTTTTACTTAAACAATTTTCGTTTTCTTCCTAAATAATTAATTATTATTATCATTATTTTCTTTCTCTTATTTTGCTTATTATTGCCATGATTGTTTGAATTATCGTAGTAAGTTCATAGTGATCGGTAGGAAATTATTCAATTAGTAGTTTATTTATTTAAATAGTGGTATATTTTGACAAGTTTGTTCATTTTAGTAGCAATTTGTACCGGGTCTTCGAATAGGAGGTACCTCTATTACCTTTTTTATTATTCTTTATGTGCTTTTACGTGCTCCTATGTGTTTTTCTATGTGTTTTTATGTATCTTTGTGCTCATAATTTTATCCATGTGCGAGTGTTTATTTATTTATGTCGTATTATTTACTCGAATTTAATTTTTGATTATTCAAAGAAATGTAATAGATAGGTAATATATTCTATTTAGCAAAATTCTTTGTATTTAGATAGTTAATGTAATAGATAGTTTATGTTTTATCTATTTAATTAAAACCTATGTATTTTAGATAGAAAGTGTAATAGATAGGTTAGATAGGATATCTTTTATTCTTTTTTTCTATTTTTAGATTGTAATTAGGTTATTCTCCGGTGTAATAGTTAGGGCTTTGTGTGCTATGTGCTTATGTGTTTTATTTGCTTTCTTTAGGACTTTGCATCTAGAATATCATGCCTATGTGTTATGTGCTCCTATGTGCTATTATTTGCTTTTATGTGATTATTGCTTTAATACATGCTTTATTTATTTACTTGCTTTAATTATATATGTGTATCGTTGCCACACTAGTCCAAAGCTAGTTGTGGTTAATTCCGGTTTCTTCGCTAGTCCAACGCTAGCGGAAAATTTTTAGAAAATAGGCTAACCCAATGCTAAGCCTTTAGGTCATTTAGCCTTAGGATCATTTTCGTGTGCATTTCATGACATTTCACACACATTTTATCTTTTTAGGCTTTTTCCCATTTTCTATGAATTTTTATGTATACTTTATAACTTATTACTTATTTTAACATCTATTTGGTGCATAACATTTAGATTCCACTACACATAGAATTTTAGGTCATTTGCGTGATTTCGACTAAGAAATAGTCATCTACTCACGTGGGAAGCGATGGCGTACATGTCGTTCCCCCCTCCGTGAGTAGAAACAGATAGTCACGAGGCTATTAGTCCCCCGCACTCGTTATGTTGCATCCCCATTTTCTTTGTTCACTTACTATCTACACTATTATTTTTCTTTTCTTTTGCACTCCATTCAGCATCTATACTCGTGACTCCATCGAGATCTATATCCGGGTTTCGCAATTAATGCGATAATTCCGACCAAATCTCAGTGAAAGATTTTGTCCCTTAACGATATCCATTTTTAGGACTAGATTTGCATTCATATAGTTGCATCCAAATGCTGATAAAATCTTAGGGTTATATTAGGAAAATTTAGACTAAACCTCGCAACTAGTTTCGGCTAGGTTGAAAGGGTGCCTTGGGCGCGAGCCTTTGCCTTCCCTTTCTTCAACTGTGACTCCCGAACCTTTTTCTCTTGTTTTCAAAGACCTGGAGTCGTCTAAAAGGGTTTTCTTGTTTTTTCCTATATTTTTTCCAAAAATCATTTCCTTAAAAAATCATTCTTAATTTTCTTACCTTTTATAAAATATTTTCGGGTGACTTGGTACACCAAAACTCAATACCAAGTGGCGACTCCTTTTTCACTAAAAAACCCTTTTTAGACTCTATTTTCGGGCCCAAAAACCTGTCGCATTTTCAAAGTCCCATTTTAGGCCCTTTTTCTTTTGTTTTCAAAATAAAGTATTTGTTTGTCACATTTTATCGAATCATCTGTTACAAAGTATTTTCTAAAAATTATTTTTTACAAAATTTACACGCTTCTTTTTCCAATAAACACAATCACATTTAACACTTCCTTTTCCTTTTTCCAACTTCAACACTATATCATTTATTTTCTTTTTCCGAAAAATGGGGCGCGACAGCAAGATTTTTTAATGATAGAATAATACGTGAAAAATTGTTTTTAAAATTACTAGACCCATTAGGAAGAGAAATACATTAAAAAAAATCAAGAAAAACAAGTTGAACCACAATTAGATAATATTGCAATAAGAGTTAAGTTTATCATAAAACAATTAGTAAAAAAATGCACAATTGTACAAATAACAAGACAATTAAAAGGAGAATATAGTTTCTGTAAACAAATCTATAACCACAAAAATATGATACAGAAGAAAGAGTTAAAAAGAAAAAGAAAAATAAGTATATGAGAAAACCTAAAAAGAAATATTTTCTTAGAAAATCTAAGGCTCGTAAGCCATATTTTAATAAAGGTAGATATGTTATAAGATATAATCCCAAAAGAAATTATAATAATAAATTAGCTTGTTTTACTTGTGAAAGTACTGATCACTTGGCTAGAGAATGTAATAAAAGCATAAATATGCATCATAAAAATTATATTTTAGTAGAATGTGTACGAGATGATATATTAGAAGTTGATGAGCATATGGATGTTATAGATATATTAGAAGTTGAAGTGCATATAGATGATACAGAATCAATGTACAATATAATATCATTAGAAGACATAAATTCTAAAAAAGAAGACTACAGTAGTGATGAAGGAGAATTAGCAAAAGATTTATTAGGGTCCTCTAAAATACTTAAGGATAATTATGAGTCTAGTATAAACAAATTAGAAGAATTAGATAATATGTTGAATAATACTAGCATTTTATTAATGAATGTAGAAATAGAATGTAATCATAAGTGGTGACACAAAAGTGGATCAGATAACCATCCTTGTAAATTCTGTAATAGATATCTTGAGTTACAATATAGATTCAAATGTTTTGTATGTAATTCAGAAAGCTATAAATTTTGTTTAGAAAATCAAAATATGGAATTATAATTTAAGGATATAAGACTTCGAATGATACCCTTGAAAGAAGAATAATAAAAATAGAAAATAGACTAGATGACATAGAAAACATGCTAAGTCAACAATTAAAGGGAAAAGAAAAAATAGAAGAATGAATACAGCAAAAAGTAGAATGTATAGGAATTGAACAATTACAAGAAATTACTAATCCACAAATAGAATATTTAGGAAGATCACCTGCATTAACCAATATCTTAATAAAATGTAAAATTATTATAGAAAATTGGGCACTTGAAGTAGAAGGATTTATAGATACTGGAAGCACCAATACTATGCTAGATAGTAAATTAGTTCTTGAAAAATATCATTACCAATTATCAACATTACAATATTTATATGCTAAACAAATGGACGAAAAATTATTTCGTTATACTCAAATCTTGGCAAAGCATAAGATAGCATTTATGACCTCAACAGGATATACATAACATTTGTCCAGTACATAAATTTTATTAAGAAACTTAAATCTTAGAAACATAAGATTTATTCTTGGCTTAAATTTTTTATAAAATACCCAATATGTATTAGTATTACTTAGAACTGGTATGTATATCTTAAACCAGACCCTACTACCCTTATTCTCATTAGAGCATGCTATGAAGCCTAGTGGGACTCCCTCTTTAGAATTAGAAGACTCTTTAGAAAATTGCAAATGTAAAATTTTAGGACAATGTAAATAGTGTGCAAATTTAGAAGACCTAGAATACAGAGAATTTGAAGAAAATTATGAAGAATTATAAAATTATGAGCTTAGTCCAGAATTCTTAAATTTAGAAAAAATATTATAACCTAATAGAAACAGGAGAAAAAGAAGTAGATATAATCATAAGTAAATTAGAAAAAGAAGAAATAATAGGAGAAAATCCAACAAAACATTGGGAAAAAGACCAGATATTTTGCAAGTTAGAAATAATGAATCCAAATCTTAAAATCAGTACAGATAAAATAGCAGCATCTAATGAAGAAATTAAGGAATTTGAAATGCATATAGGTGAATTACAAAAATAAGGAATAATTAGAAGAAGTACTAGTCCCCGTAGGAGTGCAGCATTTATAGTAAACAAATATAGTGAAATAGTAAGGGAAAAAAGTAAAATGGTAATAAATTATAAAAGATTAAATGATAATACAGTAGAAGATGGGTACTATATACTAGATAAAATATTATTATTAAATAAAATCCAAGGTTGTGTAATATTTAGTAAATTTGATAGCAAATCTGAATTTTGACAAGTTAGAATGCATTCGAATAGTATAGAATTGACAGCTTTTACCTGCCGATTAAAACATTTTGATTTATTAGTAATGCCTTTTGGATTGAAAAATGCACCAGTTATTTTTCAAACAAAAATGGATAGCTTATTTAATAAATATAATAAATTTGTTGTAGTCATTTTTTAGGAACAGAAATAGGCTAGGGAAAGATAAAGTTGCAACCTCATATTAGTAAAAATGTATTAGAGTTTCCCACAACATAAAAGATAAAAAAAAATTGCAATAATTTTTAGGATAATTAAATTATAGCATATCTTTCTTTAAAGACCTAAGTAAATTAGTAGGACCCTCATGTAGTGAAACTAGTACCAAAGGACAAAAATATTTTAACAAATAAGATATAAAATTTGTCAAAGAAATAAAAAATAGATTTAGTAATTTACCAAACTTGAAACTATCATTAGATACAGATTATTTAATAGTTCAACTAGATGAATGTGAATTAGGTTGGGGGGTTGTTTTGAAATGCCACCCTATAAATATAGTAAGAAAAGTGAAGAACAAATCTCCAGATATAATAGTGGCAAATTTAGATAAAAAGGTAATATTAGTAGCATAGATGCAGAACTCTTAGTAGTAGTCTATGCACTAGATTATTTATATTAAACAAAAAAGAAATATTGGTAAGACCGGATTATGAAGCAATAATCAAATACTGTAATACTAAAGGAGAAAAAAGATCATCACAAAGAAGATGAGTAGCTATTAGAGATAGGATATTAAATAGTGGTTATAAAGTCATATTTGACACATCAAAAGACATGATAATACATTACCTGATCAATTAAGTAGGTATCTAACAGTCAATTGACTTCTATCTTATTTTGCAAATCTCTCAAAATAGAGACAAATTTCAAAATAGGACAATACAATCTTAGAACATTTCCTAAAGGATCAAATCTTCAATTCAAAGCGAAGATAGAAGAAGTACAACAAGTATTACTAGACAATATCTAGAATACACAAAATGCAAACTAGAAGATCTTAGCATTAAATGCACTAGCACACTATTTTAATAATTTACCTCATAGAAGTTACTCTTACTATGTAGTGGTTTGTGGCCAAGTCATAGAAAATATAAACTACTATTACTATAAACATTAAAAGCCAGGAATCTACTATTCATGGATCCAAGTTATAGAAAATATAAAAAATTTTCAAAGGGTTTCATGATTTAGCACAAGCATTAGAATTAGCTAGAAGAAGAATTAGTTGCAATTTTCATATTGATCCTAAAATTAGAAAGAATTACAAAGAAGACAAGTTTGCAATACTGCAACATCTAGTTAGGGGTGAGCAATGAATTCAAATTCGAAATTTCAGAGGCTTGATATCGGATAATTTAGAAAATTAGAAAATTTTTGTCCAACTAATTTTGAATTCGAAATTACCTTTGTCCAATTCAAATTTGATTTCAATTGAAATCCAAAAATCAAATTTGAATTCGAATGAATTCAATTTGCCATTTCATAAACTTTTGACCATTTCAGTTGAAATTGGAAAACCGAAATTGAATTTGGAATCTGAATTCAATTTGACCATTTATCTTTCCAATAATGCTGCTAAAGCTATTACTTGAATCGAGATGTTTGCGAACACAACTCGGTTCGCCTTGCGAATGCTCGAGTTTGGCTCGTTCGTATAATTAAACGAGTCGATTCGAATAAGAAATTGAGCTCATTTATTAAACAAGCGAACCTTGTTTGCGAATGCTCATTTGAGTTCACGAACAATGAGCAATAATGTCTTTTTAGTCCTATTTTTCATACCTTAATTGACTAAACAAGCTCGTTTGTGTTCGCGAATACTCTTTTTACTTGTTTGTATTAAACGAGCCAAGCTCGATTTGTTGGTGTTAAACGAACTGAGCTCGTTCGACTCGACTCTTTAGTGTTAATCGAGCCGAGCTGAGCTTCTTGTTCTTTTAAACAGCTAAGTTCGAATAAAAAATTTGGCTCATTTAATAAACGAGATGAGCCGAGCCTATTTGTTTATTAAACGAGGTTGAGTTTGAACACCAAATACTCGACTCGACTCGGCTTGAATAACACCTCTAAATGTTGCAGCTTCTAAAGCAAAGTAATAAGCATTCACTAGTTTCTCTATCCTCTTTACACATGAGGCAAAAATTAAATTACATCTTCCAGGAACCAAAAAATTCATGATTGAAACAAATACAAAATAACATATAATTCATCTTCACATAGTATAGAAACAAATATAGAGATACTAGTCTTCACTTCTTCAAATATTACAGAAACAAATGTAGAGATACTAGCCTTCAATTTACTACAGAAATAGATCAAGTGATACAACATCCACCTAACTCTCCCGTCATCCCGTGTTACATGTTCCAAAGGGATGAAATGAATAACAGGTACACTTTATAGTTGAGCAATGCCAAACCATCCAATAGTAGCTGGAACTACTATACCTTCCTTCTTAGCTTGTTTTGCCACAATTTTTTATAATTCCTATCAAAATAAAGAAGAAAGAAGACAAAATTGAATTTGGATATTGAGACCATTAAAACGAAGAGAATAATTTGGAAGAGAACATTATTTTTATTTTGTAACAGAAATTTAAGTTATACACCATTAATTCCATGAAGTCCTGCTTTCAAAAGTGAAAGAAATGGCAAGACTCTAATCAAGTCAAGCAACCAAAAAAAGAAAACAAAAACTAAAGTGTATATACAATAAAATCTAGTATAGAATTCAAAAGAATCTAAAACCATTTTTTAAGAGGTCAATGCTCTAGGTTTTGGAAGTGGATACAGATGAAAATGCTGGCAAACAAAGCATTATCAGACTAATAAATGCTTCATTAAGCATAAAAGTAGGTAATACCTTTCTCCTCTCCAATGTCAATTGGAGTATTGCTAGTCTTATAACTTCTCCATCTTTAGGCAATAAAACATCCAAACAAGCAAACATCCAACAAACTAAATTTAATTAAAAGTAGCAAACATCCAAGCAATCAAACATCCAACAAATTGAATTTAACTAAAAAGCAGCAAACATCCAAACAACCAAACAGTTAATAAGTAACTACTACAGCCAGAAAACAGCCAACAAACAGCTTGTAAGCAGCCAAAGAACCAAAAGAAAGCATCAAACAACCTATAGCCAAACAGACAAACAACAAATTAAAAAATATATATACAGTAATAACCAAATAATTTTACCGCAAATAGGTAAATATAATATGCACAATACATACCAAACACCAAATAACTCCTCAAATATCAATGATGACAGGTTCTACTCCAGTCTTCAACAAACCTACAAAACAAATAGCAATTAATATACAAATTAATAGGGTAGTACATCATAAAAAATGTAAAGAAAAATAATAAGTGATACAAATTAAAAATAGATATTATACCAGATTCAAATGCTTCAAGCTACACATTCAATTTGGAAGATGAAGATCTAAACCAATCTTGTGCACAGATAAGATCTTGAACAATATTTAGAGTTAAAGAACTTCTAAAAGTGTCAAGAACACGTCCCCCAGTACTGAAAGTAGATTCGAAAGCAACAGTAGAAATAAGAACATCCAATATACCACGAACCATCTTTGAAAGGATTGAAAATCTTACACTATTAGTCTTTCACCATCCTAGAATATCAAATGAATCATCAATATCTTCACAATCCTCATTTAGATACTTATCCAACTCAAATTTGTTGTTCCTCCCTCCAAGTTCCATTTTTCTTTTCTTGAACTCCATTTTATACCTATCATTGATTTTTTTTTCCAACATCTATAGAAACAAAAAATTGGCTACTTTCAAATTCACTAGAAACTGAAAAAGATGAGGAAGAGGTATTAACTACCAAAGGAGAGTTTATCTTTTTATATTCACTAAACAACTCGTAAATGGCATCTTTTGCCATCCCACCCACAACCTTACCATCATTATCTCCATATATTTTAATAAGAACAAATTTAAGATATTCAAACTTAGTTCTAGGATCAAGCATAGCTGCAATAAAAATCAACATGTTAATCTTTTCAATTCTACCTCAATATTTGTCATACTTGTCCTTCATAGACCTGGCCATTTGGCTCAAATCAACATTGTCACTTTCAGCCATTTATTTCAAGACTCTATTTATGTGACTAATATTATTTAAAAAAATAATTAAAAGTCACATATTTGATCGTAGAAACTTTCAAAGTCTGATCATAAAAATTTTCAAGAAACAAAACCATGAATCGAACATTCTTCCAATTTGACTTTGCTGGCAATGACTGTAGCTCTTGAATCATGTAGGGATCCTGCTCCTCAAATCTCTCAAAGGCTCTCTCATATCTTTGGGCAGTATCTAATATGAGGTATGTTGAGTTCCATCTAGTAGAAACATCTAGGCTCAAGAATTTTTTACATTCAATTTTTTCAATTTTAGCACATTCTTTGAATTTTTTTAGCCTAACAAGTGATTGTCTAACATACCTAACTGCTTCCTGGATACTTTATATTGATTTCCCAATCCTTTTTAAACCATTATTAACAATTAAATTCACAATATGAGCAACACATCTCACATGCATCTACTTTCCTACCGAAACAGCCTTATCCCAATTCTAAATTTTTCCTCTCAAATATTGCACAGCAACATCATTAGAACCCACATTATCCACAGTGACAATAAAAACATCATCAATCCCCCATTCATGCAAGCATTTCTTAATAACTTTTCGTACCTCAACTCCTTTATGACTAGCAATTGGACAAAAATTTATTATTTTCTTGTTCAATTTTCAATAGTTATCAATGAAATGCACAGTCAAACACATATAATTAATCCTCTGTATAGAGGTCTAACAATTAGTTGTCAAACAAACTCTATTGGATGTACTTTCAAGAAAATTTTTCAGCTTTACCTTCTCATCCAAATAGGGTTGATAAAAATCTCTAGAAGTTGTCCACCTAGAGAGAATTCTAAGAATTGGCAGTACGCATAACATATTTAAATCCTTTCCTTTCAACAAATTTAAATGGTAGTTCATCTACAATTAACACGTGTGCCATACTCTTCCTAACAATATCTTGATCAAATTTTCAACTAATTAAAGCTCTTCTAGTGTCTCCCCCATTATCAACCACCCCCATACACAAAATAGCTTGACCACTGTACTTCTTATTAGGATTATCATTACATTTATAAATATGATTACAAAAAAAATTTGTACCATGAGCCTTAGGATCAACAGGAATTATTTTTTTACAATAATTGCACTTGTCGTGTTTCATGCCCGTCAACCACTCTATAGTAAAATGTTGCCAAACTTTTGACCTTGGCTTGTATTTGGTTCTCGCTTCTTTGGACCTTCTATAGCCTCATCAGTAGATGTATCGCCACTTGGAGTTGAACTAGAGGGCGGGTTAACGGATGAAGCTTCATGCTCTAGTTGAAGAACACTATTGTTGCTCTCAGCTGATATGATTGAGTCTCACTCACTCACTGTGAACACAACGACACCAATTAGATGTATCAATCCATGCCATCTATTATTATGCATAACCCAAATATTTAGATGTAGCATAAGACAGCTGACTAGTGGCGGTTATAACATGACCAAAATATAAACCAACAAATAAATTATATGTATAACACACCAATATATTGAAAGAACCTTAACGAACATGACATGCAAGACAACCTCTTGCCCAACAGATAGACAACCAACTCTATATCCCAAATCATAATGACAATATGAAAAGGAAATGCACTCATTCAAAGATAATCATTCAGTCAACACCCCAAAACCAACTCCATATCCTAAATCATAATAACAATATGAAAAGGAAACGCACTCATTCAAAGATAATCATTTAGTCAGCACCCCAATGTCATTTTACTTAAAAAAAATCGCACAACCATAAAACCAAAAACAAACAAATAATGGTATACAAGTAGAATTAGATAATACATGGCTACGGTACGTTGCCTTAATGGTTAATGTTAATAAGCACAAGATCAAAAGAAAGTAACTGGGATACAAATACTTTTGACTTTAATCTTGCGGGGGGAACAAACAGGGACAAAAATCAATTTGCTCATTTTATTTCTTAAAATCTTGTTTCTTTATGTCAATTTTTAGAGAAAAAATTTGCAACTCTTTATCTAATTCAAGATAAGTAGTTAATATTGAGTTTTTTTTTTAAAGGCACTTACACCTTTTTAGTAATTTATCCTGTAACTTAAGAGCATAAATAAAACAAAAGAAATTCATTATTGAATTACTTAAACTCTAAGGGTTAGATGATTCCCTCCAATCCAATGCCCAGAAGTCAAAAATAGAGATCACATATGCAACTGTCCCTAGAAAACACACCCAAAAAAATAGTTGAGGACCAATGGACCACCCCAAAAATTGCCCTTATTTTTGCGGCAGAGGGGGAAAAGAAATCAAGAAGTTGAAATCAAGAAAGTGGGTAAAATTTTCATAAGCACACAATAAATATAATTGTGCTTTGTGAAAACTAGACAAGTTGTCATAAAAGAATGTAATAACAAGAATTCATACAATTAAATAAATGTTGTCAATACTTGTTAAACTTTGGTGTTTTTAGTGAGGAAGAATCCACACTTAAAATCACAAAGATCACAAAATCTTGGCTCCAAAATTGTACTGGTAGAGACGAATATAGAGTAAATTGTCTGGGGACGTAATGGCCTTTTGTTTAGAGATGCAGTGGAGTATGCTTAGTCTGTATCGACTAGTGGCGGGTTAGTGGTGGCATTTGGTTGTTGAGTGAGGAAGAAAAGAGAATTGGAGAGTTAGTGACGGAGAAGAACAGAGAAGGAGAAGAGAGTGAAGAATGGGTGCGGGCGGAAAACTTGAGAAAAAATTGGGGAATTTAGGGTTTTGTTTGATTTAGACTTTTAGTTTATTTTACTATTTTTTATTTTATGTAGCTATTAGTCTATTAGTTAAATTAATGTTAATTGCGTTTAGTATAATATATTAACTGTATTTATTTAAATACAATATATAAGTAGAATATATTAGTATTTAGTTAGATAAGTTAAATTAGTCTATTAGTCTATTATTTTATTTGACGTTATTGTATTTAGTATAATATATTAAATTATTAATGTTAATTATTATATCTGTAATATGTATAATAATACTAGTTATTGTATATATAACATTACGAAATCTCAATCGAATACAAAAATTCGTTTTCATTTTTGTTTTCATTTTTAATTCGAATTCAAAATTTTTGAAATCAAAATCCTTATATCCGATTTCGCTTCTAATATGTTGTATATGAATTTGGATATTTTTGAATCCGATCCGTTTTTGGTTTTTTCGATTTTGAATTTCGAATTCAATATGAAATCGGACAAAAAATTGAAAAATTCAGATTTTGCTCACCCTTACTTCTAGTAGTAATAGTAGTTACAGTAGCATGGTAGAAAAGGATAATGTAAATAAACTAGAATTTTGCAGGCATTGTAATTCTATGACTAGAAATTTTAAATTACTTAATGAAAAGTGCAAGTCTTATAATGATGAGCAACTTAATTCTCAAAAAGAATTAATAAGTTCATTATCACAATAGCTAAAGCAAGCAGCAAGTATCACTCCTCAAAATGAAGTGGTAGGATCTTGGTAGAATCCCAAGGACGTCTACACAAGTTAAGCAAGATAAGCATGAATGGAGCCACTCTTAGCACGTTTTAAGCTTAAGGGGGATTTGATCATCATTGAAGTAAACGTGGAAGATTGTTGTTCGAGGCTCATGCATCGATTATAGATCAAGAGTGAGTACAAAGAAAGCTGTGCTAAGATGATTATCAATGGTTGGCTTGATGAAAGATCAAAGGAGAATGAGCAAAGTTGTCCAAACCAAGCCAAAAAGTGGAGCATCGCATCTTCTGACCAAGGTTGTGCCTTAAGCCACGCTACGGCCTTGGTCACGGCCTTCATCAGAAGAGTAACCGAGGGTAGCGTTGCACTCTGACCAAGGCCGCAGACAAGCCCACTCCATGGCCTTCCCCATGGCCTTCACCAGAATCTATTTACATGCTTCTTTTATTGTTTTACTTAGTTTATTAGTTATAACTTTTGATTAGTAGCATTAGACATGATAAGTACAACTAGTGTTTGACTTTAGTTAGAGTTTTACACCACAGATTGGTTAGGAGTCTAGATTGCATCTAAAGGGGGGATATTCAACAACATTGAAGAATTTTTGGGCAAACCAATTCAAGTGGTTCTTGGATTCTTTGATAGGTTACGAAGGGGTCAAGAAGATTGAATTGTTTTCTTGGATCTTCAAGGCATCCTAGGCTTCACACTCGTCTGTTTCATATCAATTGGTATCAGAGCCATCTCCTTGATTATACAGGTTTCTAATCCAATTTTTTTCACTCTGAAGAAATTATGATATATCTCTTTTAATTTTCTCTAGTCAAATCGTTTGTTCTTCTTGTGCCTTACTTTTTGTGTTTTGCCCTATTGCTTCCTAATCTGTCCAAAATTTCTTGTTTAATTCAATCTGTATTCTTTTTGTTTTGTGTTGTTTTCTTGCCTCTAAATCTTGTTAGGCTTTGGATTCGTTCTTGATTCTCTTGGATCAAGAATTCTAAATTTTTGTGTGGTGTTTTTGAAAATCTTGTTTTTCTTGTGTAAAACAATTTTTCAAGTGGGCTAAAATTTTTTGGAAGTTGTGGTGTTGCTATGTAAGGTTTGGTGTGTTGCTTGTTTTGGAAAAAAAAAAAGGACTATTCACGTACTGTAGATGTACTGTTCATTAGTACTGCAGCGATTTACTGTAGCGTCACTATTCATCTATGAATTTTGCTTGGTTTGTTTGAGTTTTGTGGGTATTTGAATTGTGGGTTATTTGTGTTTTGTTAAAAAAAAAAAAAGAAAAGGTGTGCATGTTAGAAGAGAAAAAGGCGTGCACAAAAGAATTAAAGAAGGAAAGAGGCATGCATAGAAAGAAGAGAAAAAGCCTTGCACATTCTGTCCAGATTTGAATCTTGGTGTTTTGGTGTGTTCAAAATTGTTTTGATCCTTATCAAGAATTGTTGCAAGCTGTCCAAAATCCTTAGGATTGTGGCTGATTTGTTACCTTTTGTTTTTGACGTGTTGTGGGAGAAAACATAGGAGGAAATCGTGTGATTGCTAGGGAAGAAATAGGGGTGGACGTTACTTTGTGAGAAAATTTAGAAGTTGTCCAAAATTAGTGGGAAAGGGAGCCGTGGATTGTGGAGAAATTGTAGGAGTGTGTTGTTTCCTTGAAGACAAAAAGTAGGAATTTGTCCTAAATTTTAGGACAATAGCAATTTAAAAAAAAAAAGAAACTATTTGATTTCTATCTTTCCTTAAAAAAAAAAAAGAACGTGTGCTAAAGAGGAAAGAAAAAGATTGCATGCTTGAAGAAATTTTAGGAGGTGTTCACATGTTTCCTAAAAAGTAGGAGTTGTCCTAAATTTTAGGAGGTTGGCTAGTGTAAAAAGAAAAAGGAAAGTGTAGTGACTTTTGGGTAAAGAAAGCTTTAGTCTTATGCGAGTCATTATTTTAGAAAGTAGTTTTTGTATTCACAAGAATATTATCTTTTCTTCAAGAAAGTTTTGAAATCAAGATTTCTATACAAGATACCACACATTAGGTCTTCTAATTTGTGGCTTCTTAAGTCTAAATTTCATTTCTTAGTCATTCTTGAATTATTGTGAATCAAACCTAAGCTTTCTTATTGAACTATCTTTACACTACTCTCATCATTTGGTTAACATTAGTCTCTGGGTAAGCTAATTGAGTAGATTATTCATTCAAGAGCTTAAAAGAAGATATCTCAAGAGCGGTAAGAGGCTTAGTGGTAAGACTAGTATCAGGTAAAAGCCATAATTCTTGAGTAATACACGAGAGTGAGAGTAAACACGTAAGGGACTGTGTGAGGGTCTATATTTCTTTTGCCACTAACGTTTTTTTTTTTTTTTGTAGGCTTCTAAAAATGTCTATAGAGAAAGGAGCTCAATATTCTTATGCTTCAAGGAGGATGGTACCCGTGAATTCTAAACCCTCTAGAGTACAATATCTTGATTCTACAAAGAAGAGAATGAAGCGCAACATGACTACTGTGGATGGATGTATGAAGTTGATTATGGATCAATATGAAGCTCTTCTTGCTAACCAAAAGAGGGTTCAAGGAGTTCATGAAGATAAGTTGCCAATGAAGAAGTTCATAGAGGAAATACAACTTGAATGCAAATTAAATTCTAGATGCATTGTGAGCAACAAGCTATGTAGTGTGTATATAAGTCTTGAAAGTTGCGTTAACATGGCTAGTGTTTTATTTGTGGAGAAATTAGAATTGCCTACATCAAGACATCCAAATCCATACAAGTTGTGAGGGTTGATTAATCACAGAGAGCTGGAAGTTACCAAGCAAGCGGAGGTGGATTTAGCTATTGGAGAGTATCATGACAAGATTTTATGTGATGTAGTGCCCCTACAAACTTGTTATTTATTCTTAGGGCATCCATGGTAACTTAATAAGCAAGCCATATATAATGAGCTAAATCATAGGGTCTCTTTCAAATGGCATAGGCGGAAACTCATATTATTACCTTTGTCATCACTTGAGGTTACTAAGGATCAAGAGAGAATTACAAAAAAGTGCCAAGAGAAGGAATGGAAGAGCACACAATCAAACGAGAAAAGTGCATAAAAAGAAGAGTATGTAAAATAAAAGAGTGTGAGTAGTGAGGGGAAACAAAATGAATGCCATGTGAAACAAATTGAGTGGGAAAGTTCTAAGATAAAAGAAAAAGATAAGAGAGTGGAAGATAGCAAAAGTGAGGAAAGGAGTGCTTTGATTTTGAGACCAAAACCTTTCTGTTCATTCACTCACTCTCTTAACTTATATTTCCCTAGTGTGTTTGTTCTCATTGTGTAGAATTTTGGTGATATCTTGCAAGGAGTAATACCCCCGGCTACAACCCCACAAGAAGGTGCTAAATTCCAATTGGTTTTTCTTGTCAATGCCTATCCCAATGGCTGCAAAAGGAGCAAGGACATGAATTGATGGTTAATGAAGACGTTGGAATAAGTTTTTGTTCTCATGCTATTATTAAGAATTGGTTGCTAGATTCTATGTTTGATTGGTGGCATGGCATCAATTGGTTTTCTGACTTTATGTTTGTTTATTGTTTACATTATATTATTGCTTTACATGATTGTTTTGGCTTTAACAATTGATTAGCTAGTTGTGCATCATGCATCTTAGTTTATCATGACTTACATGAGTTCTTATGGAACATCGTTTCTATTAAAGTATACTTGCATGCACCTACATTCTGTTTTATGGTTTTGATTATGTTTGACAACCACATTCTAATTATTTTAGTTTATACTTTAGAGTCTTCGTTGTATGAGAAACATACCTTTTCACATCTTGTTAGGGTTGGTTTTGAGTCACGTTATTTATTTGATTTTTGAAATTTATTGTCTTTTCATAGTTGGTCTCTATTTTGTCTTTATGCATTATTATGTTTCCATGTATTTAGAGATTATGCTCATAGGAGTGAGTTTATCATTTTAATATATGACTTGATCTATATATCATCATTGTGTTTCATTCCGTATTCACGGGTTAATCTTATTGAGTTTTTCTATCTAGTTTTTGATTTTCAATATTGGCCTTCTTTTTATGTGTGTTTGTCACGTGTGTTTGGTGTAACAAGCACACATGTGTCGTGTTTTCATGTTTTTCGAGATCATGTGCATTAAGGAGCATTTGCAATTCTCAAACATGAATTGATTTTTGCTTCTTTAGTGCATGTTTTTGGGTTTTATAACTTAGAATTCATTGACTGTTGGTCTATGTTGGGCAATACTTTGTTACGTGAATTTGATTATTCTAAAGATATTATTAAGCATGCCTATGGTCTGAGTTTGCAAGGTGAGTATTTTAGCTTAGTTAGACATTTCATTGTTACTTATATTAATTTATATGTTGTAGGTGATTCGATGGTGAATCTTTGCGAGGAAGGAGGGAATGAGAGAATCCCAAGGACGTCTACACAAGTTAAGTAAGCTCAGCATGAAATGGAGTCACTCTTAGAACGTTTTAAGCTTAAGGGGGATTTGATCATCATTGGAGTAAATGTGGAAAATTGTTGTTCAAGGATTATGCATCGGTTATGGATCAAGAGTGAGTACAAAGAAGGCTGTGCTAAGATAATTATCAATGGTTGGCTTGATGGAGAATCAAAGGAAAATGAGCAAAATTGTCCAAACCAAACCAAAAGGTGGAGAATTGCACCTTCTGACCAAGGCCGTGCCTCAAGCCGTGTCACGGCCTTGGTCACGGCTTTCATCAGAAGAGTAACCAAGGGTATTGTTGCATTCTGACCAAGGCCACGGACAAGGCCGCGCCACGGCCTTCACCAGATCTATTTACGCGTTTATTTTATTGTTTTACTTAGTTTATTCGTTGTAACTTTTGATTAGTAGTATTAGACATGATAAGTTACAACTAGTGTTTGACTTTGGTTAGAGTTTTCCTAGTGATTTTCTTTCCATATTTGTAATATGCAACTTATGCCTATTTAAGGGCTAATTTCAGTTGTTAATGAGATAGATCATTATGCATTGAAAAACATGTATGTTTAGAGCTCTTTCTGAGTGCTTCTTGGATTCTTGGATTAGAACCATCTTTAGTTTTATCGGAGTGATCCCGTGGCAACCAAACCCTTCACTTAGAGATTCTTTCAATGGGTTTGATGTCAGTCTCTTAGTTTCGTCAACTAGGAGTCTACACCACAAGTTAGTTAGGGATCTAGATTGCATCTAAATAGGGGATATTCAACGAAGTTGAAGAATTTTGGGGCAAACCAATTCTAGTTGTTCTTGTATTCTTGGATAGGTTACGAAGGGGTCAGGAAAATTGAATTGTGTTCTTGGATCTTCAAGGCGTCATAGGATTCACGCTCGTCTATCGCGCATCAGATCTCTGCAAGCGTAGCTGGTAAAGTTGAAAGGAAAGAATCTCCTTAAATTGGAGATTATCTTTGAAAAAGAAATCTAAAATAAACCGATCCTTTGAATACATTCAGCATGTAATATTTTTCGGACCCAATACAATGCTTCAATTCATGCCATTAAAGATTAGAGAAATAATTTTCTCCAAAGCAAAAGAAAATTTTCTCAGAACAACCATAGCCATCAAACAGTCTCTCAAAAATTTTTATTTTCAACCCATATATAGCATAACCATTAGTCCCAATTACTTTGTAAATAGTTATAAAACATACAAATCCAATTGTAAATATCCAATGATAGACATATCAGCTTGTAGATGTCAATTAGATTATTATCTTCTCACAGCAAAGGCTGGCTTAAGTTTATTTAAACCCTATTATACATAAACTGGAAAGAAAGATATATTGGTGACTCTGCAGACCTTATTAGATTTTGGATTTCTTCATAGACTCATCATTGTTGGAGGAACAAATTTCATTCTTAAGCCTCAGATACAATTGTGTGCACTCATAGAAAAAGAAATTCTTTATAATGCTTAAGTTGTGATTGTAAATATCTAAACCGCTCCACCAGAATGGCACGAAGAAAATTTATTCCCGGGTTTTCATCAAATTTGGATAAAAGGAATTAATCACAAGCTATATAAAATGGAGACAAATATTTGAATTGAGAACACTTGTAAAAAGTCAACTGAATATCAACTCAGGCATTGTAAAATGAAAACTTTGGCATTCAAACATTTCAAAGTAGAGTATTATGAAGAAGATGATAGATTATTTTCAGAAATATTCTTCCAAAAAATTTATGTAAATAATAGGTTCAAAACTACTAGGATAGAATTCAATACGGATACAACATATCTAGGACTTTTTGAATATTATTATAAGGAATATGATAAATATACTTTAGAAATAGTGCAAGTCCCTGATATCGATGAGGATCAATTAGAAGGAGACAACTACTTTGCTGCAGCAAATTTTGAAGATAACTTTCGAAGCGAAAGAATAGAAAATCTCAAGAATATGATGGAAGATTGGCAATAAGATCCACATACCTTTTCGGATTTCAACACAATTGAAGTCTGTAAAAGTTACTTTTCGAATTCCAAAAATTTGAAGTTCGCTTAAAATGTAAATAAAATTTGGTCTTAATGTCCGATAGAAAAGCTATAAATACCATGAGTTTCAGATATGTTGAGTATCGTGGTTGTAGAATTCATAGCAATAGCATAGAAACTCTTGCAAAAAGTCTCTTTCAATCAATAAAGGCTTGTTTTAAGCATATCTTGTGATTTTGCTTTTTAGTCCTTCTACTTTCCTTTTTTTAAGCAAAACTTAAGGAAAAAAGAAAATGGGGAAGGAATAGGTAAAAGAATACTAGTGTGAGGATATTCTCTAAATATAAGTAACTTTAGTAAACTCTTTTGAGGGAGCCAAAGTACTCGTCTTGAAAGGCTAGAGAGTTGAAAGGCCGTATTTTAGAGAAAGAGGAAGAAGGAAGTGTTGAATGGAAAGTTGAATTTGTTCAGCAAGAATACTTCATATAAGTATATCTTCAAAATCCTATTACCTTAACCCAGTACCATTAAACTTATGAATTGTGAATTACATACTTTATCTCCTTTTTGTGGCTACATTCATATTGCATACCTACATTTGCTTGATGAAATCTTAAATCCAACTAGCTTTGCTTATTTACCAATATATAGATTATCTATTAAAGAAGTTTATGAAGAACTAAACATTGTTGAAGCAAAACTTCAACAATTATCTACTCATAATAGGCATAGTTTTCTTCTATCTATATGCATAGCTAAAAGAAACTTGTTAATCCGCAAGATTAACAAGCCCTTAGCTTGGTAAATATTAAAGTCTACATGTCCTTATCTTAGTAAATATTAACCCTTGGAAGACTTTAAGACTCTCTCACCCCTATAGTCTTTGGTTAAAATCTTAAAGTCAAGGCTTAAAGTCTTTGGGCTTTAATGTGTATATGTATGTATGTAAATGTATATGTATATGTATATGTACATGTATTCCTACATACATACGTATATGTATATGTACATGTATTCCTACATACATACATGCATGTATATGTACATGTATCCCTACATATATACATACATACATACATATACATACATACATACATGCATGTATATTCCTACATACATACATTCATATAAATGTACATATACATATAATATGGTACAATTTGAGATAGATTTCTAGAAAATTGAAACATTTAGGAAGATATGTCCAAGTATAAAGTCCCAACCAAATAGTACAATTGGAAAAATTACAACTTTCATCCCCAGATTTGGCCTTTCATCGGCATTGGTTCTAATATTTCTATTTCAACTAATTTGGTCCACAATGTTTCAGCTGAAATTAATGCAGTTCCCAAAGTATTCACTTTCAAGCAAATTAGTCCCTAGTGTTTTGGGTGAAAAACAATGTAGTCTGTAAAATATTCAATTTTGACCAATTTGATCATAAAATTTCATAAAATTGTAATTAAATTAATAAGAAGTATGAAACAACACATAAAAAAATCATAAAAATTAATACACCTATATATATACACACACACAAACGCGCACACACACATACCCCTTGCTATTTACATATACACATAAAAAATCATAAAATTTAACATGCATACATGTATATATAGACATACCCCTTGCTATTTATGGACATCACATGACACTTGGCATAATTTGAGACAGTCTTAAAAAATTAAAACGCTTTTCTCTATAATGTCGATTGACATCACATGACACTTGGTACAATTTGAGATAGATTTTTTAAAAACTGAAACACTTAGTAAGATATATCCAAGTCTAAAGTCCCAACCAAATAATAAAATACAGAAAATGACCACTTTCACCTGAACTGGTTCTAATATTTCAATTTTAGCTACTTTGGTCCACAATGTTCTAGCAGAAATTAATGTCATTCCCAAAGTATTCAGACTCAGGCAAATTTGTCCCAACTGCTTTGATGAAAAACCAATGTAGTTCCCAAAGTATTCAGACTCAGGCAAATTTGTCCCAACTGCTTTGATGAAAAACCAAGGTAGTTCCCAAAGTATTCAAACTCAGGCAAATTTGTCCCAACTACTTTGATGAAAAACCAATGTAGTCTCCAAATTATTCTATTTCGACTAATATGATATGATCTTCAAATTTCATAAAATTTTAATGAAATTAATAAAAAGTATGAAATAACACATAAAAAATCATAAAATTTATAGACTAAATTTTGAAAATTTCTAAAAAAAATTACAAAAATTTGTAAAAATATAAAATAAGTGTCCTATTTGTATATTTTACTTGGGGCTTGTTATTATTTATTTTCTCAGCTAATGATACCTTCTTAGGCTAAAAATCAATTTTAAGTTATTTCTAATCAATTTTGAAGTCTATACTTTTAGTTCTTTTAAGCTAAAGAAAATTGATCCTAAGAAGTAACTTATGAGATTATCTGGAAAATGGTTTTTAGTTTTTAAAATAATTAACAACAAAACATGATCTTATTTTTAAAAAAAATTAGCTTTTACGAAATCAAACTTAAAAAAAAAAAGAAATAAATAAGGAAAAGCCCTAATTTTTCCTATATAGAGTTTTCAAAATTAAGTAATAAAATTTATGCATTATGAATAAAGCAAATAACTTTTAAAACCAATTTTTAACAAATATGTACAAGTTTCATTTAATTTTTGCAATTTTTGTATGTATTTTCTATTACTTTTTATGCATTTTTATGGACTCTCATGAAATTTTAGGAACCAAATTTGATCAAACATTGAATAATCAAACATTGAATAATTTAAGGACAACAATAATTTTTTTATGAAAACATTATAAATTAATTGGGCTAAAGCGAATACTTTGGAACCTAACCATTTATCAAATTGGCGAAAAGTAAAACATTAGGGACCATTTGACTAAAGAGACAAACTTTGGGACGAAAATGGTTATTTTTTCTAAAAATCTTTTAAAAAAAATCCATTCCCCAAAATCCGCACAAGACGAGCAGGGAGCTCTCGTTCTCTTTGGTGCAAAGGGCGTTTTGAGACCAAACGCAGGAAAATTTATGCAGAAAGAAATTAGAAAAGAAAGGAACAGAGAAAGAAATTAAGAAAAAAAAAAAGAGAGAATGAATGCTTGAAGCCATAATGATGATGATGTTTCTCAAACCTTTCACATCAATTTCAGTTCCCTCCTCTTCCTCTTCCTCTTCCTCTCCTTCTTCCTCTACCATATGGAGGTCTGTTTCGTAGTTATCTTCAACGAGTATATTTGTGCAGAAATGAGTAGCGTATCCTTAAATCTTATTATTTCTGCTTTAATCTTGTCCAGGGTGATTTTTGTTTTTTTTCCCTTTTTCCTTTCCTTTTCTTTAAATTAATAAATGATTTTGCTCACTAAAAATGTTGTCTTTGCTCAAATAATACTAAAAAGGTTGATTTGAATGAAAATTTTGTCCATACCAATACCCCACAGCTGAAACATTGGAATTATAGCTTTGTTAGATGTGTGAAGAACAGGATAAGGCTCTTTTTCTCTTTACTTAGTCCCTTGATTTGGTTCTTAATATCTTTTCCATTTTGTTTCTGGGTTTTGGATAGGTGTTAGTCATATAAATGATCACAAAATCTTTAGGAATATGGATTGCTGGTTGTCAACATGCTTAAAATTCCATTAGGCTTGTCTTGATTATTAATTTGTTCAAATTTCTGTGTATTTCGTGCCACTGATAGTATATAGTATATTGCGGAGGAAAAGTTGTGCTAAGAGATGATTATTTATTGTTCTGTGTAGTAGTAATTCGGGGAGCAGTAGGAATTTTGTGGACGGCAATGTTAGGATATGTAAAAGAGCAGAGGTAGTTTGCCTTGGCATGTTGGCACCAAGGAAGTTCATGCAAAAGAGAAGGAAGGTTGAGTTTTTCAAAGATGCCCAGGATGAAGCAGATCAGAAGAACTGGAGGAGGCTGATGAACCAAATTGAGGAAGTGGGTTCTGCCGTTTCAGTGCTCAAAAGCCAGAACAAGGCTCTTCCCAAAGACTTAGTTCTTGGAACTTTAGTTAGATTCAAGCAGCTCAAGAAATGGAACCTTGTCAGTGAGGTATGATAGCTTTGGTTCAGCTTTATGTTTCTTATTGTTTAGGCCCTTTTTTTCCTTTTTTCCCCCTTAAATTAGTACAATTGTTGGTAGTTTTATCCTGTGGCTGTTGAATTGCAGCACAAGTTTAAGAAAATTAACTACTCATTTGGTCAAAGAGATACAGAATATAGCGAGGAGACCCGAATGAGTTTTTTTTTTTTTTTTTTCGGGGGTGGGGGGGGGGGGTGGGTCGGTGTTTTGATTCTGCTATGAGAAAATAGTAGCTCAGAATGATGAATCTTCTGGCATGATATTTTTGGACAAATTTTAAGACTTATTTTGTCTTGGAAAGTATTGTGGAAAATGATTTAATGAGTATGCACCTAGCTCCATTACTACATTTTTTGGCACTCCTTTGGAGGGGCTCAGGAATCTACATTATTATATTTTGGCTTTAGATTTAATCAGGTGGTGGATAGATGCCATAGTTGACAGCATTCTGAGCATTATCTTATTGGGAAAAATATTTCTGGCTACAGTCTAGCCATTGTCATATTTAGGAAATTTTGCTTGAGTTATCTTTTGGCATGTGAAGTGGAAGCGATTTTCTTTTCCAAGAAGTCCCTACATTATGTAATTTGTGCTTAAAATTTAATCAGGTGGTGGATAGGGGTGATAGCTGACAGCTTTCTGACCATTATCTTATTGGAAAAGTATTTCTTGCTACAATTTATCCATTATCGTGTTTAGGAGATTTTGTTTGAGTAATCTTCTTGATGTGTGCAGTGGAAGAGATTGTCTTTACCAATAAGTCATTTTGTTTTACTTTTGTGCTTGTATATGTTTGGGTTGATGTTGATTGATTTTTTACTTTTTAAATGTGTTTCGATTGATTGTGATGCGACAAATCTTTTGACAACTAGGTGCTTGAATGGCTTCGGACTCAGAACTGGTGGGACTTTAATGAAATGGATTTTTTGATGCTTATTACTGCATATGGAAAACTGGGGGACTTTGTTAATGCAGAGAGGGTTTTAAGCTACATGAACAAAAAAGCATATCCACCAAGTGTGATATCCCATACTGCTCTCATGGAAGCATATGGAAAAGGAAGCCAATACAACAAAGCCGAAGCAATATTCCGGAAGATGCAATGTACAGGCCCTGAACCTTCTGCCTTGACATATCAAATAATTCTTAAAACTTTTGTCGAGGTAGTTGCATTTTTTCTGAAAATCTCTAAATCGTTTAGCACTTTGCAGGTCTTAACGCGATTAATGTGGATAAACACTTTGTAGGACTATTTTATGCATGTGCTCACTAGCGTAGACAGACTGTGCTAAAAAATTATCAATGAAATAGCATGTCATTGGGAAATTTAAGCTTCCTGCTTATTAAACTGACTTTGGAAGCGGCTTCTAGGGTTTAAGGCTGGGTAAGCTCTTTGAAGTTAAGGGAACTCTGTTTCTGGGAGAGCAATTTTATAATTTCATTGATTCCCACTTCCAAATTGTTTTTGTAATAAAAAACTTTCATTATGGCGTGAAAACCTTAGGGGAAATCAAGTCTTTCTGATGAGTAAATAGTAAAATTATTCTGATGGGAAGAATTAAGCATGAGTTAATTGTACGTACTTCATAGATTTAAGTGAATCTGACATTTAGAGAGAAAATTGAAGCCGAATTATTTGCTCTATTATTTTTAAAACAAAAGGTTTTAAGGCAGGGTGTGAATAGAGAGTGTAAAAATTATAAATCTTTTTGCAATTAATTTGAAAAGCTAATGATATAAATGAAAAGTTTAATTTGTTGAACAATGTTGATATTGTAGAGAATTTGAGAGCGGTAAATATAAAAAATGTAAGCAACAAGATATTGACTTTTGTTGGGAGATGTCTTTAAAACTGAAAAGATTTGAGGTAAACACATTTCGTTTTCAATCTGGAAAGATGGAGGAAAGAGTGAAGAGGTAGTAGCTGCTTTGATGTTTTCTTCGTTTCCAAGTTGAAACATTAGAGCAAGTCTAGAACGAAGTTGACATGCAAGATTCTGATATTATTAGATGGGTGCATGTTGATTTATTTGTAGCTTATCCTACCAATCATAAATTAAGTTTTCTACTCTTTTTGTACTAATCCGGATGAAGCTTAAGCCATATCCACAATACAGGCTTCTTTTAGTTGAAGAACGATGAAATAATTTTGATACATCGACCTGTCCAATTTTTTGCTGCTCACTGATTCAACTTTTTTTTTTTTGGTTGCCCCCTAAATTGCATTTGCTGATTATAAAGTTCATTTTGGTGATATCATGACGGTTTACTACAACTGACAATTTTGGGTCCCTTTCTGGCCTCAAATTTCACTTTTAATTAGCTAGGCCCAGAGTTTCTAGTCTCTCTATCCATTATGGTAAGAGTCCCCACGATTTCCAGCCATCTTAATAAGATCCTAGGCAACTCTACTCGTTGCTAATTGGTTTTGAGATGGAAGCCCAAATTTGTTAACATGGTATTAGAGCTGTGTCTTGGGCTTTTTAATCTGTAAATCGAGCACAACTCTCTGTACATTGGACTTGGCATCATAGATCTCTGCCTTGCTACTGCTTCTCATTTGTCCTCTGTACATTGGGGTAGGCCTCTCGGTATCTAACTAATCAATGTTCCTGTTTAACCTGAGTCAAATCAATGGGAGACGGGGTGTTAAGAGATAAAAGTAACCCACATTGATTTCCCAAGGATTTTCAGCAAGGTTAATAAGATTTTGTGCAACTTCAGTCATTGCATTTGATTTTAAATGAAAGCCCAAGTTCTTTAACACATTCGTTTGCCTTTAATTGTTTTCTAAATGGTTTGACAATGGGTGACTGATCCTGCAAATGGATAGCTGTTCTTGTATCTACTATGGATTGCTTGTACTACTTCACCATCCTGTGTGTTCTACAGGCTGACAAATTTAAAGAAGCTGAAGAAATTTTCAAAGCTCTTTTAAGAAAGGATGCTTCACCTCTGAAACCTGATCAGAAGATGTTCCATATGATGATTTATATGTATAAGAAAGCAGGAAATTATGACAAAGCTCGCCAATTATTTTCTCTGATGGCTGAACGAGGAATTAAGCAAACCACGGTTACTTACAATAGCTTAATGTCATTTGAGACTAACTACAAGGAGGTTGCAAAAAACTATGATCAGGTAAACATTAACACACGCACACATTTATATATATATATATATATATATATATATATATAGAGAGAGAGAGAGAGAGAGAGAGAGAGAGAGAGAGAGAGAGGAAAACAGATTCTTGAGTTGAATTCTGTTGTAGCCTTTTAGAATTTATGTGCTTTAATTATATACGATTTTGCAGCCAATCAGCTGGTTGAGATATGCTTCTGGACTTGCTCATATCTAGTTTGTTTATGGCGTATGCAAATTACATTCATCCTTCTTCTTCTTCTAACTCTGTCTATAGAGTGTTCTACTTGATCATGTAGCCATAATGCTGCTTTATCTGCTTAGCAACAGGAAATTGTGGAAATTTGTGAAGCACCTTCTTTGTTCTTTTTGCCTTTCTTTACGACATTTTTCTTTGATAGAAAATTTTTATTGTCAAGACAAAATCACAGGGCTGCATGACCTTTCTGCAAATATTTTCTTATTCCTACTTGTACATTGGTGTTTACTTGCTTATGGCTACAGATATACCTTTTGCCAACTGGTCTTTGTGAGGCCCTAGTTTTGTTTGATGAATTTAGGTTGTCCCTATTTCTTTTGATCTCCATTGATTTGCATTCATCAGACTTTTGAATTAAATCCCTAATTTTAGATGCAAAGAGCCAATGTTCAGCCTGATGTTGTAAGCTATGCTCTACTCATTAAAGCATATGGAAAAGCTAGAAGAGAAGAAGAGGCATTAGCTGTTTTTGAAGAGATGCTTGATGCTGGTGTCAGGTTTGTAATTTCTTTCTTGCAGTTTGTGTCAAAGTCAGAAGGTCTTTTGGCATCAAAATGGTTTCTTCTAGGTTGGTGTTTTTTTCCACTCAAACTTTTATGCCTTGGTTGTTGAAGGCTTTTACATGTAGATGAGTTGCAGTTGTTGAACTCACCAGTATTGCAGCGGACGATGAAATTGTTTTTAAGTGAATGCTTCCACTTTGGGCATTTGTAAAACCTATTATTTATGCATGTCGCTCTAAATAACCTTATCAGAATTATGTAGATGGCAGGCCATTGCGATTTAAAAATGCAAAGCAATTCATAAATTTGCTTTAGGAATAACATCCATATGGAGGTCTGTATAATTTGAAAACTGAAGGGAGGAACCCTTACTGTATCATGTACTTTTTGTGTTCTAGGTAAAACCAATAACGAACTCATGCTTTCATGATAAAGGCTGGGAAAACAAACTTGTTCCCAGACAATCTGTAGATTCTGGATGATCTCAAAAAAAGTATGTTAAAAATTCATATTGTTCTGCTTGTACCTCTTGCATTAGTTACTACTGCTTATGAGTGATGAAAAATAGGTACAAAGCTAAATTCTCTAAAGTTTTCTGCATGGTAAGAAAAGCTCCCCTACAGACTTAACAATCAATGATTTCAATGGTGCTACCTGTTGAAAAGGTTCTAAAGTTCACCACATGCAAAAAGTTTTAGTAGTATGGGAAATTAATTTTAGTAACTCCATTTCTAAATGCACAAGGGCGTTTTCTTTCTTAATTTGAAGATTCATGTAAATTCATGTTATCCATTCTTTTAATTTTTACTCAGTTGTATTGTAAAAGATAGAGCTTGTAAGTAACAGAATGGTCCTACTTTCTCCTATCCACTAAACAATCGTTTAAGAACTTGTGGCACATCAAATTCATTGTCACTTTTTTTAGTACAAGAAAAAGAAAACAATAGGTAGGTTGTCCCACTTAATTAGAGAAGAGTATTAAGTACTGAGCAAAGCACGGAACACGTCGATCTGTTTCTAGTTAGCAAAAAGCTTGTTTATCATCAGTCTTAGGTAAGCAGTTCATTCCTTGTTTTTGGCAAAACATGGATGCGGATAACATTTAACAAACTAAGTAACCTTCTCATTAGATATGCTTTGGAATTATTCCTTTTCTTGTTGCTGGTTAGAAAGATGATTTAACTGTTGTTTCCATTTTCAGGCCATCTCAGAAAGCTTATAACATTTTGCTTGATGCATTTGCAATCTCGGGAATGATTGAACAAGCTCGCATTGTCTTCAAAAGCATGCGAAGAGACAGGTGACCTTTTCTTTACTGAGAAATTTCTATAGGCTTTGTCAATATACATTTTACCCTCTCATCTTTCAACAATTTTTCTATCCACAAGATTATATTGCAGGATTGTTCGGCTATCTCCTCTTATACTATGAGATTTTGAATGTGAAGAACTTCAATGTAGTCCAACTTAATCAATATTAACTAGTAGTGATTGATATGAATGGTGTCATTGTGATTGTTGATTTGTGCATGATGCACCTTTTGAAGACCAGAAATTTTGAAAGGGCAGGTGAATGCATGACAAATTGAATGCTCAGGGATCTTTTTGATTTATGTTTGATATAGAGGCAGAGAATATTTTTCTAGTTATGCTGTGATGTTTGTGATCATAGCTCTTGTTTTCCGAGATAAAAACAACTTTTGTTTGGGGTGGGGAAGTCTGGAGGTGGGTAGATTAAAAGAGGGATGATGATTGAAAGCCAAAGATTAAAGGTGCAGATGCCCATGATTGTGCACAGGCATTACAGCAATATTACAAAGGCCGTGCTTGCAGTTAACCTCCATTGTGTACTCGTTTATGAAATTAATTGTTGACTTGTAGTAAACATGTACTCATTCATGGAGAAGTCACTCTTGTTCCTCAGAATTGTGTGTATGATAGGTTAAGTGGATAAGTATTGTTAGATTACCTGATAAATATATACCTGTAAAGAGAAAAGGAGATAATCCAATGTGACAGAAAGACCAATCTTAGTGTATATTTAGTTATTTGCAGTCCGTTGTGTTGGACAACCAATAAATGTTGCAAGACACAAATCCAACCACAGATTTAGGCAAATTTTGACAGTCTAGTATAGGGGGACATTGGCAGATTAGATGTAAGGCAGTTAGGAATAGACAAACTCACCCCATGATTCCCCTATCCTTATTCCAACCATGACCAGGAAAAAATATCACACCTCAAGTACTCGTCTCTCTTTTCTGGTTTGTTCTTGAGAAGTAATAAAAGGAGCAAAGGGAAGGATATTTCCAGATGTTTAGTTTTCATGGTTAATAAATTCCCACCGAAAACAATGACTTCACAAATGCAACCAACCTTAACAGCTTGAAGAATAATTTCTATTCCTTACAGTTATCTATCTTTTTTGATATTTTCACCCCTTAGTTTTAGAAACTTATATGCTTCACTGCAATGATCCAGACGTTGAACTTGACGTATGATCAGGAAATGCTAAGATTAGCCAAGTAGCCATTCTCTTCAGAAATATACAATTTCTTGTCTTTTTCAGCTTGTCAAATGATGTGTTGGCATTATAAACCATTTTAAGTCTGTATGCGTTGCTAAAAGGTCTTTATCTGCTGGGTTTAAAAGGACCTCAATTTAAGTCTCACTACTGCATGAGGTCTTTGTCCTACTAGCAAGTAGGCAGTTTATTTCGGGTGTTTACTTTGTGCTTCTGTCACTGTAGAAAGAAAAGGATGCCTTTTTGCATATGCCAGTTAGCAAAATGGTTTTGTATTAAAATTGAACTATTTTCTAATAAAAGTTGTTGTTTCTGATAAAAATAGACTTAATATGGATTTCATTTTTCTTTTTGGTTTACATGCAAATATTTTAATAATGGGTACCCACTGTAAATTCATGTTTGAAAAAATCACCAATGTTGCTAAAAAAGATTAATATTTACATGTCTATTGGAAACTCTTGAAATTGGCGACATTGGTGACTTTATTAAGACAAAGTGCGTTGTTGAAGAGTTAGAGATGAAGTCATTTGTGCATTCTAATCATTAGGTGTGTAGAAATTGAAGCAGATTGGAGCTGATATTATTACTGGTTGTTGAATGGTTGTCTTCTCATGAATGAAGGTTAGAAATAATCGCAGAATATTGACATGAAATTGGAAAATAAGTAATCTCCTTTATGTGTTTCAATTGTTGTCATACCATTTAAAAATTATGATTTGGTATGTCATAGTGGTTTATTTTTTTTCTAATAGTTCTAACTTACTTTGCTATAAAATATTTAAATATTTAGAATTGGATTGTTATTAATTTTCATAATTTTAATATCTGTTAGGTTTCTTTGTTTGAAAAGTAGAAACTTGATGTGATAAATAGGTGAAATAGGTACCCTATTCAGAAATAGCTGGATCTCTTCTAGTAATGTAATCTCCCAGCATCATTAGTCATGACAAAGCATATGATTAGCTGCAACTCAACATGGCATTGACTCCCACCTAACAAGCATATTTTTCTTGGTGAATTGGAATATGCAAGTGAATTACAATATGTAGGCCTCGCCCATTTGTATTGTTGTTTAACCACGTATGATGCAGTAATACTTTTTAATTTGCAACTCGACCATTGAATGTATTCATATAATGGATAATTGAGTGAGAAAATATCCATTAATCTGAGGTGCACCAAAAACATGTTGAATGACATTTCTGTTTTCAGGTGTACACCGGATCTCTGCTCCTACACAACGATGCTATCAGCCTATGTCAATGCATCTGATATGGAGGGTGCTGAGAAATTCTTTAAAAGGATCAAGCAAGATGGATTTCAACCCAATATTGTTACTTTTGGAACTCTGATAAAAGGATATGCCAAATTAAATAATCTTGAGAAGATGATGGAAAAGTACGGCAAAATGCGTCTGTCTGGCATCAAAGCGAATCAGACCATCTTCACTACCATTATGGATGCACATGGCAAGAATCTTGGTTTTGACAGTGCTGTAGTTTGGTACAATGAGATGAGTTCTAGTGGTGTGATCCCCGACCAGAAAGCAAAAAATATCCTTCTGTCTTTGGCAAAATCTGGAGAAGAAAAATCAGAAGCGTATGAGCTAATAGGATATGCAGATGAACAGAAGGATAACATGATCGCCCATATTGATAATGATGATGATGTTGACGAGGACTACAATGATGTTGCCGAACAAAGCACATTATTTGATGCAAAAGATGAATTGATACTCAGGTAATTGTGGTTATCATCCAAACCAGGGTGTTTTATAGTCTCAATTTTGAAACTTCTGTTTATATAATTTTGATGAATTTTGAATACAAGTTTAGCGTCAACTTTTGAAAAAGAGATTACTGAGAACCTTTAGGAAAAATCTCAGCTCCACCCTGCTTTAGACCAAATTGTTGAATCTTTGTACAGTGCATGTATTCTGAAAAATTCTATTGTAACTGAAGGTTCTCTAAGTTCATGTTAAACATTTCATCCAATCGTAGCTTCAAACTTGATTCCACTTCTTGGCCAGGACATCCTCTAATAATCTGCATATACCAATTGCCATTCGTCAGTCTTTCATATATAATTATGGAGATCAAAATTGCATTTCATACGTAGGGTAGTAGGATTCTGAGAAACTCACATTTACAGTTGCCATTCTGCAGAGACGTACAATGTGTATGTGTTTCCTGCACCCATTAGGAGTGGGTTAGTTATAGATTAGAACTGTCGCGTTTGTCCTTGTGTATAGCGTTTGGGAGAAATCACTTCATGTTTCCATCAGAAGACGAATGGAACAGTATAAAAATTTTCTCCTCCAAGGTTTTATATAGATATTGGGATGTGTCCTTAAACCTATCCATATAAACAGTTCTTGCTTTTGCCATTGATCTATCTTAGTACTTCACATATAGATAGCAATTTACATAGATAGCTCATCTATATCTGCAAATTCTATACCAACAAAACTTTTCGTGAAAGGGCACAAAAGAATGCCATATGTTATCTCATTTTTTTTTCGTGTACGTTTTACCTTTATTACTTGGTTAAACTTGAATTCAATATTTTTTCTCCAGCAGGTTCAAACGTCAGTATACCCTATTTTGTTTCTTATAGGGATTATTTTAATAAAAAAAATTTTAAAAAAAATAAATTTGATGTTTATATTTGGTTTCCATGAAACCTCGATATGCTTATCTATGACCTTTAAGTCGATGTTCTTATTTCTTTTGTTTTCCTTTTCCTGTCACTCAAAATCAGTGTCTCGCTGTTTCTTTTTGACTCTTAAGATATTTGCATAAATAATCGTTCGTTTGCCCCTTTGTCGTATCCCCTCATCAACTTCAAACAATCCAGTTTCTTGGGCAAATCTCAACTGATCGAGATGGGCCTAATTGCTTTCACCGAAGAGGTTGAAGTTGGTTGGGTAAATCGAGTTCGGTCAATTTGTCTTGGGTTGAGGCTTTTAGAGGATGCATATTGGGCTTTGGACGTGGCGATTTCGAGTGTTGGGATTGAGAGTGAGTTGGATTACTTTTGGAAGATGGCCTATTCACCGATGCCGAGGAAATAGCCCATTCTATGAGAATCAACTTGAATATTTAGGGCATATGAATGAAAACACTGTAAACGAGTCAATCAATCCGAATATCTCGCATTTGAATTCGGCTCTTTACTGTTCAAAACTTGTTTAGTTTTAATTCATTTATTGAACAAGTTAAACTTGAGCTTTGAGTTCGAATATAAATTTTTTAAAAAAAATAAAATTGAATATAAATTTAGCTGTTTTTTTTTTTGTTTGAAATAAATATTAAATATCAAACAAATTGGAGTACAAATATAAAGAATAAACTATTAGGAAGTAAATTAAATCAAATCCATATGCTTATCACTAGAGCTTTAACGAGTTAAATCAAGTCGAATACTTCTCTGTTCAGGTTCTGTTGGTTTAATAAACCAACAAATTCAGGTTCGGCTCGATTATTAAACTAGTTAATATTTTTGTTTGAGATCAATTCATTAAATAAAATAATAAGCTCAAATTTGACCTCGACTCATTCAATACAAACAAACTGAGCTTGAACAAGCTTAAACGAGTTTGACTAATTTAACACAAACAAATTGAACTTGATTGGACCTGGTTTGTATACACAAACAAACGAAACTCAATTGAGTTAGGTTTTTTACACAATCAAACTGAGGCGGATTAAGCTCAAAATAACCTAATTGTGAGAAAACATTATTACTCATATTCACGAATGCAAATGAGTGTTAATGAACACTACTCATGTTCATTTATGTAATAAATGAGTTTAATTTCTTGTTTGAATTTGGCTCATTTAACTATATGAACGAGCCAAACACTGTGCTTTCACGAGTCGAATCGAGTTGTGTTCACAAACAACTCGGTTAGTTAACAGTTCTATTTATCACTAAGGGAAAGCAAAAATGATAATTAAAAATTTAAATGCTATGTATATCTCATTATTTACAAACACAAACAAGCATTTACGAACAATATTTATGTAACTTTATTTGGTGCTCGAACTTGATTTGTTTAATAAAATGAATGAGTCAAACATGAGTTTATACGATATGAGTCAAGCTTTGTTCACAAACACGTCAATTATTTGGCAGCTCTATTCACATGCGTTTGCAATCTTCCACATGAGGTTGCAATCTTTTGGTTTTGGGCTGACTTTACACAGACCGAAAATTGATATTTCCGTAAAATAACATATATGAATATTTCCCAACTTAATTTCAATCACGATGCGACAAAATTAGTTGTGGATTATCAATTTTGTACTTTTATCTTGCATGGTCCTTGGTTCACATAATAGCTTGGGATGGAAATATCGGAAAAAAGTGTCCTCCCATTGTATTTTTTTGTTTATGTAAACCAAAGATATTTTAATTCTAAGTTGCTTAGCTTTAAAATTAATAAAATGCAAAGCAAATTAGCTTATTCACGTAATGCGTTTTCTTTTCTTTTCATTTATTTTTTTTATGGAGAAGATTACAATTAACCCACAACATTGAGATCAAAGTTTTGACTGAAATAGATTAGGGACTAAAATGAAATTGGGAATAAAGATAAGGGACTAAAATAGTGAATTTTTCTAAACAAATGGGTGACAATTTATTAACAGTAGAATATTCAAAAGCAACTTGAGCTCTATTACAATATGAACTTAAGATCAATCATCAACGGGTTATCTTAAGCAACGTGCTCTTGTGCCACCAAAATTTAACGGAAAAGGACAAAATGCTCAGACTCCGCAAAGTAACAGGCTCATCCTCTTGCGTTAAGAAACATCAAAGGTCTTCTCATTTCCAATCACCCAACATATAAGCCAACCAGTACCTCATCAGATGCAGGATTAACGGTACCAACCAATTGTCATCCAACCTTGCAAAGAGAATTTTGGAGCAACTAAGCCTTTTAGTTACAAGCATGTTCTTGAAACTAATCAGATGCACTTTCAGATAATCACGGCAACCCATTTTAGGGACAAGGATACAATATTAAAGAACCAAGTTACATCATTAGTGAGTTTAAGATTTGCTCTAGTCTGCCTGACACAATGGTTCTGATCCTGAGGTTGGAAATAAACTATTTCCATGACAGTGTTGGCATGCAAAAAGCCTCTTCATTTTCGGCGAATTTTGACCGTAAGAGCCCACTGAAGCTTCCCATCTGGCAAAGGAATGGACCTTGGTAGGCGAAGTGGCACCTCAAACTCTCCCAAAGCTGCCAATGGAGTTGGAAGATGCAAATTTTCAGGTTCAATGAGCACTGAAAGCTGCCTTGCGACCTAACAAGGCATCCAACAGAATCAGTAATTGGGTTAAAAAGGTTACAGAGATTGATTTTCGCACTAAGCCTACATGACTGACAGCTCTCCAATAACAAATTGAACCTTTAAATTAGAACATCAATTTGCATCCAACAGATAACCCAAAACATTGATAATTGATTTTTTGAAAGCTTTTTTCCATTTCAAATTGGAGTTTTTCGTCTCCCCTTCTTCTCAACCACCGCAGTTGTTAAATGTCTACGTATTTCAATTTTCACTAATTTAAGACTGTTGCTGTCACTGTGAAGAAAACAACTAGCACCAGTCAAGACCATGATGAGGATAGGTAAAATCAATGTATCCTTTTCATGTAAGAATACTTGTTTTTCGTCGTCATCTGTGCAGTATATCGGACATTGAAACATGTCTGTGTACAACAGAGAAGTGTAGACACAAATACACGAACAAACACAGAGAGAAATCTTTAATATGGTAAATTATCAAGTGGTTAAAAACTACTGACTTATTCATTGAATTAATCTTCCCACATTGGTAATATAGTCACTCAACACGTTCACATTTGCCATAATAAACGTTCACCACAGAAAAAGAGATGAGAGTTAAACATGCCAATCATATACAGAAAAGAATTGAAAAAAGCATAAAAATTTTCTAGACAAAGTGGGAATGAAATTTTAAGTAAAGAATAAATCATACCTCAGCTACAATTTCATCCTTCGTCACGGGTTCACGCACTTCATTATCCTTTGAAGTGAACTTACGCAGAACCTAGAAAATCAGGTTTGGCCAAACAAAGTATAGGAGACACATTCAATTTTTTTGTTTCAATAGACTATAGAAGGCCACTGAAAAAATAAAAGGAAGCGCTTAGAATTTATGGGAGTAAAGCAATCATAAATGACGTAGAATATACTAGCTTAACGGTATCAAAGATGTCAACAAATTTGTTTTATTATTAAGAAATAATCAGGCAGAACCTCCAATAAATTTCTCAAAGTGACCAAAAAAAAAAAAAAATTGCTAGGGATTTATAAAGCAATAGATCTAAGCATCAAAGAATACTCTATCTTTTGGTTAATTTCAACAATAAAAGCAGTAAATAGAGGAGACTGACCAACTTAGAGCTATCAAGCCGTCTTGCTGCTGTCTGATATTCTTTCATCTTGTCTTCCTCAGTCTTTGTGACAACCACTTTAACCTCCTCAACTTCTTTAGGTTGATAAATCTGAAAATGAATATATTTAATCAGTAAATAAAAGAAATGAACACAACAAATAGCCAGAAAATAAGGAAAAAGGTGCCTTTTATGCTTATAAATTGTTACAAGAGAAGCAACAAGTCCAAAATTACAAGTACATAAACAAGGATGTTTATTGGACAATTGCCATTGGCATAAACAAATAAGCGAATAACCACCCCAAGGAACAGGACCTCTATAGTCACACATCTAACTCGAAGGAGCACATTTGAGACCCAATTGTGCAATTAGTCAAAACTGTGCCTCTCGTTGTCCTTTTCACTTGCTCATTTTTGGAAGGCAAGTGGCATTAGAAAACGAAAAAAGCACTGCTCTTGACGCACATAAGTTCGATTTCCAAAATTTAGTCCTAAACATACTGCTGCAGCCATATATCTAAAGGAATCCAAAGGCTTCCAAAAGATAAATGCTAAATTCATCTCCGAGCCATTTCAATTGGTCAAGATGCATGCAATGTGTTCCTTCCTATAAATTTGTGGAGGAGGTTACCAGTTATAGACTTTCAAAATAGGAATACTGAAAAGAAATAAAAATACTATTCAGATAGGAAATCCCCCTTGACTGAAGATATAGATCACACTCATGCGTAGTCATATAAAATTTCAGCAACCTATTCCTTAGCATTTGGATGTTTAAGATCATTTTTCCACAGCTTATTAAAAAGTTTAAAGACAAATAAGAGTTTAAAAGCAAATGTTACGAGATCAGACACTCCACCGGTAATGGATCAATTTCTGTTTTAACGTTTCATACAAGTAGTCCGATTTCTAAAAAACACCATTAGCCCTTTAGTTCTAACACCATCAATTTTCTTCGGTAGATCATTTGGATCGTAGAAATAGATTTCTACACATAAAAAGAAAAAACGTTAAACCCCAGAAACAACCTTTTTCACTGCTCATTGATCATTTACACAAAGAGTTATCGAAATTTCGAACAGCAACCAACATTGGCATCAAATCACACAACACATTCACATTCACATTCATGCCCGAGAAAATTAAAAAAAAAAAAGAAAAAGAAAAAGAAAAGAAAACTAGTACTAATAGGAAAGAGTACCTTGCGCTGCTCACTGATTAGGTATGCAAATTTATCAATATTAGGAACAGCCAGCAATTTGGGCATCAAATGGTTCCGAAAAAACCCAGGCTTCACCTTCACAGTCTCGCCTGCTTTTCCCAGTTTGTCTATTGTCTATATAAAATACCCAGCAGTTTCAGAAAAAATTTGAAAATCCAAAAAAAAACTTGGGATTATTATTACCAGTGATTAGGAGCTGATGATTCAAAAACTGAAAGTTTCACTTACTGTAGTGAGAATGACTTCCAATTTTCGATGTCGAACACCTTGAGCACCGAAAAACAGAGGGTTCGGAAGCAATTGATCAGAGCCACGACGGACCACATTTTTGCCGCATTTTACTAGGTATGCCATTCGACGGAAGTTCCCAGTGAACAAGATCAAAAGATTTTTTTTTCTTTCCTTCCTTTTTTTTTTTTTTTTTTGGTTGGGGGCCCCGGGGGGGGGGGGGGGGGAATTATTATGTTTGGCTGCGGAAAATCGGAGATTGGTGGTGATGGTTGTTGTCGTGATGATGCCGCGGCGGAAACGAAGAACTGGGGGGAAGATAGGGTTTTGGCGAGGTTTTTCTCCTTTTTCTTTTTCTTTTTTTTTTTTTGTCTTTTTTTAATTGGAATAATTTCACATGCCCCCAAGGTTTGACATAATTGCAAAAACCTCGCCTCAGGTTTTAAAAATTATATTTACATCCCTTACCTTGATTTTTTTATAACAAAACAAACCCCTCTTGTAATGTATCCCAAAAACACCAACTAAATATCTTTAATTACTATTTTAAACAAGCAATAAGTAAAAAAAAATGGATACACATATGACTTTGAACAATGTGTACATTTATTGTGATGGAAAATGGATAGGAACAACAACATGAATTTTAGATCACCTGAAGCAAATTAAAGGGCATGGGAAAGAGATGTTTTCTTTGGTTTTAGTATGCTTTCTTAAGTATTCTTTAAAATTTTTCGGAACAAATTGTAGGAAATTGTTGCAAAAATTTGGATAAGTAACGGTACAATATTTGTAGGTACTAAGCTGCTAACATATTCCGTATGAAACTTGATATTTGTTCAATGTGCTTGAATCTCATAATCTTACTAGAGGTGCTAATATCAAGGCCTATTATTTTGGTTACTAGATATATGCCCTATAAGGGACCATATAAGAGGCTATAGTGCAATTGACTTCTAAGCCACTATGGCCTTTCATATATATTTTGGTTTTTGTTGTAGTTGACTTTGCTATGCGATTTATAGATTTTTGTTTGATAATCTTGCCTGTCTGATATATGCCCTATAATGCTTATATGCAACGAATTGGAAGTTCAAAATGTGTAGGGAAGTAATAAAAGTGAGAGAAAGAACTCCCTTGCATTCTAGTTCGGTGGGGGTTAAGACGTCTTTCCTCCTTATCCTTGTCACCAAATCTGTTTTGGATATTCAAATGAGATTTGATGAAATGAGTTGATTCGAAGGATTTTACCTCTGTGGATTACAAAGTGTGCAATGGAATAGTATTGTTCCTTTATAGTTGGTACAATACATTTTAATTGGAAGAGATTCCATTTTCTTGCATTTTAATTAGATTAGCACATTTATAGTTGGTATTAGAAGTTTGTTTTAGTTATAGAGATTTATAATGAATGTTTTTCTACTTTTATCATTCAGTTGTATAATTAATATTTAATTTTTTTTTGTTTAAGTTGCTGTATGTTTGTAAAAACTTCTTATTTATAACGAAGACAATGTCGAGTGGGAATTTTACACAAGGGTTGTTAACATTCTTGGACAGTCGAAGCCCTGTCTGTATTTTATTTGCCTGTTTTATTTTTTAGTTTTTGTCATAGAGAGAAAGATGATTTTTTTTTTTTTTGAGTTTTAGTTGTAGCGTTTATTTGGCTATAATTTTGGAAGTTAAACCATTAGATTTTCTCATCTTCGTCTATGTGCTTTGGCTTGTTTTTTGTCAGGAAAATAAAGAAAGAATAGAGGAGGCAACTTTTTGAGTGATGCATTGGGTGTATGCCCATTACACCAATTTAATAGTCACTGATTGGTTAATTATTTCATTAGTGCACCAAATTTAATACTCACTGACTTGGTTATTATTTCATTCAACCATTGCACAATGCATTGGCTTGCTTATACAGACTTTATCTCCCATGAAAATGGCTTTTGACATTTTTTGATAACCTGCAAGAATGTTTATGGTCCTTGCCAGATAGGTTTCTGATCTTAATGTGACTTTTCTTTACTTCTTAATGTTAGTTCAATTTTCAGTACTCTTGCTCGTGAATTGATAATCCGAACTATATTGCTAAATCTATAGTTGTATGTGGTTGATGATTCAATTTTCAATTTTCAGAAACAGTTTTGTGTACCTTTCTACTAAATTTTGGTATTGCATTCTTTGTGGATAAATTGGAAAATGAGATTAAGGTAACATAATTTGTTTGGATGAATAGTAAACGTTATGGTACTTTTCATTTGGCCGATTAATTACAAACCAAGAAGGTGAAAGGTGATTTTAATCTTTATCAGCTTTTTTATCCAGATTTTTCCCTCTTTGGTACTTCAAACAATGTGTATATTTATTGTGATGGAAAATGGATATGAACAACAACATGAAAAGGGGAATTTAAGAGCTTGGGAAAGAGATGTTTTCTTTAGTTTTACCATGTTTTCTTGAGTATTCTTTAAAATTTTCTGGAACAGATTGCAAGAAATTGTTGCAAAAATTTGGACAAGTAATGCTACAATAGTTATAGCCTATAGGTATTAAGCTGCGAACATATTCCGTATGAAGCTTGATACTTGCTCAATGTGCTTGTATTTCATAAGCTTACCGGAGGTGTTGATGTCAAGATCTATGACTATTCGTACCTTTTATGCTTTCATATTTATTCTGGCCTTTGTTGTAGTTGACCTTGCCGTGTGATTTATAGCTTTTTGTTTGATAATCTTGCCTACTGGATATGTGCCCTATAAGGCTTATGGGCAATCAATTGGAAGTTCACAATGTGTAGGGTAGTAATAAGAGTGAAGGAAGGAACTCCCTTGCATTCTATTTCGGTGGGGGTTACCCCGTCGGGTTTTGGGGCTCACAATTTATGATTTGGTCATTTCTCACAATTTGAAGTTGGTGTAATTCATTAGCATTTTGTCGTAATTCATCAGTATTCTTGTGTAATTCTTCAGCATTTATATGTAATCGATTTTTTCTCCAAAACTACCTCGTTTTTGTGTTTTTTCACTTCAAAATTTGTCCAAATAGCAAGATCTCAACTATTCATTTTGTCACAATTGATCATGACCATGAAATTGCCCCAAATGAAAATTGTGAGTCCCTCCCTGCGAGGTCTTACCTCCTTATCCTTGTCACCAAATGAGATTTGATGAAATGCATTGATATGCGGGATATCACCTCTGTGCATTACAAGGAGTGCAATGGGATGGTGCTCTACTTGGATGGAAGAGATTCTATTTTCCTGCATTTTAATTAGATTAGCACTTTTATGGTTGGTATTAGAAGTCCCTTTTTTTAGTTATGGAGTTTTACAATGAATGATTTTCTGCTTTTATTATTCAATTGTAAAATTAATATTTAATTGTTTTTATTTAAGTTATTGTGTATTCGTAAAAATTCTTATTTATGCAACGCATGCTATTGGATTTAATTAACGCGTGGTTTTCTCACTGCTGGAGGGATTTAACTGATGGAAAAACAAATTTATTTATTTATTTTTTGGGATAGAAAAGGGTTTAGGACAATTGCAAGTACTAAATGAAGCTATTGAACAATTTGGCTTGCGGTGAGAAAAGATCCGTGCAACTTCAGGAGAAGCAACGGACGAAAAATTCAATGTCCAAAATTTGACGGCACGAATTCAACGTCCAAAATTTTTGTTAACTTTCTACCTCTTAAAAAACATCTACGTATTTGAGTAATATACCAACTCTTCTTGAAAAAAAAAAAAAGACGTGCGTTCAAGAAAAGTGCATTAATTCATCAAATATGTCAACCCTTGTCTTCAGAACACCCCAAAAAGCACCCCCTCCCAGGACCTCTTCTAAAATTACCCCTTTTTTTAACAATTACTCTTTGATTTTGCATGCTACTGGGACCCAAGAAAGTTCCAAAGGTTTAATTATGGCGGCTACATTTTACCTGTGAGATTCGCCAAACAGAACAAATATTAGCAGTGTGATTTTTCATGTTATGCGGAGAAAGCTCCCCAAGGTTTGACTACATATTTACATGGCAAAAACATCTATTTAGAAACTGAATGATTGGGCTGGACCATATGTAAATTTACTATAGGTGTATATTTACTAGTTTTATATAGTTTACAACTCAACGTGATAAAATAAATTACTGGCATATATCAAACTGCATATCATACCCGGTAATCCGTATTTAGTTACCAGTTTTAGAATCTTTGGAATATCTTATCTATGAACTTTCGAATATCTTATCTAGAATATGATCTATTCAAATGGTGATTTATTGAAGGGCCCGTTTGGTTCATAGAAAGAAAGAATTGAAATAATTGGTGATATGTTAAACATAAGAGGTAGAATCTTAATCGGATTCTATTAATTTGGGAGTTTTGAACTCTAAGAGAGGAGTTCTAATGTATCATATTTTAAATTTGTTTGTATACAAATTAAAAATTGGACTGAAAATGAGTTTTTCGGGTTTGGTTTTTTTTGGGTGTTTTGTTGTTTTATGTGGGGTTGAGAGTGTTTAGAAATTAAGTCCAAATGGAGGCTGAGCCTTGTAGGACAAGCCATTGCTGTGGCCCTTGATTTCTCTGGAGAAAGTGTACTCAACAGAACACAACACATAACGCTGTCATTTAAGATCCTATTGCAAGTCGGGCATACCCCCATTCCAAACAAAGCTTTCCTTTCCATAACAAACAACGGAAATTATTCTTGAATCATTAATGTCTGCAATAAAGGGTATGTCTGTGTTTGCTTCTTCTTCCTCCTTGTCGGCCGTACATCTTGACGTTGATTTCCTTAGCCCTGTTTTCTTACATGGCTTATCTGGTTCATTGCACCTCATCCTTTTATTCCTTCTGTTCATCTCATGGGCGTGCAAGAAAATCAGGGCCAAACCCAATGAAAACCCAAAACATTCTAGTACTTCTAGGAAAGCTAAGGTTTATTGTTATAAAGCAACCATTTTGGGCTGTTTGTTTCTGGCAGTGTTTAATCTTGTTCTTTGTTTATTGAACCATTTCTTTTGGTACCGAAATGGTTGGTCAGATGAAAAGATTATAACCTTTTCTGATTTGAGCTTAAAGACTCTAGCTTGGTTAGCAGTTTCAATCTTTTTGCATATCGAAGTCTCGGATTCAGGTGAAAATAAATACCCATATGTTTTGAGAGTATGGTGGGTGCTTTTCTTCTTTGTATCCGGCTATTGCCTTGTCATAGACTTTGTTATTTATTATCAAAAACATCAATCTTTAACAACTATGTTATGGGTATCTGACATTTGTTCCACCTTATGGGGCTTATTCTTCTGTCTTGTGGGGTTTTTGGGTAGAGAAGAAGGGGAGGATAGGCTTCTTCAGGAACCCTTATTGAACTGGTAGTGCTGATAATGTCAGTGAGGCTAAGAAAGCTACTGGGGAGGAAACTCTTACTCCCTATGCTAATGCTGGTCTTTTTAGTATCCTTACTTTCTCTTGGATGGGGTCATTGATTTCTCTTGGCAACAAGAAGACTCTGGACCTTGAGGATATCCCTCAGCTTGTGGAACTTGATTGTGTGAGAGGGGCTTTTCCAATTTTAGAGAATAAGCTAGAGGCTGAGTGTCGGGGGAGTAATAAAGTTACAACACTCATGCTTGTTAAGGGCTTGTTTTCCACTGTATGGAAGGAAGTTCTGTTGTCAGCTGTTTTTGTGCTTCTGTACACAAGTATCTAATTATGTTGGTCCAGCCCTCATTGACACCCTCGTTCAATATCTTAATGGCCTACCGGGAATTTGACAACTGAAGGGTATATATTGGTCTCTGCGTTCTTTGGTGCAAAGCTTGTTGAATGCTTGTCACAAAGGCACTGGTTCTTTAGGGTGCAGCAGGCTGGATTCAGAGCCAGGGCAGCTTTGGTGGAGAAAATCTATGAGAAGGGCTTGACGCTTTCGTGCCAATCGAAGCAGGGGCACACAATGTGGGGAAATCATCAATTTCATGGCTGTTGATGCTGAGAGAATTAGTGACTTTGGCCTGGTACATGCATGATCCATGGATGGTTGCCTTACAGGTTGCTCTAGCATTGCTACTTTTGTATAAGAATCTTGGACTTGCTTCACTTGCTACATTTGTTGCTACAAGTATTAGTCATGCTGGCTAATCTTACCATTAGGAAAGTTGCAAGAGAACTTTCAGGAAAAATTGATGAAATCAAAAGATGCAAGGATGAAGGCATTGTCTGAAGTCTTGAGAAACATGAGAATCCTCAAGCTACAGGCTTGGGAAATGAAGTTTTTATCCAGAATCCAGGAGCTCAGGAATACTGAGGCTGGATGGTTGAGAAAGTTCATGTACACTACGGCTATGACTACCTTTGTCTTCTGGGGTGCTCCAACTTTTGTGTCTGTAGCTACATTTGGTACTTGCATGCTAATGGGCATCCCGTTGGAGTCGGGGAAGATATTATCTGCACTTGCAACTATTCAGGATCCTTCAAGAGCCCATTTACAATCTCCCTGATACAATTTCCATGATTGTTCAGACTAAAGTTTCTCTCGATCGAATTGCTTCATTCCTTTCCCTTGATGACCTGCCACCTGATGTAATAGAGAAGCTTCCAAGGGGCAGCTCTGACATAGCAATTGAGATTGTTGATGGTAATTTCTCCTGGGATGCAGGCATCTACTAGTCCGTTTCTGAGAGATATAAATGTCAATGTTTCTCGTGGCATGAGGGTTGCAATTTGTGGTGCTGTTGGAGCAGGCAAGTCTAGTTTGCTTTCATGTATTTTGGGAGAAATGCCCAGATTATCAGGGACTGTTAAGCTGTGTGGCACAAAGGCCTATGTTGCTCAGTCACCATGGATACAGAGTGGAAAAATTGAAGAGAATATATTGTTTGGTAAGGAGATGGAAAGAGAGAAGTATGATCGTGTCCTTGAAGCATGTGCGTTGAAGAAAGACCTGGAAATTCTTTCATTTGGTGATCAAACAGTTATCGGTGAGAGGGGAATTAATTTGAGTGGTGGACAGAAGCAAAGAATACAGATCGCGCGTGCACTCTACCAGGATGCTGACATTTATCTGTTCGACGATCCGTTTAGTGCTGTGGATGCTCACACGGGAACTCATCTCTTCAATGTAACTGCTATCCTCCTCTCTTATTATGTTTATGCTTTGTTTTCTCTCTCTGGTCTTTTTCTGTATGGCATTAAAATTGCATTAAAAATATCCTCTCATGATTTCTGAATGCAGGAATGCATACTGGGACTTCTGTCTTCCAAAACAGTTATCTATGTCACACATCAAGTAGAGTTTTTGCCAGCAGCAGATATCATTTTGGTCAGTTATTCTTGCTTTCATTTTATTTTATGTTATTGAGTCAGGATCTCATTCTCTAGGAGTAAAGTTACACAGTCTAGAATCTCTTATCATCAGGTTATGAAAGATGGAAAAGTACTGCAGGCTGGAAAATACAATGACATTCTAAAATCAGGAAGTGACTTTATGGAACTTGTGGGTGCACATAGGGAAGCGCTATCAGTGCTCGACTTCTGTTGAAGCAGAAGTCAGTCGGTATCAGTGAGGATGGTAGCAGCGTGGGAAGCACCAAGAAGTTAGTAAAGAAAGAGGAAACTGGAGATGGTCAAAATGGTAAAACAGATGATAGTGCTGGGCCCAAAGGACAGCTTGTTCAAGAAGAAGAAAGAGAGAAAGGCAAGGTTGGATTTCCAGTTTATTGGAAATATATTACAACAGCATATGGAGGAGCTCTTGTACCATTCATATTGTTGGCACAGACTTCTAGTTCCAAGTACTTCAAGTTGGAAGCAACTACTGGATGTCTTGGGCTACGCCTGTGTCAGAGGATGTGGCTCCTCCAGTAACAGGCTCCACTCTCATCATTGTCTATGTTTCTTTGGCAATTGGGAGTTCCTTCTGCATCCTTGCCAGAGCCTTACTTCTTGCAACAGCCGGGTACAAGACAGCCACAGTGCTTTTCAATAAGATGCATTTCAGCATATTTCCGTGCTCCAATGTCCTTTTTTGATGCCACCCCAAGTGGACGAATTCTCAATCGAGTAAGCAATATGGATCTTTCTTGACTGTCAAAAACTTTAATACTACATTTTGACACTTCTATTAATGCTATTAGAAATTTGTCTTCAAAGTTATTCTAAGAAACCATTTCCTACCACAGGCTTCTACAGACCAAACTGCCGTGGATTTAAATATTCCAGTATCAAGTTGGGGCATTTGCATTCTCCATGATACAGCTTTTGGGAATTATCGCAGTAATGTCACAAGTTGCATGGCAGATCTGCATTGTTTTTATTCCTGTGATTGCAATATGCATATTGGTTACAGGTACCTTTATATTTGCTTATATAAAATAGAAATGCTGCACATCTTTATGGATTGATGGGAGAATTCCTGATTTTTGTTATATGCAGCAATATTATATATCTTCGGCAAGAGAACTCTCAAGATTGATTGGGGTCTGCAAAGCTCCAGTTATACAGCATTTTGCTGAGACCATCTCTGGAGCCAGTACGATTAGATGTTTTGATCAAGAAGCCTAGATTCCAGAATACAAGTATGAAACTGATTGATGGTTATTCTCGTCCGAAGTTCCATAGTGCTGCAGCAATGGAGTGGCTTTGCTTTCGCTTAGACGTGCTATCTCTTTTCACTTTTACTTCTTTATTAGTTTTCTTGATCTCTATTCCAGAAGGAACAATTGATCCAAGTGAGTAGCTTTTGATTTTCCATTTGTATCAGATCTCCTTTGCCAGATGGTATTCTGAGATTGTATACTTACTTTTCTTAAATTCTTCTCTTTATGAATTCTGAAGGTATCGCTGGCTTAGCAGTCACATATGGGCTTAATCTGAACATGTTACAAGCTTGGGTTGTAGTGGAACATTTGCCTGATGGAGAATAAAATCATATCAGTTGAAAGAATACTTCAGTATATGAATATCCCTAGTGAGCCTCCACTTGTTATCGAATCAAATAGGCCAGATAGCCACTGGCCATCACAAGGGGAAGTTGATATTCGCAATCTTCAGGTAAATTATTCTTGAAAAATTTTTAAATGATTAACATATGGGTCATCAATAGGGTCAAATTTGACCCATTATGTTGATTTTGTATTGCTATTCTTTACACCCCACTCCCCCTTCTCCTGGGTACTTGCAGAGTGTACTCATTTCCTTCCATACTTGAGTAAGGCTGATGATAACCCCTTAATAAATTTGCGAAAATAAAAGGATATAAAATTGGAATTTTTGAAAATATGTGGACTTGTGTATTTTGCATATTCTTTTGTGAAAAAAAATGCCTATTAATGTTGCCTAGTACAATTGCAGGTCCGATATGCTCCACACATGCCGCTAGTATTAAGAGGCCTAACATGCACATTCTTTGGAGGAAAGAAGACTGGAATTGTAGGTAGGACAGGAAGTGGTAAATCAACACTTATTCAAACCTTGTTCCGAATTGTTGAACCAGCTGGTGGACAAATACGGATAGACGGTATAAGTATCTCTTCAATTGGACTACACGATCTACGGTCTCGGCTGAGTATAATTCCACAGGATCCAACCATGTTTGAGGGAACAGTTCGCAGTAATTTAGATCCACTTGAAGAGTACACTGATGAACAGATTTGGGAGGTTAGCTTCCTTTTGAGATGCAAATTGTGTCTGATTATTTTAGTGTCTTCCTGGAGCCTGTTGATAAGCTTTTTTCTTTGCATTAGGCTCTTGATAAGTGCCAACTTGGAGAAGAAGTTAGGAAAAAGGAAGGGAAGCTTGACTCTGCAGGTTTTTAGTCTACCAATTTTCATACTCGCTGTCTTTTTTAAGTGTATTTTTTGCTGTTTCTTAGTCGCGGTGTTCTCCATTGTAATCACAGTTTCTGAAAATGGAGAGAACTGGAGTGTTGGCCAAAGGCAGCTGGTCTGCCTCGGTCGTGTTCTGCTCAAGAAAAGCAAGGTTCTGGTGCTTGATGAGGCTACGGCATCAGTTGATACAGCAACTGATAATCTGATTCAGCAAACTCTTAGGCAACATTTCTCTGACTCAACAGTTATTACAATTGCACACAGAATAACATCTGTGCTGCACAGTGACATGGTCCTACTGCTAGATCATGGTACTGTATAACCTTAAGTATATAATACTAAATCTTCTTTGGTCATGTTATTTTTTCTTTGTCCACAATTTCATTCACTCATGCAGGTCTTATCGAAGAGTATAATTCTCCAGCAAAGTTACTCGAAGACAAGACATCTTCATTTGCCAAGCTTGTCGCTGAATACAGCATGAGATCAACTTCTAGCTTTGGAGAGCTGTAAAACAGCTGAAGGAATTTTTGCTTGTTTTAATTAATATAATATTAATTAGCTTGTTAATTAATTAACAAGCTAATTACCTTGTTAGTTTGGCCCCTTTATATTAATTAGCTTGTTAGTTTTAGCTCCTTATTAAGCTAATAAGATAGAATCAACTGGCGACCTATATCCAGTGTTTCAGTTATTGCTGAGTTCCACAGCTGCCAAGTATGTTAGCTGTTTTCAAACTACCCATATGTTAGCCATTGATATATACTAATCCACTTCTATTTGACTAGGAACAAATATAATTGCTTGTGGTCCATCATGTGTTCTTTTGTTAGCTCCAGCATATTATATCTTACTTTGTGCTGTTTAATCAATACAAACACAACACAATATTGTACGTTGAAAAGAAAACCAATATCTCAGATTAGTTGAAAACTATTAGAAAATAGCTAAAAAGATGTAGCCACGACAGCTACAAAAAAGTAGAAACCAAGTAACAAGACCTAGTTGCCTCAAGTGAACTTTTTCTTTTTTAGTAGATGAGAACCTCTTTTTTTTTTTTTTTTTTTTTCAAAGAATCAAACACACTCACACACTTGGGGAAGGGGGGACAGGAGTAAAGGGAATTAACCCACCCCAACAACGGAAGGTTGATTAAAGACCCAACTGGGTCAAGGTCCTGAGAGATGAGAACCTCATTTGCCCTCTTCAATAAGAGCCTAAAGAAGTTATCAAAAACATACAAGACTATTTTGTAATCTATGAAGATGGTTGCAAATATTGTGGATAGTTTATATTTTTGTACAAAGCTATTTAAGATGAAAACAATTTTTATAATTTCTATAAAATTTGACAAGGAAGAGATTATGTCACTACAATTCACATATTCAATCAGGAAAAGAGAAAGAAGTTATTTCTTGTATCTTGGAGCCGAGTTGGCTAGGTGGAAAAGTAGGTTAACCAAAACTCTCTCCTTCGATGTACAGTTAGAAATATTGAGGCTGACACATGGATTTCTTCACTGCAAAATTCAATGTCGTAGGTCAACATCTTAGCAGGGTCCACTATAAAATTAGAGACATTGCAGCGTTGAGCGTTAGCTAGAAAAACAACTGCCCAGATGGTTGAAACCACATGGACATGCACTTGCACTTTTTTTGGCCTTTTCCTTTGTTTAGCATGAATTTGGAATCTGAATAGTCCGGGGATTAGTAGTATCAATAACATGTGAAAAAAGAAATATTACATGAGAAATTCCAGCATGATGATCATGAAGATGACAATTGAGAACGGACTGCCTTTTCCCAAACAACACCCCCCCCCCCCCCACACCAAACAAAAAAAAAAGAAAAAAAAACCTCAGTGTCAGGAATATTGTTTATGACTCAGGTAAGTAAATTCAATATGGATCGAAATGAATTTGGTATTTCGAAATCGGTAATTTAGTATGTAATCGGTATATATCGAATAATTGAATTCGATAAAAGTTCAACAATAGTTTTTGAGACATTTTTGAATTTCATATACTGAATTATCAATTTCATCCCATATTCATAAATAATACGAAAAGAGTGTGTGTGTGTGTGTGTGTATTGCAAAAGAAAAATAATGTTATATACTAAGAATCATGGATTCTTGGGTGAAAATTTGAAAACAATATAAGATAGGCAAATAGGGTAAACAATAGAAAGAACACGTGACTTCTAAAAAATAATATTTGAATTCAATTATACTAATTTTGATCCCGAATATGGTATGAAATTGAAATCGATAAATATCAATTCAAAATCGAATATGATATTCAAAACTAGAAAAACAAATCTACCCAATTAAATAGGTGGTGTACTGTATACACAACCTATATATTAACTCTTCAAGAGGCAAATTTGAACTCTCAACCTTAGTAAGTATTCACAAAATCATTCAACCAATAAAAAATTTAATTTCACTGTATGTATCATGTACTCAGCCTAATAGACTTAAACCATCGAGAACTTCAATGTTTCCATAACTTTGTACCTAAAGTACACCAACAAAATTTGGACAGGGTGGTTAAAAACATAAACGTGCTCCACAGTAGAATTTCGCAAAAAGCTAAATATTGACACCATCATCCAAGGATTCAACCTTGACTTATTCTTTTTATTATTTTAAATGGGCTATGTTGTACTATCGAATTTGTCGGGTCATAGAGTTATAAGAACATATTCATCTCATTCTCTTTAGTGAACTTTTTCATGAATCAAATCATCTTCCAATAACTAAATGAAATAGATAGAAGTTGTCCCTTATATAATTGGTCATTTCACTGGAAAGTGAAGCCAAAGATTTTAATGTGGACAGATTTAAAAGTTGGAACCCAAAAGCTCACGCACTGACCTAAGTTTGGCCATCCGTACTAAATTACTCCCACTACTATTTTGCATATATGGAGTTGGAAAATTAAATAGTTTATTTGAGCTGTGCTTATACTAATTATAGAAATCATCGGATTAAAGCAAAAATTATACAAAAAATCCCATAAACTCTGATGAGAGAAATGTCCATTTTAAGATCATTTCAAACTTCAACCAAAGCAACGGGACGAATAGAGAGTCGAGCGATTAAATCTCTATGACTCCACCTCATAAGTAAGATATTCGAATCTCACGCATCATTTTATTTCCCCCAATTGTAATAGTATAAGTTTAATAATAATAAAAAAATAGATCAACAATTTGTATTAGTGATGATATGAGATGGGGCCATGAGTTTAATTGGTCCTCCAAAAAATATAGAGCCAAGGATTATTATTTTGCTCTTAATTTATTTAATGATTGTGGCACATCGGTATCACACCAAACAACTTGATTGGATATCGATACTTTCAAGTACAAAAAAATTTGATACATTAACCTTGTAATAGTTTGATTCCAGTAGCCTTTTTATTTAATGGGTGAGTTCTACTTATTAAACTAGATATTATGTTTTCTATTATGATAGTATCAATTTGGAATCGGTTCAGATTCACTGTCTAATTTTTTTTCTAGGTTCAATTGGGTTTAATGTAAAACTACCAAACACAATTGAACACCAAAATAAATTGGACAAAATATCTGACATGATTTGGACTACTTCTGTAGCGAAATAGAATTCGACAAATGCATAGGCATTTTTTTCTTTTGATTTACTAATAAGATATTCAGTTTTACACTAAAAAGTTACTAGCACTAGAGTACTCAATCAGAAAATTGTGGAAAGATAATACTCCATGCTAGAACAATGTTCATAAAGCATAAACTAATCATAGCTAGATATACATACTAGCAAACATCTGAACGAGTCAACATGTCCGTTATATTTGAGAGCCCTTGACTGAACGTGTAAGTTTCAAGTTATTCAGGGAAAAAAAAAAAATCAAAGGTGCAAGCGTGAAATTGCCTGTTGTTGATGTGGGTTGGAGGAACAAATAGAGGGTCGAACGGTTAGAGTTTTATGATTCCACCTCAGAAGTCGAGAGTTCGAATCCTACCAACAACAATTTCCCTTTCCCTATGTAATAGTGTAGGTTTAATAAAAAAAAATTGATATGGGTTGGATTACATGTAACGTGCCAAATGCAAATGATTGGCTAACTAAAGTATACTCTTGAAATTATGACTAATAATACATTTTCTTCTATTTGGCAAAGCTGGTTATTATTACTTCTTCATGGGCGGCAAAAGTGAAGTAGCCACGGCCCACAGGTACATTCTTTTTATAATTCATAAACCAAATTAGATCCATATCTTTTTTGTCTTAGCTAAAAATGCTTTCAAATGAACACTGCATATCTATTGGTAAATGGCCGTGTCAGACTAAAATGACTCCATGATAAACACCAAGGGGGAGTTTGGTTCAAATTTCTCAATTACTATCATTATAAGTATCGTTAACCTTATAGATTTTGATGATTTCCCCCAACATGTTTGGTTTAACAATGGAATGTGTATGATTATGAAAATACTTATTTGGTTTATTGGAATGACTTTGAAGTAAATTTTTAAATCTTTTATTATGATATACATATTTTTAAATTTCTTATTTTGTATCTTTTTAAATAAAATTTCTTAAAAAAATTTTTCAACATAAAAAAAATTGAACGAAAAAAAATTTATTGAAAAAATTTTATAAAAAAATTTATAGAGTACTAATCAAGAATATTCAAAATCAAAAGACATATCAGAGAGAGAAAGAACAACATATTGGGGGATAGCTCAAAAGATTTTTTTTTTTTTTGTGGGTGTGTTTTTGGCCTTAGTCGTAAGGTTAATGGGTTTGATAGAATAGTATTTTGAGGGGAATCATTAACACTCCAATTAATTACTTTCATTCTCATTGAATGATAGTGATAGTTATTTTACAAATGTCAACAATGGGTGTCATAACTTATGACACCCATTCTCCTCCTCGATTCTCCTAAACCAAACACCCCTAAGAATAAATGCAATAACATAACGATCTCATGCAATGTTCCAACTATAGTAGCAAAATACGTAAACTGTAACTTAAAAAAAAAATTAAATGGAGAAGTTTTTTTTATTTTAAAATTTCTGAAGAGATCTAATCACTATGCCTAACCTAATAGCACAAATCAGTGTAACTAATTCTAATTTTCATCAATGCAGGAATATTAATTATTCGATACCAAAGAAAACAACAATAATATTTGTTCTATGCGTTACGGCATTATCATATTAGATTATAATTTTCTCCACACACTTAATCACCACGAGATGAAAGTACCATTGATTTGTTAATACCAAATCTCAAATTAGCTATTAACTAGGTAGTATGTCTTTTAAGGTTAATTATGTTTTGACCTCGTAAACTTTTACCATAATAATACTCTACTAAGTTCTGAAAATATATATTTTATCCCCACATTTAATACCGAGAATATTTCATGTTTTTATATAGAAATCTCGTGTGGTTCAAAAAAATAAAATAAAATCTTGTAGTTTAACTACAATTTGAAACTTTTTAATTTTTATATTTCTAGTTTTCCTTTTATAGTTTTGGTCAAGTGAAAGAATTGAGTGTGAATTAAAATGTTGAGTAGGGGTATTATTATTTGTTGACATAAGGAGCAGGTAGGTAGAAATATTATTCTAAATTAGAAGAGTGCCAATATCAATTACTTTTTCTAGTTTTATGCATAAATCAAGTTACTCGATATTTGATTTAGCCATGTGTCGAGAAAAATGTTTTAAAACTGACTCATTAACTTGTAAAATCAAATTCAAACTAGATTTAGGCCCCATTTCATTAGGATTGTGTTTCGAATTTGATCAATATTGATTTTTTAATTCATTTTTTGTCTAATTAGTCATTTGATTTAATAAAAGATAATTGCTTATACAGAATTCAATCTCAAACTGGATTTGGATATTTTGATGCTTCAATTAAGGTAATAAACGCAGGATTTCACAATAAGTGTCTTCATCTTGTTATTATCTTGTTACTACAACACTTATTTCCAAATTTTGATGGTGGTGTATAATTTAAAAAAAAAAAAAAGTTTATCTCACCATGAGCCAACCAAACGAGTACTATTGAAAGTTTTTGTAATTCGAAAAATTAATCCTAAAGAAACAGGCAATAGTGTTTTTAAACTTTTTCAATTCACTTGGTTACGTATAAGTTTCGAAATCCATATATAAAGAAATCAAACTATTTGATTGCGATTCTTTAATTTGATTAGAAAAAAATTCTTTTGAGGTTAGGTTAGAATAACAAGGACAGAATCGAATACAATTTTAATATTCATTAAAAGATCAAATCAAAATTAAACACTATAATGTTAATCTCGATTAACCGATTCTTGGGCCATTTGGCTATCACAAAAAGACTCCAGTCTTTGTGGGGTGGGAAGTTAACGATTTAAACCTTGACTCCCATAAAAAAATTCCACACGAGCACACCCCTATAATTCAATCTCCATCAGTTTTCTAGGGAGTCTTTGTGGGGTGGGAAGTTAACGATTTAAACCTTGACTCCCATAAAAAAATTTCACACGAGCACACCCCTATAATTCAATCTCCATCAGTTTTCTAGGGTCTAGTCGGCCATCCCCTATAATTGTTTAGAATAGAAATAGGAATAGGTAGCCAATTGACCAAAAAAGAAAATCGACTCCGTTAAATCCATTTTACATATAGATATGTTATACTTGAAAAACTGAGAAGCATTGGCAATCATTTATTTAAAACAAAACCACGCCGTGGGATTCTGAGAAGCCAAAGGCACCTCCATTCAAGTGACAAGCATTCTAGAAATCTGAAGTGTCTTCATGCCTGAAGTGAGAGCGTGAGTTGCAACAAATTGGTCCGAATTGGAAGCAAGATTCAGACCTTTCCCGAGAGCCCCCGTTATTGCCCACTTGAATGAATACGAGTCGTGGATGGGTAAAACAAAGTGAAGACTACGCATTCGTGGAAGGATGATGATCCAACTGTTGAATGGCGCCCCATCGCGTCCAGCGCCAGCGATCAACATTGCACAATGAGCGCTTGAAATTAGAGCTGTAAACGAATCGAGCCCTTAACGAATAATTCGGACTCGATTCGTTAAGGGTTCAATTCGAATTTGAAGTTTTCACAATCTCGAATCAAGTTTAAACAAAAAATGAAAATTCGATTGTGTTATCAAATCGAATTCGAGTTCATATATATATATTCGACTCGATAAGACTCAAAATTTTTTAATAATTTTTATTAAAAATATAATAATTATTTTATATAAAATAATATATATTATATATAAAATATATATTTTATTAATAAATTAATAAAAAAACTCGAGTTTTAGAATCGAACTCAAATCTAGATTTTAAACTCGTATCGAACTCAAACTCGAATCCGAATTCGAACTCGAATTTTCGAATCGAACCCGACAACTTTACAATTCGATTCGATTCGGTTCGTTTACAATCTACTTGAAATATTATTGGCTTTAGAAAATGCTCATGAAGTATAGTCAAAATCATTAAACGCGCCCGTGTGCACATTGAATGCTATTACGAAGTGCATTTACTGCGATACCCCCAAGTAAAAGAAACAAGCAGCATAAATTCTTATACCAACTCGGTGCACTGTCTAATATGTGGTTTTATGATGTAATGGAATGTTATATATCATAATAATATCCTTATATCATTTTTTTACATTAGCACCCAATATTGTGTTCTTGTATCATCTCTTAACTTTATTCACTTTTTATATCAATATCCATCGGTGTATTCTTATACTATTTTTTTACATCAATATATAAACTTTATTCACATGACTCTTTTTTAAATTATAAATTTTTTTTAAAATTATAAGATTTGTAGGTGTACAGTAGATTGGACCCATATAAGAATCTCTAAGATTGACATAACTTGGTTAGAGTAAATCATGATAGTAGATTATATCCATTTTGGCGAGAGACAGCGATGGCTCCCTCAACAGGGTCCGCCGCGGTCGTGATGTGTAGAAGTGAAGAGTCTTTCTAATGTCTACCGGATAGGGGAAAGAGTGATAAATGGAAGGGAAGAATATTTCTAATGGCTACCAAACTACAGATAGGGGAAAGATTAGCTGGAGAGGCGATCTAGGAGTTTCGGGAACTTCAGTTTTGCCCTGAACTTTTGTCCATTATCGATCCACTAAATTCCCATCGTTGCCTCAGCCTCAACCCTCTTCATCGACATTTAATCCGGTTTCTTTTACTGGTAAAGGTAATCCCAGATCTCCATAATAATTTAAGTGCCTAATGTAAAATCTCAATAGATAATGATCGAATAAAACTATTTTATAGAATTTCGACGGACTTCTACCAAAATCACCATTGATGGTAAATGAAACATGTACCTTCGAATGAACAAGGATATTTGTTATACCAAAAGACGTACTATTAAGGATTTAAAATTCAACTAGCAGCAAATTACTTCCCAAAGTGCCAATAATATCAGCGAGGACTACTTAGCTATGAAAAGACAGAAATCTGTGGTCAACCGAACAAGAATGAGGTTGCGGCTGCGGCTAGTTGGCTACTGCTTCTTAAGCACTTGGCTAGTTGGCAACTGCTTAGTGAAGTGGTTACTTCCGCTAGTCCTTGCGTATATCAGATTTGCTTACACATAAAAAGCACCTAATTTTCAATGAAATGCTGAATTTCTAGCATTGATGGATGACGGTAATTTCAAGACAATTTTTCTTTGGCTCGAGAAGCAAGCTTCAGCCATCTTTCATGCACAAAAGAAAGACGCATCCACAGCCACCAGGCAAGACGGATGGGGCATATACAAAGAAACACTCCACTCCTATAACAAAATACAAAACCAAGACAATCTAAAGTTGCTTAAAGATTAAATTACATCACGACAGGGTTTCATTTGCTTCAGTCATGCATGAACATAGCTGCCTCGGACGAGAAGGCCAAGTGCAATTCTCAGTACCAGGATGATGGAAAAAATTCCCTTATTAGGGGGACTACATCTGGGATTTCGGACTGTTTAACTCATTTGACGCATTTCCAGCACGCACGTGCTTCACAGCATATCAGGTTTCATCTTCTTCAACTGAATAATAAAGGGACAAAGATTATCAATCTATAAAATAGGCATGTACTTAACTGAAACACAGAACTCTGGCAAATGATGTTAGGTGGAAAATTAGGGGCTTTGGGAGAGAAGGTCTTTGGGTTGGAGCAAGCAGGCATTCGGAGGAAAAAGTCAGAGAGGCACTTACTGCTTAAAATGAACCCTTGAAGCAAGCTCTGTGCTCTTTCAGCTTGCTCTGGGGTACCTGATATTTGAATGATCTTCTCAGTTGCCTCTGGTCTATCTTCAACAAGTTGAACATTTGCTCCTGACAACTGTTCCAAAACAGGAATAATATCACAAAGATGCAAACTCAACCTTGCCAAAGAAAACAATAGAGAAGAGAGACTGGAGCTTGATGCACCTCACTGATCTGAGCAAGCTTGTTTCTTGATTTTGTTATCAGTTTGGAAGCTGCATGTGGAGGTATAATAACCTCCAGAGTGCTCCGAGTGACCAGTGGAACAGAGATTCTAACAATATGAAAAAGAGGCACAGTAAGTATGAATGTCAACAAAATCCAAATTATTAACCAAGCAAGGAATCACTACCTATTCAATCCAGAAGGGACATCTTCCTGACGTTCACTTTCATTTTGCTTTCCCGCATCACTACCAGATGTCACAGAGTCCTGCAGAACAAGAGCAAACACACTCTTGATAGGCTAATATAGAAATTCTGCAGAGTTGCATAATTGACACCCAGCAATAAAGAAATAATAATTGACACCCAGCAACAAAGAAATAAAGAAATCCATGCTACAAGAACATCAATAGACCTACAAATCTGCCTGATATGCTAATATAGAAATTCTGCAGAGTTGCATAATTGACACCCATCAATAAAGAAATAAGGAAATCCATGCTACAAGGACATCAATAGACCTACAAATCTGCCTTAATAATCAACTAGTGGGAGAAGTAGAAATGGAGAGCAAAGCAGAAGATCTATGTGAATTCTAATCCTTGGCAAGGGAGTATGTTTTGTAAGAAATTGTTGTTGGAAACAAAACTTCAAGATTTGTACTGTCATAATAAGGATTGATTCCACTTTGCACCCTCACATAGTGTCTGGTTGCAAGGAGAAGTGTGAGAAAGTGAAGGGAAATGTGGTTATTTTTCATTTGTGTGTTTATTTACCAAGAATTTGGGAACAGTTTCCTGCATTCTTATTCACTTTCCTACCTTTTGTGTCTTAAGTTATTCACAATCTTTTAATAACTACCACTAGCTACCTATTTTCTCTCAAAATTTTTCTTGTCAAACAAACATACACAAGAAATTAATTTTCTCTCTTTTATCTCACTTTCCCATACTTCACTCTCTCACAACTTTCTCCAGTTAAATAGAGGCTCAAGGTTTTTGTCGTTCGCAAATTGCATCTTGAAAGTTAAATAGAGGCTTAAGGTTTTTGTCATTCCCAATTTTACTTTGGATACTTTGCACCCCTACAGTATAAAATGGATCCAAAGACCCAATTGTAATTGATGTAAATTAAAATGAGATACATCTATGTTTATGGCCAGTCAATCTATGAGAAACCATTGCCACTAGTTGGTGAGATTTAAAGATATATCTATGCATGTTGCACAAGGCATGATTATCATGTGCATGGATTTCTGTCAACTTAACTAACATCACTAGCATTCGGACCAGATTGGAACATATAAAACTTTGTGGTGCAAAGTGTCCAAAACAAAACTTGAGTCAGTAGAATTAGGAAAACCTTTATTTGTATAAAATAGAAGAAACCCTGATCATAGTTTTGGAGAGATGAGACATCAGAGGGGGAAAAAGGTCCCTGAAACAAAGAGGAGGAACTTCTCACCTTTACTGCTTGTGCAGCTGCAGTGTTCGTTGTCTGTGCAGCAGCAGTACTTGCAGCATTTTGACGTGCTGAGCTTGGAGGATCTTTCCCAAGATGGTCCTCTTGAGATGGGATCATGTTGTTTCCAGACGTTCCCTCATGTCCAAGTGAACCCTCCATCAGATTGGAAGCAGATTCAGAAGGTATAGGCATATCCTTTTGAAAGAACTCCCTGTAAAAGTAACTCCGCAGCTTTGATGTCACCTCAAGAAGAGCTTCTCGAGCTGCTTTAATCTCCCCTACAATCTGTCATGGTAGTTAAGAATTCTGATAAAACATGTAATTAGATGCTTTTTTTGCAAATTATTGTCCACTAATTCTTTTTCTAGAATTTTAATCATGTGTTCATTCTGAGAAACTAAATAACATGTGGAACTGTGACATGGGTTAGCTTCCCACTGATGAACCTATTCATCTTAGAACACGGTGTTCTGGAAGGAAAATAATTCAGTTAATTCATCTGATAATCCACAGGGATGTCCTGCATATGCAAACTTGCGTTTGTATCAATGAACGATCACTCTCAGAAGCCAATGCACAGCACAATAATCATTCCAGGGGGATCCGCCCCTGAATGTGCAAACTTGTCCACTTTTGGTATCCACATCAAAAGGAGAAAATAAAGAACTGGAGACATAAAAAACTGGAAGGAGTTCCAAAGTTGTAACAAGTATACATAAGAACAAACCTGTACAATCTCATCATTCTCTGAAACACACACTGGGAGTTCTTCCCTGGGTAGGATTTGTACATCAGCACCAGCTATCTTTCTCACCTCAGATAATGATCCATCTCTTCCATTAAAGCACCCAATTTCTTCTGATTGTAGAAGCAAACGAGTAGTTACTATGTTTTCTTTTTCTGGAACAAGATCAACGATTTGGGTTTGAATATGCAACAATGCCTCTTGTGCAGGAAACAGCTCATCATCGGGTCCCTAAAATAGTTATCCATACCAGGAATATTTGAATTTATTAAAATAAAAAAAAATATTATCTCTTTTTACTATAATCTATAAGCTGCTCTGAAAAGCCAAAAATTAATTTATCAGCTGAAAGCATGTGTCAAAACTAAGCTGAAGGTTTTATCCTGCCGGGACCAAGGAGTTGCAACCTAGTTACAGAACATGAGATCAAACTAGAGCCGGGGAAATAAATTCAGACTGATGAATTCAACCAAAACCACCCACAATTTGGGTTTGGACAATGTACATCTTCTGCAGGTGACAGCTGGACGAAGCAATTAGAGGTTACTTAATTTGGTGGCCTATTTAGGTTACTAAGATTCTGTTAAATAATTTCTATATAAAATTTCTTGTCTTTAAAAAAAAATTGAAAACACATTAAAAGAACATGACATAAAAGCTCATGCTTTCTTCCTAGCAGATATAACTGCTCTCCCAACCCCTCACCCTCGACTAAGAGTTCCATGGAAAATAAACTTACAACATTTACAAGTTCGGAATACAAACTATAAGGTCTAATATCATACCATGTGTACATGGTGAAGCATGCCTGCTGTTAGAGGCAGCAGGCAAATTTAAGATTTCACGAATATTTTGGGGGGGAAAAATATAGATTTAGCAGGTTTCTTTGAAGTTTTTTTTTTTTTTTTTTTTTTTTTGGGGGTTTTGGGGTGGGGTTTTTTTTGGGGGGGGGGGGGAGCAGAGGGGGATTTCTAAACTGATATATTCACCACTGGTAGTGTGTGTCTGTGCATGTACATATTGCATACAAGCACAAATTGGATAAATATTGCAGTTCTATATATGTATGATATGGATTAACCCGAAACCATTTTCAACAAATGCATTTACAACATATAAATGGCGAAAGGAATGCTACAAAAACAAGGTGAAAAGGTTTGCGTTACTTTTACCAGCTACTCAATCATACCCCCTCATTTTGACATGCATAGCTCAATCAGTGGAAGAGACAAACAAGCAATCTTCCTCTCTCAAGTTCTAAACCACGATGATAGACAGCTACATTCAAGTACAAGAATTTACTGAGAAAAACTAAAACACAGGAAGTACCTCATCTGATGTAATAATGATTATTTGCTCATCTGAGCCTGTAACCAAATCAGTGACCTTGACATCGACACCGACTTCATTTTGGAGCAAATCCATAATCCCATCTGGTTCCCCAACAATACAATTAACCTTCTCGACTGGGCATAGAATTCGAAACACGAGGTCTTCACCAGAAAAAGATTGTCCATTGTCACTCATAGGAGTTGCTTCAGATTCAAGGGCATGCCCAGACTGGCGTGAGGAATAGTTATTGCCACGTCCACCTGTTAGCCCAGCAGGAAACCTAGATCCAAAATTACTCCCATCTGCAGATACTCGCCGCATTGAATTGTTATGAGGGTTAAAGTCTTCGTCAGGGAAGAATCGCTCTGGTGAATGTAGCCGACCATGAAACTGACTGCGATCACGATGTTGGCTCTCCCGCAAACGCAAGGAAATCACTGATATAGCATTTTTCACAGCATTTACATCACCCACAACCTGTAGGGGAGACAATTCTTTAGATGCCTATCTATCGGCATAATGCAAACAGATGATTGAGCATGATACAGTTTGTAAAATGTAATCGAAAAAAGTACACACAAATCCACATCAATGCAGTAATCTTAAACATAACTAAATCTTATTTACTCGCTTTAAGGGTAGCATGTAAATTTCCTTTTAGAAAGAGAACTGACAGTTCACCATGGTAAGCGCAGTGCACAAGCACTTCTGAGATATAACCAATCCAATCTATAGGATTGACATTTTGTCGAGAACAGCTATCATGTTTCTTATAGGATTGACATTTTGTCGAGAACAGCTATCATGTTTCTTGCAGATTTACAGAAAACCTCAAAAAAAAATTGCTCGATCAAGTTCAGTGGCCCACAACAAAGCAGATATCCTGTAATTAAACTTTAAATCATCAAGGGTCAAGTTCAGTGACCCATAACAAAGCAATTATCCTGTAATTAAACTTTAAAACTTCAATGATACAATATTTGAAGAAAATTTTCAAACCATAAAAGGAAAAGATCAGATTAGTTCTCTCACATGCCTGTTTCAAATAAAGTAGACAAAGTTAGATCAACCCAATTGGCAAAATGAGATCCTAAAGACCGTTAACCCCGCAAGCCACTATCGTTACATGCTTTTTAGCTATGACTTTAGCCCATTTGCTAAGGAATAACGAAATAATTGACTGATTTCTCTTGGTTTCTTGTTTTCCTGTTTAATCATTGCAACAACTGCAAGTTTCTGGTTACCACTCACAGAAAGCAAACATCAGAAAATATATCATACTAATATATCATTCTTCAAGTACTTTCCCACCAATCACTGAGCGAAGGTAATCAAGGCAATTGTGTAATAGCAGATATTTTTTGCGAGATGAACAACAGAAAACTAGTTACACCCTCTGCTTCTCGCCTTCAGGTTCCAGTGTCATTAAGGAAACAGACAACTATTGGCAGCAGTTTACTGAGACTTGATTATCCAACTTAATGTCCTTGCAAGTTAAGATGAAGATTGTGATCTTACCAACGCATACTAAAATCAGAAGCCCACCATGAACAATCCATGGTTGTTCAGTATAAAAAGTTAACCAAGACCAACTATAGAATCCAATGAGAAAGCACTCTTAAGGAGAGGCATAAAGACAATTGAGCACTGAAACAAGTTTAAGATATCCATTGCAAATATAAATCTTTTTTCTTTCCCCCATTTGTATAGAATCCTCTGAATGGGTTATACTAGCACTTTTCTTGGAGATGGTCAAAGGAATAAATAAAGAAACTACCATAAACTAACTAATGTCAATGCCAAAGTATAAGAACACTCTGATCAAACTGATTGAAGCTCAACAATCCACATCAAGATTTGCAGCTAACAACAGTATCTAGCACTATAGTTACGTCTCAGATAGCAGAAAGGTTAAACCATTCATAGCCCTTAGCGTCTTAGAATTTAAGCTACAGAAGTGAGAAATTACGTGTCTGATTTTGTCTCAAGCTGAAGCCAGTCTAAGACCTACTGACTCCTCAAAGGACTTCAGAAATATTATTTAACATCAGAGGTAGATTGAAATTATTAACGAACTTGGAGCAAGTATTTTATCAACAGTAATCAAGTTGATATATGGTTTAATCTTCTGCTAAAAGAGGACCCCCAGATTTCAGCAGAAAGGGAAGACAACCAAACAGAAGTGCTCCAGCAATGAAGGACTCAAATTTATGCATCAACTAGATAATCGACTGTAGCTGAATTGACATTAGCAAGGACAAGTACAAAATCGGTTCTCTGTATCTAAATAGTGCAGCAGGCCTGACTATGTGACCGCTAACTGAGGTGGGCATGAATCAAATATTCATATTTCATTTTGAACATTAAGGAAATACCATATCCAAAGAATATGTTTCACTTCTGTTTGTAGAGAAATGAGGTTTCAAAATGCGTCCTAGCAAGCAAGGTGACCAAAATTAGGCTCCATTAACCACTTGAAACAAGTGTAAGAGAATACAAGAGTGAGTAAAAGAGTCTCCAGTAACAATTATTAGTTCATTCTAATCGCATAATGGGTTTCCCTTCTTTCCTCTGCTTCATCATCATCCTAGACCTTGCCTCCTGACGCCCTCCCTCTACTTCTTTCTCCAGCCTTCAGACCTTGCACCCCACCCATAGCTTTAACCCAAAACTAGTACACAATATTCCAGAGCTACATTGTTCTGGTTCATCACCCTGCGTTTTTATCCAATCACCTCTGCCAGTAGGTTATAATTCAAACAACCCAGAAAACACATGTGCATGAAGGATACTCAAGATGCAATTACTAGTGAGATCAAATCATCAAATTCTAGAACCCAGACGATAACTAACTCTAAGCAGAATCGCATCCCAGAGTAGTATCAAGAGAGGGCAGTGATTTATGGTCGAGATTAAGCCAATATACATCACAGCATAGCCAATGTAGTAAAATTCAACCACATTAATGCATATAAAAACACCTGAAAAAATGTTAAGGTCTGTCTCTCAACATAAATCTAGTCAAACAATAACCTCACCGAAAGCCAAAACAAACTGAAATAAGAACCTGAACAATTTCTTCAGACATTGCAACACAGCGAGGCAGAGTATGGTCTCTTGGCAGAATCCTAATATGGGTTTTAGTCTCAATCCTCATTTGCTCAATAATCTTCCCTCCTTTCCCCAACAAAGAGCCCACATGCATTCTTGATACCACCAGCCTAGTCACCACCACCTTATTATCCCTATTACCATATCCATACCCATCTTCAATGCCACTACCACCACCACCACCAACACCACCAACATCACTCTCCAAAATCCTCTCATGTATCAAAAACAAGGCCTCTTGGGCAGGCGAAAACGCAGGAATTCGACCTTCCGGGTCCCTCCTCCTCGTATCAGAGATCTCAATAATCCTCTCTTCATCACCAGGAATCAATTCATGCACATTAATCCAAGCTCCAGTATGCTGTCTTATGGCCTTAATAATGCTCCCGGATTTCCCAATCACTCCTCCGGCCTTCACATCATGGCACAATATTCTATAACTAGTTGTCACAGTAAGTGAAGGGTCTTGCATTTTCCTCCCTCCACCGCCACCGCCGCCTCCGCCACCCACCCCTCCCCGGCGGTGGTGGTGCGGGTAATGGTAAGACCCAGATTGGGAATTGTTATAACGAGGCTTATTTCGACTGGGGTTGAATTCAGAGTCATAATCTTGATGGTCATAATAGTACCTCTTGGAAGAAGATCTTGATCTATCCATTTCACAAACAAACCAACCTTAGGAATTACTAGCAATTAGTAGAAATGATACCGCCCTTTTTTTTTTTTAACTTTATCAAAGATTGAGGAGAAACATTGCAGAATTCCTAGGACTAATTCATCCGATGATCAAATATGGAGGGGATTAAATGTACAGTGAGTGAGTTTGAAGATGGAGTCTTGTTGTTGTTCAGTCTTGGACTCAGGCAGACTGACATAGGAAGAGAGAGAGAGAGAGAGATGCAGCTTAGGTTTAGAAGTATAGATACAGATGTACAAGCAAGACTAATCTATGTACTAGGATTACCATTCTTTGCTGTTTCTATTCCTCTTTTTGGGTGAAGTGAATTTTGGAGTCAGGTGTCAAAGGTTTGGAGCAAAACAACTGTGGTTTTTGATGTTACCATATGGAGTACTCTTATTATTTACATATCATCATTAATATAGATAAAATGATTTATACCGTTCAGTTTTTTTATTTATACATTTTGCTTCAAATAATATACCATGAGCCAATATCATTCTAGATTTTTATACAAAAAAAAAAGCTCAAATAATATGAGTTTTCTAGTCTAAATATCAAAAAGTATAGTGTGTGGATCAAAAAGATGAAATGAATAAATTATTTACCTTAACACAATACAAATATGATAACAGCTAACCAACCATAATTGATATTTTACAAAAACTTATAATTGTGGCACAAAATATACCAGCTAATATATTTTGTCCCACTAAACTTAAAGGTTGTAACACTTTATCCCTCAACTCATAAAATATATGCTTTGTCCCTAATTATTCGTACCATTAGGCTTTGTTTGGTTGGCAAGGAATTTGTCGATAGAAAATAGTATTTTTCCTAAATTTTAAAATCTATTTTTTATTCACTTTTTGGGTTATTGAAAAAATAAAACTTTTTTGAACAACAGAAAATAGTTGCATAATACTAGGATTGTAAATCCTCAAATCCTGTTGGTATTTCTAATTAGTTTACCCTATCTTTTGCCTTTTATATTTAAAGATCATAATTTCATTTTAAATTTGTGTGTGTAAACTAGTTATAAAGTTAGAAAATTGTTGACATAATATTCAAAACTGAACATGTTTTCATTCTAAAATATTTTATTTTATAGATATCTTATGGTGGTCTTCCAAAAAAAATCTCAAACCATTGCATAACAATTTAAAATTTTCTTTCATACTTATATTTTTAGTTTGCTTTTTTTCAAAATGCATCTAGCTCTTTAATTACTATTTTATTTTCACATTATATTAAATTTACCTAAAAAATAAGTTTACCTTTAAATTTTGTATTAATTTATAAACTTAAATTATTACATATAGATTAGGAAAACAAAAACTTGGGAGCATCTTTTCAAGATTTGAGTTTGAAACAATAACAATGACAAATTAAATGAAATGATATACACATATTTTTATTTTACTTAATACTTAATAAGAATTACAATAATACTATTATAAAATTTTGTAAGCAACGCCACTCAAAAAATATTGATATTTATGTTTACACTAAATTTTTGTTTGGGTGTTCAAAATTTTTTTTTTGGGTGTTCAAGTAGGACTATTTTCAAAACACAATAAAATGTAATATAATTCATTTTTATAATAATGTCAAATAAATATACCTAAATGATTATTGTACATAAAGGGCAATAATATCATACCAATACTCTCACAAGACTAACTTTTTTAACGATTGACAAATTTTCGTGGGGATAGAGAAAGATTTATTGGGTGCAAAGAGTAATTAACCATGGTATATAAATTACAAGGATTTTGCTATCAAAATATTTGATTAATTCCAAATTATTACCAGATACTTTAAACTTTACAAGGGGAAATGAGAGAGAGAAGAACTTGAAAGTCAAACCAATAACCTTATAATTACTTGATTAAATGTCTCTACCAAGTGCACAAGGTGCTTGAATGTATTTGTGATACAAACATGATCTAATTTTTACACCAAATGTATTTGTTTTTGATAAATATGCCTTACTTTTTCTTTCTTGTATAGCCCACTAGCGAATATAAAAAGAAAAAAATAGACATAATGTTGGTCCCAAAAATAATGCAAGTAATATAATAATAAATAATCTTGCAATAACAATAATAAAGATAAACAAATATAGAGTTCAAAATAACAACAAGAATAAAAGTAAAGTAAAGAAAAAACACACTAGAATTTTTATAGTGGTTCAGTACCAAACTCGGTACTTACATCCACCCCAAGTATAACCACTTGGAATTCAATCCACTAAGTGCTTCTTCTCAAGTTAGTGAAGCAAACCAACATGTACAAAGAGAGATCACTCTTTGCTCACACTCCCTTAACTTTAGTTGAGCCAAAAAGTTTTACAATACCCAATTAACCCTCTCGCTGCTACGTTTGAATGCTACAACCTAAACTTTAAAGAAAACTAATTAACCCCTGCACTTACTTCACGAAGACTTACTAGAACACACACACTAGATTATTTTCTCTCAAATCACTCTAAAATCACTTGTAATCAATGTAGGTAAAAGTTCTCTATCAATTCTATACATTTGATATTTATAGGGGTGAGAAAAGGGGTTAAAATGAGTTCAAATGATGAAAAACACAATGCTGGAAAACTAGTTTTTCCTGAGTTCGAATGGTAATTCGGATGATGTTGACATCCGCGTTCTCATCTGCATGCTCTCTGACCAATACATTTTGGGCATTCCAGCTGTCTAGACCTTTGCATGTCTTCCGTTGCATCCGCATGATCGTCTGAATGACAGATTCTTTGTAGTTTTCATCTTCTTTTGATTCCTAATCGATTTTGCTACAAATATGACTTTGTAAAACATTAATAAACATTATCATTAATTTGTTAATCATCAAAACTAAGATGATGTGAGACCCTAAGATCTTCACATGACTAGTTGTTAGACGAAGTCAACTTGATAAGCATTATAAGGTGAGATTTAACTGTAAAAGGAAAGAGTCTATTCTTATCCAAGCTCAAATAACAATAATATCTTTCTCTACACACACGCATGTATATAAATATATCCAATCCTATATCCATGTATATTTATATTTTTTTTGTTTATACTTATTTTATCTATTTATTATACAAAGTCAACTATTTCTTTATTACTCAAATGGTTTTGCTTATCAATATATGTTAAAATCTTTTAAGTAGAATAATATATAATAAATGAAATTGTATGTGTCTTTTAGCAAAAATCCAATGTTGTGGGTTTTGTTGGGTGGTTTGTTTCAATCTAATCTGGAAAACTCATGTAGCCCTATTTTTATTGACCCATGCGAGTTTCATTGTTTATGGAATAATCTAATCATACAAGCAATCTCTCGATATTGAATCAAGGATGTGCACAAGTCCTAATTCAAATAACAATAAACACATAAATAAACACAAATCAAATAGGGTTTTCATTAATCAAAGATCAAATATTCATAACAATAAATAGGTTTAGGTTCATCCCCTTCTAGATCTCAATCATATTAGTTCATAATAGAAAGAATAGATTCCACAATTATCAAAGGAAAATAAAAGGAAAGAAAACTTATTCTCATAATCTTCCATCTTGTAATCCTCCTTGACTATTGATTAAGTCCCTTAATGCTTGAATCTTCATCCAAAAGCCGTGGGTTGTGCCCTTATTCTACTCTACCCTACTTTTTAGTAGAATTCAAGAGAAAATAAAAGATAAAAGATAAAGATCTACCTGTTAGCTAAGTGCTAGTCCCCTCAAAATGACTTGGAAAATCGTTATTTATAGTCTCTTGAAGTAGTATCCCCAGTAGGGTGGGGTTGGACTTATTTCGAGCTGAAAAATATCAATCTCGTGCAACTTCCCAATTAATGTTCAACCCAATAACTAACCAGGGACATTGCGTGGGTTATTGACTGAAGTTTTCATCCTGCAACACCTAACTTTTGAGCATGTCTGCTTGATGTTCGGCCTCAATTTTTGAAGCCAAATAACTCTATTAAGACAATTGAATCAACTTTCATACAAAATATAAAAATTGTGACACTTTGAGTTAGTTTTCCAATGCCATAAGAATCGTATCATTTAGAATTCTACACACTGAGATATGCCCAAAATAATGATAGGTAGTCGGAGGAGCATTGCTGCTCAAATATACTTCAGTAACTTGGAGTTTAGGCTATCAAAACGGGAGCACTAGACATTGTTCTCTCTTAAATTATAGAACATCCTCTTAGCTTCAAAATACACTGAGAATTAGCTCAATTTGAGTTTTATAGCTCAAGTTTTCTCCAAGAAACTGAAACACGTCCTTAATGCCAAGCCCCTCAAAAACACATAGGATAACACATAAATAAGCTAAATTGCATGCTTTATATATAAAATTCAAAATGGAAAGAAATAAACATAGAAACAACTGAAATTCATCATTTACCCCTAAAAGCTAACCTGAATTTGCCACCCAAATACTCTAAATACTAGCATACTTTGACACTTACCACAAGAATTTTCCCATATGCCCATCCCTTAGTTGTGTCTTCCTTACACAACTTCATGTACTGTATCATGAAGGCTCCAAGATTATTCATAATATCCCATAATTTCTCCTAAAAGAAATGAAGACCAATGTGAGTTATGTCCGTTTTATGACCGCTAATGAAAGCAAGGACATTACAAATAATGTGATGGAGAACCCTATGACATGAGATGAAATTATTTATCTTAAATTCTCTTTGACTGTTGCCATGAGGGTTCCCAAAGAATGATCTTCTTAAGTCCTTGTAATTGATGATCAGAGAAGGGGTTTTGGGTTTAGAAAAAGTATGACCCTCATTTGGCATGCCAAATGCATCATTTTCCCATGATATGTTAAAGTTAATATGGGTATTAAGCACTATGGAGACTATGTTTTCACTATCAAACCTTATATATTTTTACTAGTTCACTATAAACTATATCATCAACTTGACAAATATTTGCCCAACCAATGTTATTTAATGTTAGACATCTGCAACAATCCATAATTCAAAACTCCCAACTTATTTTTAAAATTTGAATCTTTCTTCTATAAAAGATTTAGTGAATATATCGGCTATTTGATCATTTGAAGAAATATAGTTCAAACAAAATTCTTCTTTTAGAGCTAGGTTTCTAATAAAATGGTTCTTAACATCAATATATTTGGTCTTAGAATTTTAAATAAGATTTTTTGAAAGATGTATAGCACTAGTATTATTATAAAAAAGAGCCACACAATCAAACACTAATCCAAAATCAGCTATAGTGTGTTTCATTTAAAGAATTTGAGCAGAACAACTACCAATAGCAATGTATTCAGTTTCCCCATATACAAAGATGTTGGAATTTGAGCACAACGACTACTAATAGCGATGTATTTAGTTTCTCCATATACAAAGATGTTGACCTCTTGCTTTTTACTAAACCATGAAACCAAACAATTTCCAAGAAGATTACGTATACAACTAGTGCGTTGTCTATCTATGGGTCTGTTGTATTTACTAAAATAGATCCTAAAAATTATTATCATTAAATTAGGATAAAGGAAGGGGATGAATGGAATACTGCATTTAAAACTAAACATGGATCATTATGGCTAAGTTATGCCCTTTAGGTTAACTAATGCACCAAAAATTGACGTATCATGTGCTGCATGCCTTCCTAGGCAAATTTTTTGTTGTTTGTTTTGATGATATCTTGATCTATGGCAAGAGTTTAGAAGAGCATGTTGAGTATCTTAGGTCTGTTCTTGATGTACTTCGAGGAAGAGGCTTTATGCTAATCTCAAGAAGTGCACTTTTTGCACTAGTCAACTTGTTTTTCAAGGATCTGTTATAAGTTCACAGGACATACAAACTGATGAGAGCAAGGTAAAGGCTATCTTGGAGTGGCATACGCCTAAAAGTATTAGAGATGCAAGGAGCTTCCATGGATTAGCAAGTTTTTATAAGTGCTTCGTGAAAGATTAGTACCATTGTTGCCTCTATTGATTGTTGTCATTAAGAAGAATGAGAAGTTTTGTTGGGAAGAAGCTCAAGGCGTTTCAATTATTCAAACACAAACTCACACACACACACACACTCTTACTTTCTTTGCCTAATTTTGACAAAAACCATTAAAATTGAATGTGACGCTTCAGTTGTGGAGGTTGTGCTGTGTTGATGCAAAAGCGAAAACCCGTGGCTTACTTCAGTGAGAAGTGGAATAGGGCTTTGTTAAACTATCAACCTATGACAAGGAGTTGTATACCTTGGTTCGAGCTTTAGAGACATGATAGCATTATTTGAGGCCTAGAAAATTCATGATCCACACTGACCTGAATCATTGAAGTACTTGAAAAACTAACATAAGTTGAGTAAGAGGCATGCTAGGTGGATAGTTTTTGTGGAGACTTTTCCATATATCATCAAATACATATCTGGTAAGGCTAAAAGGATGTTTGGTTTAGGGAAATCAAGGAGGAGAATGGGTATCATACGTAATGATACCCATTGTTGATGTTTGTAAAACAATTATCACTATCATTCAATGGGAATGATAGTGAATAATTAGGGTGTTAATGATTCCTCCCAAAAAAACAATCCTATCAAACCCATTAAGCATTTCAATTAAGGGTAAAAACACACCTACAAAAAACACACATATCTTTTGAGTTACCCACCACCAATATACTATTCCTCTCTCTCTCTCTCTCTCTCTCTCTCTCTCTCTCTCTCTCTCTCTCTCTCTCTCTCTCTCTCTCTCTCTCTCTCTCTCTTGATTTGAATATTTTTTATTAGTAGTTTATAAAATTTTTTTATAAAAATTCTTTTTAATAATTTTTTACTATTCAATTTTTTTTTATAAAAATTTGAACTGAAAATCAAAGATATATAGTACTCTCTGTTAATACAATAAAAATGAATTTTTTTTAAGGTTATCATTTGCATTAAACTCAAATTATAGCATGGCTATATTTAAAATTGAAGAAGTCTTTTTAGAAATTTTCTTCAAAAATATGCAAGTAAAAAATCTAAAAAATATGTATATCATAAATAAAAGATTTAAAAATTTTAAAATTTACTTGAAAGTCATTCCAATAAACCAAACAAGTATTTTTATAATGATACCCATTCCGTTATTAAACCAAACATGTAGGGGGGAATCATCAAAACCCATACTCATAGTAAGGTTAATGATACCATAGTGATAGTGATTGAGGAATTTGAACCAAATGGTCCCTAATATGGTAGCTGATAATTTTGAAAGGTCATGCATTGTAATAATTTTATAAAGACTTATCGGAGTCTATTAATTTATTGCTTCTTTCACTTCTTTAAAAAAAAAATGAAGTGCAAAATGAGCATCTTATATTTCATATTATTCTTTTAAAACTAAATTAAAACTTATTTGCTAAAATTAAAAAAAAAAAAAAGATAGTTCAAAAAGACTGGAAATGTAAATCAAATGGAAGACTTAACAATCTCATAAAATAAGTTCGATTCATTGTATTCTATATAAAACCATCTGCACGTGCAAAGCACGTGTGCAATTCCTAGTGAGTCAAAAAAGTCTATTAATAGTTGAACAAACCGTGTAACTTCATAATTAGTGATTTTTGACATACTCTATTATGTGTGCTTAATTTAAAAAAAAAATTATATGTAAAGACACTGTATATGTCATTAAAATACCCTGTGAAGAAAATAGAAAATTATTTGGGGGTACAAAAAAATAACCGGATGTGAGCGGTAATGATGGTTTAAGAATCAGCAACTCAACAATAGGTTTGAAAAAACATAAAATGATAGGATTAAATAACATTAAAACTCTACCTAGTGCTTTATTAATAATATAGAAAGAAAAGGATCATTCTCCACTAGAAAATCTAGGGAACAATATGCCTGAAAAATGAGTTCCCCAACTTGCATACAATACATGAATACAAACACAAATATGATGAAGGGGAATCCGTGGCAGTTGCTAGAAACAGTTAAACTACTATGCTGCAAAAAAGTAAAAATGTGGGGCTACAATATTTTCTCAAATGCTATCTGAAATAGGATGGTCGTCTTCATTTGCAGAATTCTTTAAGCGATCAGCAGCTTTTGCAACCTGCAACCGAATACAAATTTGAAAGGTTAATTTATATGATTGGACAACTGGATAATCACGCTATGAATTTGTAAAAGGAAGTACCTCAGCGTTCCAATTTGTTCTCACAGTTATGATAAATAGTGCTATTGTTTGCAGGAAAACTCCAATAATCATTCCCCACCAAATTCCCTGAATTGGTTTGCACGCATCCTCTTGTTTAGTACATTTATTTACATAGAGTTGCCAATAGTACTAACAAGAAGTCAATAAAAACTTACAGATACTCCTAATGATGTTTTGAAGCCAAGAACACAGCCAATTGGGAGACCAATGATGTAGTAAGTAGCCAAATTAACGTAGGCAACAACAGCTTGCCATCCACTCCCAATTGCCACTCCTGGAATTTAAAAACAGTGGTTTAGATGGATTTCACATCATAGAGACTGTTTTATGAGTCACCACATTTTCAATTAGCCTATAAGGTTTCTTACCAGAGAGTATGGGTTGAATGCCATTCATGAAAACAGAGATAGCAAGCAATGGCGTCAAACTTGAGACAGCCTCAATGACTTCCGAGTCACTTGTGAAGAGCTTACTTAATCCAACCCTAAATATCAGCACGATTGCGGCGAAAACTATACTTATTAGGATGCTGGTTGTGACTACTACAACGACGGAGAATTTTGCAACCATTGCATGACCTGCACCAAGTTCATTACTGACTCGAACACTGCAACAAGCCGAGAAGAAAAAAAGAAAATGTAAGGCTTACAATGTTGAAATAAATTTGTTCTGTTTGATACTCGAAAACACGACATGGCATCATATATCCAGCAGAAAACAAATTAAATTTGATGCTTCCATAGTCCATACCTCGCAGCATAAGCTAGCCCCAACATAAATTGCATATCCCAGTTCAAATAATTCATGCTGAAATTCCACTCAAAAAGTTAGCATGTATGAAAAAGTAGACCTTGGAATAGAAGTAGGGATGTTATTTTTACCAAATAGAAATGGAATCTAGTGCGATTGTAGGATTGGAGAGGAAACCGGATATGAGAACAAGACCTTGGAAGTACCATATCTCCAAGCTACAGCATCAACAGAGTATCAGAAATTAAAGTTTGAGAGAAATATATAGACTTAGTCCAGAGTATGACTAAAAGCAATGAACATACCATAACATGACAGCAGATGCAACAGTTAACTTGAAATAAGGCCAGATGCCTCTGAAAGCCCTTCTTGAGAAACCTGTCCATGTTTCTTTGCAGGATGGACTAAGAATTATGTAAAGACCTTGGAAAAATACCAGCAACCACCATGATAAACTAAGTGTTAGAGCTGCTCCCAAGACTCCATAATCAAGGACATTAACTGCCAGCCAAGTTAACAAAATGTGCACGAGAAAGACGCCAACAGCGATATAAGCTAAAGGGTTTACAATGTTCTGAGCCTGTAGAAACCTTTGCATAGGGCAACTTATTGCAAACGCGTAAAGTTGAGGGATCAGTCCTCGAGCAAAAATTTGGCCTTGATCAGCTATGCTTTTTGATTGACCTATAGATTTGAGGAATGAACCAGAGAAGAGATACAGGAATGTGAGGATAATAGCTGCTCCAACGTGTAAAACAACTGCTCTCTGTAAGATGACTCCCATTGCCCCGTATTGCTTCGCGCCATAGGCTTGACCACAAACAGTTTGAACAGCACTCGCCATGCCCAACTACAGCATAAAAAAAAAAATCAAAGGAATCAGTAACACGAGTATCTCACTTCAAACATATGTTTTTATGATTTAAGTGCTTCAAGATATCCGCCAGTGAATGACTATTTAACAAGGAAATTGATAACGTAATTGCAAATTTGCAATAAAAGAGGCACCCTAAGCCAATTTTTGGTTGAAGTTAGTCAACGTATCCTCAAATGTAATTCAGCTAAATTCGTCCTTGTTTCCATTTTTCTTTCCATGACATGTTCGTTTTCCTTACGTCCATGAAAATGGTAGTCCAACATCTAAGAAGTAAACAAAGCCCCAGTACAAGTACCAAAACTATGCATGTGTAAAGATTTAGAAAATGATGTTCAAAATTTTGATTTCGTGTTCATTTTTCTCAATGGGTCATATAAGATGGAAAACATGTCTGTTCTTCTTCATACATTAACTCGTAGTTAGAGGAAAACGAGAGTTTGCATAAAATGGGCAGTAGAAGTATAGAACCAAAGTATCGGGAGATAGCAGCAGGAATTCAAAGGGATAAAAAACCTACCATGATCCCATAAGCAAGGCCTTGAATTCCCACACAAGCAATGGATGCGCCAGCCAGCTCGAGTGCACCCAAATGGCCCGTGAAGGACAGGGTCACAAAATTAAGCATATAATTAAAAATAGAAACTATAATTGATGCTCCTGAAAGAATCCAAAGTAGCCTTGATTCCCAGGCAAACAGCTTAGGATACCACCGGGTAGGGACCGGCCTGTGCTCCAAGAACTCTTCGATTACATTGGACGTTAAGTCTGGTATTTGAGCATGCGAATCAAGTCCAAGAAGCAGAGGCTGGTATTCTGCTGAACCCATACTATAACTCTGCTTTCAGCGTCAGTGAAACTCTTCAATAAACTGAGTTTCTTTTTCTATATCTGTTTGTGGAAGTAAAGCATTACAGCAGTTCATGTCACATTTTTATTAGGTGGATTATGTGCTATACATGGAGAACAAAAACGCTTTCTTGTTGTCAACTACCATTCCAGTTTGAAGTTTGGAGATGGCAAAATGACTCAATTATGATAAGCTGAGTAAGAAAAGTAGTTAAAACTACAAACATTGGTGAAGTGTGTAGACGGAAATCAGCCAAGTTTAAAATGTAAATTAGCTAAGGTATAAAGCTGAAGTTTCCAACTAACAGTCCTTAATTTGGTCAAAGTACATAAATAGGCTAATTTGGTAGTTAGCAACCTAAAGGAAGAGCAGATACATCAGAGCTTAACCAGTTTATATTGTCAGCAACAATATCATTTTTATTTATAGTCGAAGATCGATATTTTGCAATATTGATCACCGAAAGTGCTGTTTTGCAAGATCACATGTGCTATACCAGAAGATTATGGTAGATTTGTCATTTATTTGCCTCCAGTTCTCATTTGGATGAAGACAACCTATGACCACCTGATAGGATACCTGTATTACTGTTGTACCGGCACTACACAATTCCACCGATCATCCACTTTAGAATTAATTGGACACTCACGTGGTTGGAGTTGTAGTTGTAGTTGTTGACAACAACGACCTATCTTCCAAGAGAAGAACGGGGGGTCGAGGGGGAAGGGTGTCAAAGAAAAGGTAAGAATAAAAACTGCCATGTTCCGCCTACGTTTTGTCGTGGGCCCGGTATTGGGTGTCCATTATTTTTAACAGCCCATGTTGACTTTTTTTTGAAGTTAAGTATGAGACCCCACTGGTACATTCCACTTTGGGCTCCCCTTGCTACCAGAAAATTTCAGGGCTATAGGCTTTGAGACCACAAAAAAAAAAAAAGACAGCATGCAAATTTGTTCATGAATCTATTTGTATGTAATTAGCAATTCTCTTGATTCTTCTCTAAACAGGAACAATCAATTTGTGAATTTCATTAACCACAGTTTAATGAGAGGCACTAAATCTTTCGGTGGAGAGATATTTTTGACACTAATGAAAGTATTCTTTTATCCTCATTTCAGCGCGAGAATCCAATTTACTGAAGTCCTTTTTCTTTCTTAGCTGAAAGGAAAGAACTACTATGGGCTAAGCCCAAAATCAGTCAATCCCGAGTCCGTATTATTATTATTGGTTTTCAGAGTTTTAAGGTTGAACCCAGTCAAACAGAAGCTGCTATTTTTCAAGATTTTGTTTCAAGACAGTCCAACAAGGCCAGGACCTGTTCGAAAAAAATTGGTAATGGGAATTTGTTCGTCCAATAAATGGAAGTTTGGCTTGTTGGTCAAATTGGCTGGAAGGCTTTCAGATTGTGGCTAGAAAGGGAAGGAAGTCTCAACCCAATTCTAACCGAAACTTGTCCGTACAATTTCAAATAAATTATTGATCCAATCCATTACCGTACATACAAATGAAGGATTTTTTTTTTTCTAGTCAGCATTGATGGATCTAAATCAATTAAATAAAGAAAACCCACAAAAATTCATACAAGTAATATAAGTAAAATTGAGAGAAATTGTTTTTTTATTCAAAAGAACGTGAGAGAGGCTACAATACAATATTGAAAGAAAACAAAACTAAAACCAATTGCCGTTTAGGTTTTGGCAAAATCTAAACCTAAGCTAGTACTAGTAGTATGAGAAATAATCACATGCACAACACCACATAAACCCTATTGTAGTAAACAATTAAATTATGACACATGGCACTAAAAACTATATTGCTTGGTTTATTATTTTTTTATTATTGAAAGGTGGAAATGGTCCAACATCTTCTTAAACCTTAGGAATGTGTTCGTTTTCAAAGTCCTTGGGAAAATTTTGGCCACTTGCTCCTCAGTCTTGTAATAATCAATTTCAATCTCCTTATCATGAACCAATTCATGTATGAAGTGATACCTGATACCAATGTGCTTAGTATGCCCATAGAGAACTAGATTCTTGTAAAACTCAATTGCTAACTTATTATCACAATAAATTTTCGTATAACTATCTTGCTTATGTTGTTAAACACCAAGCATCCTCCTTAACCACAATGTCTGAGTAGCACCATTAGCTGTTGCTATATACTTTGCCTCTGCATAAGACAAAACTATCATCTGTTGCTTTTTAGAACTCCAAAAAAATTTCCTTGATCCAATAAAATATACAATGCTTGAATTACTCTTTCTTTCAACCGTATCACCTATCCAATCATTATTTTTATATCCAAAAAATTCAACAGGATCACTGCATGAATAAAAATTACAATCTCACTGAGTGCTTTTAATGTACCTCAAGATCATGTTTGCTGCCTGCAAATGTGACTGATGTGGATTTTTCATAAACTTGCCAATCAAGCCAACACTAAAATTGATATATGATCTTTAGAAGTCAAATATCTCAAACTCCCTACCAAATTTTTAAAATAGATAAAATCTACATATCGACTAGTACCTTTCTTAGTCAATTTTAATTTTTCTTCAACAGGAGTCAAAATTGGCTTCGACGCATCCATCTTAAACTTCTTCAAAATATCACTTGCATACTTTTTTGAGAAATAAAAATACCACGGTCATATTGAAAAATTTCAATACCAAAGAAATAAGATATATGCCCCATATCTGTCATCTCAAACTGCTTGACCATGGCCTCCTTAAATTCAGCAATCATTTTAGCAATATTTCCTGTGAAAATTAAATCATCGACATATAGGCACACAATTAAAACATCACCATGGACATAAAATTTAATATATATAAACTGTACTCATATGGGCACCTTTGAAATCCACAAGAAATAAAATAAGAATCAATTCTTGAGTACGAGGCCCTTGAGGCTTGTTTCAAACTATACAAATCCCTCTTCAACCTATACATCTTATCCTCCTGGCCTTTTCTGATATAACTTTCAGGCTGTTCAACATATATTTCTTCTTCAAGCACTCTATCCAAAAAAGCAGACTTGAAATCCATTTATATATTTTCCATTTATTTTGGACAGCAAGAGAAACTATTAAAAGAACAGTGTCAAGCCTAGCAACAGGTGCAAATACTTCAAAATAATCAATCCCGATTTCTACTTGTATCCTTAGCTACCAACCTTACTTTGAATCTCTCTATTTCTCCATTGGATTGTGTAATTCCTTTTGTAGCTACTTCACTCCAATGGCCTTTTTACCGGTTAGAAGAGAAGTAAGTTTCCAAGTATTATTTTTCTCAATGGCACAAAATTCTTTATCCATTACTTTCACCCAACGATTATCTAGGGCTGCATTTTCATAACCAACATGGTCACAATTTGCAAACAAAACAAAATTAACAAATTCTTCATTAGAACCAGCATTATCAGGAATAAGAACATAATCTTGCATATGATCAGGCAATTGCCTGTAGCGGTGTGGACGACCCATTAACCCAGTTTGTAAGCCTCGAGTAATATACACTTGGTCAAAATCAAAATCTTCATCATATCTATCAAAACTCAAAGACAATTTTGCATTCGTGGAATTCTTCTTATTCTAGTTCCAAACTTCTCTCTCGTCAAAATTCATATCTCTACCAACAATCACTTTTCCAAAATAGGATTAAATAATTTGTAAACCTGGGACACCTCATTGTAACCAATAAATACACATTTTTCTTCTTTATCATCAAGTTTTTTCATCAACTGATCAGGAATATATGTATAAGCAATACACCCAAATATTTTGAGATGGCCAACAAATGGTCTCCTACCACTCCAAGCTTCTTTAGGGGTTTTATCAGAAAGACTTCTTGTAAGACACCTATTTAATAGATAAATAGTACAAGCAACTACTTCTGCCCGAAAGGATTTTGGCATATTTTTCGACTTCAACATACATCTCATCATATCCATAATTGTTCTATTTTTTCTCTGTCACCCTATTTTGTTGTGAAGTATACTAAACTGTCAACTAATAATAAATACTATTTTTCTCAAGAAAATCATCACATGCAAGACTTTTTTGACCCATATCTATTCTCAAAATTTTAATTTGATACCCCTTTTACTTCTTAACAAAAATCTTGAATTTTTTTAAAATGTCACAGGCATTAGATTTTTCCTTCAAAAAATAAGCCCATGGTTTTATACTGAAATTATCAATAAATATAATAAAATATTTGCAACCACCATTAGAAAGAACTTCCACTGGGTCGCGCCCCGAAATGACACACGGTGCTAGTGGGGTTGTTGACTGTCGCGTCCCGAAAGGGCAGTCCAATCCGGTGACCCTTTTCGAAAATAAAAGTTTATTGAAAAAAAACCTTGTGTGTGTGAAAAAATCGAATTTTTAGTGAAAAGTGTATTTTAGGAAAAATGGCATTTTAAAAGAAAGTAAGGCCGAGATTAAAAGTGTGACAGTTTTGGCCAACCGATTTTTGAAAAAAGGGTTTTATTTTAAAAAAAAATGGAGTCGTCACTTGGTACTGAGTTAGGGTGTACCAAGTCACCCGAAAAAATCGTTTGACAAGACAAAAGTAAAAAGTTTAAAAAAATCATTTAAAACCCTTTTCCGACTCCGTTCTACGAAAAACGAGAGAAAAATGTTCGGGAGTCACATTTGAAGAAAGGGAAGGTAAAGGCTCACGCCTAAGGCGCCATTTCTACCTAGCTGAGGCTAGTTGCGAGGTTTAATCACATTTTCCTAAATTAACCCTGAGTTCTATCGCATTTTGGATGTATCTAAATGAATGCAAATCCTAAGTCTAAATGTGAGTATCGGGAGGGTCGGCATGTTCCATCGAGGCTTGGTCGGGATTATCGCATTAATTGCGAAACTCGAGTCGAGACCTCGAGGGAGTCACGAGTGTCTATGCAAAAATGCGATTCAAAAAGAAAAGAAAATAATAATATATGGTAAGTGAAGAAAGAAAGTGAGTATGCAACATGACGGGTACGAATGACTGAATGTTTCTACTCATGAAGAGGGGAACGGCATGTACGCCATCGCTTCCCTCGTGAGTAGGCGACTATTTTTAGTCAGATCACACAAAATAACCTAAATTCTAAGTGAGACGCAACCTAGATGTCATGCATTTGAAGATGTGTCAAAAATAAATAAATAATAGTAATAACAATAAAAATCATGCAAAATGGAAAGAAAACTAAAAATGTGTGAAATGGGATGTAAAATGCACACAAATGCACCTAACACTAAAATGTCCTCAGGGTCTAGCGTTGGACTAGCCCTTTCTTGCGATTCCCACTAGCGTTGGACTAGCGGGGAAACGATAAAGCCACAACTAGCGTTGGACTAGTGTGGTGACGGAATAACATAAAACATGAATTAAATAGTAAATCATGAATTAAAAAAGCAAATTGAACATATAAAAACATATAAAGTCAAGTAGGAGCACATAACACATAGGCATAATATCTAGATGCAAAATCCTAATGAAAGCGATAAAACAAGTAAGCACATAAGCACGCAAAAGCACACAAGCCCTAATTATTACACTGGGGAAGTTAGCTACAATTTTAATGGGGAAAAAGTAAAATGACCTATCTATTACACTTGCTATCTAAATACAAAAATGTTTGTTAAAAATATAACAAAAGAAAATAATCTAATTATTACATTGGCTAGCTAAATACAAAAATATTACATTTTTTGTCAAAATAATAAAATTTGAAATTAAATAACACAAAAATAAATAAATACTCAAAAAGTGCATAAAATAAGAAACGCATGGAGAAAAATGTATAAAATATCACATTAGAGCACATTGGAGCACATAAAGAAGCAATTAAAAGGTAACGAAAATACTTCTTCTCGAAGACCCGATACTAATACTAATCAAAATTAACAAACAAATCAAGGTACCTCAGTATAAACAAATAAATGTAAAAATATAAAATTCTAACAAAATTAGCGTAAAATGTAAATTCTAAGGAACTAAGGGGATTGAAAATAAGATTCTATAAAGCTTAAGAGGAATAATTAGAAATTCACAAAAAATCTAAGGGGTCGAAATGCAAAATCAAAGTAAATTGAGAGGCGAAATGGTGAATTCCAACAATTGGACCAAGTTATAAATTTCAACAAAATATGGGGTAAAAACTAAAATTTCAGCAAATTGAGGGGCTAAATTATAAGTTACAGCAATTATAGGCAAAATAGTAAGTCGATTAGGACGCAATTGAAAGAAAATAAGACCTAAAGGGTTCAAATGCAAAGTTTCTATTTTTATAAAATAAAATACAAAAAAAATGAAATGGTAGATTAGAAAAAACTACTAAATTAATTAGAATAACTCAATTAAAGAACAAACTAACTAAACTAAAATTAAATTGAACTAGCAGATTAACTAAAGATAAAAATCAAAACATAAAATCGAATAAAATAATAAAAAGAAAAAAAGCCACCCCTTTCTCTAATTTTTCTTCTTCCCGTTCTTGATCTACTCTCTTTTCTTCTCTTCCCTCTCCCCTTTTCCTTTGTATTTTTTCTCCTTGTCACTGATTCCTCTTTGTAATCTCTCTTTCTGCTTGCTCTCTTCATCGAATAGTTCCTCCTTTCTTTTATCAGATTTTTTCTCTTTTGGTTTTGCTCTCTCTTTTCCTTTCTATGCCCTCCCCTCACTATTCTCTTTTTCTGTATGTTGTCTCTCTCTTTCACTTTTCCTCTCTTATTCACCTGATTTCCCGTTTCTTTGACTTTCCCTCTCGCCTTCTTCTTCTCCTCTTCTTCATCCCAGTTTCTCTCTTCTTCTCTCCCTACTCTAGATTTTCTTTTGTTTCTTCTCCCTTCTTCTTTTTCTCTTTCCTCCATTTCTCTTGTTCTCTCTCACTCTCTCGGCCTTCATTTCTCTCACTCTCCTCTCCCAGCTTCCTCTCTTGCTCTCCTCTTTCTTTGCTTTTTCTTCTTCTCATTCGAATTTCTCTCTCAGTCACTCTATTCTCTCCTTCTTCTCCGTCGTCTTCTCCTTTCTACTTATCTCTCTGCTTCACTCTCTCCCTCTATTCTCTTCCTTAGCTCTCTACCGTTCCTTCTCTCACTCGTTCTCTCTCTTTTTTTGTTAATCTACTTTCCAAATCCCCTTAATCACTCCATCTAATCCCTCAAACCCAAAAACAATTCACCACAAATCAAGCAGGTTTCAAACACAAAAACTCATTTATAGGTTGTTAATTAACAGAATTGAAAAAGAGAATTGAAGATATACCTAGACGCAATGAGGGAATTAATTGATGGTAGACTTTGATGAACACCAATTCTTGCTGGTGATGGGCGTGACTATGGTGGTGATTTTCTAATAGTGTGAATGGTAGTGGTCCAAAGGGAGAGGCGTGTGGGGGCTGACTTGGCCATGGTGGCAAATTGTCTGCTTGTTTGATTGAAATTGGGTTGTAATTGTTGTGGCTGTTTGAGCGCCTCTTTTTTATTGCTTTTCTTGCAGGTACTAGGCAGTAGTTCTGTTGCAGTATTGTGTTGGGTACTGGTGAATTTGAATTTCTGATTGCCATTTCCGATGGCTAATGGTGAATTTGGCATTGGGTCTCTAGTAATTGGTGATGGTGGCGGTAGTTACTGATAATTTTAGAGGTTAATTTGGAGCCCTGTTAGCTGTGAACATGGGAGGGGTTGTGTTTGGCTGTTGGCACTGGCTGTTATGAGATGGAATTCGGTGGACTGTGACTGTATTACTGTCGGTGGACTTCAGCAGATGGCTGTGATTGTACGTGTGTGGTAGGGGTGGTTTATTGCGTTAAGCGGTGGCTGGGTAGTGATTGGAGTTTGATTCATGGTTGTTTTGAGTCATGATTTTGTGGAAATGATGGCTGTAATGATTGTTTAACAGTAGGGGATGGTGGAGCTTACGACTGGAGCTGGTTTGTGGGTTGTTTTGGGTTGTTTGTGGTTCTGATGTTGGATTGCAATTTGTGAATTGTTGTGGTGTAATGACGGTGGATGGAAGAGATGGAGGAGAGAGGCGATAGTCTGGTGATTTCTGGTGGCAATTGAGGTGGTTTCAGGTTGAGATTTGCTGTCTATTTGTGGTGAATTGGTGGTTTGTAAGGGAGATTTTGGATAGGAAATAGAGAATTTGGTCTAATTTGGGATGATTTGGGAACTTTGACAGTGAGACGATGGAGTAGATGGAATTTTGGCGGTGACGGTTGGAAAGGTGGAGGATTGATTTGGCTCTATGTGTATACGTGAAATTTTGGTCAATGTTTTAAAAATCGGACCGGTCAATGAACCTGAAGGGGGAGGGGTTCAAGGTCTGACCGATCGGACTGGTCGGATTGGGGTTCAATGATTTTTCTCTTTTTTAATTTAATTTAATGTATAATATGAAACAAATACTAGATATACACCACCCTATTGAACTAGTCAACCCATTAATTATTTAAATATATTAAACTATACAAATTAATGAATTTATTCTATTCAAATTCACATTAACTATAAAATTTACCATTAAACTATGTTATTATATTTTTAAATAGCTTAAATTACAATCTTGAACATTCTAAATTACTAAATCATATTTGTTGCTTGCTTTTACATTATTCACTTTTTTAATATCGTCAAGACTTATTTTTCAATATAAAATTCAAATTTATTTCTAATACCAAATAATACAATTTGTATATAGGGCGGTTCGAGTAAATGTAATTTTTTAAAATAAAAAAAAATTCTTTTGCCCTATTTTTTAAGGTAGGTTTGCATATCAAATTATTTTCAAATTTCAATTTGATTATCTTACTATTAGTTTAGATCTATTTAGTTTTAAAATTTTTTAATTTTTTACGTTTTTTGTTACAACATCTAATGAGAGTAATTTCTAACAGTCTTGTACCAATCAAGAATTTCTTAAAAGAGCTTAAACTTTATTTAAAATCGATTCTCAGGCTTAACTTTAGACGTATTCTCTCCAAGAGAAATTTTATTTTTGACGTATCGGACTATTGAGCGAGTCAATTTGACTTTGTACAATAGTCTTAAAAATAAAACTAACAAGTAAATCTATTTGCTTAGTAGTTTTTAATTTAATCAATTATGTTTAATTTACACATTTTCTTTTAGTATGTCAAGAAAAGGTGGATATGTGATGATATAATAATTGAAATCAATATATTGCATAAAAAAATATGATTTTAATAATCTGAATTGATTTTTAATTTTTTTAATAAAGGACATAACTTTCGATCCACTTACTTTCAAGATATCATAGGTGCTTATTATTGAATAATGATTGACCATAATTTAAAAATTTACGCAAATGCTTTACAAAAATACCAATTTAAACTTTTAATTAGGAGAATGTTTTAGGCATAAATGAATAATTAAGCAATTTAGATTAAAAGAATAATCTTAGTAGGAGAGATTTTGGTAAAAATAAATCCAAGATTTCTTTAATATAATGAATTTGAATGCCAAGATAAAAAGGTAAGAATCAATTAATTTCATTAAATATAATTAATAACAGAAACAAATAAATTAAAAAAGTAAGAATCAATTAAATTCTTTAAACATGATTAAAGAAAATAAAGAAACTAAAAATGTAATAATCAATTAAGTTTATTAAAATGATTAAAGTAAAAAAACTAAAGAAAGAACAAATAAAAAGATTCCTAATACTAAAACAACAAATGCGTGCCTAGCTTGGTGGTTCACGTGTAGCAAAGACAAAGGGGAGATCTAAGGTTCGATTCCCGCGGGAGGCAAAAAAATTTTTGAAAAGTCAAAATGGTTAAAACCGACGGTTCAACGGTTCGATCTGGTTCGCATGGTTCGACCGATTCTGAACGGTTCGTCAGATATGCAGTACTTTTTATAGGACCAGACCGGACACATAGCCAGTTTGCGGTTCAACCAGTTGAACCGACCAGTCCGGTCCGGGTTTAAAAACACTGATTCTGGTTGATTGTGTGTGTATGTGCATGTAAATGTGTGTCTGTGACTATATGTGAATATGAGTGTGTGTGTGTGTGTGTGTGAGTTGCTCTGTGTGTGAGTGTGTGCCTATGTGTTGTTTGTGTGTGAGTTACTGAATGTGTGTGCTTGTGTGTTTGAATGTGTGTGCCTGTGCATTGTTTGTGTGTGAGTTACTGAGTGCGTGTGCTTATGTGTATGTGATTATGTGGAACTGATGCATGTGAATGTGTGTCCGTGTGTATATCTGCTATGTGTCGTGTGTGCAAATATAGGAATCCGTGGACTGTGTGAATGTGTGTGAGGGCTTTGTGAATGTGTGTGTGGTATGTGAATGTGGGTGAATTTGTCTATGAGCAGTGTGTGTAGTGTGTGAGAGAGAAAGCGAGTTTATGTGGGAAGTGTATGTGAGTTGTGTGAAATGTGTGAGAGAGAAATGTGTGAAGTGTGTGAATGTGTAAAGTAGTGAAAATGGTATGTGTAGTGTGTGAGAGAGAATGTGAGTGTGTGTTCTTGGTGTTCTAAGTGTGTGGTTGAAGATGTAGTAATGTGTGTTATAGGTGTTTTAGGTGTAGATTTGAAGATACACTAGTGTGTGTTTTAGGTATTATAGGTGTAGGCTTTGAAGATATACTAGTGTGTGTTCTAAGTGTTTTAGGTGTAGGCTTGAAGATGAACAAAACCCTAGTAGGTGTTCTTGGTGTTCTTGGTGAAAACTTGAAGAAAAATGTAGGAAAAAGTGTGTATTTTTTTGTGTTATTGGTGAAATAGAAAAACTAAAAAAAAAAACTAAAAACTAAAAACTAAAAACTCTCACTAAGCTTTTTATTTTTTCTCTCCCTTTTTTTAATCCCCAAGTGGGGGTATTTATAGTGCACAAAGGACTTATCTTTCAAGAAATGACTAAAAGACCAAAACGCCCTTGACTACCAAAATTACAACTTTACCCTTACAAAAAATATTAAAAATCTATGTTCTCTCACAAAATAGAAAAAATTAAGAAAAATGTAAATAATAAATTTGTTAATAGAAATTCACCTCAAAAAAAAGTTAGAAATACTTAGAAACGTGCTTAAAAACCTAAAAATGAATTTGGGACCCAAAAATTGGTGAAAAATGAGTTTGGATATGAATTGACGATTTTACCCCTGAAAGCAGTATTTACTAAAAAAAATAGCAATCGTCTCTAAAAAAATCAAGAAAATTTAGAAACATGCTTATAAACCTGAAAAATAAATTTGGCACTAAAAAATGGGCAAAAATGGTATTCGCGAGGCGAAATTATGATTTTGCCACTGTTCTGGTGAAATACAGAAAAATACCAGTTAAGTCAGAAAAAATCATAGAAATTTAAAAAATATATATGAAAGTACAAAATGTGAATTTAAAAAACTCAAAGCTAAAGAAAAAAATATTTACAGCTAAAAATTACTGTTTTACCCCCAAAAATGCTGATTTCGTTCCCCTTTTATTGAAAAATTAGAATTGACCCCAAAAAAAAAAATAGAAATGTCTTCAATGTTGGAAAAATGAGCGGTGTGTCAAAATTTGATGTCTACACACTGTACACAGGTCTGAATGAATAATCTCCAATAGTTTTCTTGCTCTCTATGATTTACCAGTCTGAAAAGCATCCCTATGCTTCTTGCCCAAAGCATACATATCATATACTCTACCTGGGTAGCTGACACTAGGTAATCCACGAACCATTTTTTTATTAGCCAAAAATCTCAAACTGTCAAAATTCAAATGACCAAATTGCATATGCCACAACTAATTGTTATTATGAATAACATTATTCAAACAAGAAAAAAAAATTTATTCAAATTTAATGAAAACAAATGATTTGTAGTCATCATTACCTTTATAATCATACCAATTTACTTATCAAAATTGTACAAACACCCTATTTGATACGAATGACATAATTTTTTTTGACAATTGGCCAACACTCAACAAATTTGATTTAACTTAGGAACATAAAATACATCAGAGATAAAATTGTTAGATCTATTTTTCAAGCTAATGGAGATTTTTCTCTGAGCAAACACTAGTAAAATAGTGTCATTCTCAAATTTTATTTCATCTTTAACAGACTCATCAAACTCAGAATAATTTCTTTTTCTCACACATATAGTTTCTACATCCAGTGTCAAAGAACTATTTATTTTTATCAATAGCATCAACAGTATTGTAGGCTAATAGTAAAGTCTCTGAATTTTGATTATTAGTCTGATCTTGATTTTCAACAACATTAACATAAAAATTACTGTTAGATCTACATTCAAATTTTCTATGCTTAAAATTTTCCTCTGGCCATCATTATTTAGATTAAAGTTATATCTATTGTCATAATTATACCCTTCTCCTCTGTCTCTAACAAGGCCATCTCTAAAATTAAAATTGCTACATCTGTCACATTGAGAATTCTATCTGCCTCTACCTCTATTGTTAGCCTAGTCTCCACCTATGCAATTGTAACCACGACCTCAACTGTTGTTGTTTTGATTTCTCTATTGAGAATTTCCTTGCTCCATTTGTTTATCCTTTGCCTTCAAATTTAACTGTGTGTACGGTGCCTTCTCCACTGTATCTAATGTGTCATCCAACTTCCCATTAATTCTCTATTTATATAAAATTAACAAAACTTGGAATTCTTCAATTTTGAATTATGACAAAATTTGGCTTCTTGAATTACTGCTACCATGTGATCAAAATTCATGGGCAAGGTGTTAATAACTTTCTCAATAAATTCTCTGTCAGTAAGTTTATATTTATTGAATTTCATTTCGTTCTTGATCTCTGTCAAATGGAAAAAATATGATTCAATTGATTCCGATTTTCCCATTGTTGTAAGTTCAAATTTCCTCTTTAATATCATCAAATTATTTTGTTGAACCTGATTTATTCCTTTGTATTTTTTCTCCGAAATATCCCAAGCCTTCTTTGTTGTATTTGCAGTAGTAATTTTTCTAAAAATTGATATATCAATCCCCTGATGAATTTGAGACAATGCCACGGTATCCGTCTTTATAGCCTATGCATCAGTATCCTTACCAATTTGTTCTCGAACATATTGATCTCCATATGTCCTTCATATGGGTTAACATTTGGTTCCTCTGAAAATTATATTCTTCTTTGTTCTTGAGTTTTGGCATTGAACAAGTAATATTTGTAGGTGCCATGGCTTTGCTACCACTTTGAAAGACCCGAATCAGTTAGATGAAAAATATCCACAAGAATTTAGACAAGAAATACAAGGAAAATTGAGAGAATTTTCTTATTCAAAAGATCGTGAGAGAGGCTACAATACAATATGAAAGGGGAAAAAGGGTAAAACAACTAAAACCAATTGACGTTTTTAAGTTGCGGCAAAGTCTAAAACTAAGCCAGTACTAGTAGTATGAGACATAATCAGATGCACAGCACCACATAGACCCTATTGTAGTAAACAATTTTGACACATGGCACTAACCAAAAAAAAAAACCCATGTTGCTTGGTTTATTATTTTCTTACAAAAATCAGCATCATTCTTACACTTATCACAAATTATCTGTTTTAGTCCATCATTGAGTATGCTTAAATGGTTTAATTAGCGAAAGCTTATTCATTCCTGTGTTTTCAGACTCGGACCGGACCGATCGGTCCGACCGGTCCGATCGGGAACCGACTAGGTATCCGGTCTGAGTCGTATAAAAAATCGGCTGTTAAAAGTCTCGGTCAAACCCGGTCAAAAATCGGGTTTGACCGGGAATCGTTTGAACCGGCTAAAACCCAGTTTTTTAATATTTGGTTGTTGACCAATTTTAATTCGTTATTTGACTGGCAAAAGGGGAAAAATAAACCAAAAGAATGACTGAACGACTGAGCCCTAATCTGGGGGCGATCGATTAGCAGTGGTGGCGATGGCAATTTCTCGACTAATCCGAAGCTTGAGCTTTCCCTCCCGCCGCTGCTCATCTTCTTCATCAACGAGACCCTCAAATAGTTGGTCTTTTCCTCCCCTGCTACTCATCTTCTTCATCAACGAGGCCCTCAAATAGTTGGTCTTTTCCTCCCCTGCTGCTCATCTTCTCTATTTATATCTGGTTGTTTTGTATATTTTTCTTTGATTTTTTTCTGGTTGGCAAAGATTTGTACACATGAGATAAATGTTGATTCAAACCTGGTAAAAAATTGGCGTTCTTTGTGAGATGATTTTTTTTTTTTTTTTAACTTGTGCAAAAGACATATGGACTGGTATCAGTGACAAATCCCGTTAAAAAAATTAAGTAAAAGGGTTCTAGAAAAGTGCTCAAATTTCTGGACGGAATGGGTGCTTTGGGTCGGCTTGCGACGGGACGGGGTCCTGAGGTGGTAATGTTTATTAGTTGCAGTAATTGAAAGTCAAGCATTGGCGATTCAGTAGCTATGATTTGCCAATGAATTGATATCATCTACCTGTGTAATTGTATAATTGCATGTCCTTTCAAGAGGGAAGGGATCCGGATTCCGACCATTTTTCAGTCGCTAAGAGCATCAAGATTTCTTCGTTTCTTGAATTAATTACTAATTTTAGACATCGACTTATAAGACATCATTTTTTAATTAGAGATCCACATGGTTTTCTGGATATGTTCTGGATTTTTGTCATGGACTTTCTTTATATATTTGTCATAGCCTTTCTTTGTAGGTTGGTTTTTTTTTTTTTTTTATGGGATTTGGGAAACCGGAAGAGATATTGAAACTATATGAGATTTGAGTTAAGAATTTTGTTTTATGGTAAAATTGCTAAAACTTTAATGCCTATAAAAGGTCAATGAATTAAATCAACCATTTTGAGTTGTATATGTTACATATGATTAGAAAGTGAATTTTGGCCAATAAAAAGGGCTGAGGAAAGGGCTTTGGAATATTGATACATGCTGACAAAGGTCATCACTTTGACATTCCAACATGCTAACAAGGTTGATGGAATACGGGAATGTGGAATCATGGAATAAGCTGTATAAGGTTGAATTAGAGCAAGGGATAGGGAGAGTTACTGGTTTTAGAAGAAATGGTCATTTTCTTGCAACAATGTCAGTGGACGAGGTAATTGTAAATGATCCCTCCAGGGCGTATGCATTTTTATTGCAATCCAAGTGCAATAGTTTTGTTATATAATTCTGTTATAGATAGAATGATATCAAAATTTTCATCATAGACTTGTGCATTTTAACTTTATGTGAGGTGTGAAAAATAAACTTATAAATTATGTGAGTTTTGTTCTTTATGTAAGAGACGTTCATACTGGTCCTTTTCTTGCAACAATATTATAAATTAATTTATTGTGTTATTTGGATTTATGTTTGTTAAGTATTGAATATGTATGATATTTCTATATTGTGAGTTTTGTGAGTTTGGAGACTTTTATTTGCAAGAAAAAAAAATAGACGGTGTGTGTGTGTCTATATATATATATATATGACGTATTTATGACGTCATCCGGTTCGATTCGGGTCGACCCCCGGTCGAACCCATTGACCCCTGACCCCTGAGCTCGGCCGAGTCGATGTCCGGTCCGAGTCTGAAAACATAGATTCATTCTTATTTTGTTAAGGGAAGTAGATGTTTCTGTCAAGTTGTTGTGTCATCAATTAAGCAGCTAAATAGGTAAGGGAAGCCATTGGGCTTTGGTCTAGTGGTCAGGTGAAGGTTCTTAAGGCCTTCTCTTATGGAGGTTAGGGGTTCAAATTTCGTCCTCGGAAGTTAGGAAAAGGCATAAGGGGAGGGAGACAGGTAAATTATATGAGGAGTCACACCCATAATCGTGTGTGATAAAAAGTCTGGGACCACACTCCTGCACATCATTGGGAGTTCATCCCAATTTTGTGAGGCAAAATAAATTGCAACACAAATTTGATTATAAAAAAAAAGGTAAAGGAAGAAGGATGTAGTTAATCAACGATAGAAGTTAGTTAAGAAAGCTGAGTGAGGGGTTGTTTCATTCTGTCCATTAAATTGGAGTTCTTTTTAATCTGTTGGTGTCTTATTCTACCTTTGTTGAAAAGTTTCTATTTTAACCAAATGAAAAAAAATATTATTGTATGCAACAATTTTCAAGTCTGTAGAAAAATCAACAAACAAGAAAAATAACAACAAATATAAAAATTAATAAATTTAACCAAATCCTTTGATTCTTTTCTTCAAATTGACTCGAGGGCTTCAACCTTGTTCTCGAATCGGTATTAATTTCATCAAATCTTGATATGAAGACTTGAAGAAAGACGATTTGAACTTCAAATCTTGATCTTGAGAAGATTTGAAGAAAGGGGCTTCAAATTGCTTCAAGATCTTGAAGAACTTGAAGAATTTGAGTGTATGTTTTTTTTTTCCTCCCTAGGGGTGACCCCCAATTTATAGTTGTAGGATAGGAGAGAAAGAGAAGGACTTGCAGCATATGTTTACCTCCTAACTTATTTATCTTCAACTAAAGCTCATCTCTAGCCCTTTATCATTAAAAGAGATTTACATGTTCAAAACAACATCACTTCTTCACTAACCATTTAAGTATAAAGAGATTTAAGATACTATCTCCCTATTTATAAAGAGATAAATATCTTAAATATTATCTCTTATTTTACAATTTAAAAAAGAGATAATATAGAAAGATCAATATCTCAAATATTATTTCTTTATTTTATAATTTATTAAGAGATGAATCTTAAAGTGTAGGTTTTTGACCAAATATAGAAGACATATGACGTGGCAAAATTCCATTTGAGGGGGGCTAAAGGCAATTGCAATAGCCTATATTCCTTTGTTAATACAACCGATGGATATTTTTAAAGTGATGATCAGTACAAACAATTACTATCCAAGTTGGGTGTTTCATCCTTGTACACTTCAACTGGAGGGGTGGCGATTAACAGAGATCACGGAGCAGGTTGATTGAAATCGGGTTATGTCGTGATTGAAATCTGTTTGTGCTTTTTCCTGATCGAGATCCTCATTTTTTTCCTTGTACAATTGTATCTTGTATCTAGCTAGAATTATATAATTAGTTCATAGCTCTAGTTTAGGAAAGTGTTGTTTTAGAAATTGCTTCTCCATCATTGTACAAGACTCGTTGACACACAAAACAAGAAAATTTTCTTAAGCCTAATTACTCATTTTTTACAATAAGAAAAATTAAAAAAAAATCCACATTAACTGGTGAAGGAATTAATGTCAAAACTGTTTTTTTCCAACTTTTTCTTTCTTCATGCCTGCAAAAGATTAACCGCGCGCTTAATATGCCACTCTTTCGAGATCGTTAAGTTCTTATATCGATGGCCAATATTTAGTGACAGACTACCTTTGAAGCTACAACATTAATTAGCATCAATTAATTTTAAGTTTCAGCAAGAAGCAACATAAGAAGTCAAATGGCCACAGCCACCCAAAATATGCTCCTGGTAGTAGTACTCTAATACCACCACTAGTACTAAACAGAAATGAACTAATAATCTGAAAATGAAAGATGTCCTGAATCCAGTAGCAAAAAGAAAATTGGTAAACGAGAATCCCTATCTAAAAGCTTATTTGTTGATCAGCTATTGCCAATGTCCTAATCAATAGCCCGTCGGATACTCGCAGCTCCCGTATTCTGCAAAACGAAGTCATATTTTCATATATTTTATCAATACATTTACGTTAATGATGAATTATTGGAGATCAAAATGAAGTATCAAAAAACCAATTGGGCACAACCGATTTTGACATGATATCGAACATTTATCCTGACATCTTTTTCTTTGCATAAGGAAGATAGCATAATATAATAAAATGTATGAAATTTATTTGAATAGGTCCCCTATATATGTTATTTGGTACGTAAAGTAGAACTTGGCTGAGACAAGAGTAAGTTCCATGCCTCTATCCATGTCTGCACTCTACTAAGTCACCCTAATTAGATCCAATCTAAAACATGCATGCTTATAATTACATTAAAATAGTATGATTGGACAAACAACTAATGAAGGTTGTCAATAGAAATACAATTACTTGTACTTTATGCATTCTCCAGATTAGCTGGAAAATTGAAAGTTAAACATGAACAAGAAACTGGTAAAAATGAATGCTTTAGACACAAATTTATTTATGGACTTTTTTTTTTCTGTGAAATTCTAAATATTAAAAATAGCCATCGAATAGAGGACTTACTGGGACGTTGAGAGACCACGTAAGCCGCACCATCAAAATGGCAGGACCCACTCCTGCGGTCATGCTTCTGATAATAGCTATTGAATGCATACGATGCATGGGCCTCAAGCGTATTAGGATCGTAGCACGTGGCACCCGGTTGAATCGGACGGCAATCAGCAGCACCCTCCCCACAAGCATAATGGAGTGCCCCTCGCAATTTCTTCTCCCCAACATCTACGCTAGCCACACACCAAGTCTGGCCCACATAATCACCGCAGGATGATGGCGTTAGTGGGTTCGTCACCACCTGATTCTTACCACCAGGCGGTGAAATCCAGGGTGCAGCTGCAGGTGCACCGGTCAAAGCCTCCTCCTGTGAGAGAGGAACGTCGTAAACTTTCCCCTCATTTGGATAAAAAAGGCCATAGTTTCTCTCGGAAGTGTGGCCGGGCTTTTGATTCTCATTGAACAAAGCAAACAAATAAACGTTAAGAGGTTCATCGGGCCTCAGAGGGGTGCCACCACCAGTTAGCACTCTCCTCACCAAATTCCCATTATACGACGCCGCATTCTCTTTACTGGCGCCAACTTCATTTTCATCCCCCATGGACGGCCAGCCAGTTTCCGAGACTACAATTTTAACGTCGTTAAAATTCAAGGCGTTCATGGCTGCAAAAACGGCGTCCAGTTGGGCCTCCAGCAAGCTTTTATAAACGAGGCCGTTATTAGGGTCTGTCACGCCATTGTTATCGCGAAACAAGGCGTAGTCTAAAGAAATCTTGTCCGCGTTAGCAACGTAGGCGAAAAAGGGGTATGCATTGACCATGAGATAAGAATCGGTTTGATTCAAAAAGCTCAACATCGGTTTGATCACCGGTTCAACGAGTTCCGATTTGAACGAACCGGAAGACGAAGGGTAAGAGGTTTGGAGAGCACTGAGGGCTATTGGGGAGGATATTTTGATCGTGGATGAAACGTTGTACTTAACGAGGGAAGCATACATGTTTTTCATGGCGGGAACGAGGAAAGGAGTGGTGTTTTGGGGGTCCACGAACACCTCGTTACCAACTGCAATGGCATCAATGAGAGTCTTGGACTGCAAGTACGGAAGGATGTTGGACTGCACCCACGCGTCAGTGAAGGATTGGGTGGCCGCGGCGGAGGAGAGCTGTTCGTTGGCGAGTGCAATGGTAACGGAAATGCCGGAACCGGAGAGGGCAGAGAGAACGGCGGAGTCTGCGTCGAATATCTTGACTTTTTTGAGGCCTTGGGTATTGAGAAGCTGGACGACTTGCGGAGGAGAGGGGAGGTCGTTGGCGATACGGCCGTAGTTGATGCCAATGGAGCCAGAGTCACCGGAGAGAGTGAACGGAAGAGAGGAGAAAGAGATGAGGAGGAGGAGGAGGAGGAAGAGGAAGGCGGAGGAGAGTGAGGGTTTTGGAGTTGCCATGGTTTGCAATAAAATCTTCTGGGGGAATAATGCACCTCAGAGAGTTATTTATAAGATTCTGTAAACTGTTTATTTTAGCTAAGTTTCTTTCAAGTGTGTTGTGTTAATTGATGGCGTTTATTAAGATTTTTTTTTTTTTTTTTTTTTTTTTGGGTTTTCTTTCTAGGAGAGGGGGACAGACAGGGGGGGATATATATGGAGAGTGGAGTTAGTGGGAAAGATTATGGGAGGAATGAGGACGTGAAAAGGAAATTCTGTTCAAATTAGCCAAAAAAAGAAAAAAAGAAATGCGGGAAAATGGACCCCACTTGTGAATTAAGATTTCTTATATGGTAAAAACTTGTACTAAAATATAAAAAGGAATTGGTAAGAGAAAAAGGATTCTTTTTTTTCCTGCAGAAAATTAAATTATTTAACAAATACTAGAACGATATGAATTTTGGGAAACTTAGTTCGTATGAACTTTTCTTGAGATGGTAATGTAAATTTATTATATTCTATTACTATTTAACTAGTTTTTTGAAATGGTTATTTTGTAAAAATAAGTTACCTTAATTGGTCTTTTTTCATTTGTTAAGTTTTCTTTTGACAAATTTCAACGGTTAATTGTATTAGGGTAATATACTAATATTGATTAGGCTCTTTATTTATTTGCATTCGGTCCACATGCAGCTCGTCATATGGTGCTTCCACTCAAATCACGCTTTTGTGAGCCTAGAATATGTAACATTATGTTATCTGTAACTTCTCAAAAACATGATTACTTTATGTGAATTTGAGTCCTGAAAAGATGTGAAGAGAACAATTCAACACGTGGAAAATAAAAACATTAGCCTACACCAAAAAATATATATATATATATAATAGACAAATACATTATTAAATAGAATTTCAGTTCAAAGAAGCATCTTGTTTTTAACATTTTTATTCTTAAATAAAAATTATGATCTTTGTCACTTTACCAAAAGTCACGAAATGACCTGTAAATCTCTACTTGTGTGGTCCAAAATGTTAGTCTTGCTAGATATCAGAACGGTACTTGAAACTACTTAGAGTCCAGTTGAGTTTCTATATTTTTGTCTACAACTTTACTGATTTGTAATTATATTTTACCAATATAATAAGAATAATACTTAGGAAAAAGGAAAACATGATTGCCGAGACCTTTTGATTTCTTAATTAACTGATGCGATTTTAACATTTTATTTATTTTTTCTTCATTAAGCTATTTTCAGAAAAAAAAAAATAAACAACAAGAAGTGGAACTTTGATATATTAAGAGTAGCTTTACCACAAGTAGTCCTGGATCTCTACCGTCAATCTCCACGTTGCACAAAATTTCTCTACCTCTGACATAATTAACACTAGTGATTGCTACACGCTAGATGTGTGTACAGATTTAAAAAAAAATCTTAATAAAAAGTTACAACTGATGCAAAAAATATGAAGTATAATAGAAAAATAAAACATAGGAGTAGTTCAAAATTAATCATAATTATCACAAGAGACAAGTGAAGTAAGGATATTCTCGTTTTGCCTCTAAAGTTAAAAATAATCTTAATAAAAATTACAATTACTGCAAAAAAATATGAATTATGACATAAAATGAAAAACATGAGCAATTCAAATCTAATCATAATTAACACGCAACCATGAGAAAAAAAAAAGAGGCATTTAAATTAAAAACATTCTCATTTTACCTCTAAAGTTAAAAATATATAAATGCAAAAAAAGAGCATTTTCTAAAAATACAAAAAGGTGACACTTTGTAACATAAATATGATTACTCCCGCTTTATAAATATTAAGCTTCTTTTGAATATCTTCGTGGGTGCGGGGAATGAGTGGTGGAGATCTAAGATGAATTATTCATGAGATTTTGTTAACTATTTATTTTAGTCAAATTTCTAATGTGTTTTATTGATGGAACGTAAGAATTTTTTTTTTTTGGAAAAAAATACAATACACTTAAAGTACGTAGCATAATATTATACTATTAATAAAAATATTTCACTATATAAATATGGTCGAACACTCGATACCTACGTAGTGTGATTAATTGCTAGAGGTGTAATTTATATTACTGCCACTCGATACCTTAATGTTTTCCCCTGGAAATCTAAGAAGGTTTGTTTTCGGGACTGGGGAGTAAGTTTGGAGAATGAAGTCGTTGGGAGTGTGGGAAAAATAGCAGGAGGGTGAGAGAGGAATGAGGAAGTCGAATGGAAATTTTGTAGAGATTAGCCAAAAAAAAAGAAAAAAAAAGGAAAAAGAAATGCAGGAAAATGGACCCCATTTTTTAATTTTCTTTTATAGTAAAATATTGTAAATAGCAATTGGTAAGAGAAAAAGAATATTTTCCTTTTGCGCGGAAACTACTATAACCGTAAAGAGTTTTGGGAATCTTAAACTCTATATATGTCAACTTTTCTTGAGATGGAAAAACGAATATTTCAGATTTTGTTACTATTTTACTAATGTTTTTAAACGGTTATTTAACTAATTTTATTTGTCATTTTTAAATTAAGTTTTCTTTTTAAATTATATTTAACAAATATTATTGGGTTTTTTCAATTATTTGCACAATTTATTATTCAAGTACTTCTGCAAGGAATTCATCAACCTACTCCTTTGAATCACTTTTGATCTTGATTCACCTTAATTCTAATTTATCCGAATTGAGTTTAGGTATGATGATGCTGCAAAAGTATACACAAATTGTGCATTAATTTGCTCAAAGTAACCAAATTAACATAAAAACCCTAATTTTGAGCTAAAAACCCCAATTCTAGAAAAGTTGAAAAATGAGTCATTTGTAATCTAAATCACTATAATAATACTAAAATAGCACCAAAAATACATAATGAAACATATAATAATATTAGTAATTTTATTACTTATCAATTTGGATTGCTTAAAAATTTATATAGTTAGAAGCTAGATTTCAAGGACCATAATCCTTATGAAGAAAGTGAATTCAAATTCTAATAAGAACCGAGTCAAAATTGGGTCACAACCTGGCACACCGTCCACCCTAATCTCCAGGGTTGGCATTCCAGTCCAATTTTGTCACATTCTGGATTCAACCTACCATGAATCAGGAGTTCTTACATTGTTGAAAACTAAATTTTAAGGGCTATAACTTTCATGAAGGGCACTGTTCAAATTCCAAAAAGAATAGGCTTAAAATCATACCTAGATTTGGTTCTTCACCAAACCTATTTGTATAGTGTTAGATTTTTAGTCTAGTTTGCACACTTTCTAGAATTAATCTGAAACTAAATGGAGTTCATGACTTATATCATCTTAAAGATATATGAATCTAGTTTCTAAATCAACAAAAATTATTTAATTAAAAGCTTCCTATACAAAGTTATGACTGATTTACTAAAACTGATCCAGTAAGACTGCAATACGAGTTCGTCAATCACAGTTCATTCAATTCAACATATCTCAAATTATACTCAATGAAAAATTATAAAATTTACACTTCTGTAAACTAGATTCGATGTACAACAAGTTTTAAAAGGAATCTTGTCCTGATTCTTATCATAACATAACTATCGCGCCCCATTTTTCGAAAGGGAAAATAAAATAATAAAATGATAAAGTGTATGAGGAGCTCAGAAAAAGGAAAAGGAAGTATTAAATGTGGTTTATTTATTTTATTGGAAAAAGAGAAGCGTGTAAATTTTTGTAAAAATAATTTTTAGAAAAATGCTTTGTAAAAGATAATTCGATAAAATGTGACAAACAAATACTTTATTTTGAAAACAAAAGAAAAAGGGCCTAAAATGGGACTTTGAAAATGCGACGGTTTTTGGGCCCGAAAATAGAGTCTAAAAAGGGTTTTTTAGTGAAAAAGGAGTCGCCACTTGGTATTGAGTTTTGGTGTACCAAGTCACCCGAAAATATTTTATAAAAGGTAAGAAAATTAAGAATGATTTTTTAAGGAAATGATTTTTGGAAAAAATATAGGAAAAAACAAGAAAACCCTTTTAGACGACTCCAGGTCTTTGAAAACAAGAGAAAAAGGTTCGGGAGTCACAGTTGAAGAAAGGGAAGGCAAAGGCTCACGCCCAAGGCACCCTTTCAACCTAGCCGAAACTAGTTGCGAGGTTTAGTCTAAATTTTCCTAATATAACCCTAAGACTTCATCACATTTGGATGCAACTATATGAATGCAAATCTAATCCTAAAATGGATATCGATAAGGGACGAAATGTTCCACTGAGGTTTGGTCGGAATTATTGCATTAATTGCGAAACCCGGATATAGACCTCGATGGAGTCACGAGTATAGATGCTGAATGGAGTGCAAAAGAAAAGAAAAATAATAGTATAGATAGTAAGTGAACAAAGAAAATGGGGATGCAACATAACGGGTGCGGGGGACTAATAGCCTCGTGACTATCTGTTTCTACTCACGGAGGGGGGAACGACATGTACGCCATCGCTTCCCACGTGAGTAGATGACTATTTCTTAGTCGAAATCACGCAAATGACCTAAAATTCTATGTGTAGTGGAATCTAAATGTTATGCACCAAATAGATGTTAAAATAAGTAATAAGTTATAAAGTATATATAAAAATTCATAGAAAATGGGAAAAAGCCTAAAAAGATAAAATGTGTGTAAAATGTCATGAAATGCACACGAAAATGATCCTAAGGCTAAAATGACCTAAAGGCTTAGCATTGGACTAGCCCATTTTCTATAAGTTCTCCGCTAGCGTTGGACTAGCGAAGAAACCGGAATTAACCACAACTAGTGTTGGACTAGTGTGGTGACGATACGCATATATAATAATAAGGCCAGTAAATAAATAAAGCATAGATTAAAGCAAATAATCACATAAAAGCACATAATGGCACGTAGGAGCATATAACACATAAGCATGATATTCTAGATGCAAAGTCCTAAAGAAAGCAAATAAAACACATAAGCACATAGCACACATAGCACACAAAAGCCCTAACTATTATACCGGGAAAGCCTAATTACATTCTAGAAATAAAAATAAAAGATAACCTATCTAACCTATCTATTACATTTTCTATCTAAAATACAAAATTTTTGTTAACTAGATATAAACTATCTATTACATAAACTATCTAAATACAGAAATTTTGCTAAATAGAATATTACCTATCTATTACATTTTTGAATAATCGAGAATTAATTTCAAATAAACAGCATGGCATAAATAAATAAACACTCGCATATGGATAAAAATTATAAGCATAAAATACATGAAAACACATAGAAAAACACATTGGAGCACGTAGGAGCACATAAAAAGAAATTAAAAGGGTAATCGAGATACCTCCCGTTCGAGGACTCGGTACAAATTGCTACTAAATGAGCAAACATGTCAACAATACCACTATTTAATAAACAAACCACTAATTAAATAATTTCGTACCAATCACTATGAACAAGCTATGATAATTCAAACAATTATAGCAATAATAGACAAAAACTAAAATAATAATAATTGAGTATTAAAAAGTGAAAAAAAAAATTTTCAGTAAAAATAAATAAGTGCATAAATAAATAAAGTAAAACAAGGAAAATGAATAAATAAATAAACAAAAAAAAGTGGAATATAAAACACAATAATACACACTTAAGCTTTTAACACCCAAATGAGGATTATCAAAATAACTAAAATGGAAATAAAGAACTAATTTAAACATTAATTAGACTAACAAGACCCAATTTTAGAATATTAATTATAAATTTGATAAAATAAATAAGTAAAAAACAATGTGAAAAGAAATAATTTAAAGCTTTGAGGACTTAACTAATTTGGATTAATATATATTTTTTTGGCAAAAATAAAATATCATAAGATTTGGATTAAAAAGAGAAATTTGGGTAATATTATAGAGTGAAAATGTAATTTATAACAAACTAAAGGGTAAAATTATAATTTCAAGCCATAGTTAAGGTAATGACATAGTTTACAACAAATTTAAAAGCTAAAATGTAATTTTCAGCAAGTATAATGCCCAAAAATAAAAAATTCCAGCAATATTTAAGGCCAAGAACACAATTTCAGCAAGTTCATTAAATAACACACAATTTACAGCAAACATTTAAAGGCAAAATTTCAAGTTTTAGCTATTTGGAGAGCAAAAATATAAATTCCAGCAACATTGGAGGACAATAAAGTAATTCCAGCAAAAATATAATGGCAAAATGAAATTCCAGCAAGGTTTGGGGGCAAAAATGCAAAATTCCAGCAACATGAGGGACCAAATTGCAAATTCCAGCCACATTCAAAGACTATAATAGAATTCCAGCAACATTTTATGACAAAAAATGGAATTTCCAGCAATGTAGGGAGTACAAAATAAAATTCCAGCAAGTTAAAATGTGCAAAAACACAATTTCCAACAAATTTAAACCAAATTGCAATTTTAAGCAACATTCAAGGTTCAATTTGTAAATTATAGCCACATTAAACACCAATTTGCAATATCCAACAATAAAAGGGGGTAAAACGAAATTTTCAGAAATATTTAAGGGCAAAAATGCAATTTCAGAAAAGTATAGGGGTCATAATATAATTTTATAAAAATATAGGGGTTAAAATGGAAGATTAAAAAATGTAGGGGCCAAAATTATAATTATCTAAAAGTTGGGGGACCTAAATGCAATTAATCGGGACCTAATTGCAAATATAATTAAATTATGGGGGTCAATCTATAAAAAAGAGAAACTTAAATGCACAAATAAAAAATTATCGGGGCCACAGTGACATTAATGAAAGCATAAGGACTATAAAATAAATACATATTATTAATTAAAAATAAATTAAAAAACTAAACTAATCAAAACGACGTAGTTTTGAGTGAAACTACGTCAAAACGACGTAGTTTCACTAAAACAAATTTTTTTTTTTTAAATTCCGGTTCCTTTTTTTTTTCTCTCTCTCTTTTCTTTCTTTCCTTTCTTTCTTTCTTTTCTCTCTTTCTCTCTTTTTCCTTATTTTTTTCTCTCTCTCTTTCTTCCCCCCACCCCCGATTCCTCTCTGATTCTCTTGATCTCACTATTTCTTTCTTCTCTCTCTCGGTCGTCTCTCTCTCTGTCACCGGTCTATCTCTCTGTCGCCGGCCTCTCTCTCCTTTCTTCTTTTCCCTCTTTCCTTTTTCCTTCTTCTTTTCTCTCTCTCTTTCTTCCCCCCACCCCCGATTCCTCTCTCGGATCCTCTCCGGTCCGGCTTTCTCTCTTTCTCTCTCTCTCTAGCCTCGGCCAAATTTCTTTTTCGATTTTTCTATTTTTTTTATTTTTTTTATGATTTTATACAAAACAAAACAACAAAAAAAAAAAAAAATTTGAAAGCAAGAATATGAAATTTACCTGGAATAGGGGCGGTGGTGGTGCTATTGCTGTTGCTGTTGTTGTTGTTTGTTGTTGTTGTGCCCCTTTTTTTTTATGTTTTTGCAGGTGTATGTAATGGATTGTGCGTGTATTGTTTGTGTGTAATTGGCTGTGTATTTGATGCGTGTTTGTGATGCTTGTGCAGATGCGTGTAGTGTGTGTGTTTGTGCGTATGTGTGTTTTGTTTGCAGGGTGCGTGTGTGTAATGCAGGTCTGTTGTGTGTGTGTGTGTTCAGGTGTCTATGCAGGTGGTGTATAATGTGTGTGGTGTGTGTGGTGTGTTGTGAATTGCAGGGGAAGGGATGCAGGTGTGTGTAGCGTGTGGTTTGTTGTGTGTGTTTGTGAGAATTGCAGGGGTGAAGGTGGAGGGTGTGTGCAGTGAGTTTTGTGCTTTTTGTGCCTGTGTGTTGTGAATTGCAGGGGAAGGGATGCAGGTGTGTGTAGCGTGTGGTTTGTTGTGTGTGTTTGTGAGAATTGCAGGGGTGAAGGTGAAGGGTGTGTGCAGTGAGTTTTGTGCTTTTTGTGCCTGTGTGTTGTGAATTGCAGGGGAAGGGATGCAGGTGGTGTAGTGAGTTTTGTGCTTTTTGTTTCTGTGAGTGTGTGCAAGATGTGTTATGGTGCGTGTGTGTTTATGCAGGTTAGTATGTGTTCTGTGAAGGAAAAAATGGTGAGGGAAGGGGAGGCAGGTGTGTGTTGTGCGTGTGTTCTGTGAATTGTGCAATTGTGGTGTGAGTTGTGAATTGCAGGTTGTGTGCAAGTGTGTGTGAATGTTTGCAGGTGATTGTGTAGGTGTAGTGAAGTTGTGCGTGTGTTTATGGAAGGTTGTGAGTGAATTGCAGTGGAGGGGTGTGTGAATGGGTGTGTGTGCCGATGAATTCTTTGTGAATGTTTGGTTGTCTGGATTGTATGTTTGTGTGTGTAGGTGTATGCAATTGTGGTGTGTGTGCCGGGTGAGTGAACTGATTGTGTGTGATGTGCGTTTGGCCGAGAGAGAAGAGAGTGAAGGAGAGGGAGAGTGAAGTTTGTGAGTGCAGGTGAGTGTGTCTGTGCTTCAGGGGAGATGAGGTGCAGGTGTGTGTTGTGCGTGTGTTCTGTGAATTGTGCAATTGTGGTGTGAGTTGTGAATTGCAGGTTGTGTGCAAGTGTGTGTGAATGTTTGCAGGTGAGTGTGTCTGTGCTTCAGGGGAGTGAAAAAATGTGCAGGTGCGTGTGTTTATGGCTGAGAGAAGAGAGTGAGGTTGAGTGTGTAGATGGGGAAGAAAATCAATCTCTCCAAAATCCCCTCAAATCTGCTGAATTGCAGGGGAGTTGGGGAGAGTTGTGATGATGGCATGGGGCTGCTTTGATGGTAGCTCCCATGCTGCTACAGTAGCAGCAGGCTGCAAACGCAGCCTGCTCTTTTTTTTTTTTAAGAAGAAATTTGTAATGGAAATAAAGGAGAAAAGAAAAGAAGAAAAATGAAATAAAAAATAAAATAAAAGATATTTGTATTTCCTAAAATCAATAAGAAAAAAAATACTAAAATTTTAGAGTTATAAAAATGAGTAAATAAAAATTTACTGCAAAAATTTAAAAATTAACATAACATTAAAAATATGTGATTAATAAAAAATATAATAATAATAACAACTAATAATAATAATAATAATAATAATAATAATAATAATAATAATAATAATAAAGTATTAAAATAAATACTAAACGATTTCTAAAAATTATGAAATTTATACAGAAAATTCATGAACATATGAAACATGCATAACAAAAATTTTTTTTACTTGAAAAATTCTCATAAAAAATGCATTGGGAAACGTGCCATTAAGTAAAAAAAATACTAAAATTTTAAATAAATACTAGATGACTCCAAAAATCATTAAAATTAGAAATAATCATAAAAAACAGTAAATTTATGTATTAAAAAAATAAATTAAAATAAAATAATATTTACGCGGTAAAATTACTATTTTGCCCCTGATACAACTAATTAGACATAATATGCACGAAAATTGTAATCGACCCCTGAAAATTAAAAATACCCCCTAAATGAAGTAACATATACATATATTCACAAAGAGGTGCGTCAAAATTTGGTGTATACAATAACGAAGTTCTCTATACAAATTTAAACACTATCATACCCCCATTCCTATAGGAAGCTGGTCTTTTTTGGAATCATCTTACGGTTTATACCCTTTAAACCAAGCCAAGATATTTACACCCCTAGAAATTCCTCAAGTCTAGCTCGTAACTCAACAAACCTCTCTCAATTCCAAGTTCTCTATGCTAAGTTATGGCCAATCAACTTGGACTGCTTAATACTCTAGTGCATACGGTTTATGCAACTTCAATTCAACTTGGCTTTAGTTTATCCATTTTCCAGTTGAATTTCTTATGCAAGTTAGTATATTTAAGCCTTGTAATCTCAGAAACTTGCATAGAACATCAAGGGGCTAAGTAGATTTACCTTAACTAGGTTGTAAGCTCCTCAAACTATTGATTACTTAGAATTCTAGGCTTTGTTTGCTTCACCTTCTTTCTCCTTTTTTCTTTTAGTTGGACTGTACGATTTCTCTTCTTTCTTTAGCCCCAAATCAGTTTGTAACTTTCACATGCTTACTTCTCCGACTGACTCATTCTCCAAGTCTTCTAAAAAACGTGACAGCTCCTACTTGGCTTGCATTGCAATCTTGATTAGCTGGTTTTTGTTCCTTTCATTTCTTTCTTTTTTTTTTTCCTTTTCCTTTTTGTTTGGTTTCTTTATGTGTCTTGTGAGGCTCAACTAGATATTTTGCTACATGCCCAAATATGCAGCTTAAACAATTATGGGTCTGTAACATATACTTTGTTCATAACTAATGCAAATTGTATTATCCCACTTAGTCTTAGAGCTTCATAACATATTAATTTAATGGCTATGTTTAACTAATTTATATATTAACATTATTCACCTAACCCAATTCCAATAATTATATTAGCACACAACTAAATAAGTAGTTGGATAATTAAAGTTGTATTAGCATTGTGTTTTAATGTGAACAACTAAAATTTTGGTAACTTAGTTGTGCTATTACTATTTAAGCTTAGTGTTTTCAAGTATGACCAAATTAATGACTAAATTTATCTACTCTAACCACTACATTACCCCCGTAACCTAACCTCAACAATCCTATCAAGCATAATCCAAAAGCTTATTTGTCATGGTATGTTATTTGCATATAATCCACAAGTGCTCTAAATACAAGCACCAATACTGCACAGGGGTTAGATGGATTATCACCACCTTATATTTTAATCCCAAAAATTATATAATTAAATAAATACGTAAATAACACTTCAAATTTAATAGAATATTTGCAAGCCCATACAGATGTAAATGCATGTAATGTTATAAATTGTTTCCTAAAAGTGAAAAAATTGAAATATTCACAATATTTAAACATAAGTAGATAAAGAATTAGAACATGGAAATACTAAAATTAAACAAGAAGATGTGCAAGTTATACATAAAAACAGCAAAATTCAACTCATATAGGCATTAAGATTAAAAGACTTAAATTAAACAAATGCTCGAACTCTTTACAAGAGTTTTCATGTCATATTATCACGTCTCCATTTTATTAAAAACAAAACAAAATAAAATAAATATACTAGTGTTAGAAATTGAAGTTTGAAAGCTCATTAAATTTTTATGTTCTTTTCTAAAATGTTGAGAAATAAATGATAATGATAGTAGTAGCAGTAGTAAAAGGAAAAGGCTTTTTTTTCCCCTTAATTTTTTGAATAAAACAACAAAATTAAGAAATAAGAAGACAAGAATAAAAATGGGCCTAAAATGGAGATTTAAAAGATACGATTGTTTATGGGCTCAATAATAAACTTAAGAAATAGGGGCTTTTTCCTATAAAATTAGGAGTCACCACTTGGTGTTAAATTTTAGGTTTACTGAGTTATCAAAAAAAATTTTATCAGAAATTATTTTTGCACAGATAAAACCTTACACCTCGATGACTCCTGCACTTTCAAAAAATAAAGAATAGGAGTTGGAAGCTTAGTTGGGAGGGGAATCACCACCTCAGCATCCCTACTCCCGGTAAAACCAATTACAAGTTTAATTTTGATTCTTTTAAGGCCTAAACTTGAGTTGATTTAAGCTAAAATGCACTAGGTTAAATCAAACAAATTGCAAAGGAAATAAATATACTTTAAATGTCAATTAAAGGAAAGTGTATAAAATCCAATCTCTGCTTGACCATGTAAAATGCCCTTTCGACACTTGTGGTACTACAAAATTATAAAATAAAGATACGAAATAAATGAATAAATAAAAATGTTATAAAATTAAAAGTAAAATGTCCGTTTGTCCCAATAATAGGCTCTCGTGAGTTCTAAAAATAAAATTAAGAATAATTAAAACTAATCAAAACCTAATATGCATGAAGCATAAAATTAACTAAACAAATAAATAACGCAACTAAAAATACCTAATCCAATATTAAGTGAGCTAAACAAATCTAAACAATTACTGTTAATCCTCAATTGGATTAACTAAATTAGTTATAACTTTTAACCCAAAAGGACTTAATTGAAACATAAAACTAAATTTTATAGATAAAAAAGAAAAGCAAAAAGTGACAGCCTGATTTACAATTTTTTAAAAGTTTCTTCTTCCCCATGATTTGTAGACCCCAGCTATTGTTCTTCTCGGGCAGCCATTGCTGATGTTGTTGGTTGAAGGAGTTTAATCTTTCGAGATCTTCCTGTGATTGTGAATGCCTATGTTTTCTGGTTTTGTCAAATGTGATAGCTTTTGGGAAAATTTTGGTTAAGTAAAAAGTCTTAGGTGGAATGATTTTGAGAATTGAGGGAATGATAAGGTATGGGAGATATGATGAGATGAGGTGAGCAATTTAGGTTAAGTGGGTGAAAACTGATTGATTCGACAACCAAAAAAAAAAAAATTCTGGCAGAATAATTCGTACTAATTTGACTAAAAATTAAAAAAGAATGCTTAAATGCTTTTAAAAGATTGTTAATTTAAAACCACACAAACATTTTACAGAAAGATTTTGAAGGGCGAAAATCTAATGGTATTAAATATGCCAAAAGCAAGAAAAATGTCAAAATTTAAGGAATTACTTAACGACATTTTAAAAATTACAAAATTTAATAAAAATCTATTAACACTTAAAAAACTTGTAGAAAAATTTTACTTGAAAGTTCTCACAAAAAGCCCCTTGAAGAACATGCTAAAAACAAGAAAATTTATAAAATTTTAAATAAGTACTAAGAAACCTCAAAAAAATTATCAAAATTTCAAAAAGTACTTAGACATAAAAAAATGAATTTAGAAAATTAAAACACAAAGTCACTAAAGGTCAAAATAACCATTTTTACTGCTAGCACATGAAATTTACATTATCTGCAGGACATTTAAAAATGCCCTATAAATTGCAAAGAATTTACATTCAATTAAAGAAAATTTTAAATAGTGCGTAAAAAATTATTTCTCAATATGTAAACTGTTCATCTTCTTTACGATTAATTGCAAATAAATCCCATGAACTTTTGGGGTTCTTGTTCTTTGCCCTCCATAATTTTTCAAATAGAACTTTATCCTACATGTAATGTTACTTGACTAGAATACCCTCAAAATGTAGCAGTTTTATAATTTATTTTTCAATTTATATTTCTTTTTTTATTCTTTTTTCTTTCTTTTTTTTTTTTTTTTCATTTCTCTGTTTCTATTTCTTTATTTCCCATTTATTCCTTTCCCATCATCACCCTCTACTAATCTCTTAAGTCCCATGATACCCTACTTCTTATTTCTTACCTTTCCTACATCTCCACGAAAGAAAGAAAAAAAAGGTCAAAAGCAAAAACTTAGTGAAACTTAGATGTGATTAACTTTAATAATTTGTGTAAGTGAAAAGATAAGATTGTGAAAATTGAAAACAAAAAGAGGTTTGTAAAAAGTAGAAGGAATAAGAAAACGAAAAATGAAAAAGAAAAGAAGACAAAATGACAAGGAAATATTGGATGAAAGAATAGAAAAATTATCCAAATTTTGATAGCATTTTTTTGTCCAAGAAGACAAGAATAGAGCTAAGCTACCCTTTTAAAAAGTTAGAGGGCGCAACGTGAAAATCAGCTAAAAGCTTAAGGTGGTTTAGCGTAATTAGATTCCATAATAATGATGGCATAATTCATTATTTTATTTTGTTTTTATAGCGTAAAAAAAAAAAAAGCCAAATATTTTTCGTAAGAATAAAATTTAGCTACTAAAATCATTTTTAAAAAAAAAAAAAATATATGGATTAGAAAAAATTTACCCAATTCTTGACAAAATCACTTAAAATAGAAGTGTAAAGTGGAGGGGACAGACGATGGTCATTAATAATTAATTTTACCGCCACATTTTGAAACTTCCTTTCTTGCCCGCTTCTGTTCAGCAGCTTCAGACTGTACCTCAAAAATGATACCCTTTTTTGCAGTGAAAAAAATAAGAACCGCTTTGAGACCGTCTTTTTTTCTTAGCTTCTCAGACTCAAAGAAGCTATTTGGTTTACTTCACAGTCTCTTTCTTTCCGAACCATGTAAAAGGCCCTTACAGTTTCACTCAATTAATGAACGCAAAAACAGTTCAGAGTCGTTTTCAATGCCTAAGTTAGATTATACAGTTAACCAAGATGCGGTGAGAATTAATTCCATGATCACTAGGCTAAGCAAAGAGGGTCGAATTTTCGAAGCACAGAAACTGTTTGATAGAATGCCTGACCCAGATGTTATTTCATGGACTGCTCTGATTGCTGGGTATGTGAGGTGTGGGATGATGAAGGAAGCAAGAGATTTTTTTGATAGAAGTGATGCGAAGAAAGACGTGATCACTTGGACTGCTATGATCAATGGGTATGTTAAAATGAGACTGATTATCGAGGCCGAGAGGCTATTTAATGAAATGCCGGAGAAGAATGTGGTTTCTTGGAACACTATGATTGATGGCTACGTGAAATGCGGTAAAATTGATAAAGCCTTGTGGTTGTTTGAGAGGATGGAGGAGCACAATGTGGTTTCTTGGAATACGGTCATAGCAGGGTTGGCTCAATACGATAGAATTGAGGAGGCAAAACAGATTTTTGATAGGATGCCTGAAAGGAATTTGATTTCTTGGACAGCTATGGTGTCTGGCTTGTCGAGGAATGGGAGAGTTGATGAGGCTAGGATGTTGTTTGAGAGGATGCCCGAGAGGAACATTGTTTCTTGGAATGCAATGATTACCGGTTATGCACAGAACTTAAGGTTGAATGAAGCTTTTGATTTGTTTGAGAGGATGCCAGAAAAGGATGTAACTTCCTGGAATACAATGATTTCAGGCTTTATCCGGATTGGAGATTTAAGAAGGGCAAATTGTTTGTTTAATGAAATGCAAGAAAAGAATGTTGTTTCATGGACTGCAATGATCAATGGGCATGTGCAAAGCGGTAAAAGTGAGGAGGCATTAAGGATTTTCTCTGATATGCTGGTGCAGAGTAGGGTGAGGCCTAACGATGCTACTTTTGTAAGTACCTTGGTTGCTTGTAGTGACTTTGCTTCTCTTTGTGAGGGGCAGCAAATTCATCAGCTTGTTAGCAAAACTGTTTATCAGATAAGTGATTTTGTCATTTCAGCACTTATAAGTATGTATTCCAAATGCGGAGAGTTGTTAACGGCTGTGAAAGTATTTGACGATGGGATCAGAGAGAAGAGGGATTTGGTCTCTTGGAACGGTATCATTGCAGCATACGCTCACCATGGGTGTGGTAGAAAGGCAATAAATTTGTTTCAAGAAATGCAAAATATGGGAGTCAAACCAAATGATGTGACATATGTAGAATTGCTTACTGCTTGCAGCCATGCTGGTCTGGTGGAGGAGGGCTTTAAATATTTTGATATTCTTGTGAGTGATAGGTCCATAAAATTGAGAGAAAATCATTACGCATGCCTCATTGATCTCTGTGGTCGAGATGGGAGGTTCAAGGAGGCCTCTAACCTCATTGAGCAGCTTTCTATGAAGGCATCTCGATATGCTTGGGGAGCTCTTCTTGCCGGATGTAATGTTCATGGGGATGCAGATATAGGAAAACTGGCTGCACAGAAACTTTTAGAGGCTGAGCCAGAAAACGCTGGTTCTTTTATGCTGTTGTCTAACATATATGCTTGCAGTGGGAGATGGAAAGAAGCTGCACAACTCAGAACGATTATGAAGGACTGTGGGCTCAAAAAACAACCTGGTTGCAGCTGGATTCAAATTGGACATCAGGTTCATCTTTTTGTTGTGGGTGATAAATCTCATAGTGAAACTGAGCATATATATTCATTAATTGGAACTCTTCATTCAAAAATGAAGAAAGGTGGCTACATTTTAGACATGCTTGTATAAATAGAAGGCAATCTGTCATTTAATCGGAATTCTGAAACTTTAATGGTCCATGCTGGTAACTACTGGACGAATTTGAAGAAAGGAGAATTAACCAATGGTTTTTACTTTTCTGTGTAACTGGATGTTCTCTCAGAATTTTAAGGTTGACGAAGGTTTTGGTTTGTTTGAGTGCCAGAGAAGGATGTTTCATCATAAAATGCAGGCTTTATTCAGAATGGATATATACAGTGGGAAAATTTATTTTTTAAAGAAGCACCCGAGAAGAATATTGTTCATTGGAGAATGATGATCAATGGGTACGTGCAAAGCAGTCAAAGTGAGGAGTATTTGAGGATTTTCTCTAATAAGCTGGTGCTTAAGTAAGGGTAAGACCTATTGAAGGAACTTTTGGGTTGCTTGTCCTGATTTAGTTTCTCTCTATGAGGAAGGTATGTTCACCAAATAATAAGCAAAGCAATTCCAGAAGAGTGATTTTGCTATATCTGCACTTACAATTGCAGAGTTGATAAAAGCTAGGGAAGTGTTGAATGATGGGATAAGAAGGTAGAGTGGTTTGATTTATTGCAAGGGCATGATTGCAGCATATCTTCCCCATAGATGTGGTAAAGAGGCAAGGAAATTTTTTCAAGAAAGGTAAAATGTGGGTTCAAACCAAATAATGCAACATCTGGGATTGCTTGCTGTTAGAGTCAATGGTACAACAGATAGAGCTGCTTCCATGCGAATCACTTTCTGAGGTGCAGCCATGCTGGTTTGATCGAGGTTTTAAATACTTTGGTATGCTAGTCAGTGACAGGCATTTAAAATTGAAAAGTGATGATTATACAAGCCTCATTCATCCCTGTGGTCCAGAGAGCTGGTCCAAGTCGGCCTTTGACTTCATCGAGCAACTACCCTTCAAGGCAGCTGCACAAACTTGGGGAGCTCTTTGTGGGAATGCTTAATGGGGAGGCAGATACAGGGAAACTGGCTGCAGAAAAACCTTTATTGTCTGAACCAGAAAATGATGCTTTCTTGATGGCATTATCAAATTCATGTGCTTGCCATGGAGATGCAAGGAAGCTGCACAGCCAAGGATTTTTGCAGCTTGATTGAAGTTGGGAATCAGGTTCATCTTTTTGTTGCTGGCTATAAATATCACATTGAAACTTGGTTCATTCAATTCTTTGATTGGAAAAAATCAGAAATGGAAAAGGCTGGCAATATAGCAATATAGTTACAGAAAATGGTATACGACTTATCTAGTCACAAAATGCTGGATTTATTCAATTTTAATAACTGATACAGGTACTGACTTGAGAAGTTGAAAACAGGATGCTAAAATGATGGTTGATCACTTTGTCTTATGTTGTATTGGTAAGTTCCAACGAATAAATGCTCTCTTATAATCCGTTACTATAATGGCTGTGCATTTCACCATATGAATGCTGTCTCATATAGATACAGGGTTTAGCTTCTGAGTTCATAAAATTGCAACCATAGCTTATGACAAGGTAAAAATTGAGCTGCTTTGTATGCCAACTGAAGGCTTTTACAAATTTAACTTTTCCATTTCAGTGGATGCATGTCCCAATCTTTTACTGAGCCTTGGTTGTGCATCAGATGCTTCTGAAAAGAAAAACCATGCTGCTAAGATTTGCGGGTGGATGATAGCTTCCCTTCAAGGCGACGTTGGACACTTCTGTTGCCTCTAGAGGACAAAAACATTATGACTATGTTTGCCCTCAAATTGCTATTGTCTGAGTCCTATATTTAAATGAGCTTTCTGTCGACCTGATATCTTGATCTTATGCATTTCAATTTCTCAATTTTCTCCTGTTAGTGACTTCCACAAAATATGATATTTAGAATGGAGTTCTTGTACTGTTTGTGGATGAAATCTCGGCTATTTTAAGGCTTCTGACCATTTCTCCAGGACTTTGGAGGACATTGTAAAACCTAGACGTACCTTTTTACCGTACTGGTTTACACCAACACCCCCCCCACCCCCCCCCCCCCCCCCAAAAAAAAGCTACCCCATATCCCCTTTAGGCTATGTTTGGTTCATAGGACAATGCGGGATTCAACAATTAATCCTACATCCTTTCATGTTTGGTTTATTTTTCATGTCGTATTACTCATCCCACTTAACTAAAATAATCATATAAACAAGGGATTAGATAATCCTATTTTATTTTTTTTGTTTTGTTTGGGGGGGGGGGGGGTTGTTGGAGGGAGGTAGATTTTGTTGTCTATGAGGAATTTGAATTTGAAATCCACCACCTAGATGAGATTAAATTTGAAGGATTAAAATTGGTGGATTTCAAGTTCACTAAACTAGATAGCATTTCAAATATTTTCTTTTTCAAATCCATTCACTTATGTCTTCTTAAAAAGTCAAATTCATGATCTAACTTTGCATTTGGTACGCGGGAATGGGTTAAAATGGAGGCTTTCCTAACTTATCTATTTCATTCTTATGTTTGGCATAAACATTTTTAATTGGAAAGTCCTCTCCTACTTGAATGTCCATTTTAACATATTCATCGCCTACACCAAAATTAAGCAAAATTCACACAAACAAGTAATAAAATTTATAACCTAATACCCCTTTCCGCAAGTGCACGGGTCAATTGTAGTAGGGGAAGTATTAGGGTCGATCCCACGAGGAAACAAGACTTAGTAAGTACCGAAGCTACTAACTTGCTCTATTATCTAGACAATACATCAAATAGGTGGTGTGCAAAAGAAGAAAATTCAACTACTTGAAGTAAAACAAATGGAAGAAATTCACAAACACAAGTAATAGGGTTGAGAATCCACTAATTGTCATTAATACGATTAAATGAATTAACACTTTGCTATGTTAATCTTGTCTTGCTTAGTATTGCAATTCCATATGAAATCAAGACTTGTTTTCACAATGAATTGATGGAGTTCAAATATTTCCATGATGAACTCTTGTGAAATGCATGAATTGTGGTATTAAACAACCTCAATCTACCTACCCATACCACTATTTGCATGTGTGTACAACATAGGCTTCATCTACCATTTTCCAATGTTATAAGCATTTCTTTAATATCAAATAACATCTAAACGATTTGCAATAGTTGATCAAGCAACTACAAATATTAAACTTTGATAGATGAACAAGCAAATCATAGAATTAGCTAGTAAAATTGAAAGTATAAGAATTCATTAAAGTAATTCACAACAAGTAAGGAAATAAAGAGAAAGAGATAGACATTCTCATTTCAATGGCTCCAATCCTTCATTTCTTCCTTGAATATGATGTAGTACAAATGAATTCTCCAAGAGTTTTCTTACAAATATTGAAATGTCCTATAAAACTACAAATTGTCAAATTAGTAGCAAGGAATATTGACACGCAAATTGCAAGATTTATATGGCTTGGTGACAAAGAGGGCAGAGGCATTTATTGGAAGTCATGGAAACTTTTTTATGTAAATCAAAAAACCATGGAGGACTAGGCATGAGATCTACTGCAACGCTAAACCAAGCTTTCTTGGGTAAAATAGCATGGAAAATTTTATCAGATGAAAATGTGCTTCTATCTAAAATTTTCAGACAAAAATACTGCTCTAAGATCTCGTTCTTATTGGCAAAACATTCTTCCACATCCTCTTGGGGATGGAAAAGTATTCTATGGGGTCAGGATCTCCTTGTCAAAGGCTTCAAGTGGAAAATAGGAAATGGATAATCTATACATATTGCAGAGGACTGGATTCCTGGTATTCAAAATTCACTAAGACATCAGTCTACGACAAATTTGTATATTTCCTTGAGAGTAAGTGACCTATATGACACTTTTGGGACTTGGAGAATGCCTCTTATTTCTTCAATATTCCCTTATCACATTGCACACAAAATTTCCTCTATACATATTCGTGTGCAACCGGAACAAGATAAACATATTTGGTCTCTGCAAAAGAATGGAATTTATTCTATGAAATTAGCTTACCATTTGGCTATGTCCTTGGATCTACTTGCCAAACCAATGAATAGTAAGCATCCTACACAATTTACAACTACTATTGTGTTTAAAACTCTTTGGCAATTGAAGTTATCCCTAAAAATGCTTTTCTTCTTTTGGCGACTTATTCATAATGCCTGTCCTACTCGGTTATCGTTATTTAAAAGGGGTATTGTCCATTCTCCTATTTATTTATGTTGTGGACAAGGGTAAGAATCTGTTGAGCATTTAATTTTTGAATGTGAGTCCTCAAAGATAGTATGGCGCATGTCTTCCTTGGGTCTCAATTTTGATATAGGACATAAGTTATCTTTCAAAAATTGGGTGCAGCAATGGTTTCAAATGATTAAGGAAAAGAAGGTGTTAAAATGATCTATTATTATATGTTGGTGTATCTGGATAGGCAGGAATGATCATTTTTGGAAGCACAACGATTTTCAATCCACTGATTATTATTGATAGCGTTAAAAGGATCAATACTGAAGTCTCCAACAATTATTCCTTCCCAAAGATCACCACAACAACCTCAATGTATGTAGGTGAGGAAACATCAGTAATACATGTTAATAATCTCTCATCCAAACTCATTCTGCATAGGAGATCTCCTTCCACCCAAGATGTTGCTGATCAAATGCAACACGATGAGGTTATATTACCAACAGATGGTTCATATAAGCATACAATTGGGAATGCTTCCATTGGTATGGTCCATAAGAATTACCAAGGTTGCCAATTTTTTTCAAAAGCAATGATTGTTCAAGCATCATCACCCCTACAATGTGAAGCTTTGGCATGCCACCAAGCAATTCGGGAGGCATCACAAAGGGGATTTACCCACGTTTCAATCCTTATTGATAGCTTATTTTTAATTAATATATTACATAATGTTTGTAATGCTCCTTATGAGCTCCATAGTATAGTTTCGGATATTAAGTTTTTTGTTCCTTTTCTTTCAAGCTGTAATATTTATAAGTTTTGTAGACAGGGGATACACCAAACTCATAATTTGGTAGTGTCTCTTCATATGTTGTAGTTTGTTTCAATATATAATAACATATATTTTCCTTTTTAAAAAAAAGTATTAATCTCAGTATTCTGGACTAATTTTAATATTATAAAAAGGGCAAAAAATTTGTGGGCCATTAAATTATTTCAATCGTAAAGTTTTGACTACTAAATTTTTTTTAGTTTTAAAAAAAAGTCACTAGATTCATAAAAATGGTTACCTATAATCGTTCTATCGGATTTTGCCGTATGCTAGATGAGAATTTTTTGTTTTTTTTAAAAAGTAACTAAACTCACAAAAATAGTTAGTTATAGTCATTTTCTCATTTAACAATGAGTTGACCCAGTTTAGCTATGAAGTTTGGGAGCGGGTCATCATCAGTACCTAGATGAATTTCCTCCAATTCGTCTATAGTATTTGGACCACCATCCTCTATACTTGAACTTGAGGGTGCCGTACCAAACCCTGGGCTTAGTTGCAAAATCTGATAGAACCCCATAAGTAACTATTTTTGTGAGTTCAATGATCTTTTTTAAATAAAAAATGTTTAGTGCTTAAAATTTTACGATCAAAATAATTTGATGGCCGATGAAGTTTTTTGCGCTCATAAAAGAAAATGTGTTAAGTGTTATTCCCACCATAATGTTATACAAAATATACTTTACTGTTACTGGGTTAGTTGTAATGTTGCTGAAATTGATCTCATTAGTGTGGAATAATTATAATATTGTTCAAAGACATTTAATTGGAATTAGACTTACAAAAAAAATTTGTTAAGGTTATACAAAAAATACTTTAGTGTTAGTTGGTTCGTTGTGATGTTGCTGAACTGTAATCTACGCATTGATCTCAGTATCGTGGATCAATTGTAATATTGGACAAAGACATTTAATTGAAATTAATCTTAAAAAAATAAATAAATTTGCTGTCATCAGGTTGCCAAGTTTGACTTTATACCATCTTCTCGGTTCACATGTTCTGACTTTCACGGTTAATTAATTTAAGCTATTCTGACGTTGTTTAGAGCTAATTAAGTTAAAGCTTTTTTTTGTTTAAAGAAAAGAGTGAATGAACTGTGAAGCAACGTTTTGTCAAAAATGATACCCGAGGAAACAAGCCTCCACTCCCTTTTTTTTTTTTGTCTCTGCGGGTCTTCGGGGAAAACATACTACAGCAGTCCTATCACTCAGTTGTGAGACTTACATCTAGTCAAGAACATTTACCAAGAAATAATGGAACAATCTTGACAGAATGCTCTCATTAGTTATGACTTTAGAAGCTTGACAGAATCCTTTATTTTCCTTTCATTTTCTATAAATATAGGCTGTGCAAGGGTGGAAATAGAGCAGTAGTAAGAACAAGACTGTTTCTTGATTGCACAACCTGGAAAAGCATAATTGAGAAGGAAGGATGTGGTCTGTTGGTGTGTTTATAGTAGCAATTTTAGTCATCTTAACAACTCAGTGGCTAAGAAAATGGATGAATCCAAGATGCGACAATGGAGTACTGCCTCCCGGTTCCATGGGCTTGCCTCTCATTGGAGAGACTCTACAGTTACTTATTCCCAGCCGCGATTTGGACATTCATCCCTTCATCAAGAAGAGACTTTCAAAGTAGGTATCTCTCTCTCTCTATCTGTGTGGATTGTCACCCTCTTGTACCCATACAAATATGGTCATTTCTCTGCGACATACTTACTCTTCTTTAAACTCTGGTCCTTTGTGGTAATACTTCACATAATGAAGCAAAGAAGAGTGAGTCTCACAATAATAGTAACTATATAATAGTTGCTATAAAATTGTCGTGAAAAAGATTGATCTTTTGTGTACCAAAGAAAGAAAGAAAAACATTGATCTTTACTAGCTGCAAATTCTATTGATTTCTTTCTTTTTCTTTACTTCTTTTACCTATTCCTGCCATGTTTTTCCCTTCTCTATCATATCATCCATGGGTTATATTGAATCTTTATCAAGAAGGTGTAAAGTGCAACTGTTACAGAGATAGTAAGCTTAATACTTGATTTTTTTGGACAATTTATAATATTTTCACTCTAAGTAGACACAGAGTTGGACAAAGGAAGTGGAAAAGATTTCCTTTTCTCGACTCTCTTGTATGCATAAAAATAGGGACTATCATACTTTTTCCTTTTTAGTCGTTTGCTAGTTATACATACTCACTGCCTTAGAAGTGTTAGAAACGATAGTAAATAGGCTAACCAAGATGTTTTCTTTAGTTCCAAGCACTATTTCTATGTGACTGTCTGATAATCTGACTATACTTGTAATATGGATCTCAATTTTAATAGCTTCTTTTCTTTTGCATCTTGTTGGATTTTATTCATATGAAGAGGTTGATATATATCAGCCAACACATTGAGACAAAATATTTGTTGCCTGAAAATAAATGTTTGTAAGTTTCTTGTTCCAGGAAGTAAAAGCATTCTTACATTGAGAGCATGCGAAATAATCTTAAAATTTATATCAATTTATTAAACCTTGTGGAAGCAAAAGACACCAATATGTCCTTTTTATGCCTTCTGTAACAAAAGTCCTATTGATTATTGCACTCCTTAATGTTTCTGTAAGTAATAATAGTTGTCGTTTTGATTTTGCAGGAGATTAGGTGCATCTATATTTTGGCAAGAGGTTACTAATCAATTGTCTTTAAAAAGTCACTTGTTTGATTAACACAGCTATTGTTTCTCACCGTGCTTCGCATCTTGGTTTCAGTAAATAGCATTGCTATATTTGTTCTACTATATTAAATGACCTTCTGATTTCTTGTCTTTCAGATATGGGCCAATTTTTCGAACTAATTTAGCAGGCAGGCCTATTGTAGTATCAGCTGATCCCAAAGTCAACCATTTCATACTTTCACAAGAAGGGAAGTTAGTTGAACTGTGGTATTTGGATACATTTTCCAAGCTTTTTAATCAAGAAGGGGACTCTAGGACAAGTGCAGTTGGTAACATCCACAAATACATAAGAAATACAACGTTGAATCACTTGGGTGTGGAGGCACTTAAGGAGACGTTGCTTCCCCGTTTGGAAGACATGGCATGCAGAACTCTAGACAGTTGGTCAAATCAGGAGTCTGTTGAAGTGAAAAAAGCATTTGGAGCTGTATATTAGCTAATTAAACAAGCTTACCTTTTCTCTCGCAAATTGCAAGTATTTAGTGAATATCTTTCACTTTCTTATCTTCTAAATTATAAAAATCTTAATGCAGATGGTATTCAACTTCACTGCAAAAATTTTTCTTGGTTATGACTCTGAGAACTCATCAGATGACTTGAGTGAGAAGTTCAACAATATAGTTGATTGCCTTATGTCTATTCCTCTAAACATTCCTGGTACTGCATTTCATGAATGCATGAAGGTAATTGTTGAAAGAAAAGAAAGTGTACATATATCTTGCAACATATTTAATTTTCATACATAGTTGATATTGTTTTAAGTTTGATTCTCAATTTTTTGTTAGTCCAAGAAGAAAATAACGGAATTCATCAAAACCAAATTCAACGAGAAGCGTGCTGGCCCTAGAACATCTAAACAAGACTTCCTTGATCAGGCAATCCATGACATGACTACAGAGAAGTTCTTGGGAGAAGAATTTATAGTGCAAGTAATATTTGGCCTTTTATTTGCCAGCTTTGAGTCAAATTCATCGACACTAACATTTGCAATCTTGAAGCTCTCTCAACACCCTTCTGCTTTAAAGATGCTTACGGTATAATTTCCAATATCCTTTGTTTTTCAGATATGTGATACAGATATATGTTTATCTAATGCCATCCTAACACTAATTTCTTGTCATTTCCGGGCTGAGCATGAGACAATATTAAGGAATAGGAAGAATGTGAAGTCTTCGCTCACATGGGACGAATACAAGTCAATGTCTTTTACTCTTCAAGTGAGTTCTCTGCTATGCATGAAAAAAATGCATGAATAGAAGATATTAAGTGTCTCAATGCTGAATGTAAATGATAGGTGATCAATGAAACTCTGAGGCTGGCAAATGTTTCTCCAGGATTATTACGTAAAGCATTGAAGGATATTCAAGTTAATGGTAATTAGCATAATTATTACATATTTTGCTAAAATTTTTTGGCTTGCTAAAGAATACAAAATTTTTTCTTGTTGAACATTTTAAAATCTCTATGTAGGTTATACAATTCCAGCAGGGTGGACGATTTTGGTTGCCGCTTCTGCTCAGCAATTAAATCCTAATGCATTTGCTGGTGCACTTGAATTCAATCCATGGCGCTGGAAGGTGCTGCTGCTGCTGTTATTATTATTATTATTATTATTATTATGCCCTTTTAATTTGCCTTTGATTTTGATGGAGGTGATTATGAATGAACTAATGGAGGAAAAAACCAATGTTTTCAATGTGCTACAAATTTAGAAACCCGCTGCTCTTAGGCAACCCAATATCATCCGCTAAATTTTGTTACTCTAGAAATTGCTGCATAGAGATGTGAAAAGTGAATTGTAGCATTCTGCATATATCTGCTGCTTTCCCGTCTATGCATTACCACTTGCTAATAAATTCATTGTTTCAATCTGTGTCTTTTGTTTCAAGCTCAGGATATTGATAAAAATACCGCAGAACAAAATTTTATGCCCTTTGGAGCAGGAATGAGACAATGTGCTGGTGCTGAGTACAGCAAGGCGCTATTATCGATATTTCTTCATGTGCTAGTCACCAAATACAGGTATTTGGTGATATTACTAACAAATTCATGTGCTAGTCACTCAAATTTTGTGACATTACTAACAAACAATAAGAGTTGTGATCAGGCAATGTTTTCTGATGTATACTTGTGTTTAAACATAAAGGTAACTAACTAGTTCGTATTTTGCTGTTTAAATACAAAGGTGGAGTGTAGTGAAGACTGGCAATATTAGAAGAAACCCACTTCTCAACTTTGGAGACGGTGTCCACATTAAGATTTCAAAGAAAGAATGAGTACTGTGATTGGAAACTTTTCTCCTTCAAGAGCTAGCACTCCTAAATAATTTTCTTATTCATGTTTACTTGCTCCAGTATAATATATGATGTCTGCTTCAGCACCATGTTGTACTTAGATGATCAAATATCTGTACAAGACTTAATCATATCCATATAGAAGTTGTTATGTGTTGTTCTTATTTATTTATTTGAGATACAAGATGTTATATTGATCTACTGCTTATCTAAATTGAGAAGCATAATACATAAAATGAGCCGATATTGGCACTAAATTCTTGCAAGCCGTGCCTTGGCTTAAAGGACCAGATTGTCTCTGCCTTTTGTTTTCAGCTTCAGGAGAATTTAAACAAGTAGGAATATTGTCTTCTGAACATTGCTTGAAAATTTTCCGACAGATCTCAAGATATCAGATCAACTTTTTTTCTGTCGCAAGTCATGGTTCAAAGACTCGGCCGAGTCGGAGATGACTCGGCCGAGTCGTCACCGAAACGGAGGCCTCCAGTCCGAGACCAATCCGATCCTCAAAGATAGTAAACTCGCCAAGAACTCGTCGGAACTTGTCTGAATCGGACCGAATTGCCTCCGAGTCGAAGAAAATCGACCGAGTCTCGACCGAGTCATAGCCGAGTCGTCTGAGTCAATTGGACCAAACCAAGAAAACAGCACGAATACACCTCTACCCTCAACCACCAGCGCTCCACCCTCAACCACCAGCATGCCACCATCCTCAATGACCGCCAAAAACCCACCACCACAACCAATCAACGACCGTCACCATCATCCACTTCTTCCTTCACCACCACTGTACCAAATCACAACCACCACTGCACAAACCACCAAATCACACCCACAGAGCGGGGGGTTGTTTTTGCAGGGAGAGGTGGCCGGTGGAGAGAGGAAGTGGGTGGTGGGGTGAATCGGGATGGTGGAAGAGAAGGGAATGGAATAGAAGAGGTAGGGAAAAGAAGATGGAGAAGAAGAAGAGAAGAGAAGAGGAAGATACAGAGAAGGGAAGGGAAGGGAAGGGAAGGGAGGAAGAGACGACAGAAAGGGAAATAGTGGGAGAGGAAGAGACAGGGGCAGGGGAATTGGAGAAAAGAAAAAAAAAAGAAAAAAATTAAGGTTTTAATTAGGAAAAGAAATAGGAAATTAGATTAGATTAGGAAATAAGAAACTAAAAATTAAAAATTAATATTTTTTTAAAAACCAAATTTACAGAAGACTTTTAGTCATATAATATAGGTATGCTTATGCACAAAAATATCTTTTGATATTTTTATTTTTAATTTCCTCAAAAGGCAATTATAACGTATGGGCATGCCCTAAAAAAATTAAGTTTTCTTCCATTTGCTTTTACAATTATTACTTTTAAAATTATGTTTTATGTTATTTTGATTTTGTTTGTGATAGCATTGCATTTAATGCTTAAAAATATATACCATTTTTTAATCAATAAAAATAGTACATCTTAAACATTTTATTTACTATTTTTTTCGTTATTTTTGTTTAGCATATTTTTTTTAATTTTTGAATAATTATTTATAAATTTTAAAATAAAAATTATTTTAAAATATGCGCCTCATCGAGACTGGGGCCGATATATCAAATCCGATATGGAACGATACGAGTCGCGACTGTGATCGTGACTTTGAACCATTGTCGCAATGCACTATACATAAATAACCTATTGTAGTTCGATAATCTTGGATATTGGTGATTTTAAACACTAGCAGCATCACCATGATAGATTAATTCTTTCTTTCCATCGATTATGGTCAAACAACTCAACATAATTAATTAGTTCCAGGCATTAGCAAGTTTAAACGCGCTGTGGGAAACAGAAAGGTGATGAATATGCTGGATCATTTCAGAGGTTCAAACTTTTCCTCTTTCTCTTAATATTGTGCCCGAATCAATCTAGCAGTAAGAAACTAAGATTGTGTTTGGTGTCGTTGCAAAAACGTTAACAAATCTGTGGTCGATGTATGCATTTTGATTCACTTACAAATCAGAGGTTGATGCACATATTTCTAAACTTGGATAAACTATATCCCCATAAATGAGTAAGCTTTTAAGTAAAAATTTTGTCAGCAGCTTTTATTAGAAGATCCAACAAAATTTTGTCAGCAGCTTTTATTAGAAGATCCAACAAATACATTTAATCAGTCAAAGTCATACAAATAACAATAAATGAATTACATATTGTATTAGTCACATTTTCAACATATCCATGTATATCTAGGAGAACAAATACTAAGTATATCCATGCATATCCAGGAGAACAAATGCTACACACAATGTAAAATCTTTCAATATAGCACGTGATTTTTTTCCCGATTATTTTGGGTGCAAAAATATAAAATATATGGTGAACTGGAAAATCAAAATCAGGTTTTATAGTGTAATAAAAACATGAGTAAAAGGGTATCAGTTTTAGAAAACCTTACTTGTCAAGGACTTGGCCAACACTGAATGGACCAGGGCTAAGTTGCATCTAGAGCAGTCCTTCCTCCTGGTATCGAAACGCAATTCCAATATATTAATGTCGATGAAAATTAGATGGGGATAATTTGATATTACACCCTGAGGCTTAGCCTGAGTGCAAGAAGTTCGCCTCTTATTTGGAAAATTACAATATCTTCCTTGGCATAACAAAATGACTACTCTACTTTTTATTTAATTGTTAATTGCAAGAAGCTCACCTCTTCTTTAATGATTATTTTTGTAAAAAATAAAAAATAAAAAATAGAAAATATTGAATTAATCATTGTATAATATTGATAAGAGTTCATTTAAACAAAATTTATATGAGTGATTTATTTATAAAAGTGGAATTAATGTTGAGAAGGGTAAAATCTAATATAAATTTGATTTTTTTTATTTTTTTGAAAAATAAAATTTAGCAATAATTAATTCGGGTATCTAATGTAGCCAAACTAATTTTGGGTCACTAATAATTCAAATTTTAGTCGAACTTCCATTACTGGTTTGGATTGAATTTTTTACTTTTAAAATGGATTTATAATTTATTTGTTTTTAAAATATTCGAAATTGTTTTCACAAGAATTTCACAAGGGCAAATTTAGAAATCTTTTTGACCCTTTTGCTTATGTTAGCAAAATGGGATGTTTTTGTTACTGAAAATTGTAAAATAAAGGAGATAAGTATAATTTTTGAAACAAGAGCGGAGCTTTTTGCAATTAAGCTAAATCTCAAGGGAAGAATGTGACATTATCCCAATTGGATAATAAGGCATTTTTTTTTCTAGTCATTGCTTCATTAAAACTAATATGCATGCAAGAATTCTTAATTTTTATTTTAATTTTCTTGGTTATCTCCAAATTTATTTGCGCAATATCGATCCAATACATCGAGTATAATGTGGAACGGTGGCCATGATTGTGATTGATACTACAGCTTTGAACCATGATTCTAATAGACTTAAGAAGTCAATGCCATGTTAGTTTGGCTTGGTTATCCATTAGTCTTTCTGCAGTTTAGCTTGCAAGGTTTTCAAATAAATTTGCAAATCATGACGCCCATCTATACATGGCATGAAACAGTAGTGGTTATCTTGCACCTTGCTGTGTTGTTTGAGCACAAATGTACTATTTAAAAGCGTTAAGGGGTATATGGAAGATAGCGTATTGTCACAGGGTGATTTCTTTTGCCTGCACGGCACTTAGACAGACTTGCTCTTAAAGTCGCTAAGTAAGCTTTGAAGTGTGTAGGAAGAATGTTGAGAGCACTTTAAAACAATGGAGATGTTAGGAGATTAGGAGAGCACTTGAGAGCACAAGAGAGAGTTTGGAGAATGCTTAAGTTTGTATTGCTTTCAACTTGGTTGTTACAAATGAGGGGATGGCCTATTTATACTTGTTGGCCTCTCAAATATGTGGCTACAAATGCTTCTCTAGAGTCTTCTACAATTTACAAGAGGCTAGATATTTACATGGAGCCTTTTAGATACTAACTAGTCTTTAGTTACATTAGTATCCTTCTAGAGTATTCTACAACTTGCAAGACTTGGCCATTCTTACTAGGCTTCTCTAGAACATTCCCTTGGTCAAATGGTTTGAACGGTTCTAGAGACTTCTTGCCTTCATTTCCTTCATAAATTCGGGCCAAGCTATGTCAAGAAGAGTCAAGTCGTAACACCCTCCCCTACTCAATTTCGCGACGTTCTCGTCGCGCTTTCATCCTTGTATCGTTGGATTTGTTCGGTGAACTGTCACAAAGTATCTTCACGTTCCCAACTAACTTCGTGGTCAGGTTGATTCTTCCATTTCACTAAGCATTCTCTGTAGTTGGGAACCCTTCTCTTTCGGATCACCCTGTCCGCGAGTATTGATTCGACTTCTTTGTCTTACTCGGTAACCATAGCGGTTGGTGCCCATTGAGAGATGTTTCGAGATGGAACCTCCTCGTCTCTATGATATTCCTTGAGGAGGTTTACATGAACGACGGGATGGATCTTTAGTTGTGGTGGAAGTTGCACTTGGTAGGCTGCTTTCCCAATACGCTTGATAATGGGAAACAGTCCTTCGTAGCCTCTTACTAAGCCTTTGTGTATCTTGCACAATGCTTTGAATTGGTTTGGTAACAACTTCACCATCACTAAATCTTCTTCTTTGAATTCCATAGGGCGTTGCTTCGTGTTGGCCCACTTCTTCATTTTTCGAGCAGCTTTGTCTAAGTATGCCCGGGTGATGTCTGACTTTTCTTGCTACTCTTTGGCAAACTTATAGGCCAAGGGATTGTTTCCGTTGTAGGACGAGACCAATGCTTAGGGAGTCAAGGGTTGTTGTCCCATGACGATCTCGAAGGGACTCTTCCTCGTAGACTCGCTTCTTTGCAAATTATAAGAGAATTGGGCTACGACAAGTAACTTCGCCCAATCTCATTGATGTGCACTTACATAGTGTCGAAAATATAGCTCCAATAAAGCATTGACTCGTTCCGTTTGCCTATCATTTTGGGGATGAAAATTTGTAGCGAAATTTATGTCGGTCCCCATAAGTTTAAAGAGTTCCTGCCAAAATTTCCCAGTAAAATGGGGGTCACGATCACTTATTATGCTTCTAGGAATCCCCTATACGTGTTTGAAGAATGATCGAGCAGCTTCGTCCACCTTACAATCGGCCGTGACGGGTATGAACGTGGCATACTTATTAAACCGGTCCACCACGACCATGATACTACCGTATCCGTCCGACTTTAGAAGTGCCATGATAAAGTCCATGGAGACGCTTTCCCAAGATCTTTCGGCAATGGGAAGGCACTCTAGTAAACCCGCCGGGTGCCGTTGGTCAACCTTGTCTTATTGGCAAACTAGGCACGTTCGCACGTACGACTCCACGTCGTCTTGCATGTGAGGCCAGTAATAAGAATTTTGTACGAGTGCAAGTGGGCGCACCATACCTAGGTGGCCGACCCATAGCGAGTCATGGCACTCCTTAAGTATTTTTCTTCAAATGTTCCCCCACTTTGGCACAAAGATTCGATTGCCGACGGTGTATAGAACTTCATCATTTGCCCAAAATCTCTGAGTCTTGCCCTCATCGGACGTCTTCATTAGATTGCTTGCCAAAGTATCTTGTCGCATGCCTTCCTTGGTTCGTTCAAGGAAGTTGCTTTGGGGTGAACTGGCAGTGAGTGTGGCTAGTTCCGCCTTCCTACTTAGGGCATCCGCAACTACGTTTGCCTTATCCGGCTTGTACTCTAGTCGATAGTTGAATTCGTCTAGAAAGTCTTGTCAACGAACTTGCTTTGGACTAAGCTTCTTTTGGGTTTGAAAGTAGCTCGTGGTAATGTTATCGGTCTTGATCACGAACTTACTGTCGAGTAAGTAATGTCGCCATGTTCGCAAGCAATGGATAATGGTAGTCATTTCCTTCTCTTGTATTGTATACCGCTTTTCTGTATCGTTTAACTTTCAACTTTCGTAGGCAATAGGATGCCCATCTTGCATTATCACTCCTCCTATAGCAAAGTCAGAGGTGTCCGTATGTATCTCAAACAGTTTCGAGTGATTGGGCAACACCATTACGGGCTCTTTAGATACGGCTTTCTTAAGATCTTCGAAGGCATCTTGGCACTCTTGTGACCAATGCCATGTCTTATTCTTTTTGAGCAAATCAGTTAGTGGGGCGAAAATGGCCAAATATCCCTTAATAAACCGTCGATAGTAGTTTGCCAAGTCAAGGAACGATTGCAACTCGAGGACCTTAGAGGGAGGTTACCATTCTTGGATGGCTTGTACATTTACTGGATCCATTAGAAGATTTCCATCTTTGATTTTGTATCTAAGAAATTTCACCTCTTGCTGTACAAAAAAGCATTTCTCTACCTTTATATATAGCTCGTTGTCGCAGAGCACTTGAAAGACTTACTTGAGGTGTTGTGCATGTCCTTCAATGGTTGTGCTATACACTACAATGTCATATAAGTATACTACCATGAACCGGTCAAGGAACGGATGGAATATCTTGTTCATGAGAGTGCAAAAAGTTGTCAGGGCATTGGTTAGGTCGAACGAAATTACTAAAAATTCAAATGCGTTGTACTTGGTGACACAAGTGGTCTTTGGCTCGTCATCGGCTGTTATACGTACTTGATAGTACCCCAAGCGGAGATCAAGTTTGGAAAAGTATCTTGCATTTCCCAATTGATCGAACAAAATCGCTATCAATGGTATCGGGTACTTGTTCTTAACAGTTATCTTGTTTAGCACCCGCTAGTCAATGCACATCCTTAACGAGTCGTCCTTCTTCTTTTGGAAGAGGACCGGGGCACCGTATGGTGCCTTGAAGGGTTGGATGTAACTGGCATCGAGGAGATCTTAGAGTTGTCTTCTTAGTTCGCCTAACTCGTGTGGAGCCATGCGATATGGTGTCAGGGCCGGAGGCTTAGCACTGAGTTCCAATTCAATTTGATGGTCCACCTCATGTCGTAGAGGCAACTTCTTAAGCAACTCAGCCTGCATTACATCCTTCTACTCATCAAGGACATCTTGAATATTTTTTGGCAAGGACTCTTTAGGGTTGGTTGGGTTTTCCCCATCGCTTAGCTCCTTTATGGTGGCTATGTAACATTCCGCATACTTGATGCTCCTTTTGAATTGTAATGCGGAAAGCGTGGGGTTTGTTTTCTCCATGTGTTTTAAAAGAATTACATGGATCATACTTGTGCGGATGATTATGAGGGACTTAATCGAAGAAACGGGGAAAGCATGGGCCTTACAAAAGAATTTTAAACCCAACAGTAATTTAAAATTATCCATAGGGACGATGGTAAAGTTCAACTCACCTTGCCAATCGCCGATTTTTACTTTCACCTATCGGCATTCCCAATTATGAGTTTTGCTTGTGAATTGATGGCCTTGATGGTACCGTGGCCCGATTCATACTTGATGCCTAGTCGCTTAGCTTCTCCAACATCGATGAAATTGTACGATACTCCCGTATCTAACATCACAACGGTGGCCTTGCCTTGGACGACAATGTAGTCATACAACAAGCCGTTTTCTTCCTCCTTGTTTGGGGAGAAGAGTTTAGAGAGTACACTTAGTTGCTACATAGCTCTCAAGTTAACTTGGGTCTCTTGGGACTGCTTATTCTTCATTTTGGTAACGAAGGCGTTTATAACTTTCTAGTTGGGACAATCACGGGTCTAATGTGGTTCGGCACATAGGAAGTACGGTTTCGGGGGTTTCGAAGGGTCTTGTTTAGATGAGGATCCCTTCTCTTGTTTAGAGTTCCTACCATCTTTCCGATCGAAACTCTTCTTTTGTCCTCCTTTATCTCCTCTACTCTTGCCGGAGTTGGGCTTCTTGTTCTTGGAAGAGTAGTCGGCGAGGGACTAGGCGGCGACAATAGCGTTATCCAAGCTATGCACATTCTGTCGATCTAAATCTACTCTTGCCCAATCCTTAAGCCCATCCTTGAAATAGAATGGACGTCTTTGTTAGACAAGTCTTCTATTTCGAGCATAATGGTAGTAAATTCTTTAATGTAGTCAGAAATAGTACCATTTTGCCTCAAGCATCGTAGTTTACCTCTTACTTCCGCGTTCGCATTGTGAGGCACGAAGTGCTTTCTTAATTCTACCTTAAATTGGTCCTATGTATTGATGACGCATACGCCTTTCTCTCTTTCGGCATGCTTTCGACGCCACTAAAGTTGTACTACGTCTCGTAAGAAAGTAGGAGCATGGCTAATCCTTACTAGGTCATCCATTACTCCCATGGCCTCGAAGTATTGTTCTAAGTCGAAGATAAAGTTTTCCACCATAGTAGCGTTACGAGTACCATTGTATGCTATCGGTTTGGGTGCTTTCAACCCTTGCATTACGGTATTCGCACTGTTGGTGACTTCGGAACTACTAATGCGGGTGTAAGACTTCCATTCATGCCGAATTTTGTCTATCTCCGCATGCAACACATGTAGTTCTCCCTCAACGAACTTTCGTAGGTTAGAAAGTTCTTGTGTAACAGAATGTAACTCACCTCTGAAGTTACGACCAAGATTTTTAATCATGACCTTGGCAATATAAGTGATCTCAGTATTCTCTTGAATGATGTTATCGATTTGATCAGAGAGGTTCCCTACTATAGATCTCACGTCCTCCATGTGAGATTTCAAGCTCGCAACACAGGGCTCAAGGGACTTACCTGCGGGTGCCCTGAACTTGCCATGCTAGGATTGGGTGTGGTTTTCTTCTTGACCACGGGGTTGCTCTAGTGGCACCTCCGTTCTTGGGACGTTTCCTTCCTCGGCCATTCATGTTATACTTCCAACAACGCTTGGTCGGTACCTAAGGACGAACTGTTGCTCTGATACCACTTGTCACGGGGTGATTTCTTTTACCCGCACGACACTTAGACGGACTTGCTATCAAAGTCACTAAGTAAGTCTTGAAGTGTGTAGGAAGAGTGTTAAAAGCACTTTAAGACAATGGAAATGTTAGGAGATTAGGAGACCACTTGAGAGCATAAGAGAGAGTTTGGAGAATGCTTGAGTTTGTATTGCTTTCAACTTGGTTGTTACAAATGAGGGGGATGACCTATTTATACTTGTTGGCCTCCCAAATATGTAGCTACAAATGTTTCTCTAGAGTCTTCTACAATTTACAAAAGGCTAGATATTTACATGGAGCTTTCTAGATACTAACTAGTCTTTAATTATATTAGTAGCCTTCTAGATATTCAACAACTTACAAGACTTGGCCATTCTTATTAGGCTTCTTTAGAATATTCCCTTGATCAAATGCTTTGAACGGTTCTAGAGACTTCTTGCCTTCATTTCCTTCATAAATTCGGGCCAAGCTATGTCAAGAAGAGTCGGATCGTAACAGTATGCTCCCTTTCAGGCTCATCTAGAAGAGAGCTGATTAAGTCATAGAGAGGAACCAATAAAGAGTTTGAAATGTTGTTCTTACAGACAGGACATTTTGGCCGTTCATCTAAGTCAAGGGAGGACCTCGGAACATCATAATTCAATGTCGCGGTCTCGTTCATGATCGCGGCATGTATCGTTTCACATCGGACTCGATATATCGATTGTGGATTCGACGGACACACATTTTAAAATAATTTTTATTCTAAAAGCTATAAAAAATCATTCAAAATATAAACAAAAAATATGCTAAACAAAAATAACTAAAAAAATTAATAAAGAATATTTTCCATTCAACCATGCTAGAAATGGTGAAAGTTGACCGAGTTAAAAAGCCAGCAGGGCACGATGCGCGCTGGGTTCCCAAAATGTTAAAAAAAATTATCTGTAGCATTTTATATGGTTCCATCCAGAAGTTCCATTTTTTCCCGAAAACCAATAGCCATAGCTTCTGTCTCCCTTAGCTTTGCCGTTCGCATACCACCACCAACCTCAACGTCACCACCACTGCAGCCATACACGCCCTTAACCACCATCCCATCACAATTTGACCAAATTGCAAGCTATAAACACCAAAATCATCCCCCTATCACACATCGAAACCAACCAAAATCAGCCCCTAACCGTTGAATGATCAAGTGAACCAAGTGACCAAAAGATCAATCGCCAGACAATCAGCCCCTTTTGGATGTTGTTGCTTTAACGCCGTTTCAAGCTCCATGAGATGGTTAGGTGAGTAATAAATTCTATTTTCTTTCTTTTCCAGTCATTTTTTGATGTAATTTTGGTATTACCCTAAGGGACAAGCTTGAGTTTGACAATAGAGCTGAGATCTGTTTGAAACACCTTCACCAGTTGGTTCACTATGAAGTTTGTGCAGTATGGACAGAGAGATTCGTAGTACAAAGACAGCAACATTATCATCATCTTTAGGATCACTACTAGCCAGTAATGAAGTGTCAGTTGGTTGTGTGGCCCAGGTTGATCCGGATGGATCGGTCGTTTCGAATTGACTCGGAACCAATTCAGTCCAAGTCGATCGAGATTGAGCGATTTCTTGGGGAGTTCGTTGTCTTCAAGTGGAATCAGAATGGTATCGGACTGCCTTCCTCCCTTCAGGTGACGACTTAGTTGAGTTGTCTTTGACTAAGCCGAGTCTTTGAACCATGCTTGTAGCATCCGAAAAATCGTGAAGTGAAGGGTGTAAGTGAGGTCATTGACTGTCGCGTCCCGAAAAGGATGGTCCGGTCTAATGACCCTTTCGAAAATAAAGTTTTTTAGAAAACTGTGCGTGTGTGAGAAAAATCAAATTTTAGTAGAAAAGTGTATTTTGAGAAAAATGGTGTTTTAAAAGAAAAATAAGGCCGGGACTAAAAATACGACAGGTTTGGCCAAATAATTTTTGAAAAAGGGTTTTATTTTAGAAAAATGGAGTCGCCACTGGGTATTGAGTTAGGGTGTACCAAGTCACCCGAAAAGTCGTTTAATAAAACAAAAATAAAAATAAAAATAAAAATTTTAGAAAAATATTTTAAAACCCTTTTTCGACTCCGGTCTATGAAAAAACGAGAGAAAAAGGTTCGGGAGTCACATTTGAAGAAAGGGAAGGCAAAGGCTTGCGCCTAAGGCACCTTTTCAACCTAGCCGAAGCTAGTTGCGAGGCTTAATCAAAATTTCTTAAATTAACCCTAAATTCTATCGCGTTTTGGACGTGTCTAAATGAATGCAAATCCTAAATCTAAATGTGAGTATCGGGAGGGTTAAAATGTTCCTCGAGGCTTGGTCAAAATTATCGCATTAATTGCGAAACCCGAGTCGAAACCTCGAGGGAGTCACGAGTTTTTATGCAAAATGTAATGCAAAAAGAAAAGAAAATAATAATATATAGTAAGTGAAGAAAGAAGGTGGGCATGCAAAATGTCGGGTGCGGGAAACTAATGACTCGTGACTGAATGTTTCTACTCACGGAGGGAGGAACGGTATGTACACTACCGCTTCCCACGTGAGTAGGCGACTATTTCTAGTCGAATCACGCAAATGTCCTAATTTAAGTGAAATGCAACTTAAGTGTCATGTATTTTGAAAATGTTGTCAAAATAATAATAATAATAATAATAATAATAATAATAATAATAATAATAATAATAATAAAAATAAAATCATGACAAAGGAAAACTAAAAAGTGTGTGAAATGAGATGTGAAATGCACATGAGTGCACCTAATTCTAAATGTCCTAAGGGTCTAGCATTGGGCTACCCCTTTCTAAAAAAATCCCACTAGCGTTGGATTAGCGGAAAAAGAAAGAAGCCACAACAAGCGTTGGACTAGTGTGGTAACGGAATAACATAAAATATGAATTAAAATAATAAAACATGAATTAAAAGTAAATTAAACATATAAAGACATATAAAGCCAAGTAGGAGCACATAACACATAGACATAATATCTAGATGCAAAATCCTAAAGAAAGCGGTTAAACATATAAGCACACAAGCACACAAAAGTGAATAAACCCTAACTATTACACCGGGGGCTTAATTTACAATTTAAAAGAGGAGAAATTAAAAATGACCTATCTATTACACTTTCTATCTAATTACACAATTTTTTTGCTAAAATATGAGAAAATAATCTAACTATTACATTGACTAGCTAAATACAAAATATTACATTTTTGTCAAAATAATAAAATTTGAAATTAAATAACACAAAATAAATAAATACGCAAAAAGTGCATAAAATAAGAAATGCATAAAATATCACATTAGAGCACATTGGAGCACATAAAGAAGCAATTAAAAGGTAACGAGAATACCTTTTTGAAGACCCGATACAAATACTACCCAACATGAACAAACAAGTCAAGGTATCTCGGTATAAACAAATAAAGACTAAAACATATAAGTATTGACAAATTGGGCTAAGAATGTAAAGTCTAGCAGTTAAAAGGACTAAAAATAAATTTCTATAATGCTTGAGGGGTAAAATTATAAGTTAAAGCAAGTTGGGGAAGCTAAAATAAAAAATTCCAGCAAAGTAGGAGACAAAATCTTAAATTCCAGCAATGCTAAGGTCCAAAAAATAAATTTCCAGCAGCTAGGGAGCGACAATGTGAAAGCCATAGGGCCTAATTGAAAGAAAGTAAAAATCGGGGCCAATCTAGAAATATGGGAGGACTTAACTACTAAAACAAAAGAATTCAAGGTGTACAACTATAATAATCAAAAGCTGGGGAAGCTAAGAAGTAAATTTACACTTTTCATAACAACAAAACAAAATAAATTAAATTCTGAATTAACTCAAATTAACACAATTAATTAAACTGAAATTAGTTAATTAACTCAATTACCCAATTAAAACTAAGTTAAAATTAAACACCACAAAATCATTAACTAATTAAAACTAATACTTAAGAACCTAAAAACTCGCAAATTGGCCCCCTTGCACTGTTTTCTTTTCTCAAAAATCCAAGAACTCTTTCCCCCAATCCCAATCTTTCTCTATCTTTTCTTTTTTTTTTTTTCTAATCTCTGTTCTCTCTCCTTCTCTCACTATTTTCTCTGTTTTCCTTTTCATTTTTCCTTCTTCTATTTCTTTCCGTTTCTGTTTTTCTTTCCTCGCTAATTTTCCTTTTCTCTTATCTATTTCTCTGTTTCTGATTTTCCTTTTCTTGGTCTTCTCCGCCGCCTCTCTCTCTCCCTCTGATTTTGCTTTGCTCTCCTTCTTTTATTCTCACCAGACTTGCTCTGCCTTCTTCTTCCCATTCCGCCTCTGCTCTCCTTTTTCCTTTTCTCCATTTTCCCCAATCTATTTGCTTCTTTCTTCTCTCCGTAGCTCACTCACTCACGCTCTTTCGTTCTCTCTCTTCTGTTCTCCCTCCCTGATTTCGATTTCTCTTCTCCTCGCCACTCTCTCTCTCTCTCACGTCCCCTTTTTAACTCCGCTTCTCTCTCGGCTTCCCCAAAGCAGTAGAATCAAAAAAAATTTTTTAATCGATTTTCTCTTTCGAAGTAGGGGCAAGGAAATGTGGAGATGGGGCAGTGATGTTGGTGCTAATTTATGGTTTTTTCTGCAGGTACTAGTAGCTGGTAATTGGGTGATGTTTGTGCTTGTAAATGGAGGAGCTTGGGATTGATTTTTGTGATTTAATGGTGCTGATAGGTGGCTTGGGGTTATTGTTGGACTTGGTCTGTGCTTATTTCTGTGCAATTGTGTGTGACTGATGCGTGTTACTGTGTGTATTTGAGTGACTGTGTGCGTTGGTGTGCGTATCCGTGTGTGTATGTATTCGGATTGTGTATGTGGTTTTATGTGTTTAATTGTGTACGGATGATTTCGTATACTGCTGGCTGTTTAATTGAGGCCGTGATTGTAATTGTGGGTAATTGGCTTTTGGGATTTGACTGCGTTGGTGACAAGGGAGGTTTGTTTTAATTGCAGGGGAGGATTGGTGGAGATTGCAATTGACGAGGTAGGGCTTGTAGAGGAGAATCTAGTGATGGTAGTCAAATTGTGAGGGCTGCAATTGGTGAGGTTTCTGATGAGTGTTTGGAGAGGTAAGGTGGTATTTCTGGTGGCTCGAGTTCAGTCTTTGGTAGGAGGTTTCAGGCTGTTGGTGATGTGGTGTTTTTGCCTCAGATGGTTGTAAATTTGGAGATGCTTGGCAGTTTTATGGGCTGGCGATGGTTGAGGGTCTACTGGTGATGGAGGCTTTTGGAGCTTGGCTGACAGGGGAATGGTTGTTTGGGACCTGTGGGATGTTGAGTTTGGGTTATTTTGTGTTTGCAATTGCAGATTGAGGGCTGTTTGGCGGAGGAGGAGAGTGGCGGTGGAGAGGAGGGCTTTGATTTTCTGGTTGCAGGGGAGAGAGACGGTGGTGATTGGTGGAGCTTGGTGGTTGATTGGTGGAGAAGCAGGTGGAAGAGGGAGAGAGAGAGAGAAGAGAGAGAGCTAGCATCGGAAGAAAAATAAAAACCCAGAAAAGCAAATCATCAAGAAGACTAAGAATTCTCAGTGATAAAAATGAAAACCCAGAAAAACAAGAACAAAAATAACGCTGATAATCTGATTAAAATTTCTAACAAATAAACACAATTAATTTGATTTGGCTTGGAAAAATAGCAGAAAAAAAGATATAAATTAAAGAGAAGAACCAACCTTTTTAACTTTGCAAGTGATCTGATGAACAGTAACGCGATCCGGAGGTTGGAGATGATGAACAGTAGAAATGAATTAAAACGGCGCTTAGTGTGTTTTTTTAGGTGTTTTTGGTGTGTGTTTAATCCTTAATGGAAAAGAAAATGTGTGTTTCTAGGGTTTTTCATTTTTTCCTTCTTTAAAAAAAAAATCCCAAGTGAGGTATTTATACTGCACAAGTCTTACCCTCCAAGAAATGATTAAAAGACCGAAATGCCCTTGACACCAAAATTGTAACTTTATCCTTAAAAAATTTATTCTCTCACAATAATGAAAACATCAAGAAAAATGTAAATAATAAATTCATTAACGCTAATTCACTTCGAAAAAAGTTAGAAACTTAGAAACATACTTAAAACCTAAAAACGAATTTGGGACCAAAAAATTGGTGAAAAATGAGTTTGGGATGTGAAATGACAATTTTGCCTTTGGATGACAAAAATTCACAGAAAAATAGTTATTATCCTCAGAAAATTATCAAAAATTACAAATAAGATTAAAACACTAGAAAATGCATTTTTGACTCAAAATTGATGAAAAAATGAATTTAATTTGTAAAATGACGATTTTGCCCTTGGGCAATGAAAATTTGCAGAAAAATAGCTATTGACCTCAAAAAATTATCAAAAATTAAAAAATAAACTTAAAACACTAGAAAATGTATTTTTGACTCAAAATTGATGAAAAATAAATTTAATTTGTAAAATGACGATTTTGCCCTTGGGCAATAAAAATTAACAGAAAAATAATTATTGACCTCAAAAAATTACCAAAAACTAAAAATAAACTTAAAACACTGGAAAATACATTTTTTGACTCAAAATTGGTGAAAAATGAATTTAATTTGTAAAATAACGATTTTGCCCTGGGGCAATGAAAATTAGTAGAAAAATAGTTATTGACCTCAAAAAATTAAGAAAATTCAGAAACATGCCTCAAGAATTTGAAGATGAATTTGGAATCTGGTTATCTAATTGTGTAAAAAGATAAAATCATGTTCTTTTGCCCCCTCAAGATTTTCAGTTCTGTCCATGTGTCTGAAGTCTTTTTATTTTTTGCGCAATTAAGGCCCTCCATAACAAATTTTATATTTCTTTCAATTAAGCCCTTTAATTGTAATTTGCCCTACATTTGTTAAAATTTCCTCTTAATTGTCCCAACTTCACTTTAATTTTGCATTTCTACCCCCTTAGTCTTATGTGAATTTTCAATTTCTACCCGCTAAGTCTTATAGAATTTTATTTTAGTCCCTTAATTGCTAAAACTTTTCATGTTTACCCCAATTTGTCCAATACTTCGTATTTTATGCTTTATTTATTTATCTTGTGATACCTTGACATGTGTGTTCATTTTTTTTAAGATTTGGTACTGGGTCTCCAAAAAGGTATCCCGATCTGTCATTATTTTTCTTTTATGTGCTCCAATATGCTCCAATGTGATTTTATACAATATTTTATTATTATTTGTTTATTTCTTATTTTATATACTTGTTGCATATTTAAGTAGTTAATTTGTTTAATTCAAAATTTTTATTATTTTGAAAAAATATTTTGTATTTAGCTAGTCAATGTAATAGTTAAATTATTTTTCTCATATTTTAGCAAAAATTGTGTAATTAGATAGAAAGTGTAATAGATAGGACATTTTTAATTTTCCCCCCTTAAATTGTAAATCAAACCCCCCAGTGTAAGAGTTAGGATTTATTTGCTTTTGCGTGCTTATATGTTTATTTCTTTTACCGCTTTTCATTAGGATTTTTGCATCTAGATTATTATGCTTACGTGTTATGTGCTCCTATGTGATCTTATGTGTTTTATGTGTTAAATTTTCTTTTAATTCATGTTTTAATGTTTAATTCATGATTTATGGTATTCTGTCACCACACTAGTCCAACGCTAGTTGTGGCCTCATTTTTTTTTTTTCCGCTAGTCCAACGCTAGTAAAATTTTTAGAACGGGTTAGTCCAACGCTAGACCCTTAGAGCATTTTAGTGTTAGGTGCACTTGTGTGCATTTTACATCTCATTTCACACACTTTTAGTTTTCTTTCCATTCGGCGTGATTTTAATTATTAATATTATTATTATTATTATCATTTTGACACGTTTTTCAAATGCATGACATTTAGGTTGCATCTCACTTAGAAATTAGGACATTTGCGTGATTCGACTAGAAATAGTCACCTACTCACGTGGGAAGCGGTGGCGTCCAGGCCGTTCCCCCCTCCGTGAGTAGAAAGATTCAGTCACAAGATACTAGTCCCCCGTACCCGTTATGCTGCATACCCACCTTCTTTCTTCACTTACTATATATTATTATTTTCTTTTCTTTTTGCATCACATTTTGCATAGACACTCGTGACTCCCTCGAGGTGTCGACTCGGGTTTCGCAATTAATGCGATAATTCCGACCAAGTCTTGACGGAACATTTTTGACCCTCTCGATACCCACATTTTAGACTTAGGATTTGCATTCATTTAGGTACATCCGAACGCGATAGAACTCAGGGTTAATGTAGGAAAATTTGATTAAACCTCGCAACTAGCCTTGGCTAGGTTGAAAGGGTGCCTTAGGCATAAGCCTTTGCCTTCCCTTTCTTCAAATGTGACTCCCGGACCTTTTTCTCTCGTTTTTTGTAGACCGGAGTCGAAAAAGGGTTTTAATTGATTTTTCTAAAATTTTTATTTTTGTTTTGTTAAACGATTTTTCAGGTGACTTGGTACACCCTAACTCAGTACCAAGTGGCGACTCCATTTTTTTAAAATAAAACCCTTTTTCAAAAGTTATTTGGCCAAACCTGTCGCACTTTTAGTCTCGGTCTTGTTTTCTTTTAAAATACCATTTTTCTTAAAATACACTTTTTTTAATAAAATTTGATTTTTCACACACACGCACGGTTTTTCTAAAAATCTTTATTTTTGAAAGGGTCATCGAGACCGGACCGTCTTTTCGGACGCGACAGTTAGCGACCCCACTAGCACACCATTTTCTTAACCCCACGATTTTTGGGGCGCGACAATCTACAATGCTGAACATGGAGCCATTTGTAAATGAAAGGAAAACAGAAAAGATGACCACAAAGGTTGACCACAAGTTCATGTGTTGGGTCCAGACATATGTTACAATCAAAACCTTTATTTAGATTTTCAGAGGCAACAGTGCGATGTGGAATTGAATTTGATTTTCGTTTAACTGAATCATCTTCTTCAAAATGAAAACCCATGCTAGGTTCGCTAAAGAGTTGTTCAGTATTCGTGACATCTATACAAAATCAAAAGCACAAATCTTTAAAATTTAGATATGGTTTGATAGGCAGTATATGAAACGATTCATGTCACGAGATACGCACATTCTAATGTAGACGGTAAGAAGATTATGCCATGTTGAGTTTTTACAAGAAAGCATTCTATCAATAAAAAAATAGGAGACATAACACCAGGTAAACAAGGCATCTTAATCTTGATTAAAGGTCATGACACAATTAACCACCATCCTAGCAAAAGTATCAATGGTAAAGTAAAGAAGTGTAGAATTGTAGAAATGAAAAAGATATTGGTACGAGTCCTGTGGTCATGATTTCTATCATTCAAGCTTCACCAATAGATATCATCATTCTGAGCAAATTGGAGGTCTCAAAGCATCCAAAACATGACAATGGAGCATAGAAGATGACTTATCTAACATCCACTTAGGGGTCTAAGGGCTGGTGGTCGTGTCTAAGGTTGAAGGTGCGAGGCAGAATCTTCAACGGATGAGACCAGGAGCAGCAGTTGAGCTTTCTGACCCTATTCGCGAGGGGTATCCGAGCGCAGATAGGGCCGTGGATTCTGGTTGTATTTGCACCTACAATTCGCTTGTAGATAGCCGACGCGAATAAGAGCAGATTCTACAAATTTACTATTTTTAAATTTTAATTATTTTTCTTTTAATTGTAATAGTTTTCTAATTTTTCATAATTGCTTCTTAGGACCTTTATGCCTATATAAGGCTAGTTATTGTTAGGGTTTCATTGTAATGATTGATGTTGAATGATGAATTAATCAATGGATATTGATTTTCTCTCTGTGAGAGTTTTGGTTAGTTCTTGGAATGAGAACTATTTTTGCCTTTTCAAGAGTGGTTTTTGTGAGGTTATCCTTATACATTAAGTTTTAATCAACATGTGTGATTAGAGTTTAGGTTTTCTTCTTGTTAGATTTCAACGGCTTCATTTCACGAGTTGGATTGGGGTCGAGCAATTCAACAAGAGTTTGTATTCTTTGATAAGTTTGATCCAAATTTGTGGGAGGGTTTGGGTTAGATTATCGTCTGATTGTTCAAGACGGCCCTTTGGGGGTGTTCTTGTGACACACGAAAAGGGAGATTAACCTGGATCGTTGGTATCAAAGCTATTGGATCTTGAAAGAAAATCAAGTTTTTCGTTGTGTTTAGCCCACTTGGGTATATCTATTTTGTTGTCAATCCACTTGGATATATGTTTTTAATTTTTGTTGTGTTGTTTTTGGGTTCAAGATCTGATTTTTCTTGAATCAAAGTCGCGTGTCTTGTGTTGGTTGATTGACAAAAAAAAAAAAAAATCGCACTCTTCATCGTCGCTGTAGCATTACTGTTCGGCAGAACTATTCACGCTGAAACACTTTCAAGTGTTACTGTTCATGCGTGAGTTACTGTTCGCTACAGGTTACTATTCATCTAGATTTTTCCAAGAACTTTTCAGTTTTTTTTTTGGAGTTGAATTTCGTATTGTGTGAGGCATTTTGTGTTGTTAAAAAAGGGGGGTTGAAAATTTCTTGAGTGGAAAAAGGCATAAAAGTAAGATCTTCAAGCCAAGAATTAGGAGAGTTTTTGTCTATCTTTGTAGGCTTTTTGAATGAATTTCAAAGATCCTAATCTATTAGTTTGCGAACTCCAAAAAGGCATCTAGGCAAATAGAGATAGTTGGGATGCCAAATGATCGACTGACAAAGGCGTCATTCCAAATCCTCTATGAAGGTAGTTAATGATGAATATGGCTATGAGGGCATTACTTCAAAGAGGAAGGAGAGATCTTTGAAATCCAAATCCTCTAGGAGTCATCATTTTGATTCAATATGGGATGAGATGAATGATCGATGTGAATATTTCATAAAGGAGGCAGAGAAGTTTGTAGACCATCCTGAGTCGTGCAATGTTGCTTCAAAGGAATTGTGAGATCATGAAGTCCATGAGGAAGGGCATCAATTAAATGTAGAGTTGGAAGTCAAGGAATATCCACAACCAAGGGAGGCGCTTATTGTAGTAGAAGCGCTTATTGCAGTAGAAAATGAGGCACTATTAGGGAAGGAGAAGATTGGAGCTGAGGTGTCACTTTTGGAGCCAACTGAAGTTGCAACGCCATTACTAGAGGAGCCTTGTGGCATTGATTATGAAGCATCAATGGAAGAGTGTGCTGTTCTTGAACCATTGGAGGAGTCATTAGAGAAAGAGTCACCAAGTGTTGAGCAATCTCTCGTGATCGTACCTTATTGTTTATCTACTATGAGCGAGGATTCGAGGACGAATCATTTTGAAGAGGGGGAGTTTGATACGAATCCTGTGGTCATGATTCCTATCATTCAAGCTTCACCGATGGATATCATTAGTCTGAGAAAATTGGAGGTCTCAAAGCGTCCAAAACATGGCAATAGAGAATGGAACATGGCTTATCCAACATCGACTCAGGGGTCTAAAAGCTGGTGGTCGCATCTAAGGTCAATGGTGCGAGATAGAATCTTCAACGGACAAGACCAGGAGCAACAGTTGAACTTTCTAACCCTATCTGCGAGGGGTATCCTTGCATGAATAGGATCGCGGATAGCTGCAAAATGGGATGCTGCCAAGATGGAGTCTCTGGTGGTATTTGCACCTACAATCCGCGCACGGACAGCCGGCGCGTATACAGGTAGTTTCTGTGAGTTTTTACTATTTTTGAATGTTAATTATTTTCTTTTAATTGTAATAATTTTCTAATTTTCCATAATTGCTTCTTCGGATCTTTATGCCTATATAAGGCTAGTTATTGTTAGGGTTTCATCATAATGATTGATGTTGAATGATGAATTAATCAATGGATATTGATTTTCTCTCTTTGAGAGTTTTGGTTATTTCTTGGGATGAGAACTATCTTTGCTTTTTCAAGAGTGATTCTTGTGAGGTTATCCTTATACCTTAAGTTCTAATCAACATGTGTGATTAGGGTTTATGTTTTCTTCTTGTTAGATTCAAACAGTTTCATTTCACAGGTTGGATTGAGATGGAGCGATTCAACAAGAGTTTGTATTCTTTGATAGTTTGATCCAAATCTGCGAGAGGATTTGGGTTAGATTATCGTCTGATTGTTCAAGATGGTCCTTTGGGGGTGTTCTTGTGACACACAAAAGGGGAGATCAAGCTGGATCATGTCAGATATTTTCAATGGTGTTATACAAGTAGATAAGAGCAATTGCATTGTACCATTGAAAGATATAGGCCATGGATAAAAGACATACCCATATGCCAGACTCAACTTAATAACAAATTAAACAGGCGTACAACCATTTCACCAGGCTCGTTGGTTACCCAGGGCTTACCATAAAAAGAGCTGATAACAGAAACAAAATAATACAAGTCAATAACAAAAGAACGTAATATGTATAATACTATAGCTCTTTCATGAGCAATAAATTCATCCTCGCATCACAAGAACCACTGACACCATCAATTAGACATGAGAGGATCTACAAGAATACAGAGCAAGTCCTTTCCAATGAGTTGTAAGTGTGGAAATTCTGGGTTATTTTGGCACCAAGACCATAAATTCCTATACGGGTCTTCCACTCTAGTCCAAGCTGGCTGAAGGGATCCAAATCAATTCCATGAACAGAAGTTCATGCACCTAGTCAAAAGCTTTTCCTATCCGTGTTCTAAAAGATATTTTTCTCTGAAGCCTTAGCATGACTTGCAACTGTCAATGCGACCTGAACCTGTAAGACATTAATAAAAGGCTCCTTTTATTTTCAACAAATTGTAGCACAGGGTCAAGCAAAATAAAGTACTACTACAGCGCAAAATTCCTGCTGCCAAGGTAAAAAATGCTTGAGTCCAAGTTTGATTGATTAATTTACTAACCTATTCATTAACATTTCAATCACAATGTGATGCATCACTCAGCCTTCAAGGTCCCTTCATCTTTTTGTTAGATTTGCCTTTAGTTTTAATCTTTCGTTGTTTCTGTCTTCTGCTTCCATGGTCCTCCAACCTTTCATGAGGATTGACATCCTCATATTTTATTGGCGTTATACTAACACCGGCTTTCTTCACCACCTATCAAAGTGAACTAAAAAGTTCGAAATTTAACAAAATCACGCAGCTCACCAGATTGGGAAAAAAATTTTGCTTATTTTGACCGACGACATTTGCTTCCAAAAATCACATGCAAAGAATATAATGTAATAAATAACAATCCACAAAATAGAAAAAAACCCAAGTATTTAATGTTCTAAGAAACGCACTTTTGGGCGATTGAGTGCTCCAATAGCTGTAGCAGGGTTAATTTCTGGCCCAATAGGCATTCGAAAACTTTGTTCAAAAACTTCCTTGGATGTGTAAGGGAACGGCAATGTCTTGGTATTAGGTTTTTCATCATGTCAAAACCAAATAAATACTTTTCAATGTGGAAAAGTTATAGTGAAATAGAATACGAAAGAGCCTTAGTGTTTGATCAATAAATCTCCATATACAAACCAAATGATTAGCAATCGACAACTGCAACTTTGAGATAGCGGGATATTGTCATCATCATTGTCACGTGAATTACCAAGAAAAATAGAAGGGTAAATATGTAAGGTAATAAGGGGAGTAACGCAGCGGAAAATTAAAAAATTTATTACCTTAGCCATGGATCTCTTTGATGTAATCTATACGATTAAAGGGTGTTTAGCACAAATACCTCAAGCATAGAAGGTTTCTATGCTTCAAAGGGCAAGATCCTATTCGATGAAGGTGTTGATCTACCATGAAAAGCCTTCCAAGTGTAGAGCCTCCAACAGTATCCACACGAACATGATCTTTAGGAACCTTTGGGCTTGCTTGCCTTGCCTTTTGAGTGCTAGCTCCCTTGAATTTCATGAAGAACACAAGAATAAGAGGAGGAAGAAGACAAAACCCTAACCCTTAGGGAGAAGAGGGTGTGGCGTTTTTCTTGGGAGAAAAACACGCCTCTCTCAATTTTTCTCTCTCTAGATTTTATCTTGTGTTTCATCAATCTTTCAAGAGTCAAGGCATGGACATATTTATAGATGTAGTATCCTAGTCTTTAAGGAAACAAGAGCAATTAGAAACTAAGAAGGTTTAGGAAGCTTACCTTAAGCTAATCCTATTCATTTAGGAAACCTATTCCAAAAGGAAACCAAATAGCTTCTTAATTCCTTTTAGGAAACTAATTTCCATCAAGACTTAGAATATTTATAAATAAGTCTTTTAAGTTAATTTATCACATAAATTAACCCCATAAGTATCTTATACTTATCTTAATAACAATTTAACCCAAAGACTATGTTCTTATTGTGTGTGACCCATTAGGTTCCATTCACGTTGGCAATAAGTACAAATTATAACTCATTAATTAATTAATTAAGAGCCAGATAAATTAACACTTTAATTTATCATTAATTCACTAATTAATTAATTTGCACTTATAGATCATGAGTGGCGTTTAGCAATGCATCATGACCACCCAAGTGAATAGGAAAGTCATATGGTAGACTACACTTATCAATGACAATGTTACCGTGTAATTAATATCCTTTCACCACACTATATCCCAAATAGTCCAAGAGTGTAGTGCACACTCTTTAAATGACTAATTAATAATTTCTCGTTCCCGAAATATAACTTTCCATAAAAGTATAACCTTGAAACTTTTTCAAGTCATACTTTCACTTTTGCGCAAAAGATTCTTTAAGTTATATTTCAACAAGTGGCCAATCCGGAATATACTCTCCTTTAATAAGGAGTAGTGAATCCTATATCGATTACTCACTATCCTTTCATGTTTCATACTATACCCAATCTCTACCGTATGGGCTACTCTTTTACGAGCACCGAGCAATAGAGTCAAAGCATAGTAATCCACACTCAAGATACCATGGTAATCTCAAGTCTAAGGATCACTTAGACCATTGCCATTAAGAGTATAATTCAATAGCACTATGAATATTAACTCTTGGCGGATCAATCCTAATGAACTTGTTCTCTAACAAGCATCCACATACCAGTTTAGGTGTCACACATCATAGTTGACGAGATCAACTACTACTTATACTAAATAGAGGCAAAGTATGTGCTAGTCTTCCCATATTAACGATGTCCAATCTCATTAATACTACGAATAGGGATATTTAAGAATATAACTTAATGTGTAATAAAAGTCTCATCATTGTAACTCTTACAATCTCTTACACACAGTTAATATTCTATAGACTTTATCAAATAAACAAGTAATAATAATAACAACTATTAAATGACAAAGAAAATGCCACATATATAAGTATAACATGAAATAAGCGTAATAAAAATCTCAAAAACTAACTTGGTTTTAGAGCATACACTAACAAAATAAACTGTATATTCCAAACATCCCACATCCACCCTCTCTTAACATCAAACCATCTGTAGACCGTATGTTCAAATTTTCAAGACACCTGAGATGAAGACAAACCTTTTATCCAACTTTTCAGATATAAGAACATGATTTAGATGTGCATCCCTCCTCTTTTTAAGGGCTACTTCCCTTTTCTTTTTTGCATTCTCGTGCTCTTCCAGCATCCGAGAAGGTAATCCTTTCTTTTTTCTGAATGTGAGCCCACTGACCCCAGCCAAGAAGTAAAGTGGTTTTTCCAGTTTAGGATTTTCCGTGTTAAAAAACTCTTCTTTATCTTTTTCAAAATACTCTTCAACATCATCATCCGCAAAAGCACGGCGTATAAGTTCTTCTTGAGATGGACTTCAGGACCAGAAGACAAAATATCATTCACCATCTGTCCTTCACTGTCTGTATCACTATCAGCATTATCGCCCTTGACACGTGCAGAAAGTCAAAACACAAGAAGTAAGGGGCAAATTTCCAAATGGTGTTGTAGATATAGCATTTAGTGAGGAAATATACCTGCATATCTATGTCCTCAAGTTCAGAGTCCTTGATATTTCTGCCATCAGAAATCTTCTCATTTGGAACTCCTGTTTGCTTATTAACATTTGATGATTTTTCATCTGTTAATTGTCCAATTATTCAATCAGACTTGATCAAAAACTCAATTGTTGTTGGGCAAGTGAAGCACAACAACTTTAAGATGAAAGCTCACCTTTTTCCATGAATTGGACACAAAAATTTGATGTTTTTAATGTTTTCTAAAAATATAATCAAACAAAAAGAGCCACAAATTTTCAAAAATATTATATGAATAGTGACAACTGATTACATTTTTTAATTTTACTTTTAAAAGTCAAATTTTGAATGATGTGGAATATGTCAAAAAGGCAAGGGATGAGAGCGAAAAATGATTAATAGTTGTATTTTGACTTTTCCAATATGAAACATTTTGGGACATAAAAGTTGATAAACACACGTTTCAAAAGATTAGTAACGTGTTTACCTTCTATATTACACAAATTGGAATAATATTTCACCTTTTTCCAACTAGGGAAAAAATTGGAACTCATGTACCAACTGGAATAATATTTTGCCTTTCTCCAACAAGGAAAAGAAAGGAAAATCGTATGCCAACGCGGGAAGAATGAAGAGTAGATAGAAAGCATACACAAAGAGCTACATAGCAGAAAACATATGCACCTTCCGTTGAAGGGAAAATTCTTAAATAGACTTGATCCATGGTCTAATATGTAGATCTTGTTATTTAAAAGAACGTTACATAAGTATCTGCATGTTATTTTACATCATTTTCTCATATTAACATGTATTGTTTACTTATGTAGCGTTCTTTTAAACTACAAAGTCTTCAGGTAGGGCCGCATACCCGATACACCTAATAATCTCCCCCATAATCTCCCCCGTTGAAGTCCCAATGACACCAAACTCCAACACAAGGAAACGCATTCGCTTTTATGATTCTCAATTGACTTTTCATTCGAAATATGTATAGGAAAATATACATATTCTTTTGAAGGAAACTTGGTTGAGGGAAAATGACAAAAGTTAGTGAATGACTTGACATGTTCGATAAAAATAACACCTTGAGATTTATTCGGTAGTGAAATTTGTGCCGATTAAAGAAAAATAAAAATTCACATGGACTTCACAAAATTATCAAACTTTGACAAAAAATATACTATAATACAAGTAAGTTACAGAAAAATTTTCATGGTGAAAATCTAATGTTAATATAGCATTGGGAAGCATGCTCTAATGCTACTTAAATTATGAAAAAATGAAAGTACTAAATGATCTTCAAAAATCACACAATTCTTACATGAAATATATGAACATATAAAATAGATATATAAAAATTGGTACACAAAAATTCTATCGATAAGAGCATATTGAAAAATGTGCCATTAAATGAAGAATAACAAAAATCCCAAATAAATAGCTAATGGCTTAAAAAATCATCTAAAATTAGGAAAATGCATAAAAGTATAAAATTTGAATTTAAAATAAAAATAAATGAATACGATATGTAAAAGCTAAAATTACTATTTTGCCACTGAAACAATTGATTTAGCACATTTTATACAAAATTTGCAATTGACACCTAAAAACAAAACTACACCCTAAATGTTGGAAAATTGCATTTTAACAAAGAAAAAGGACGTGCCAAAATTTGGTATCTACAATTACAATTTTATAAAGAAACTTTTCCAAAATTTGGATAATAAGTTCCTCAAAAATATAATTTAAATCAGAATATTTAGACATGCAAGGCTAATTTTTAGCCTATTTTGAAGACTTTTCATTCTTATTATAATATGAATTATGGCAAGAGATTTATATTTAGTGAAATGTTGTTCGTATAGTTTTTAAATCAACCAGCGGTATCGAAATTTGGATTTTTTACGTCAAGTTCAATTTAATATCCTATATTTTGTTGTCTGATACACCTTTAGCTAAGGTCTCTTCTTTTTCCAACATATGAATATTTAATTTAACTATTCTAACTCTATTTAATTCACACAAAACATTCCCATATTCGTTAAAATTTATAAATTTGCTAAATGATTTATAGATGAACACTAATTAGTTTTACAATTTCTCATGGTTTTATGTGACATGCATGTCTATACTCGTTTCCTTACCATAAATCTCATTCTAGAATGCATACTTGTGGATTTTACATCAGCACTTGGATGAAGATAATAAATTTACGAACTATAATAATCCTCCACTCATTTTCCTCGTTCTTTTCCTTCTTCATCTTCCCTTCTCCTCATTTCTCGTCTATTCCTCCCTCTCTCCCTCTCCCACCCTTCTGTGTTTCTATGTGTGCCTCTTTCTGCCTCTCTCTCACACTTTCTCTATATTTTGATTATCTGATAAAACTATCAAAAATAGAAATGTATAATGAAGTGTGAAAATGGGTTCGGAGCTAGTGTACGGTACTTATACTATCCCCAACTAGTTAGGTGCTAAAAGATGTAGTGTAAACTTTTTACGGTAGAGATGTGAGAAGTCTTATGCATTGTATGTGTACTGCTAAGAGATAAAGATATACTATTTTGAATAATAATTAAAATCATATTTATATATTTTTTAAAAATTACTGGCTATCACGTTCCACCCCCTTAAACAAATTTTCGTCCTCAAAACTTACGCGCCTTGCTCCAAAAAATAAAAATGCTTCACCCGCAACTCTCCCTCCATTTCCTATGTTGCATTTCCTAAAGTTTGATTTATTCATTGTACTTTTATATACAGAATAGTCCTTTGCTATAGACCTCGGTCTTTTGGTTCAGAATTCTCAGTGGAACTCTCTCAATAGTCAAATTAACTCTAACCTTCAGAGATTGTACTTCCAATGTGTGACTCGGGTTTGGAATTATAATTCTTTATTTGAGGCACATAAAACGGCAAATTGATTAGAAATTGATAAAAAACAAATTAATATACCGTTTGTGGTTACTGTTGGGATTTTGTATCATTTTATGCCCACCGCATTTGCCAAACATGGTGGGCCAATTTTTTTTTTTTTTAAATTAAGACTCGCCGCGTTTGGCAGGTGAGGCAAACGCAGTGACCACCGACGCCAAAAAGTTGCAACCTGCCCGGCTTTGAAGGCTTTGGGTAGGCTTTGCAGAAAGCCTACAAAAGCTGCTCCCCCCCCCCCCCCATTGTCAAACACGGTTTGGGGGGGGAGTTTCAAATATTTTTTAAAATCATAATAGCCGCTGATCAATTTGATCAACGGCTTTTTTGGTTATAAATTGGTGCATGCATGTTAGACCGATTTCTGCACCCTAAACATTTCTCTCCATTTTCCCTCTCTCCCCTTCCTGCCAAATCGTCTAGACTCTCCCTATTCATTCTTGCAAATTCATCTGGAGTGGAGCAGAGAGAATTTCCTCAATTTCTGTCGGTGGAAGAAGTTGGAGGAGCTGAATTTTGTTGCTGGAAGCAACGCTAAGGTGGAGGTGGAGCTAAGCAGTTTCAATTAGGGCGCAACAATTGAAAAAATTTCAAGTTAGTATAATATATTTGTTAAATGTTAATTTATTAGTTTAATGTTAGTATAATATATTTGTTAAATGTTAATTTATTAGTTTAATGTGTACTATATTTGTTAAGTACACTATATTTGTTAATTGTTAATTTGTTATTTTAATGTGTGTTTATATATTTGTTATTTGTTTTGTGTATAAGTATGATTTAGTTGGAAAATGATTAAATAATGTTGTGCTTATTTATATTTTGCGTATTAATTTATATTTATATAATGTCGTACTATCAATTGGTTAGAAAATTATACAAAATTGAATTTTGTGGCCCCTATATTTTAGGAAATTGACAATTTGGCCGGTGAAGTTATAATAATTATAAATTTAACCGAAAAAATTAAAAGTTGACACCACAAGTTTTGCATAACTATATTTTGACCCTAGTAATTTAGAAAAATTACGATTTTGACCCGAAACCACTACATACATAAAATTTGGCCGAAAATTTTTGCATACTTATAGTTTGTCTCCTATAATTTATAAAAATTATAACCCTTATCCATTGAACTTTTACATAATTGTAAATTGGGTTCGAAACTTGTATGTAATTTAATTTTAACCCCGGAACTTGTTGCATGTTTACATTTTGGTGACTATAATTTTAGAGAATTGCAATATTACCGAGCACTTGTAAAATATTACGAGTTAGCCCCTAAACTATTAAATAATTACATTATGACCTAAATTATTAAATAATTAATTTGGAGCCCAAAAATTTTATGTATTTATTTTTGCCCTATTAAATTTTGAAAAATTAGAATTTTGGACATGAAGTTTTTCAAAATTATGAATTGACCCCATAAGTTATGAAAATTTACATTTTGACCCTTATGATTTAGGAAAATGACACTTTAGCATACGAAGTTATACATAATTATAAAATAGACCCGAAAGTTTTACATAACTCAAGTTTGAACCTATAATTTTAGAAAATTTACATTTTTTGCCCTTATAATTTTGGCAAAATTACAATTTGGTACCTAAGTTCTACATTATTATAAATTTGACCCGAAACTGTTACATACATAAAATTTGGCCAAAAATTTTTGCATACTTATATTTTGTCTTCTATAATTTATAAAAATTTGAACCCTTATCCCCTTGAATTTTTACATAATTGTAAATTGGGTTCGGCCCATATAATTTTGAAAAAAATTAAATTTGTCATGAAATTTTTATTTTTACGAAATAGACACAAAACTTTTACATAATCAAATTTTAACCAATAAGTATTTTTGTGTTTGCATTTTGGCCCCAAAAAATTTAGGAAAATTAAAAGTTGAGTTCTGAAGTTTTACATGGATATGACTTGACTCCAAAAATGTTAAATTATTATATTTTGATCCCAAAGGCTTTAATTAGTTGCATTTTGGCACCTATATTTTGAAAAAGTAAGAATTTTGGTCATAAAATTAGGGTTATAATTTTGAATTAGGCACAAAACATTTGCATAATTAAATTCAGACTGTGAAGTTTGCAAGTAGTTCATGATTAATTACGCTTACGTTTTATAAAAATCGTGAAGCTTACTTAGTTGCACATTGGTTAGATTAGGTGAAAAATATCAAACGATGATACTTTAGCAATTCATCTCTACTAGGGAGGAAAAATCGTGTATGCAAGAGGATCAATGTTGTATGACCCGCTTATGACGAAAAAAGTTATATTCCTTAGGCAAAGGGTATGCTTTCAGGAGTTGGTAGATAGAGTTTATAATGCTATGAATGTAGATAGAAACAGATACAAGATCAGTTTGATATATAGGAGTTGCTTTTAGCAACAAGGTATATTTAGTGCAACACCTTTGGAAGATGATGACGGAGTAGACACAATATATTATTTTAAAGCAAACACTCGGGAACCAATTGAGATCTATGTTGAGGTTGAAGAGATCCGACGAGTAGAACAACAGCATACTCAAGGCAAGGAATTTGCTAGCTCATACCTTGAAGAACGCACTACTGTACGTGGCACGTTGGCAATAGAAAAAATGTGGGCAAATGATATGTCCAGAGGTCAGTATATTAAATTAGATATAGGAGCTGTCCAATCGACTAGAAGAGGATGTAGAAGAGGTAGTAGGCATCGTGTCAACAGTTGCCCTAGTAGCAGTGTAGCGGAAATTTATATGTCCTCTACAGAAGAGTTTGGTGGTGCAGACGACGATTATGATACTGTCAACATTCCGACTGCCGAATCGAAAATTGATGTTGACGATGTTGAAATGGACTCTGAACCGGAACTGGAAGAAGACAAATCTGAAGATGAAATGGAGCAAGGATATAGTGTTACAAGACAAGAGGATGCACAAAGACATTCGGATTTCGGTCCTAATTCAGCATGGACGGGTTACAATTCTGGAACACTTCAATACGATGCCACGTAAATGCAATGATACAGTTTTACCCCCTAATCGGGAGTACCGTTGAGCAACTTAATGTATGGAATGAGCAGACGAGAGACATTCGGTTGGGCATGCTATTTGATAATAAAGAAAAAGTTATAAAAGCGGTGAAATTGTGGTCCATTAGGGAAACCAGAGAGTACAGAGTTCGAGAGAGTATTCCAACAACATGGTATTTTCGATGCAGGGCCTGTACTTCGAGACCTCCGTGCAATTGGTAATTGAGAGTTACGTTGCGTAAATCTCATAATATGTGGATGATAGTTACTCTAGCAGATCAACATACATGTGCTTGGGTATGCAATAGGAATGATCACCACTAGTTGAGCGCCAGTTTAATTACCGAGTATATTTTACCTTATATTAGCAACGGTCTAGTGTTCAAAGTGAATGAGATTCAAGCAACAATTAAGCAATAATTGCATTGTGATATCTCATACAGGAAAGCTTGGTATGGCTGTCGCATTGCAATTGACATGCTTTACGGAGACTGGCCGTCGTCAATACATATTCTTCCAAGATGTATGGAGGAGTTACAACGAAGCAATCTAGGGATAGTTGTTGTCTGGAAACCACATCTTGACAGCACTTCGTACAATTTTATTTTTGGCTATGTATTTTGGTCATTTGGTCCTGCTATTTAAGCCTTCCAACATATGAAACTGGTAATGTGTGTGGATGATACTTTCATGAAAGGAGCGTATCAAGAAAAATTACTTGTTGTTGTCAGATACGATGCATGCAATTACTTGTTGCCACTAGTCCTTCGCCCTCGTTGACGAGGAGAACAATCAAAATTGGTCATGATTCATGAAGCTATTGAGCATTCACGTTGGTGGCAACATCCAAAAAGTGTGTGTCATATCTAATCGGCACAATTCAATTATCCATACAATGATGATGCTTCCAGAATGGCGAGAACCAAATGGAGTGCATCATTTCTGTCTTGTGCACGTGCAAAGTAATTTCATACAAAAATTTAAGAATGAGAGGTAATGTCTAATTTGTAAGGTTATTTTATAAAAATCTAAGGGTGATGCACTCATAACATGTGATTGTTTAAGTTGAAGAAGCGTGTAATGGCAGCTAGAAAGGCCAACCAACCTTATAAGTACGATCAGTACATGAGTCAAATACGAAATTTGAATGAAAAAGCTTACAATTAGCTGATAGACGCAAATGTTAAGCCCAAACAATGGGCCCTAAACAAGAACGATGGAAGCCGTTGGGGTCACACATCGACAAATATACCTGAGTGTTTCAACAAGCTGCTGAGGGATGCCCGATTGTTATCTATTACTGCAGGTGTTCACTTCACATTGAGCCAAACGGTGAAAATGTTTGTTAAGAATATGAAGTTGGCTTGTGATGTACGATATCCCCTACCAGAATATAGTTGGCAGAAATATGTGTTCAATGAGGAAAAGGTAAGAATCATGAAGTTTGGGTATATAACCATACAGAACGTATTTTCTGCATCATTACTGGGCATAAGCGCCGCCACGAAGGCGAAAAAAATCAAATTGTAAACCTTAGCAAGTGGGAGTGCACATGTCAAAAGTTTCAACTACTGCATTTTCCTTGTTCACATGTGATAGCAGTATGCTCTATCAGCGGAATAAACCCTATGGATCTAGTCAGGAATAAATATAAGTATGACTTATATCAGACATTATTTAGACATCATTTCTATCCTCTCAATGATCAAAATTATTGGCCGTCATCACAATTGAATTTGACAATCAATACTAGTCGTCTAAAACAAAGGCAACCGGGCCTATTACGAACTACAAGGATTCAGAATTAGATGGATCGTAGATGTCCCGATGCACCACGTTGATGTAGTAACTGTTTATAACCCGAACACACGACACCGAATTATCCTTTTAGTGGATATTTTAACTGTTAGCAATGTAGGATTTATGTTCATTGTAAAAGGGAGTATATACTCCTTATTTATTTTGCTCTTTAAGCTATTTCTGTGTTGTGATGTAGAGGTAAGGTTGATGCCCCCCTCTTAAATTATCAAGTGAATAAAATTTAAGGGTGGCGCCCTTCTCCCCTGTACGGGGTTTGCCATTTAATAAAACAAACTCGTTTTAGTTGTTTTTTTTTTGGATTTTAGGGTTTATCATTTAGTTTTTAGTTTTTTAGTTTTTTAGTTTGTAGTTGTTTAGGTTTTATTTTTTTTAGGGTTTTAGGGTTTAGGTTATAGTTGTTGCGGTTTAGGATTTTAAGGTTTAGGGTGTATGGTTTAGGTTTAGGTTATTAGTTAAGGGTTTAGGGTTTACGGTTTATGATTTAGTTTTTAGTTTTTTAGTTTTTAGTTGTTTAGGTTTTATTATTATTTTTTTAGGGTTTTGATGTGATCCAAAGAGCGCATACATTTGTTAGAGTTGGACTTATACTTGGTGGACTTGAAGAGGCCATTTATATGGATCAAGAAGAGCTTGAAGAAGTGATAATCATGCATGGAACATTTGAACAAGGTGGCTGGATTGTAAAGTTACATGATTTTGAATTTAGTCACAAGCTTGAAATTTGCAATGTTCAAGCAATCACATTGAGCCAAGGATTCAAGCATTGGTTATGGATTAAGTTCATTTATAAAGAAGGCCCAAAAGAAGATATTAAGCTGTCCAAAACAATCTTACAAGGGGCTAGTTACTTGGACTTGCTTGGAGGGCCCTTGAAGTTGCTAAATGGAGGTCCAATGGAGCTTAATGAAGGATGTCTAGCCCATGATGTGATTTTGGACGAATTTTTATAGCTTTTATGTTTTTAGTTAGTATAACTTATTAAAATTCTTCCATATTTGTGTTTTTAGTCAAGTATTATTATTAGTTAAGGTATAGACTTAGAAGTTGCTTAAATCTTCAAGTCTAGAATGTTATATGTAAGCCTATTTATAGGCCTCTCATTAGTTACGAATTTTAAACAAGAATTATTTAGAAAAATCGTGTGTTTTCTCTATTGTGAGAATTTTCTTGGTTCTTTGTCGATTAAGAACTACTCTTGGTTTTATCAAGCTTTGCTTGTGGCGACCACCAACTTCGCTTAGAGTTTTTCTTGTATTTTTGATCAAGTCTTAGAGTTAATTAGGTTAGACTATTGAACTCGCTCAACTTGGTCTAGTTTAGTTGTTCTTAGGCGTGTTTCATCTTCTCAAGGGAGATTTAAGGCAAAACAACTCCACATCAAAGGTTCCTTGATTCATGAATCAAACGAAGCTTTGAGTTCAACGATTTGCATACCTGAAATACAAGACTTTCTTGGCAACGCAACCGTGCGCACATCAGGTTTTAGGGTTTAGGTTGTGGTTGTTACGGTTTAGGGTTTTAAGGTTTAGGGTGTATGGTTTTGGTTTAGGTTATTAGTTAAGGGTTTAGGGTTTATGATTTAGTTTTTGGTTTTTAGTTTTTTAGTTTTTAGTTGTTTAGCTTTTGTTATTTTTTTAGGGTTTTAGTGTTTAGGTTATAGTTGTTGCGGTTAAGGTGTATGGTTTAGATTTAGGTTATTAGTTAAGGGTTTATGGTTTATGATTTAGTTTTTAGTTTTTAGTTTTTTAGTTTTTAGTTGTTTAGATTTTATTATTTATTTTTAGGGTTTAGGTTATAGTTGTTGCAGTTTAGGGTTTTAAGGTTTAGGCTGTATAGTTTAGGTTTAGGTTATTAGTTAAGGGTTTAGGATTTATGATTTAGTTTTTAGTTTTTTAGTTTTTAGTTGTTTAGGTTTTATTATTTGTTTTTAGGGTTTTAGGGTTTAGGTTATAGTTGTTGCAGTTTAGGGTTTTAAGGTTTAGGATGTATGGTTTAAGTTTAGGTTATTAGTTAAGGGTTTAGGGTTTATGATTTAGTTTTTAGTTTTTTTAGTTTTTAGTTGTTTAGGTTATATTATTTGTTTTTAGGGTTTTAGGGTTTAGGTTATAGTTGTTGCGGTTTAGGATTTTAAGGTTTAGGGTGTATGGTTTAGGTTTAGGTTATTAATTAAGGGTTTAGGGTTTATGATTTAGTTTTTAGTTTTTAGTTTTGAGTTTTGAGTTTTTTAGTTTTTATTTGTTTAGGTTTTATTATTTGTTTTTAGGATTTTAGGGTTTAGGTTATAGTTGTTGTGGTTTAGGGTTTTAAGGTTTAGGGTGTATGGTTTAGATTTAGGTTATTAGTTAAGGGTTTAGGGTTTAGGGTTTATGATTTAGTTTTTAGTTTTTTAGATTTTAGTTGTTTAAGTTTTATTTTTTTTAGGGTTTTAGGGTTTAGGTTTTAGTTTTTGTGGTTTAGGGTGTATGGTTTAGTTATTCGTTAAGGGTTTAGGGTTTATGATTTAGTTTTTAGTTTTTAGTTGTTTAGGTTTTAGGTCCAGGATTTAGGGTTTAGGGTTTTAAGGTTTATACTATGTGTTTTGGTTAGCTATAATTCAAGTATTAATAATTTGTACATTTTGTATGCATGTTTTCTTTTGTACATTTCAATGGGAATTTAGATGTTGTATTTATTATTGATATTTTGTTCATTCTTTATATGTGTAGGTGTGAGTTGATATGGAGCACGTGCACGCAAACACCTCAACCCCCACTCGGGGTCCTATAGATAATTCTCTTTTACACCTTCATTCCCACCATAGATCTGCGGCAATTTTTCATGGTGAGGGTGTTGAGCTCGATGTCAAGAGGTGCGACCGACATTTTTGGCATTTGATGAAGGTTATTGACTCCTGTGTTTTTCACTTTATTGACATTACCGGACTTGGAAGGGTTTGCCGAGTTGGTTCATTCAACTTGGATCATGGTTTTATTAATGCATTTATTGAGCACTGGAGGCAGGAGACACACACATTTTATCTTCCTGTCAGTATTAGTGAGGCCACCATCACCTTACAGGATGTTGAGATGTTGTGGAGCTTACATGTGGACGGTTTACCTATTACATTAGTCCACTGTTCGTGAAACATTGAAGAGCGACAGGAGTTGGTTCATGATTTATTGGGATTCTGGCTGCCAGCAGCTCATTTCAGGGAGGCACGGATGAAGTTCAAGGGCGTGGCTGACCATTTACGCAATCATCCACTACCACCGGATGCTACTATTGAGATGGTTCGATAATATGCCCGCATGTATATTTTGATGTTATTTGGTAGGCAGTTATTTACAAATACATGCAGAAATGTTGTACATATTTCGTGGTTGGATATTTCGAGAAATTTGGAGGCAATGGAGCATTATAGATGGGGGAGCGCCGTACTCACCTGTTTGTACAGTCATATGTGCCATGCATCCCGTGTCAGTACTAAGACTGCAGTAGGGCCATACATGCTACTTCAAGTTAAACAATTAATAGTTACCGTATACGTTGCAATACGATCAATAATTTCAATTATTTACAGTGTAAGAGCTTAATTGTCTTATTTGAACAACTTTGGGCATGGGAGTGTTTTCTGACTATTTGACCTCAGATCACTGAGTCACGACCGCTAGGTACTTATCCTAGAGGAGGTATATGGGTGACTTGCCGTACTACCTGATATGCACCTTAGCATATAGCCAGTTACTAGTTGTTCCTGTTACATCCCGATCAGATATTTTGACTGTCATATTTTTTAAAGATTACCTATATGTTATTTGATAAGTTATATGTGAATGACGATTGAAAATTTATTGCAATTCATATGGATGCCATATAGCCACAATATGCTAGCGTCTCTATCTCAGTATTGCACAGCGAGTGCACATATTTGAAGGGCTAGAGTTCCGCTGATATTTTAGCACATTGTTGAATTTCATTTTTCGGATCGTGTCATGACACAATTCGAACTACGGCAACATATTTCAAAAAATGTTGACATTGATCGCGGCGGATTGCATTTAGTTGGACTGGCAAGACATGATAGACGGGGTTGGAATCATTTTCACAGGGACTGGATTGGTTATTGGCATTTACGTGCAAGTTTGGTTGTTATATGAGAGCCTACAAATATACTCCGATCATCGACCGAATATCTACGTTAGTATCATCGCCGCACAGTCTTACATATCACTCCTCCAGTCCATCAGACTAAGCGTGAAGGGCTCCAGGGCATTTCCAAATAATATGAGTACATGGTCATTAAACTTTTTTTAGATCTAATATTTTATCTTTTATATCATAAGTCATATGAGTGAATTATTAATCATTACAATTTATTTCTTTTACAGATGAGCAGCATGCACATAATTAGAGACATGTCAGTGACCGGTTTTCGTCATAGTCACTCCGACCATACTTTTCATCCTAGTTTGATGATGATTAGGAACGAGGCTTTTGGATCCATACATTACTTACAGCGTTCAGATTGCATGTTGTGGCCCATATCCGTGGAAGGACACTAGTGCATCTATATCGCGTAGTTCTCATTATCAGCGGCCAGTCAGCTACGTCCCTAGTTAGGTGGGCACAACATTTCGTAGAGATAGACATCGTCACTGGCATGGACTTCATGATGAGGCTCGACGAGAGGAGTAGATAACCCCTACCGGTTACTATGCTTATACGACTCATGGTAGTGCACAGATTTCACATTCAGCGAGTACAGCCAGTGTGTGTAATCCATACTATTCTTTAGCTATGCATACGGATGGTACTGCTGCCGTTGGCCACCAGCTACATTCTGCTTTACTTTCTACTGGATCTGAATTGCACCCCAAATTTTAGTTCCTTGATAGTTATGCCGGTGGATTCTATGATGCAGATTCGTCCACATTTTTCACTCTGGGTCCTCCTTTGCACATATCTACTGTGGGTCCATCCACCTCTACCATGGTCCATCATCATATTCAAGACCCCGATGATGTTGAAGAATCAGATGATGATAAGATCTATGAAGATGAGCTGTCAGCCCATCTTAAGGTGCATACCTGATACGAGATTAGGAGGACCGAGAAGATTTTACTGCTCATCGACACAGCGAGATCTAAATGAATAACAATTCCATCGGTGTTAGGGGTGTTCGAGAGCTTGTATACTTGTAAATATGAATTTTGTTTTTATACAATTTGATAAATTTTATACTTGTACATTTAATTATAAAGCATTTTACCATTTCACTCAAAAGGTAAAAATTAACTTTCACATAATTTTTAAAACAACCGCTACATAAACCCTACAAATATCATGCATTATGAAAATTACTAAAAATGAAAATTAAGAAACAATTAGTTTTTAACCTCGCAAAAAGTTATTATACATTTGGAATATGTTTAACTTTCACATAATTGATGTTTACGGAGTTTATTATTTATAATCCAAAATTTTACAATTTAAACACAATCCTTCTACATAATATATATATAATTTAAACTACCTCAATTATTTTAGACAATAAAACTTATAAATTTACCAAAAAAATAATCCTTAAAACTTTAAAACCCTAAATCCAAAATCCTAACCCTTAACAAAAATCAAAAGCCTAACAAAATAGACTAAAAAAAAAAACCAAAGGCACAACCCTAACAAAATGGACTAAAAAAAAAAACCAAAGGCATGAAAAATGACAAAATCTGCTAGACGCCGCGTTTGGCAAATGCGGAGGGCCCGCCGCACCTGCCAAACATGGCGAGTCTTAATGGGCATAAAATGATACAAAATCCCAATAGTAACCACAAACGGTGTATTAGTTTATTTTTTTATCAATATTCTAATCAATTTGCCCACATAAAACACATTGTATCCTTGTGACAATATAAGTTGTAAGGCTAGTTGGTGTAGTAATTTTCTTGCTACTATATACCTTGGTTTTAGCGTACTACTCTTGTTAACCCTCCTTACGCTCTTGGAAGGAGATATCTAATATATATATATATATTTATTACTAGCTTAAAATTTCTATTGATTTTCTTATTGAATTTATCTCACTTTTCCTACGTACTCTATCTTCTTCTGTGGTTTTCCAAATGACCAGTGCATCACTTGTTATTCTAAAGTTTCCCAATTAGTTGTCATAACTAAAGAGTCGTTTGTTCAAATTCTTCAACTACTATTATTATAGATATCATTAACCCTACTATAAGTATTGGTTTTGACAATTCTCCCAACATTGTTTGGTTCAATAATAGAATGGGTATCATTCTCCTCAAAATGGTTAATGAGTTTGATTGAGTACTATTTTGGGAGAATTACCCAATTAACCATTTCCATTCTCAATTAAATGAAGTGATAGTTATTTTTCAAATATCAACAATAGGTGTTGTAGAAGCTAAATTTAACAAGCCCAGCACATGACACTAGGCTGTGGGCTGCCCCAGGTGCTAAGGTCCAATCAATGACAGTATATCCCTAGCTGAAGTTTAGACTATGGCGCATGGGCCCCTCACTTTAAGTCCAAACTATAAAAGCAAGGCCTGTATGCCCAAAGTCTCAGGTTACTTATCAATAGCATTCGGCCTAACTCACTTGAAATCAAGCTTGTTGTGTTGATTTCTAATCAGCATTATGTGGCTACTCAGAGTTCCTGAACCCTTCACGACCATTAGCGATTTCCCAAGAAAGAAGAAAAATGGAACAAGAAGACAAAGCAATTAACACTCCTCAGAGCCATAGCAACTCAGCTGAGTAAAGAAGATTAATTCTTACTAATAAATGGTATATTAATCCTGTAATGCAGATGATGACATTATCACTCAGGCCCATATTAGCTCGGTTGCTAGAACGCCTGAGCCAACATTAGCATGAGGACCGAACTGTTCCCAGTAAAGGGTTGCTCAAACAATTAAAATGAGCTCCTCATATAAGGGAATATTGATTACACCTGATATGATTGACATAATCCCTGATTGTGACTATCCAACGTATTTGTTTGCCTATAACCCATAGCGTGTCAGACCATGGCACACTTTTTTATGGTTCTCATATCATATATAAGCTTTTGACCCACTTAATGGGAGGTGTGTTCATTATTTTCTTCTAGAATACCTTTCAATCCTTTAAAAAAGAAGGTTAGCTGACTTAGGCATTGGAGGCACATCGGGGGGAAGGAGGGGAGGGGTCTCACCCCCATGTGCTTCTCGTGTTTTGCAGGACATTGGGAGTAGATTTTCTTGTCTATTTGAACTATCCCAAATGCAAAAGCATTAAATGACACCGTATGTGGGAAGCGTCAGTTCCTGTTCTATAATTTCCCATTGAGACATAACCACATGGAGCTACGTAGGAACTATCATAGTTACTAAGCATGATGATAATGTAGATCATGAACTACGAAGCGTGAAAGGAAAATCCCAATCAGGTACTAAAATGAGGAGTCTTTCCTAAGGAATTCCACTTTATGTGTACAGCTCCCAATTCTCTAAACTTCCTTAACCTTGATCTTGGTGAGAAGACTTAGCATTTTGTTAATCTCAAGAAGCTACACAAGGGAAGAGGTGAAAATTTTGAAGAAGCCTTCCACACTCTTCGTGATTTTAGTTGGGTGGATTCTTGTCACCACAAGAATTCATACAGGCCTTTAGTTTGCAAGAAGATACTAGCTCAATTTGATTCATCTTGGATCTAGCTTAGCAAAGCCTAAACTGAAGTAGTTCCCAAGATGGGTAACATCTTAGGAAAAATCAACCAGCTGTCTATGGGAAGATAATCCTGGTTTAGTAAAAGATCGAGGTGACCGAAGACTGGCAGAGATGGTTGTTAGACCTTCAAAAGTAAGCCATTGAGCAATGAATATCCTGACCTTGAGAATGTTTGAAGTCCAATGAAAGTAGTAGTTTGCCATGCTGAGTTGAACATCTTGAGAGCACTAGATATTACTTGAGAATGAGCTTAAGAATGTAGGATTTGGTCCCCTCTATGTATGTCCTTCATTCTTGAAAGAAATGCTCTCCCTGGAAGACTTTTTTTTTTTAAAAGAAAAAAAGGTAATATCTCATGTGCTTAAATGAGAGGTAAAATTGACAATTTCCAGAAATGGGGGGTAAACTCCCCTAGGAAATAAGTGTACTCTAGTAAACCGAGTTAATAAAAACTTGGTATATTTGATATAAAGTTGTTACACGTTTAGAGCCTTTGGCTAATGATCATGATCTTCTCCAGAGAAAGGAAAGTCACCCCTAGGAGCCCAGTAATTATAATACATGAAATGACATTAATGCAATTACTCCTTAGAAACTCTACAATGATTCTTGAGCTAAGAAACATATTCCTCATGAGTATCACACTTATGAGAGCTAACTCGGCAAGTGAACATCTAAAACAAGTTTCTGGAAGGAAAATAGCAACATGCTATATGGTCCCAAGAAAACAAGGGGGTCCTCTCATACGGACCAATTAACTCTTGCAACTTCAATTGCATCTATAAATGGGTCCTAATTTCTAGCACAAGAATTTGACAGGTTTCGCTCATTAAACCAAACTCAGTTTTTCAATTTACCCTTATTAGTCAACATGCTATTTGACCCTGTTATTTTCAGAGAGTTAATAATTGCCTTATAAGCTCTTGTCTTTGTACATATTTCCTTAAATACTTTGTGATACAAGAGTGGCCAAGTATATGTCCCAAATTAATAAGGGTTGGCCCTTCTTATAGGCTGTCAGCATACGATCCAAATTATCGATGAAACAAATAAAATGGACAAAAGGGAGAAAGATAAAAATCCATTCAAATATTTCTTTAAATAATTTTACAAAGGAAGAGGAGAAGGTAGAAATATCCACAGAGACCATGGCCTCTCTAGCAAAAGCCTATCCCTTTCTTCCCTAGCTACCCCCAACTCAGCTTCAACCTCCTTTAATCGCTGAGTAAGGTTTTCCTTTTCCTCTTCAGCTTGCTTTAGTTTGGCTAGGTGATGCAAGAAGAATAATTAGGATCTAGCTTGAGGTCTTTGGTTCCAAAGGTACACAACCAAGTTTGGTTCTTGGATGATAAGCCTACTTGAAAACTCTTGAGACAAACTCAAAAGACCTTCAAGGTCTTGAAATTCCTTGAGACAAACTACAATAGGAAACTCTAGTTGAAGAAACTTTGAATCAACTTTGGGATAGACCACAAGAAGGAACAAAGGCTTACTTAAACACTTGGGACACGCCTCAAAGTGTTGAAGACAAAGGTTTAAAAAAGTGGCTTGAAGCCAAGAGAGAAACTCTTAGTTTCTTGAATAAATCTTCTATAGTAGTTGTGAATAGTGATACATATTTAAGTGTTTATACCCCTTTCTATACTAGTAACCCTAGCATACAATAATTGACCAAATAGTACAAAAATACATAACAAGATACTGGTAAAAAATTCTTCATCACCATTGAATAGCAACTATTCGTGGATGAACAATGTTGCACATGTAGTGAATAGTGCCTGCGAATCTCTATGCTCACGGATCATCCGATGTTCCCAAAAGTTGATCCGTGAGAGCTAGTATGCGGTAATTATCGTGAAGATTTGCTAAGAGTTAGTACGCGGTAATTATCCTACTCCCAGCTTGACTATACTATTGAGAATTGAGGTAGAATAAACATCTTGGAATAGAGATGTGAGAAGTCTTATGTATAGTGTACTATTAACCGCACGTTTGGTACACGGGAATGAGGTAGAATGGAAAGGCCTTTCCAACTTCTATATTCCATTCTCATATTTGGTATGAACATTTTAAGTTGGAAAGGCCTTTCCCACATGAAATGCCATTCCAAATTTTTTCTAGAATCCGATTCATTAGAGAAAGGTCTTTCCAACTTCATCCTAAAAAGACTTTAAAAATACCTACATTTAATGTGTGTCCCAATTTTATGTGTGGGTAAACCTTTTTTGTAGTGTTAGAGAAGGTGATGAATGGAAGACTGTATTTAAAACTAAACATAGATTGTATGAATGACTAGTTTTGCCATTTGGTTGAACTAGTGCATTTAGTATATTTTTGAAATTGATGAATCATGTTTTATGTCCATTCATAGAAAGTTTGTTGTTATCTATTTTGATAATATTTTTATTCACCGTAAGAGTTTTGAAGAGCACATTGAACATTTAAGGGTTGTGCTTGAAGTACTTCAAAAGAAGAGACTTTATGCTAATCTTAAGGAGTGTAATTTTTTGTACTAATTAACTTGTGTTTCTAGGTTTTGTTCTTAGTTCAAAAGAAATATAGGTTGATGAAAGTAAAGTGAAGGCTATTCAAGAACGGCGTACACCAAAATCCATTGGTGAAGTAAGAAGCTTTTCATTGGTTTGCAAGTTTCTATCTGCGATTTGTGATGCTCCCTTAACTTCTGTAATAAAGAAAAATGAGAAATTTCATTAGGAAGAAGCTCAAAAAAATGCATTTTAATTTCTTAAACACAAACTCACACATGTACCTCTTTACCTAAATTTGACCAAACTTTTAAAATTAAATGAGATGTTTCAGGTATTGAAATTGGTGCAGTATTGATACAAGAAGTAAAGCCTATTGCCTACTTTATTGAAAAGCTAAATGGAGGAATTTTGAACTATCCAACTTATGGAAAGGAGTTGTATGCCTTGGTTTGTGCATTGCAAATGTAGTAGCATTATTTGAGGCCTAAGGAGTTCGCGATACATATGGACCATGAATCTTTAGAACACTTGAAAGCTAAACATAAGTTGAACAAGAGGCATGCAAGATGGATAGCATTAATTGTGATCTTTCCTTATGTGGTACAAATCTAGTAAGACAAATGTAGTGACGGATGTATTATCACAAATGTATTCTTTTATCATTACATTTGATGCTAAATTGCATGGCTAAAATTATTAAGGATTTGTATACAAGTGACAATGATTTTGGTGAAACATATGAAAAGTGCAGGAACTCTTCTTTGGTAAATACTATATCTCTTATGATTATTTGATACATGCAGATAAGCTATGTATTCTTAATGGTTCAATTAGAGAATTCCTTGTTAGGGAATCACGTAGTGGTGTTTAATGAGACATTTTGGTGTTGCCAAAACCTTGGCTATTTTGTAAGAACATTTTTATTATCACACATGAAAAGATATGTAGAAAGGGTATTGGACAGGTATGTATTGTCATAAAGCCAAATAAAAAATTCAACCATAAGCATTTACTAATACTCATCATCTTTTTATATCTCAATCCATAAATACAATTCAATTATTTTTAGAAATACACATTCATGTAAAACCATAAAATAATAACTTCTCCATTCCTAGACACAATGCATATGCAACAATGCATTTATTCTTCATTCGAACCAAAATTAGGACTTTAATAAGTTGTTTACAATAATCCTAAATTCAATCATTACATACAGGTCAATTTCATGTGATCTATCTCCCTAACTTCAAGAAGTTCCCTGAGCTTATAAGAAATATTAAACTATCCATTTATGTCTTTCCTTTAAATTTTTAGATTCGTTAGTGTTTGGCAAAACCTTCGCAATTTGAGTCATACACCTTCTATTCATAGGCTTTTTAAACTAATAGAAAGATAGTCCAATTTCTTTAAACTTTATTGAAGTCATCTCCAAATTCTCACAATAGTTCATGCTTATTTTGTGATCACGTTACAGAATTATGATGCATGAGATCTATATTTCTAGATTAGATATAATTCACAAAAACTAATGTATCTTTTTTTTTTGTTTGTAAATTCGACATTTTATTGATGCAAACAAATATGTACAATTTGCTTTAGCAATTCTCTTTCGATGGAATCTAAAACTACAAAATTTCAATTTTCAATGATTTCTACTTTCTATCTACAAGCTGGTCTCAACAAAATATAGTTTGATCAAAGCCCCATGATGTGCTCAGCTCCCAATTTTCTCTACAGTTTTTTATTTTCCACATCTTCCCAACAGCTGCAAATACATCCTGGACTACTGCCTGAACAATTTGTAAACTTGTTCTCCTTTCATTTTGAAATATTCTCATGTTCCTTACTCTCCATGTGTGGTAGATGATCACTGCCAACGACAGTTTCTTCACATGGTTAGCAAAGGTAGAGTGTTTAACATGCGTACACCACCAGGTCAGTTCTTGACTTCAAGGGTAATAGCACCTATACATTGCATCTAGCTATCCATACATCATATGTTCTCTAACATGCCAAAAATAGGTGTTCAATTGTCTCAGTTTTTGTTCTGCACAATATACATTTGTTATCTTCAGTAATACCCCATTCCTTTAGCTTGGCTTTGGTGTTTAGTCTTCCTCGGTATACCAGCCATGCTATGAAGCCGCATCTAGGTATTTGCCCTTTAAACCATATCAGTTTGGCCCAATTTGTTTTAGGATATGCAGGACATATAGTCTTGTGTGCTGATTTAATAGAGAATTGTCCTGTATTAGTTCCCAACCATAATGTTTGATCAGGTCTTGAAACATTTGGTTTTAAGCTTTTAGGAGTTGCTTTAATTAATTCCTCCACTGCTTTTGATCTTCTTCTGTCTCTTGGCCATTTTCATAACCCTTCTTCAATGATTTCACATACCCTTGCTTCCATATACCAAATTTTGAGACTATTGAGTTAGGATAAACCTCCAGTAGTCTTCCTTTGCGATGCCATAAGTCATACCACAGGAATGTTTTAGCTCCATCTCCTACTTCTTTCTTTATAAATGGTTTTGCTAGCTTTCTGTGCTGAAGTATTTTCCTCTAGCACCATGAGCAGTTTGTTGGAACTTTTACTGCCCATAAGGATTTCCCTTTCAACAATACAGTATGCACTCATTTGATCCATAGTGATTCTTTCCCTTCACATATGTTACAGACCTGTTTTACTATAAATGCTTTATTCTAGCATGCCAAATCTTTGATTCCCAGGCCTCCTTCCTAGTTGCTTTGCAAATTTCTTTCCAAGTCACCTTAGTTTTTTTGGTATTTTTATCTACACCTGACCATAGGAAAGCTGTCAATATTTTCTGCACTCTCTTTATTACACTTTTAGGTAGTATGAATATACTACACCAATACACCTGGATGCTCAACAAACTAGATTTTACCAATTGTAACTTTCCTCCAAAGCTAAGTTTCTTATTTGCCCAACTTTTTTATTTTGCACTCCATCTTGTCTACTAGTTGATCATAGTTTCTTATTTTTAGTTTGGAGGATATAACGGGAACTCCCAAGTATTTTACTGGTAATTTCCCTTTTTCCATCCCCATGATCCTGCAGAGTTGTTCGTGAAGACCTTATAGTTCTAAATCATCATAGTTACGATGATTAACAAACTAATGATAATGTTTACTAATGTTTACGACCAAATTGAAGAAGTATTTAGTAGATTCAAACTCCAAGTGGAAGAGCTTGGGAGTGGATGTAGGTACCGAGTTTGGTGCCGAACTTCTGTAAAAATTCTGGTGTGATCTTTTCTTTACTTTAGTTTTATTCTTGTTATTGTTTTGAGCTTTACATTTGATTATCTTTAATATTGTTTATTGTTCATTGGTTGCATTATTTTTGGTGCCAACAATTGATATCAGAACTTGGACTCCATTTTGGTTAGCTTAACAAGTTAGGAGAGATCCATAGCAACCAATAATGTTTTATTTCTAGAAGGGCAATCCATTACTAGACCTCCCATATTTAGCGGTGTTAATTATGATAGTTGGAGAAATAGAATAGAAATATTTTTGCAATCTATAGATATGGAATTGTGGTATATAGTTATTGAAGGACCTTATTAAGCCACAATTTTTGATGAGACAATACGCAAGGATAGGCCAAAAATAAGGAGTGAGCTTAGTCCCTCGGATAGAATTAACCTTACATTAAATGCTAATCCTATGAATGTGTTGTACAATGCCTTAGATACAAATGAGTCTATTAGAATAAAAGGTTGTAAATCGGCCAAAGAAATATGGGACAAATTGAAGGAGATTTACGTAGGAAATGATGATATTCAAGAGCAAAAGAAGGCATTACTTGTCACCAAATATGAATCATTTAGAATTGAACCTCATGAAAATGTTGACAAGATGTATTGTAGGTTCAATGATATTATCAAAGATTTGGAAGTCCTTGGCAAGATATATCCTCTTGGTGAGAAGAATAGAAAAATTTTGAATGCCTTGCCCAAAGAATAGGAATCAAAGGTCAATGCTATAGAGGAATCTAAAGACTTAAATTCTTTACCTATTGATTCTCTTAGATGTTCACTAATTTCTTATAAATTGAAACTTAAATGCAAAATTCAAAGTGATGAAGAGGCAAGAATCACAAGAAGTATTGCACTCAAGGCCTCTCAAAAGGAAGAAAATCTCTTTTCACTTGACCAAGAATATGATGATGATGATCTAACACTCATCACTAAGAGTATAAAGAAATTTTTCATCAATAAAAGGAAGGATAGAAGAAGTAGTACAAGCAACAACGAAATGAAGAAAGCCAAAGGAAAAGGAAAAACATTCAACAACTTCAAAATGTCATGGGATGATTCCGATGGAGAATTCGAAGAAGAAAATGAGACATCTCATGTGGCTTTTATGGCCATTGGAGATGAAGAGGTATTTTCTAGTCCTTCTAATGATGATGATGATGATGATGATGATGATGATGATGATTTGGAGGCATTTGTTTCTAAATTGCATTATAGTTTAAAAATGTTTTATGCTAGAAACAAGAAATTGAAAAAAAAAATACTTTACAAAAAGAAAATAACAAACTCTTTCAAGAAAACAAAAGTTTGAGGAAAGATAATGGTGATTTAAAAAATAAAGTTGATTTAAATATGGATTTGAGAAAGAAAATGAATGAGAAATCCAAATTTTATATAAAGTTTAAAGAAGAACAAGATGTGTTGAGAAAGAAAATGGATGAACTTTCAAAATTTCTTGAAAATAAAAAACAAAAGGATTTTTCAAAGAAAAGGGTTGCAAAAATTGTTTTGAACAAACATCATACTACTTTTTATACGAATGACATTTGTTTTATAAAATCCACATTTATTAGAGATTCAAATGCAATTTGTCATTTTTGTTGTCAACATGGCCATATGCAAAATGAATGCTATGTTAAGAAAAATATCAAATTAGGCATGAAAGCCATGTGGGTAGAGAAAGGTATTGCTAACAATCTAGGACCCAAGAAAACATGGGTACAAAAATCTATTAATTGATTTTTGTAGGTTTGAAGATCACCACAAGACAAGGTAGTGCATGAACATTAATGATTACAAGGTAAATGTATTTGTTATTTTCATAATAGTCTATGTGATTTATGTGATTGAATATGTGGTCATTGGAGATTGTATGTGTTTTATGAATTTCTTTTCATATATATAAACAAATACTTTGTTTGTGCATACTTGTTGATTTATTTAATATATTATGCTTGTTGAATGTTATTATGTTCATGTGTATTTAATTTCATTGTGAGGGGAGCAATACTCCCACTTTTGAAAAATCTCACTTAATTGCTTCACCATTTTTTTTAAGTGAGTCTTATGTTTATTTTTATGAGATGCTTACATTTAGGGAGAGCAAATGATTTTTATTAAAAAAAAAAAAGGTATTTTCTTATGTATTTATTGAGGGGGAACATTGTTCATAAATTTCTAAACACACCTCTCAATTTTATTTTTGATGATGTCAAAAGGAAGAGAAATGTTAGTATGATGATATTGTTTGAAAATGAGTATTTTTGAATATGCATATACTAAGGGGGAGTCAATTCTATTTCATTTTGCTCATTTTCCTCATTAGTTTGTCATCACCAAAAAGGGAGAGATTGAAGACCTTATGGTTATAAATCATCTTAGTTTTGATGATTAACAAACTAATGATAATGTTTACTAATGTTTTATCAAATTATCTTTGCAGTAAAATCATTGGGAATAAAAAAAGATGAAAAATACAAAGCAAAACTCATCTGGACGACCATGCGAACGCACCAGAAGAGATGCGGACGTTCGGACAGTTGGAAGGGCTTAAAATGAGTTGGACAGAGACCATGTGGATGACTAACCGGATGACCATCCGGACGTCCGCATGATCCGGATGAGCATCTGGATGCAGTAACGGCAAATTTTTCAGCATTGTGTTTTTTACCGTTAGAGCTATTTTTAACCCCTTTTCTCACCCCTATATATACCAATATGTATAGAATTGATAAGAGACTTTTGCCTACTAAGTTTACAAGTGATTTAGAGTGATTTAGAGTGAAAATACTCTTCTTAAAGTGTACTTGTAGTTCTCGGTGAGGTTGAAAAGTTGGGTTTTGAGTGCTTTTCAATTGTGGTATGAGAGCAATTCAATTGTAACTTTGTGAGGGTTTATTAGATAATTGTAAAACTCTTTGGCACAACTTGTGAAGACTTAGTGTGAGAAAAGAGGGTGTCTTTGGCTTAACTATAGCTAGGAAAGTTGGTGCAAGGGGTGATTCGTCAATTGTACTTTTGGTTTTGTTTCACCAAATTGAAGAAGTATTTAGTAGATTCAAACTCCAAGTGGAAGAGCTTGGGAGTGAATGTAGATACCGAGTTTGGTGCCGAACCACTATAAAAATTCCGGTGTGGTCTTTTCTTTAGTTTTATTCTTGTTATTGTTTTGAGTTCTACATTTGATTATCTTTAATATTGTTTATTGTTCATTGGTTGCATTATTTTTGGCACCAACAGTTCCCATTTATTCTCTGATATCCAAGCAGCATGTATACAACTTTTCTGTAAATTTGGCTTAAATCTAGAAGCCCCCCCAAATTTCTACAACACTTCTTTGAACATATACATAGCTCTTTTAGTTCCAGCAGCCATTAGAAATAGATCATCTTCAAAGATTAAATGGGATAAGCCCATCTTCCTGCATCTTGGATGATAATCAAACTCCGCCATCTCAATTTTCTTTTCAATTATTAGAGAAAAAGCTTCCATAACAATGAGGAATAAGTAAGGAGACACATAGTCTCCTTGCCTTAATCCTCAGTGATTTTGGAAATATCCAACTAGTGCACCATTTAGACTGAGAGAGAAGTTAGTAGTTGTAACACAATTCTCAATCCATTTGATGAACTTCAAAGGAAATCCCATGAGCTCCATAGTTGTAAATAGGAATCTCCATTTCACTGTATCATAGGCCTTCATTAAATCTACTTTGATGGCACATGTTGCTTGTCTATTTTTTCTATTATACCCTCTCATTAGCTCCTGCATTAGCATCACACTACCAGCAATAGCTCTTCATTTTAGGAAAACATTTTGTGTTGGGCTGATCAAGGTAGGCAAGACCATCTTCAATCTCTGCCACAAGCAATGGGCCTAAAGTCCTTCATTGTGTTAGGAGTTGACACTTTTGGGACCAAGGTTAGAATAGTAGAATTAAAGGGCTTGTACAAGTGTTGCTCATTAAAACAATACTGCACAGCTTGGATGACTTCATCTCCCACTTCATTCCTATTTGCAACAAAGAAATTGACATTAAATCCATCTGGCCCTGGGGATGTACCTTTTTCATGCAAAGAATGGATTTCTTGATCTCCTCAGTTGTGACTGGTTGCTATAGATATAGTTGCTATTCCTTCTTAATCTACTTTGTTACTACATTTTGCAACATCTTTTGGTGATCATCATTAAACTCAGTTTTGTCATCAAATAGTTCCTCATAATACTTCACTGCTTCTTGTTTTACTTCTTCATATTTTGTTAACTTGACTACTGTACTACTTTGTATAGTTAGTATTCTATTCCTGACCTGCTATTGTGCAACTGTTCTGTGGAAGAATTTAGTATTCAGATCTCCTTTTTGTATCCACTTTACTCTTGCCTTATTTTTCCAGAACTGCTCCTCAGTATCCCTCACATCCAAATAATTATACAGCATTTTTCTTTCTATTTTTTGCAGCTCCTTATTTAATGGATCCACCTGCAATATTCTTTGAGCTTTATGCAATTGATCCTATGCTTCCTTTGCTCTCTGGCTTATGTTATTGAATGCTTCTTATTCAGTTTTTTCAGTTCTCCTTTTAGATCTTTCAGCTTCACACATAGTCTGTACATTGGGTTTCCTTTTTTTTCTTTTTCCCATACATCCCTCATTTTCTGATTGTATTGTGGGTGTTTCATGTAAAATCGATAGAATTTAAAGGGTTTTGGACCTGTGTTTATTTCCTTCTTCATTCTCACAATTGCTGGTGAGTGATTAGATACTCCAACTGGCTCGAATACAACTTTAGTTTGCTTGAATGTATTGTGCCACCCCTCATTTACCATAACCCTGTCCAGCTTACTATAAATTCTAGTTCCATCTTTATGTAAATTGCACCATGTTAAGTGTATCCCCTTTGCAGGCCAATCCTCCACATCTATCTCTTCTACACACTTATTAAATTCCTCCATTATTCCTTTAGGATACCCTACTCCACCAACTTTCTCCTTACAGCTTCTAATCACATTAAAATCTCCCATTAAAAATCCAACGTTGATCCTTGATCCAATTGTGGATGTTGTACTGTTGGATCCACAACTTTTTCCTCTCCTCATCATCATTGGAACCATATATGATACTTATAAAGAAGCCTGCTATACTTCTTTTGATTCAACATAACGGGTGATACATTGGCTATGGTTGTCCATCTCTTTAACTTCCATTTTTCCTGAATCCCAACATAACAGAATTCTGCTCACCCTTGTGATGTGGCCATTATGTACATACTTCCATCTAGGTGTGCCGTTTTTCATTACTTTGTCAACATTTTTACTTTGTAGTTTGTTTTCTACCCAGCCCATAATTTTTATTTTGTTCTCTTTGATCATATAAAATACTTCCTTCTGCTTTACAGGATCATTTAGACCCCTTGTGTTCCATGAGCTAATTATCATTTGAAAGATGAAGGGTGAAGGTTACCTTTTCCCCTCATCTGCTTTCTTTTAGCTCTAACTGCTCGTATAGACCTTCCATTGTTCTCCATGTTCTCCACTCTTGTCTTTCTGTTTTATGTTTGTTCTTCCTCCCTTGATAGTACCTCAAATCCATTCTTTGTTTCTAACACGTAGTTTCCATTTGGATTCCCTTCTCCTTCAAGTTTCTTTCTTTCATCTTTCATTTCCCTTTGAGCTTCTTCAGTTTCCGTGCTCTCATTCTGTCCTCCATTGCTTTCCCCTACCAAATATATTTCCTTTGGCTCTTCATTGATCTCCATTTGATTTTCTTTTTTTTCATCATTTGATTCCCCAATTTTCTCTTTTCTTCCTCATTCATCTTTTTTGGGATCCAGATCTTCCGAACTTTTGGTTTCATACTACAATTCTTGTCAATGTGTCCAAACTTTGACACATCTTGCATGAAGGAGGATACCATTCATATTCTACCTTCTATTCCCTCACTATCCCTTTCTCATCCATTATTGGTATTGAATTTGGTAGTTCATTTTTAACACCAATCTCAATGCACACCCTTGCATAAGATAACCTCTCCTGTGTTGCTGTCATTTTGTCCGTATACAGTGGCTCACCAATATAGCTTGCTAGTTTGCTCAGGGTCTTCCCCATTATAGTAATGGAATTTCAGGCCAGGAAATCTAATCCAAATAGTAACTCTTGTGATAGCTTGATTCACATCCATATCAGGTGACCAGCTCTTCAAATACAATATTTTGCTAAAGAAATGCCATGCAGCTTGTTCCAGAAGCTTCAATCTTGATCTCTTGTTATTCAAACACAAACACATAGGATCCACTATTCAGCATTGTGATTTCAATTTTTCCAAACTCCTTCCATGCTGTATCAACAAATTTCCTCATTACTTGGACTGGAGGGGCTTTCCCCAGTACAAATCCTACTACGAAATTCTGCCATTTTTCCAAACTCTCCTATGTGTCTTCCACTCCAACTTGTACCATTGATTTTTCAGCCATCTGCACTGGAGCAACATACTCCAGTTTCATTCCACCTTTATTATGGGTTGAAGCTTTAACCACATCAGCCCATGAATTCTTGCCTTCAGCTTTGTTCTGCATAAACCCTCTTTCTCCTTTGATAGGTGAGGAAACTCCTCAGTTTTCCCGATTAATTTCCCCAAGTCAACCACCAAACCATCTTCAGACTGCAATTCCGTCCATTTCACACTAGGAGGGTTCAATTGTTTCACATCCAAACCCTCCATAATGCTTATTGTTATACTCATTCCCACTTATCTTTGCCGCTCACTCTCTCTACTACAGTTGTTGAAAGCCAACAAGAAATTTTAAACTAATGCATCTTGGGATACTATTATGTTCTTTATATTCCTATAAAATGGAGTCCATTGATCTCCAATTCTCGTGAAGGGACTATTCTCAAATTATCTCTTGGAAAAATGTATTAAATTGGACTTGAATTTACTGGATATGTTATGTCCACATATTACGCTACAAATTAGACCAGTTTCACAAAACTTCATATGGCTGCAACTTTTATTGAGAAATCTTTCCAAGATTCTGATCATATGTCCCTCAAAAATATCATTAAAATCAGTACGCTTAGACTTGTAAGGCTTTTTTTTAGCTTATTTTGAAGATTTGTCATTTCATGTATATTAAAGATTTATGATGAGATATTTATATTTATTTTTTTAGAAGCCAAAATTAGTTAAAATGTATTAAAAACATGCTAAAAACACATAATATAGCATATATTAAAGTGTAAATTTTACATTTATCTTTTATTTGTTGGAAAAAACCAAACTATAATTTATGGAGTAAAATGAATATGGAGCGACATCAACCTGACCTCTAGTACGAAAAAAGAAGCAAAGCTTCATACGTCTAGTTTCTAAAATAATAAGCATCATCTAAATTCGGATTTTTTTTACATCGAGTTACGATCATTTTACTGTACCTCTATTGTGCTGTGGAAAATCTTTAGCTATGGGTTTCTTCTTTTTCTGACATATGATTATTTTAATCTAAGCATTCAAACAGTATTTAACTTAAACAAAAATGTCCGTTCATTAATAAATTCTCTAAATGATATATAGATGAACACTAAACCCTAGTTTTACAATGTTTAATCGTTTTATGTGACATGCATGTCGATATTCTTTTCTTTACCGTGAATCTTATTCTAGAATGCATGCTTCCACCTGCAGATTTTATCACAAAACTTAAACAAAGATAATCAATTTACCTTAATAAAAAAAACTCTAATAGTCCTTCCCATCTTTTTCCTCATTCCTTTCCTTGTTCATTCTCTCTCTCTCGTCATTTGATGAAATTATCAGAAACAAAAACGTATTATAAATTGTGAAGATTAGCTAGGAGCTAGTATGTGGTAATTATATCCTACTTCGAGCCAGACTACACTACTCAGAGTTGAGGTAGAAATAAACATCTTAGAACAGAGATGTGACAAATCTTATGTATAGTGTACTATTAAGAGATCAAGAGATGATAGTTGGAATAATTAAAATAATATTTATATTTTTTTTTAAAAAATAACGGCCAACATATACAACTGTTGATACATGAATTCTTTATGTAGGGAAAAATCTTTCCACATCAAAATGAAACATCTTTGTCAAAAAAAAAAAAAAAAAATTGAAACATCTTTGTGACGGGTAAAGAGTTACGTTGTTCAACAACTTGGCTTCCAACTTGTCGACTGTAGCATCAAGACAGAAAACTCTGTGATTCTTCTGTTCAGAATAATCAGAGAATATGAGTTTTCACTCTAGTAATCTCTTAATAATCAGAGAATATTTCACGTTCCACCTCGAAAGGTCAAGAAACATCACATGGACAATACGCATATTCACCAAGACCAACCCTGTAAGGAATCGAGAGCCAACATTTTGTCTGCCTAAAATAGGTCCAAAATTTCATCAATTAAATAGTTAGAACAGAGACAATGACATAATCAAACTCGTGACTCTGCAGAAAACCTTGGAAAGGCATTCACAGAATTTGTTAAGCCTGGAGAAAAGTAATTAACAACAAGATGACTGGTTACCTCGCAGGGCAATTTTCTCAAAATATTGTTAATTAAAAAAAAGGTCCCCATTTTGGGGCCACTTTTTTTTGGATTCCCATTTTAACGTCGCCGCACAAGCTGTGTGCGGCGACTGATTAAATTTTTTTTTTTTTATCCACGTGTGCAGTTGTGCAGTGTGTGTCAGGAGGGCTTTTTGTGCAATTTTTAGCAATTGTGAGAGTCACCGCACAAGTTTTGTGCGGTGACTCTCACAAAAATGCCATCCGAAAAATTTTTTTTTTTAATAGGTGTGGCGTCTTTGGGGGGTATTTGTGCAATTTATGGGTAATGTGAGAGTCACCGCACAAGCTTTGTGCAGTGACTCTCTATGCCCCAATTTTTTTTTAATTGCTGGTTAATTTTTTTTTTTAATATTTGGTGTATGTGAGAGTCACCGCACGGTAGTTGTGCGGTGACTCTCACATACACTTGTTAATTGCATATCACTCCTTTTTTTTTTTTATGCTTGAGGGGCCAATTGTGCAATTTGATTTTGGTGTGAGAGTCACCGCACACAGCAAGTGCGGTGACTCTCACACCAAAATCAAATTGCACAATTGTTCAAAAATCATAGCCGGTGTCAGCCACAAGTGTCCAAAATTGAATTGGAGGCTAGCTGCATATGCATACCCGGTTAGCTTTACCTTTGCAGGCTTTGAAAGGCTTTGACAGCCTTTGACTGCAAAATAGTGCTAACAGCCTTTGTCTGCAAAATTTTTCAGACCCGTGAATGCTGAATAATTGGTTGGTTTGGTTGGCGATTCTTTATAAATTTGTTGAACAAAATGGCCGAATGGCATTCATACTCACTCTCTTCAAACTTTATCAGTTCCGCCCCTACTCCCTTTCTTCAAACTTCAGAACAATTTCTTTTGTCTTTTGGCCATGTTGAGCTCAAGCAAAAGGCTCTTCTAGTCCAGTTGAGCGTTGTTGCTACACAGTCCAATTTTAGGCTCAATTTGCAGTGATTCTCTTATTTAGGTTAGTTTGTACTTTATTTTATTTTTTTTATGTTGATGTTTATGTTTATGTTTATGTAATTTAATATATGTTTTTGTTTTTGTTCATATATTATAATGTGAATGTTGCTGTTTTTAGTTATATGCCATAAAATATGTTGCCTTTTTTATTTATACATCATAATATATGTTGCTTTTTAATTGTATTTAATTGATTGTTGCAGTTTTTTATTTTTGTTGAAAGGCTACCAATTGCTATTAATTTGATCTTATTTGTTGTTTTTTGTTGTATTTATTATAATATTTGAAGAAAAGTTAATTAAAAGAACTTTTAAATGTATATTAGTAACAAAATTATAGTCATTAGCATAGAAAGTACTTTTTTGAGTTAAGGGTTGCGGACAAGGTGCTTGGGAGTGACATCAGAATTTTTTATTTTTTTATAAATATGCAAGGTGTTGTCGTTAATGAATTCGACGGCAACAAAAAAAAAAAAGTTTCAATTTTGCACTCTAGTCCTCAGGGACTAGAGTGCAAATTTTAAAACAAAACAAATTACAGTGTTGCCGTCAAGGAGGTTGACGGCAACACTGTTGCTTTTTGTTTTGTTTTAAAATTTTCACTCTAGTCCCTGAGGACTAGAGTGCAAAAAAATTAAATTACAATTTTTAGAAAAAGGTTTTTAAAAATTGTGTCAAGGTTTCAAAATTTTTACAAAAATTTTTCTAAATGTATAATTGAATTAAGCAAAAATTTTAAAAATTATATAAGCGACAGGTTTTAAAAGAATTTTGTAAAAAGTTAAAAAATTTAAAAATTTTATTATTTTACGTAAAAGAAAACATAAATTTTAAAATTTTTAAACTTTTTATAAAAATTTAAAAGTTTTTAAGAGTAGAAAATTATTTTTTATTGATTTGATTTGATAAAGTGAATAAAGTATGAAAAATTTTATTTAAATTGAGTAAAAAGAAACAAAATTGAGTAAGTGATGTAGTTGGTGGCAACAACATTTAACAAAAAATTATTTTTTTGCACTCCGATCCTTAGGGAATTTGCCCTCGAATTCCTAAAGATGTTAATGCTAAAATCCAACTACCCGTAAATAAGATATATGTTAAATTTAAAATTGTTGAAAATTTTGTGTAGTTTTGGTTTAACAAATATGTTATGTTAAAATATTTAAAAGATTTTTTTATGTTGCATTTTTTATTCTTAGTTGGTATTTGGATCAATTATGTAAAGTGGAGAATTATTGACAATATTTTCTACTTAGAAATAGTTATGGAAATAAGTAGAAAAAGATTTAAAAAGGATAAGTGGAGAAATATTTTAAAAGTAGGAATTATGGAAGTAAAAATTACAAATTGCATATTAAGTTGTAAGTAATATTAAAATACAAATCCTATATCCTAATTCTAGAATTCCTATATCCTAAATCTAATTGTTAAAAATTACAAATTGCATATTAACCATGTATCATAAATCTAGAATCCTAAAATAAAAATCGTTAAACAAAAACAAAAAACCCTAAAAACAAAAAACCTGCAAAGCCCTAAAACAAATTTATCTGACACAAATTTGTGTTCGAATTTTCAAAGTGTGAACACAAATTGTATTCAAATTTTTTTTTTTCAAAACAAAATTTTCGTGGTTTCAAAAATTATTTAAAGTTTTGAAGTATGATTTTTTCAGTTTTATTTTTAGGGTTTTAGAATATGACTTTTTTAGTTCTAATTTCAGGACACTGGGAATTTTTCTTTTTAGTTTTTGTTTTAGGGTTATAGAATATGAATTTTTCAATTCTAATTTCAAGGTTTTGGAATATGAATTTTTTAGCATTTGTATGGTTTAGTTTCGTTATTAATTTTTCATATTCTTAATTATATTGGTAATAATTATAAAAATTTTAAAATTAATTAAAGAGTATAATCAATTTAATTTTAATAAGAATAATTTCAATTTTAAATTTAATTATTAAAGTCTTTTTTTGGCATTGAATTACAAACAAATAAAATAAATTATCGTCTCTAACTATAATGTTTAATCTTGCAGGTTGTTGGAAGCTGCAGAAGGTTGTGAGTTGCAGTAGAAAAGAGGGTTGGAGAGGCTAGAAATTCTCACATTTAGTAGGAATTTGGCATTGAAGGTTAGTATTCCTAAAACCAATATAAATATTTTATAAGTATAGTTAGGTTTAATAATTTTGGTAGATGTTAATAAATTGTGATTTTTGAATTTAAGAATTTATGTCGTTGTTATTGTTACTGTAATTTCATCTATTGGTACTTATATTATTATTGGAATTTTGTTTTCAAGCATTTGGTGGCTGGAATATTCATTTAAGGCCATTAGCTAGCTGAAATTTTCATTTATTCCCATTAGGTGGCTGTAATTTTCATTTACTCCTATTAAGTTGCTGGAAACTTGATAATTTGATCCTATTAATAAATTTAGATTATTATAGATAATAATCTAATCATTATGTTAAAATGTGTAAGGGCATTTATTAATACGTTTAAGGTTATTATGTAAAAGTTATTTTATTTTTATTATTTCGGTTATATTATGTTAGGATTAAGTCTATAAAATAATGTTGAAATTAATAATTTCAGTTGGATAAATAGTTATGTGAACATTTAGATTATTATGATTAACAATTAGTGATTATGTTAACATGTTAAATTGCCTTTTAATTTTAAGTACAAAATATGATTACGTTAAAATATTTATTTTTTTAGGTTATAGTGAGATATTGAAAAAATGCATTATACATAATAGTTAACTTATTATATTAAAATTTTATATGTTGTTAAAATTATTATAGTTTACTCAAGATTAAGGGTTTATATAGTAATGCGAAAATATAGATTTTAACACGGATAATGATTGATATGCAATTTTTTGACTATTACGTATAATAAATTAGTGGATTATGTTAAAATTTTATGATGAGTTGATTATAATGTCAAAATAATATTAAAATGAATTGAAGTAAAATTTTACAAAGTTTAAGTAACAATACACTGTTAAAATTTTATAATGAGTTTAAGTAAATATATTATCTTCATATTATGTTAGTTGTGTTATTGTGGTTATACTATGTTAAGATTAAGTCTAATATTAAACATGCATTAGGTTATAGTCAAATATTGAAAAACATACATTATACATATATTTTAACATGGATACTTATTGATATGCGTATTTTTTACTATTATGTATAATTGTAAAATGTGTATTTTAGTTCCACCAATTATTAATTATGTTAAAAAATTGTATTATGTAAAAAATATGCACTATCTTTTATTATGTCAAAATTCTTATGTTAAAATGTTTATTTTACATGAATATTCTTATGCACTAGCCTTTATGATTTGTATTATTTGAAATAAATAGGCAAAATAAGCATTTTAATTTTAGATTTTATGATTTAAATATTTTAATTGTGTAGCTTATGGATGGATTAATATTATATTAACTATAAATATTTTTATTTTTGTTTATGAGTATTAGACAAGTTTTGTCAAATGAACAACGGTCTGATTATTAAACTATACTAGGGAGGAAAAATTGTTGACAATGGGGGATCATTGGCCTACGATCCTCCGAGGTGCAATAAAATGATAATAATCAGGGAGCATGTAAGGTTTAACGAATTGGTTCAAAAAGTATACAATACAGTGCAAAGGGACTCTAGCGAAGTTGGTAAGATAAATCTTCTGCTACGAAATCATATTGGCGGGTATAGTTATACAGGTGCATCGATAACGAACGACGATGATGTCGATAACTTATATTATATGAAGCAGATGGTGTCGCCTCAAACTCCGTGCAAAATATATGTCTAGGTGGAAGAAAACCAAATTAATGCCAACCTATACGGCTCGGGTAACCCATTTAATGACTATGAAGCAACACCGTTGCCTCCTAACTCACCTTCTCGTAGACGCCGTCGTGGGGGTAGACATGTGGATCGACCTAGCAGTAGTCGGATGATTAATGATACTTTGGCACAATCACAGGGTCATTTCACATCTGATGCAGAATATAATATGGCAACAGGTGAATATTACACGGGTACTTCAGCAGGCGAATATTATACTGGTGCTTCAGCAGGCGAGTATTGTACGGGTGCGTTCACGGGTGATGAACTTGGTATAGAGGATGAAGCAGATTCCGAACCAGAACCAGAGAGCGATGATTCCGAGCATGAGGATTCGGAGAATCAAGCAACACATATAGACGAGGCAGGTCCTAGCGTTCCTTACACAGGCAGTGTGTCTGAAGCCATGGGGTCGCTTCGAGATATTGAAGGTGTCGAAGCAATGATGGCATTTGATCCCATGGATCGTGGAAATCACATGCGTCTCAATGTGTGGAATGAACAGATACAAGAATTGGAGCTGGGACAACTGTTCAAGACAAAAGACAATGTCGAGCGAGCTGTTAAATTATGGTCGGTCAAGAACAACAGGGAGTACAGAGTTAAAGAAAGTAGTCCACGAACGTGGTATGTCATTTGTAAACATCGAACTCCCGCCACTCCATGCAATTTTAAACTGAGAGCCACACTTCGGAGTACATATCAACAGTGGATGATTGTGACTTTACAGAAGGTGCATAGTTGTGTTCGCGTGTCGAACTCGAACGATCACCGACAATTGAGCTCTCACATAATTGCCGAGTACATTGTGAGCCATATAAGTAATGATCCATTGTTCCCGGTCAAAGAAATACAAACAGCAGTTAAGCAGAAGTTCAGCTGTGATATTACGTACAAAAAAGCGTGGTTTGAAAGACGAAGGTGCATTGACCTAGTCTACGGTGATTGGCCTACTTCTATAGCGCAGTTACCTGTATTCATGCAAGAGTTAGCAACGACTAACCCCGGCACGGTAGTCTCTTGGCTACACCATCCACATAGTACATCGCAGTGCTTCATTTTTTATTACGTGTTTTGGGCTTTCGGACCTGCGATTGAAGTATTCAAGTTCTTAAAACCTGTTGTTTGTGTAGATGGGACATTTATGAAGGGGCCATATAAATCCAAACTTCTTGTTGTTGTTGGGTTCGATGCAGACAATCGACTTCTCCCACTAGCTTTTGCCCTTGTGGATGAAGAAACAAATCGAAGTTGGGCATGGTTTATGCAGCAGCTGCGATAGTACATTTTTGGAAATGTCTCAAAAATTTGCATCATCTCTGATCGACACAAGGGCATTATTAACGCCATGCATAATTGGCCGGATGGCAATGCAGTCCACAAATTCTGCTTGGTCCACGTCCAAGCTAACTTCACAAAAAAATTTAAAAATCAACGGTAAGATAATTATAAAGTGTATATTTTAACTTCAGGTTGATGTTATAATATTGGTACTTCATATTCAACTTATGATCGAATTATACATATTTTTTCAGATTAAAAGATCTTGTGTGGGCAGCTGGATCTGCCCGACAAGAACGAAAATATAATGAATTCATGCAGCAAATTCAAGTTATCAGTGAGGAGGCGCATCAATGGCTGACAGGTGAATCCGTTCAACCACATCAATGGGCGCTTTGCAAAGACGAGGGATATAGGTGGGGACACACGTCAACAAATGTTGCCGAGTGTTTCAACAAAATTTTACGAAGTGCCAGATTATTACCGATCAAGGCATGCGTTGAACACACATTCAACCAAAGTGTGTCATTGTGGGAAAGAAAATGAAAAATCGCATCGAATCCTACTTTTCCACTCCCTAAGCATCAGTGGGACAAATACTCCGTAAACGAAGAAAAGGCACGACGGCACTCAGTAACGCAGTACAACAGTGTCGCGGGCGAATATGGAGTGGTTACAAGAATTCATCATGGCAGAGGTGGAAATGCCCAAACGGTAAATTTTAGTCAGCACACATGCACGTGCGGTAAATACCAATCTTTAAGATTCCCATGTTCCCATGTTATGGCCGCATGTCGAAAGGCGGGCATTAGACCAACTGAATTAATTGACCCTGTCTACACAAATTCCACGTATTTTCAAACATGGACAGGCCCGTTTCACCCTATTAGACATCAGGCATATTGGGCACTTCCTGATTTTGCAATAGCATACGATGCTACACGTCTGAGAGAAAGGACAAGGGGCCGACAAAGAACGTCACGAATTCTTAACGAAATGGATCGCCGCTGTCCTGATGCCCCACGTAGATACAGTGTCTGTTGCCAACCGGGTCACAATGCAACTTCATGTCCCCGATCGACCCATTTTCTCTAGCAGATTTTTTTTTAGGGTTGTGTCTTTTATTAAGGATGTATCGATTTGTTTATTTACTTTTTTGTGTAATGTTATGAACAATGCGAATAAAATTGAGTTACACGTTCATTTGTTACATGTACTTCTATTCGTATTATTTTAACAATCTAATTAACAATTTGCTTATTCCTATACATTGTGAACTTTGTATTTTAATTCCTACAAATTTGTAACCAAATTTGTTTTACTTGCGCATGATATCAGGCTTATGGATGTATTTCCCACACCATCGGCTACGGCGGCTCCTCATCCTGGGCCACACGACCCTAGTCTATTGGTTTTACAGCCTGGCCATCGGTCTCGGGACGTGTTCTATGGGAACGAGCAGCAGCTTAAGGCGAAAAGATGTGACGGACATTTTTGAAAATTTATTCGCAACATTAAGGATCCACGTATTTTACATTACTTGGAGTTGGCCGGATTTGGGCGTGTTGTCAATACAAGTATGTTGTTGTATGATCACGCTCTTATCACAGCATTGATAGAGCGGTGGCACGAGGAGACCCACACATTTCACTTACCATATGGTGAGACTACTGTGACGCTCCAGGATGTCGCAGTTTTGTGGGGCTTGCGTATCGATGGCATGCCAGTGACATTGGTCGATCGAGATCTGAATATCCTCCAAAAAAAGGCTCTCATTCAAGAGATTTTAGGTTTTTACCCTGAGGATGATGATATCAGGGATGGGAGACTTAAGATTAAGTCGTTAGAGTGACACTGCAGAGGCGGATTGCCAGCTCATGCGGATGACGAGACCGTACGTCAGCATGCTCGGATATATATTTTGATGCTATTATCTGGACAGTTATTTGCTGATACTTGTGGTAATTTAGTATCCCCACACTTTTTAGACTATGTACGAGACATTCAAAGTATGTCTCGTTACAGTTGGGGGAGTGCAGTGTTAGCTAGGCTGTACAGGTCTATGTGTATAGCATATAGGTCAATACAAGTGTCATCGCCGGCCCATACATGCTTTTATAGGTATGACACGATAGTATTGTCATAATTTTTTAATTTCAATAACTAATTTAAATGAAAAATATTTTTATTTCGCATCCTTTTCAGCTTTGGGCATGGGAGAGATTTTCGACTCTTCGACCGGAGATTGTCGACCTAGTGGCATTACCTTATGCCCAGCATACATGGGGAGCATGTTGGAGTACTACGCATACTCATGCTAATGCACCCCAGCATTCTTTGCCCTATTATCGAGATCATATCTCAAAGCTCGGGCAGTACGATGTAAGTTGTATGATCGTATTTAATTTAATACCCTAAACTATATTCACTGAACATATTTTGTAAAACTTAATAAAAACATATTTTATGCAGTTCATATGGGAGCCGTACACGACGGGTGTCCTTACGTCGATACACCCAGATTGTACTGTCGATGTGCATCTATGGCGTGCGAGGGTCCCTCTTATTTATTTTCATATTGTAGAGATTCACCTACCGAATCGCTTACTTCGACAGTTTGGCATTCAGCAGGATATCCCTGAGCCTCTAGACACGCAACCGGCACTTCATGCATTGGGCAGATCCGGCCGCCCTGCTCAGAATTGGGAGGTATTTCATGCCAGATGGATTCATTGGTGGGGTCGTCGTGCAGATTCAGTGATACATGGGCCTCCTGTAGACCTATACTCTCCTAGCCATGACTACATGCGTTGGTACTTGCTACATACTGTCTGATATATTACACCTCCTGTTGTGTAGCTATCTCATCCGGAGGGGCTACGAGAAGATGCAGGTCGACACGATTATTTGGTATGCCTTAATTTTCCTATAGTGTTTAACGAAATTATTAAAATTTATATAACGTTTGTTATTGAACCATCTTTTATACATTTAACCTAACTTATAAATTTTATATTTCGTTTATGTAGATGGACAGTATGGCACGCATTGGATGGGCTACGCATGAGGTTCTCACACAGGATGTACCACAGTCCCATACTATGCATACCCATCTACAGTCTATACACGCAGAGGCGTTTGGTAGCATGCAGCACGTTGGGAGAGACTATCGCATGCAGTTAGGAACATTTGATCGGCTTGATGCCGGTTCATCGTCGCAGGCTCAGGTGTGACGTGAGGATCCCGTTCTTGGTGTACGCGAGCATCGGCGAGGACAAAGCCGCAGAGGAAGTCGTCGCCAGCAGGTTGAGCTACCACTGCATGCGGATGACGATATTAGTCTCAACTCTTCACATCCCGGTGTTGATTCATCTAGACAGTCTGCATATGTCCCGACGTTTGATCCATTTAGCACCCCTACGCAGATGCCAGCCTTTGGTGCATATACTGACTATGGCACATCAGCCCGTAGTTCTTGAGTTGGAGATGATATTATCTTTAACTCTATGGCTAGGGGGGATGCTCACTTATCATCTCGCTCTAGTACTTCCACGAGTGCTATGCCTGGACCTTCTGAACCGGAGTCATGTCCGTGTTGCGGACAAACACCGGTTCCTACTGACGATGCTGACGAGCCTCCATCGCCATTACATGTTGATGCTGGATTGAGGAGATCTTCTCGCCAGCAGGACCAGCATTACATGGCACACCGGAGAAGACATTGGAGATGCGGTTGTTCTATCACACCACGGGACAGGGGCAGGAGGCATATGTAGAGTGATATTATATATTGTTATTCTTGCTCATATTTTACATCTTGTGATGATCGTTGTTATATATGTAGTGTTGTTATATATTATCAGTATTCACTTTTTACATTCTTGGTTCATATATGTAGCGATATTATATACTGTAACTATTCACTTTTTAGGGTTACTGCTTCATTTACCAATATGTTCGCTTACGTTTTATAATTTACTTACTTACTTAAGGAATTACAAACGAGGGTTTAGGGTTCACAAAGTAGGGTTAGGCAATTACAGTTATCGTATTTAGATATTAGGGTTTAGAGGATTAGGGTTCGTGCATTAAGGTTTACGTTATACAATTTATGTTGTAATAACTACGGTTATGGGTTAAGGTTATGGTTAGGGTTTATCGTTTATGGTTACGGGTAGGGTTTGGGTTTAGGGTTTTAGGATTTAAAGTTTATAGTTAAGGTTTAGGGTTTAAATTGGTTTACAATTTTAGGGTTTAGGGTTAGGGTTAGAGTTTAGGGTTTATGGTTTACTTCTCTTAAGGTTTATGGTTACGAGAAGGATTTCAGTTTAGGGTTTAAGGGTTAGGGGTTAAGGCTTTGGGTTTAGGGTTTTAGGATTTAAGGTTAGGGTTACTCGTTAAGGTTAGGGTTTATAGTGTATGGTTACGAGTAGGGTTTGGGTTTAGGGTTTTAGGATTTAAGGTTTCTGGTTAAGGTTTAGGGTTAGTGTTTAGGGTTTAAATTGGTTTACAGTTTTAGGGTTTAGGGTTAGGGTTAGAGTTTAGGGTTTATGGTTTACTTCTCTTAAGGTTTATGGTTACGAGAAGGGTTTGGGTTTAGGGTTTTAGGATTTAAGGTTTGTGGTTAAGGTTTAGGGTTAGTGTTTAGGATTTAAATTGGTTTAGGATTTTAGAGTTTAGGGTTACTCGTTAAGGTTAGGGTTTATAGTTTATTTTTACGATTAGGGTTTGGGTTTAGGGTTTTAGGAATTTAGGTTTGTGGTTAAGGTTTAGGATTAGTGTTTAGGTTTAAATTGGTTTAGGGTTTTTGGGTTTAGGGTTACTCGTTAAGGTTAGGGTTTATAGTTTGTTGTTACGATTAGGGTTTAGGTTTAGGGTTTTAGGATTTAAAGTTTGTGGTTAAGGTTTAGGGTTAGTGTTTAGGGTTTAAATTGGTTTAGGATTTTAGGGTTTAGGGTTACTCGTTAAGGTTAGGGTTTATAGTTTATTGTTACGATTAGGGTTTGGGTTTAGGGTTTTAGGATTTAAAGTTTGTGGTTAAGGTTTAGGGTTAGTGTTTAGGATTTAAATTGGTTTAGGGTTACTCGTTAAGGTTAGGGTTTATAGTTTATTGTTACGATTAGGGTTTGGGTTTAGGGTTTTAGGATTTAAGGTTTGGGGTTAGTGTTTATGGTTTAAATTGGTTTAGGGTCTTAGGGTTTAGGGTTACTCGTTAATGTTAGGGTTTATGGTTTATTGTTACCATTAGCGTTTGGGTTTAGGGTTTTAGGATTTAAGGTTTGTGGTTTTGATTAGGGTATATGGTATAGGGTTTAGGTTATGATTATGGTTAGAGTTTAGGGTTTGTGTCAATGTAAAAAATAAGGTCAAAGTAATTAGGATATCTTTTTTTTATACCTCCTTTTTTTTTTAACGTTTGTAGGTGAAAAAATTACAATTACATATAGCCCCCCAAATGTAATTTTTTTTTTACTTTTTTTGGTCAAAAAAATTATTATTCAAGTAATTAGTCAACATAACAATTTTATTTTTACCCTATAAACTTATTCGCGGACAGAATTAAGACAAATACGTACCATTATTTATAAATAATGTATTCCTTTACGGATTAACTTAAAAAATACATACCATTCCTTAGTTTTGAATTCCCTAAACCATTCACCATTCCCAACTTGTGAATTAGCATACAATAATAATTTATTTGCATAAATAAATAAATAATTATTTTTAAGATATTTTTTAAAGGATTAAAAAGTAATTCAAGCAAGGAATTACGATAAATACATACATTCCGTAGTTGTGAATTAATTTTTTTCTTATTCTTTGCAAGATAAAAATACTAATTGATATAATTAGGACAAGAATTATTCACGTAATTAATTAAGAGAATTATATTTTTCAAAAATAATTTATTTTTTATATAGATTAACCAATTGATAGCCTAACAATAACATTAAATTTTTTTGAACTTTTTTTCCTTTAACATTTGGGGGGCAAAACTGTTGCACGTAATTATCATTCAATGAAAGTAATTAGGATATCTTTTTTTTATACCTCCTTTTTTTTTAACGTTTGTAGGTGAAAAAATTACAATTACATATAGCCCCCCAAATGTAATTTTTTTTTTACTTTTTTAGGTCAAAAAAATTATTATTCAAGTAATTAGTCAACATAACAATTTTATTTTTACCCTATAAACTTATTCGCGGACAGAATTAAGACAAATACGTACCATTATTTATAAATAATGTATTCCTTTACGGATTAACTTAAAAAATACATACCATTCCTTAGTTTTGAATTCCCTAAACCATTCACCATTCCCAACTTGTGAATTAGCGTACAATAATAATTTATTTGCATAAATAAATAAATAATTATTTTTAAGAAATTTTTTACAGGATCAACAAGCAATTCAAGCAAAGAATTACGATAAATACATACATTCCCTAGTTGCGAATTAAGTTTTTTCTTATTCTGTACAAGATAAAAATACTAATTGATATCATTAGGACAAGAATTATGGCAATTAAATCCTAATTAGGACAATGATTTTTTTAACATTAATTTATTTTTTTATGTACATTAACTAATTCCTAACCTAATTAAGATAATGATTTTTTTAACCTTTTTTTTAACAGTTGCGGCCCCCCACAAATTGTCAAAAAGGCCCCCCAAACTTAAAAATATATAAATAAATAAAGGGGCTGAGATGCAATTTCAGATTTATTATAAGAATTAGAAAAGGGGGGCTAATATGCAATTCGGATTTGGTGTGAGAGTCACCGCACACAACAAGTGCGGTGACTCTCACACCAAAATCAAATTGCACAATCGGCCCCTCAAGCATAAAAAAAAAAAAAAGGAGTGATATGCAATTAACAAGTGTATGTGAGAGTCACCGCACAACTACCATGCGGTGACTCTCACATAGACCAAATATTAAAAAAAAATATTAACCAGCAATTAAAAATAAAAATTGGGGCATAGAGAGTCACCGCACAAAGCTTGTGCGGTGACTCTCACATTACTCATAAATTGCACAAATACCCCCCAAAGACGCCCCACCTATTAAAAAAAAAATTTCGGATGGCATTTTGTGAGAGTCACCGCACAAAGCTTGTGCGGTGACTCTCACAATTGCTAAAAAATGCACAAAAAGTCCTCCTAACACACACTGCATAACTGCACACGTGGATAAAAAAAAAAAATTTAATCAATCGCCGCACATAACTTGTGCGGCGACGTTAAAATGGGAATAAAAAAAAAAAGTGACCCCAAAATGGGGACTTTTTTTTAATTAACAATATTTTGAGAAAATTGCCTACCTCGCAGTTTAACATTTACTAGTGCAAAATCATTCAACATTTAGTGGAAATTCTACGATTTCTGGCTTGAAAACTCTCAACTACCAGCAAATTCAAACTTCGATACATATTCGAAATCCATTTCCCCACATCTTTGTACAACTTTGCTTTTGCCATTTCCAGAACTTAGATGTGTCAAATTTCAAAACTCCACCTTCTGGAACAAAATTAACCTAATTTGAACGGCAAAACTAAATATTAGCCAAATTACAACAATTATATACAACTGAAGAACCCAAAAATAGATAAATAAATAAGTAAATAAAAAGTATTCACATGTCCTCATATTTATTTTGTGCCTGACTAACTATATACTAGCATTGTTAGACAAACAAACATAGTATCACATATGTACGGAGGAAAGAGGAAGTTGTTGGTTTACTACCACCGACACTATTGTGATCGGAGCAGCAATAACTAAATGTTGTATTTGTTCAATTTTGATGGCTGATACAGGTAATGACTCGAGAAGTTGAGGAAAGGATGCTAAAATTGATGTTTGGTCACTTTTCTTATGTTGTATTGATATTCTACAAATCGATGATGTTATCTTATAATCTGTCACTATAATGGCTGCGTATTTCACCGTAAAGATGCTGTCTCATATAGTAGATAGAGATTTTGGCTTCTGTAGTATGAAATTGCAACCATACAAATTTTGAGTTTTTCCTCTCTGTGGATGATCAATATGTATTATTGAGCTTTGGTTGTGCATCAGATGCTTCAGAAAAGAAAAACCATTCCACTAAGACATGCGGGTGGACGATACTGCTTACGTTCGAGGTGATGTTGGAAACTTCTGTTACCTTGCCTCTAGGGGATAAAACCATTACAACTTCTAAACTTTTTCCTGTTAATAACTTCCACAGAATACGAGATATCTTCTTGTAAAAAGAAGGCACAATTCCTTCAGGTTTAGCGTTGCCATTCAAGCATCCTAGAACAGATAAATTTGATTTGGTTTAGAATGGACTTTCTATACTGTTCGTTGATGAAATTTCTCCAGGACTTTGGAGGACATTCACAAGCTGGACGTACCATTTTTATTGCATTAGTTTGTTAGGGAGGGAAAAAAAAATTTCCATTTTGCACTAAGTACTCTTGTCTAAAAGGGAGTTATCCTTCACTGTGCTGTGGTTTGTGATCCGCTTTTAGTTTTGTGAGCTGTAGCAATGCGGAGAAACTCTGATATGGCTGGCGCTTGTTTTGAAGTCTAATATGGTCTGACATAATTACTCCATGGCATGCATCCATGAAATTAGAATTCTCCCCCCCCCCCCCCCCTCCCCTCGGGGCGCCGGTTGTATTGTATATCCAGCATCGCAAGATCCACTTAAGATCTTCAGTATCAGTTTTTTTAGTACCACTCCAGTGCCATTCATTAGGAACTGTCACATTGTATTCACACTTATCACACTTGAGATAAATCAGATAACTATCACAGTGTGAAGTAAGGTGATAGTCCCTAGTGAATGACACTAGAAAAACTGGCACTAAGGACCTCAACTGTGCAACATCACAGTTACTTATTCATTGAGCTGTAACGTTGCTGAGTTGTAATCTATAAATTGATCTCACCGTTGTACATTACAATTAATCTTAAGCAGTCATCTCGTTGCCAAATTTGACTTCATGCTATCTTCTCAGTTCACTTCGACTTTGTTAACCTTAAATTAAGTTAAGCTATTTTGACTTTGTTTACCTTGAAGTTAAGTTAAGCTATTTTGACATTGTTTACTAAGTTGAGCTATTTTGACTTTGTTTACAGCTAATTAATTTAAGCTTTGACTTGCTTACAGTCAATTAGGTTAAGTTTTGACTTTGTTTACAGTTAATTAAGAAGCTCTTGTAAAGGGAAGAGCGAATAAAGTGACATATTGTCACAAAAGAAACACGTGAGAAAACTCCTCCGCCACTATTCTGTTCAGGAAAACCTTATTACAGCCGTCCTACCTCTTTTTTTTCTCTACGGGTCTATTCAAGAAAGCCATAAATTTCTTGACAAAATGCTCTCGTTAGTTTATGATTTTAAATGAAGTGGGGAAAAATATAACATCCCATATTCTTCTTTCGTTTTCTATAAATACAGACTGAGAAAGAGTGAGCGGAAGTAGAGCAGTAGTATGAAAAAGACAGTTCCTTGATTGCACAAGCTAGAAAAGCATCACAACTGAGAAAGAAGGATGTTGTCGGTTGGTGTGATTGTAGCAGCAGTTTTAGCCATCTTAACAATTCAGTGGCTGGTAAAATGGATGAATCCAAGATGCGACAATGGAGTACTGCCTCCAGGTTCCATGGGCTTGCCTCTCATTGGAGAGACTCTACAGTTACTCCTTCCCACCCATCCTACGGACGTCCATCCCTTCCTCAAGAAGAGATTTTCAAAGTAGGCTTCTCTGCTCTTTCTGTATCCTACTCATACACAAGCAAATATTGTCTTCTCTCTCTATGGTCTACTTATACAAATATGGTCTTCTCTTTCTACGGTCTGCTTCTTATTATTGTTAATTAAGACTCTGGTCCTTTATGGTAACGTTGCACCAAATGAAACAAAGGATTGTTTAGAGAGTGAATTTCACAATAATAGTAGCTATCGGATCATTGTGAAAAAGATTGGTCTTTTTCGTAACATAATAGTTATGAATATTGTTATGATAAAAATAGATAACTCAAATTAGTTTTCCGTTTAGTATTATTGTTTGGGGGGACAAAGAACCTAAGTTTAATACAATAAATTGACACCATAAATGAAATAAAATCCATAGTCTTATTTAGAATGTTAAAATGGGATTTGGAGCCTCACAATTGACATTTCTCACAAGTGAATGACCATGATTTAATGTGGCAAAATGAATACCTAAGATATATGTCAAGTGGACCAAATTTGAATTAAAAAACATAAAAAAACAATGTGGTTTTAGGAAAAAGAATAATTACACCACAAAACTTGACAGTAATACTAAAATGCTAGCCAGTAATGCCAAAATACTAAGCAATTATATTGTCCCAATTTACAAAAAATGATAAAAGGCCAAATTGCGAGGCCTCTTATTAAAATGTCATATATAGGACCTAAATATGTCACTTTTTCTACAATTAAAGGCGCATCTATGACCTTTAAATTTTATCTACTACCTGTTTTACCCACAATATATACATTTGAAAGGGACTCTCATTAAGCAATTAATTTTTTTTATATAAAACTAATTTTAAAATCCATCACATTAGAAATAAATGTGCTTATGATCTTATGTCTTGCAAAGATTTACAATAGTTATATCCTATGCTAATTATTATTTTGCTTTGTTATGGTTCCTCTACTAGGAGATTTTAAACTGATCAAAGTTTCCTAATATATTATTATTATTATTTTGTACTTCGGCGGTTAATTTATGTATATCTAATCAAACATAGTCCTTAGTTTGTCCAATTGATCCTCTACTCTATATCTCAATTTAGAGATTATGATCACTTTATCAATATGGTCTAGGTACAAACCAAGGACCTTCTTCAAGTTTTCACCAAAAACTAATGTTTTGTTTTGGTTAATAGTTAATATATTTTTTTAGACACTTTTTCCAACTATCTTTTTATCTAATAGATACATTTATTGAAAAAATATTACAGTAGTAGATTTATAAAGAACCCCCCAAAAAAAATTTTCCAGATACACTATAAGTTAGTCTTTATTTTTTAGTTTCAATTAATTGATTAACTTTGTAAAATAATTAATTTAATTTAGTGTGTTTCTAATTTTGATCAATTAAGCAGAAGAGACTTGACAAATTTTCAATTTCAACCAATTATGCGAACTTTTTTTTTGCTGCAGTCCATTTAATAATATGATTAGCCAAATTTTTTAACTATAGAAAATAATGTGATTACGGCTTTATTGATGTATTTCCTAATTTTTCATAATGTATTGGACCAAATATTATTTAATCTAAAATTCTTGTAGTAATTAGATAACGGAAGAAAAGATTCCTAATGTGATTTAAATTGTTCGAGTAACCACCTCAATAAGCATTCTGACCATTGGAATATTTTGTTTTCTTAAATATAATGATCGTGAAGATAATCTTATTATTATTATTTTTTTACTTATACTATTACAATTGGAGAAAGGGTAATGGTGCCGTGGAATTCTAACTCCGACCTCTGGGTGGAGTCGTAGAGTTCTGACTGTTTAACTCTCTATTTGTTGTCGAAGATAATCTTATTAATTCCCTCTTTGGACTGATGAAAATATCCTCTGGTTCTAATAACATTTGTAATTGTTTTCTATTGTATTTTTAGCTTTAGCCTCAAAAAGTTCTTTCTCATTTTCTCTGACCCGAAGCCTGCATATAATTAATTCAATGTTATTGACCGAAGAAAATATGCAAATCCACAAGGTAAGCTTTGGGACAAAATATGCAACACCTACACTTCTTTTTTGGCTTCAGTATTTATTATTGTTGAATTTTGTATTATTTATTGTTAAAGTAAAATAGGCTTACGTAATTTAGAGGATTCATCATAGAAGAACATTCTGCATAGGATTCATTTTAGTTGATTTGATAGAATCCTATTGTAATCCTGTCTCTATGAGATAAAATGATATGACGCTTTTATAGTGAAGAACCTCAAACTACACACTTTATTTTCTCATCCGTCTATGCAAATTTTTGGAAATTTTAGAAATAATAAATAAATGTAATCTAAATATATGGCAGATGTTATCCTCATAAAAGGAACCAAAAGATTATTACATGGTTCAACCAAGAGCTGTACGTTTTTTACTCTATATCATTTAGAGCACTACTTTAACTTTGATAGGATGACAAACATTACCTTAGTCACATACTGAGAGTTAAAAAACACGATGTAATTGTGTTATACAGATTGACTCGTGCTTCAATATATTTAATGCAAATTGTGAATATATGGATTTTATTCACGACATGTTGCAATAAGTTAAACTCGACGCAAAAAAAGTTTTTTAAATTTTTCTTATTGTACCCTGCAAAGTGTAGGGAAGAAAGAGGAGCAGTTAAAAATTGGAATGGACTTTCTGGTTTACATGAAATTAGCTGCTGATATGTGTAGTTTAACCTTACTAGTATATAGATTGTATTGATGAGAGAATAATAATAGTAATTGTAATACCCAACATTAGTTAAGGGCAAAAAGGTCATTTGGCCTAAAAAAAAAAAAGAGAGAAAAGTCAGTCGGTGGGAATTTGGTCAAAAGAAACCTGCAGAATTTTCTGCAGCAAAAAGAAAGAAGCTGCAAGAGAGAAGAAAGAAAGAAAAGAAAAGAGAGAAGAAAAAAGAGAAAAGAGAGAAGAAGGAGAAGGAAGGGGAGAAAGAAAGAGGAGGTCCGGCCAGCAGGAGAGAGAGAGAGAGAGAGAGAGAGAGAGAGAGAGAGAGAGAGAGAGAGAGAGAGAGAGAGAAGAAGAGAAGTAGGGAAGAAAAGAAGAAAAAAAAAAAGAGGAAGAAAAAGGAAAAAAAATTTGGATTTAGCTAAATAAGGTAAATCTTTATGCTTAAATCTTGTTTATTAAATAGATTATGATAAGTATGTGATGTTTTTGGTAGAAATAATAGCATGCATGGAATAGAAATTGAGTAGATAGAATTTTAGAGTTTAGGAAATTTTAGGAAAATTTAGAGAAAAATGATTTCTTGGTATATCTAGAGTTAATAGTTTTATTATGGTGTTAATTTCTAGTAAGAGGAGGAAAAAGTTGATTTGGGAAATTAAAGTTGAGATTTGATTATAGTTTAGGCCATGTAAGATGGGTAAGTGATTGAGTTAAGCCTTAGGGTTACATCAAAGTTAGAGTATTATTTTTCTAATATATTTTTAGTGGTTAATTTTGATGGTTATGTTATATAATAGATTCAAGAGAGCAAGTGGCGGAGGAAGCCACTTAAGAAGGAGACTCTACTCCGAAATTTTTGGTGCATAGTCTAATTGATGTAAGTGTAATACATATTATGAATCACTAGTACTATATGTTGTTTGCAAAGCATTTTGTGAGTAATTTAAAGTATGCAATATGTATAAATTGAAATTGACATACATATATATTGTTAAATAGATGTACGTTGAGAAAATGCATACAAAGTGATTTATTTTGTACGTGAAAGTTTAAATGAGTTTGCAAAGTATTTAAAGGTGAATGATTTACGTTGAATGTATAAGATAATACATTTGACGTTTTTTTTGTCAAAGTATGTTTTATATATTGTTAAAGTTTTAACATTAAAGAATGAGAAAGTGAATGGTTGTTTGTGACAATGATTTTTGTCAAATAAAGTTGAAAGAATTTAGTTGTGAAAATGATTTGAAGGTAACTCTATGCAGAGCTAACTAAAACTAACAGGGTTATTGTTAGTCTGGGTGCACCTAGTATATGCCGCCGGCTAGGGAATGTCCGCAGTGATTCCCTCCCTTCGCGGGATAGTATACCCTTCGGGGGATAGCCCTTCGGGAAACAGAGACAGATACCCTTCGGGGGATAGCCCTTCGGGGACAGAGTACCCTTCGGGGGATAGTAGGTTTTGCATAGTGGTGACTTCGAAAATAACAAAAGTTGTTTATGAAACTAAAAATGTGATTTTATTGAATGTTTTATGTCATATGTGATGACTACATAGATATTATACCAAAAGTGGTGATTTAAGTAAATTGTTTAAAATAGTATTATTATATGATTTATAATTGTTAATGATGATTGTTTATTACCTGTATGACTGCATGTATTAGGGTTTATAATACGTATTATGCTTACTGAGTGTGAAAACTCACCCCTCAATATTTTGTTCAGTATTTGGTAGAAAGTGCAGGAGTTAGAACCAAGAGGAGAATCTCAGAACCGTTTGAAATCAGAGGTATTACCCGGTTATTTTGTCGTTCCGGGTATAGGATAGTATAGTATAAGTATTATTTTGCACTTATGGCCATGTGATGCAATATTTGATATTGTAAATATTATTTTTGGCATAGTTGCTCCGTTGGTTGTCAATTATGAATCTTAGGAATGTTTATATAGAAATAGATGAAGTTCTTATGAGCATTTAGTTGAAATGGATGATTGATTACTTGTGTTAGTAGGTTATAAACCTATGGAAATATTGTGTAAAAGTTGTGAATGAGATGATATGGTGTATTGTGAATATATTGGAAATCCTTGGGTTGGCTGAAATTTTTGTGCAGGTATTTTTAAATTTTTGGGAAAGGTCCAAATACAGAGGAGATGCTACCGAAATTTCGGTAGAATTTAGAGAAAAGTTAGGCTTACGTGGTTTGGGGCGGTTTATTCCATCTCGAGCTACGTGCCGGTCATGACCTTTAAATTTCGGGTCGTGACAGTAATCCCATTGAACATCCGTCTCTAAATCAAATAAGAATCTATTATCCAATATACTTTCACTTTTTTATTTAATATTGGGATAATAGGTAAATCAAAAAAGGAAGAAAAGTTTACATCTAAAGTGAAAAATCTCAAGCCACTTTTTTAATAGTAATGATAATAGTTTAACATTCTTGGGAGTATGTGGATTGTATTGATAGGAGAATCCCATTAAACATCCATCTCTAAATCAAGTATACTTCAATACTTTCACTTTTTATTTAATGTGTATAGTAGGTAAATCCAAAAAGAAAGAAACACTTACACCAAAAATGTAAAATCTCAAGCTACATTGGTAATAGTATAGATATATTCACTGCCTTAGAAGTGTCTGAAACGATAATATTATAGGCTATACAAGAAGTTTTCTTTCGTTCCAATCAATGCTTAGTTCCTTTTGACTGTCTGACAGCCTAAATACTATTATAATGTGGATCTCAATTGTAATAGCTTCTTTCTGCCTCTTGTTGAAAATTTTATGAAGATGTGGATTTATATCAGCCAACAAATTCAGACAGAGCATTTCTTGCCTCAGAAAAGATCTATGGAAGTGTTCTTGTTCTAGGAAGTAAAAGCTCTCTAACAGTGAGAGAATGCAAAAATCCACTTAAAAGTTTTATATTGGTTGATTATATCTAGTGGAAATAAAAGACAATGATATTTCGTTATCTTTCTAAAAAAACCTACTAATAACCTCACTCTTTAATGTTTCTGTAAGGGATATAGTCATCATTTTGAGTTTGCAGGACATAATGTGCATACACAATTTGGCAAAGAGGTTACTGAACAAAATTGTCATTACAAGGTCAACTGTTCGGACACATCACTTTTTTGCACCGTGCTTCATATACTGGGTTCAATAAATAGCATTGCTGTGTCTGTTCCACTGGATTAAAATGTTATTCTGATTTCTTCTCTTTCAGATATGGGCCAATTTTTCAAACAAGTATAGTTGGCAGGCCTATTGTTGTATCAGCTGATCCCAAAGTCAACCGTTTCATATTCTCACAAGAAGGGAAGTCAGTTGAATTGTGGTGCTTGGAGACAGTTTTCCAAGCTTTTTAAACTAGAAGGGGACGGTAGAATAACTAAAGCTGGTCATATCCACAAATACATAAGAAATACATTGTTGAATATATTGGGCGTGGAGGCACTTAAGAAGTTGCTCCCCCAGGCTAGAAGACGTGGCGTGCAGAACTCTAGACAGATGGTCAAATCACGAGTCCATCGAAGTGAAACATGCATTTGGAGCTGTATGTTAGCTAACTAAAACAGTGCTCACCCTTTCTCTCTACTAAGTACAAGTATTTAGTAAATATCTTATGCTTTCTTATCTTCTAAATTATGAAAAAACTGGATGCAGATGGTATTCAATTTCACTGCAAAGCTTCTTATTGGTTACGACTCTGAGAACTCATCAGATGACTTGAGTGAGAAGTTCAACAGTATCATTGAAGGCCTTATCTCTGTTCCTCTAAACATACCTGGTACTGCATTCCATGAATGCATGAAGGTAATGGTAGAAACAGAAGAAAGTAGACATTTATCTTGCAACATATTTAATTTTCTTAAAAGGTTGATATTGTTTTTAAGTTTGATTCTCAAATTCTTGTCAGTCCAAGAAGAAAATAACGGAATTCATCAGAATTAAATACAACGAGAAGCTTGCTGGCCATAAAACAACCAAACCAGACTTTCTTGATCAGGCAATCCACGACATGGCTACGGAGAAGTTCTTGGGAGAAGAATTTATAGTGCATCTGTTATTTGGCATTTTATTTGCCAGCTATGAGACAAATTCATCGACACTAGCATCTGCTTTCTTGAACCTCTCTCAACACCCTTCTGCTTTAGAGATGCTTGCAGTACTCTAATTTCTATATCCTTTGTGTTTCAGATATATAATACTGATATATGATTATCTAATGCCATCTAACACTGAATTCTTTTCGTTTCTAGGCTGAGCATGAGACCATATTAAGGAATAGGGAAAATGTGAATTCTTCACTCACATGGGATGAATACAAGTCGATGAATTCTACTCTTCATGTGAGTTCTCTGCTATGTGTGAAAAAAATAAATGAATAACTGATATAAAAGTGTCTCAATGATGAATGCAAATGACAGGTGATCAATGAAACTCTGAGGTTGATAAATATTTCTCCAGGGTTATTACGCAGGGCATTAAAGGATATTCAAGTTAATGGTAATCAGCGTAATTATTACATATTTATTCTTCATTTTTTGGCTCTCGAAAGAATAAAAGAACTTCTCTTCTTGAATATTTTAAAATCTCTTTGTAGGTTACACAATTCCAGCAGGATGGACAATTTTGATTGCCACCTCTGCTCAGCAATTAAATCCTAATGTCTATGATGATGCACTTAAATTCAATCCGTCTCGCTGGAAGGTGTTTTTTTTTTTTTTTTTCTTTATGCTCATCGAAATTATATTTTGATGGGATGATTATTCAGAAGCCAATGGAAAGGGAGGGGGAAAAAAAAAAACAGTGTCTTTGATATGCTGCAAATTATTAAATCAGCTGCTCTTGAGAACCCGACGCGATCTATTATATTACATTACTCCAAAAATTGCTCAATCGGGATGTGAAAAGTGAACTGCAGCATTTTGTAAATATCTGGCTTTATAGTCTGTGCAATGCATTACAGCTTGCTAATGGATTCCTTGTTTCATATTTTTTTTTTTTATGAGGTCAGGATATTGACAGAAAAGCTGTGGAACAAAATTTTATGCCCTTTGGAGCTGGAATGAGACAATGTGCTGGTGCTGAGTACAGCAGGGTGCTATTATGTACTTTTCTGCATGTGCTGACCACCAAATACAGGTGACAACCTTAAATTTTGTGATTTCATTAACAAGCAATATTAAGAGTTTTGATTAGGCAATGTTTTCTGATTCATATTGAACGCTGAGGTAATTAACTAGTTAGCATTTTGTTGTTCAATGATAAAGGTGGAGTGTAGTGAAGACTGGCATTATTAAAAGGAACCCACTTCTGAATTTTGGAGAAGGTGTCCACATCAAGATTTCAAAGAAAGAAGGAGTACTCTGATTGCAAACTTTTCTCCTTCAAGAATTAGCATTCCTGAATAATTATCTAGTTCATGTTTTCTTGCTCCAGTGTATTATATGATGTCCACATCAGCAACCTGTTGTGCTTAATTGATGAAATATCTGTACACAAACTTAAATCATATTCATATGTAAGTTGCTATGTTAATCGACTACTTTTCAAAATTCAGAAGCGTAAGAAATAAAATGAGTCAATATTGGCACTCATTTCTGGCCAGCCATCCCCTTTTGTACTCGTCTTACAGGACCAGAATATCTTACCATTTATTTTCAGATTCAGGAGAATTTGAGCAATTTAAAAAAAAAAGAAAAGAAAAAAAAGCTTCCTGATATTACCTGCGACTGGCTTTCTGTTGGAGTGGTGTACAACCACTGCTTGAAGATTTTCTGACAGCATCTCAACATAACGCGTCAACTCTTCCTGCTGCAAAGCAATACAGGTAAAACAATCCAGCCTTATGTAGTTCGATTACTTCAGATATTAGCAGTATCAAAACCAGCACCTTTACCGTAATAGATCGATTATTTCTTTTCCAATATAGTCAAACACAATTTGATTACATCCACGCATTAGCAAATTTAAACACTCTATGGGAAATAGAAAGGAAGATATATGAGTATGTTAAGATCATTTCTGCATTTCAAAATTTTCTTTCTTTCTATTTTTCTTATCGGATCAATCTGGCAATAAGAAATTAAGATAGCATTTGACAAACATTTGTATAGAAAAAAGTTAGCAAACCAGAGGCTGATGCGTGCATTTTGGTTCACATACAAATCAGAGTTGATGCATGTATTTTGATTCACTTGTGCTACCCCTATAAATAAGTAAACTCGGGTAAGTAATATTTTTTTTTACCTGCAACTTCTCTTTTTATAAGATCCAACAAAAACGGCTAATTTTTTTTTTTTTTTTTTGGCAAACCACAGGGAGTATGCCTGCGCTTTATTTTATTAACCACTTGACAGGTTAAATTAAATGTATGTCGCTGAAAATGTCAAAATACAAATCAAAAGACTTAAACGTTGGATGAAAGATATTAATGTGTATTTATCATTAAGTTTCTTCCTCAAAAAAAAAAAATGGCTATTGGTTTCCAACAATTAGCTTGTACATTTAATCAATCAGAGTCATACAGATTAGAAAAAATCAGTTGCATGATCGATGCATTAGATACCAATTCAGTGTATTATTGAGAATATATACTGACCATTCAGTATAATAAGTGATTTTTTCCAATTGTTTGGGTGAAAAAGTACAAGTATATGGTGAACTAGAAAAAAAATAGGCTTTATGTTGTAATAAAAAAAATTAATTAACAGTTTATCCCCCAATATACACCATGATTTTCACTTTAACTCCTAATCTTTTTGTGTCTCACTTAATCTCGTGCGAGACAAAAATACCCCTCTACTATTTTCATTTTTATTTTTATTTTTATCTCTTGTTCCTTTTTCTTTCTCCATAGGCACTTTTGTTGCACTATTGAGCTTCTCCTCAATATCAACTTAGTCATCATGAAGATCTTTAGTGTTAACTATATTATTGGAAATGAAGTCATCAATGTGGGAAAAAAGGAAGAAGAGAACAGATTGCATTTAGTTTAGGTAGCACTTTACTTTATCGACAGAAATAATAGACTAACAAGTCAAACTTCCCAGAAGGCCCGGAGAGTCAACCAACAGAAGGATATCTCTGGCTTTCTTCTATTCATTTTTTACGTAGTGATTTCTATTTATTTGACTTTTTCTCCATGATGCTTCATCATCTTCATACCAAATATCAAAAACTACTTGCTCATAAAAGTCACTCATAGATTGGGTCAAAATAGTTGTAGATGGGATTTCTTGCTTCATCTAAATTATCAATTGGGGCATCCTTGATGGCACTAGTTTTCGGACTATTTGAATTATATTCAACTTAGTGTTGTGGTCGGCTGATGTTATGGAAGAGACAAATCTTTATTGTCAACCACAATTAAAGTTGCATATTCTACCAGTTCATTGGTAGCAACAGATACTTTTTCCTTAAATTTGTCAGTAATTTCAACTCCTTGAAGATCTTTGAAGTTGATTGTATTACAAGAGGCAAAGTTATCATCACTAACAGGATGATATGTTTTTTAAGAGGCTTCTTGTTAAAGCTGAATTTGACCTGGGGATTCTACAATACTAAGTACTTCCTGAAGCTACTGGTTAAAGTGTTTGTGGACTTAATCCTACCCAAAAAATGCTAAGAGATCAATGGTGCACCATTAAAAATTCCAAAATTGGCCTCGATTATTTCTCTCCTGCACCAATTCAAATCAAAATTAGTATGGAAAATTAACAACTACATCATTATTGAAGATGAAGCATTCTCAATAATTGATGATTTAATAGCCATTGATAGACTTCGGGACAAAGTCCTACTGCATTTCAACTTTCAAGAGGTTGGGATCACAAAGAAAAATTGAAATGAGAGATTCTCATTCAATAAAGGGAAGATCTGCCAACCTATTTAAGGAGTTTGAATTACCATCTACTTGCACACGCATTACCCAAGAGTATAGTAGCTTTATTCGGTCACGAATAAGAAGATGTACCAATCTTATTGTGCATTGTGGAAGTGTACTGAAAGTTAAAGAGCATATCATAATGCACATAAGAGCTAAAGAAGAATGTGAAGAGATTGTATACTCCTACAGCCATATATACAATTGATGGTGAGCCTCTTGAATAAGAAGATGCCCAGGATGCTCTACTGGAATTTGAAGAGAGAGTGAAAGCCATTACTGGTGAACTAAAATAGATTAATTTTGATATCATCGAGGATCCATGTCAGTATATGTGAGTATTTTTTTTTTTTTTTTGAATCTCAAGAAAAAAAATATATATATGTTGAGCTCTTGCAAGAATACCAAGAAGTTTTTACATGAAGTTACAAAACGATGTCTGGTTTAGACCTAAATTGGTAGTATGTCATTTGGCAATCAAACATGGAGGTCATCTTGTTAAATGAGCTCAAAAGTGATTTAGACCTAACTTGTTACATCAGCTAAAGTCGAAGTAAATATACTCATTGAAGTCGGGTTCATCCACGAAGTCATATGTTCTACAAGGATTTCACCCATTGGTGTAGAAAATGAATGATTTAGTCACCTCGTGATTATGATTTTTAACCCAAAAAAGAAAAAAAATTCATGATTGGCTGTCTTAACCCCAGCCCTTCTCATACTCTTTGCTTGAGCATAATCGGAATGTGACACTTCCGATGTGACCTCATAAATAAGACACTAGATTTGTTAATCACCCTGTGGTTATGCTCTTTGACAACGGTAGTGACCATATAGCATCCCCATTGTGGCACAAGTTTTATTTGAAATACGGTTTTGCATTTTATTCTTGTCACAAATTTTGATTCGCGTTTTCTATTTTCATGTCTAACCTATTTCTCTTCCCGCTTGCCTTCAAATGAGCATACTTATTTTCTAGACTACATAATATTAGAATCGTACATTCTAAAATCATTTTCTTTTTTTATGCTAAACCTTACTGTTCTTGCATATATATTACAGAATAGCTCAGCATCATCTTTTGATAGAAATGTCATTTGCATATATAGCCACATCTTCATTTATATCATTTAAATAATAATTATTCAATGCTTTGTCAAAGTATTTATTCAGGTTTTGTTCTTCTTCAAAGTCATTTTGCCAATGTTTTTGCAATTCTTCATTTATGCCGTTTGGCCTTTCTCCATTATTATCATCATCTGAATCAAAGATACTTGTTTCTACTGTCAACCTTTTTCCTTTTGTCTCGACCTCCTACCATTTCAGTTCAGTAACTACAGTTCTACAATATATGAGAGAAGCAACTAATTATAGCAGATTAAGACTCCAACATTACTCCATCAATATTGATAGCTGTCAAATAGGTTATGTGACAGGCAATTATTTATCCTCCTAATTTTATATTCTTTGACCAAATACCTAGTGCAATGGCAGAAATAAATCTTCTATTTAAGATTTATCATTCCAATTACAAAGTCTGATTCAATGTATGCCAATGCATTTGTCCACTTCTAGCTCCAAAACTTAATTGCCACGCCAACTTAAGGAATCCTTGCAACTAAATAATAGGAATCTTATTTTTTAATATCAATTACACCCTAACTAGATAATTATTCCACTCATTATTATTACATCTCCATCTTCTTAAACAGAAATTTGATCAGTTACTCGTCTGTGCATGCAAATGTTCTCAAGGCTTAATTTTTATCTTGTCTTCTTCATCATTATTTCAAGAAAAATTCTATCAATTTTTTTTTTATGTCAGATTACGAGAAAATTTTAAAACAATATTTCTAATGATGTTGAAACTAAAATTAGCAACAATATTGCATTACATGTTAACATATTGGTGCAAGATTACATTACAACAATATTTAAATAAGTTTGAAAAACCCAAGAGACAAGTAGGGAACACAAGTTAGAATGAAATATACTTATTAAAAGAACCTTAATCTTTACAACTTGTGAAATAAGAACCTAGCTAATATCACGAGAATCTCTATATTCAATAACACATGAAGGAAATTAAGTATTCCGAATAATTGGAAAAACCAAATTAATTAGACAACTAACAATATAACTTCACACTATAGCCGGGTGAAGATGAAAGCAATATTGCTCTACTCCCCGCATTTTTCTTTTTCCTTTGGTCGTTTATCCTTGCTATTTTACGCCTCAAAGTCTTCAATAATTAACTTCCAAGAGCATCCTTTCGGCTTTGTCTCATCAAAAAGTTCCAAGCAAGCAATGCAGCACCAACTGCAGGTTCCACCTAATTTACAAATTAACTCCAAATCAATTGCTTGTCAAATTTCAAAACCAAGCCAAGGACAGTTCGTTTCAAGAACGAAAAGGAAGAACTACTAATAAAATGAATTGAAGCAAACACTACTCAATGTTCTCTTCACAAAAAAAGATAAAAGCATAAAAATGCATTTCTTATTTCTCTTCCTGCAATCAAGTGTAAAGCATCAATTATCAGCATTTACCGTCAATAAGACCTTTAATTGGTCATATTTACTACCACTGCTGCACAAATAAATTGTAAAGCTTATGTCAGACTATTAGGCCTGTTTACTCCTCTCCTGAATCTTGATGTCAAGGTCTGCCAAATTCCTTAATTAGGTTTGCAAAGAAAATAAGACAAAGGATGAAGATTTGACTGGAAAAATGTAATAACCCCAACCTTATGACTTTCTCTTAATTCTGACCTATGAGGTGAGACTAAAAGCTGACTGGATCAGCTTTAAACTTGAATACCTTCGCAACAAAAATTATTTAACATTTCCACATGATTCCAAGAAAATGATATCTTTTCCAAAAAAAACTTAATGGGCAATGTCTCTAGAAACTTCTTTGTTCAAGAACAATGAAACAAACATATGCCTTCCGAAAAGGCTCAATAGAAGAGAATAGAAAGGCTTAGTAAAGAGACAAGTCATACTAAAAAAATCTTGGTTATTGCATCATTTACTTCATGTTTGACTAATTACCATATAAACTAAACATAATACTGCACAATATTCTATTCTGCAATTCTATTTTGAGGGGTACCCATATCAAAACCACATGTAAATACTTAACAAGACCATTTGCATATGCAATATCTCATCTTGATTAAGAGTGCGCGACTTGATTATATCTACTATTTTTTAATCCATGTTTTCCACTCATGACAATATTTCAATAATCCTTAGTACTATTTCTTTCTAATTAAGATCGGAAGTACAAGAACACGCAAAATCCTTTGTGATCGCAGTTGTGGAGTAAGCAGTGAATTTGTACAGCAGAAAAAAATTACTTTGGGCTACCATTATCTGTACCTTTGGACGGACAGGAAGAACACCAGGAAAGTCTTTAGATATATAATTTATTACTTCTTTCCCAATATCCCATCTTTTATTTGCTTCAAGAACACCACCAACCATTACAAGAGGAAATTGATCCATTCCATCTGTGGTCATAGAAAATATATGCTTATTCAGACAAAATGAAACAGTTTGCAAATTGCGGAGGCAAGATTAAGCTTTTAAAAATAGATGTTTGTTAATTATGGTTTTAAGAGTAAATAATAAATCTTGGTAACTTCTAGATCAAGTATTGGTTAACCAGCTATGACATCATCAAGTTGGCAATAAAAGTGCCAAATCACATATTTTATAAGTCAATCTAAGGAACCATGATTAGCTGCAATTAAGCATAGACTCTAGAAGAAGATGATGTCCAGGTCGCTAAAATATATAATCCAATTGCAATAGGTACCTACAGAGCAGAATTAACCAGTTGAAAGAATCATCTTTCCACTAAAATATATAATCCAATTGCAATAAGCACCTGCAGAGCAGAATTAACCAGTTGAAAGAATTTTTTTTCTTTCCCCAAGTAGGATTTTACGTGCTATTCCTTTGGATTGACAGTAACCAGCTAGGAATACACATGCCCTCTCTTAAAGCCTTAGCCAGCAGCTTATACTGGTCTAAGTGGAATCATAATACGATGCGACTCTTTTTTTCTGGCTATGTTTACTTTCAAGTCTACAAATGCCTACAGGGCCAAGCAGCCTGATTTTGTCTTGAGTAAATAAACCACATTTGGCTACGCTTTTGAGAAAGTAAAACTTTTGAGACCATACCTTTGCCACAGAGCCTCAATCTCTGAACAACTGCTTTGACACTTGATGCCAACTCGTGAACTGCATCTAGCAAGATTGTATTTGCTACTTGATCACCTGTCTCGGCACAAGAAACCACATATGGAACAAGAGTGGCAATCCGAGCCCAAGATGGATCTTCATACGTCCACCTAACAGAATAACACATCAATAGCTTATTATCATTTTCTTTTTTGTCCAATAGTTGGCCGAACTAACCAAGCATCCAAAACCACAAAATGTATTCAAAGAAGAGTGTCTTAGGACAACTGCCTTTTACTTGATAACACCAAAAGTTATGAAGGTAAATTCAACACACTTCATATAAAAGAATACAAAAACTATTCTTCAAAGAAGAGTACCTTAAGATAACTGCTTTTTACTTGATAAATACCAAACAGATGGGAAGGCAAATTCAACACAGTTCATACAAAAGTATACAAAAACAAGTCAACAAAGTGTATATATCTGCACATATATACATACAAAAGAATGTATAGATGTATGCGTGTGAGTGTGCATCAACTTCAATCTTAGAGGCAGCAAAAAGAAGATGGCAGATTTCTGTTTGTAACTCCCACATGCCATGAAACTTCAAACAAATCTCTTGGCCACATCTTACATAGATGAATAATGGTAATAATAGATATGAAACCAACTCAAGAAATGCTGAAGCCAAAACCTCATAGCCGGCCAGATAAGTTGCTTACATGTTCAGTTCCGTTGAATTTCATTTTTCTATTGATGGGTAAATTTCTATGTTTCTTTTTCTTGTCTTTATGTTTCTTTTATCCAGAAAATTCAAATTTCCCACCCCCTTCTTCAAAGTTCCTCAGATTCCCATGTGTGTTTAATCGTCAACAACACTATCAATCACTCATATTCATAAAAGTGAGGATGGCGACACAGATACACGAAGTGTTTATGCTGTGAAAAATTTATGCAGATGAAATTGAAACATCTTCACGATAAGAGTTATTTAGTTCAAAAGATAAGAAACACGTGATTTTCAGATCCAAAAGCTTGGACCGCTGGTAATGGCATTGAGTAAAGTGAGGCAAATTGAAAGTTCGCCCCCCCCCCCCCCCCCCCCCCGCAACTTTGATCAGATTAAGGCGGCAGACCAAGGCTCAATGGAAGTTTGAGGGAAGAAATTGAATAGTACCCTAGCTTTTAGATTTCTTCCTCAAACTTGCATTCAGAATATTTGACACTATATATATCAAAACTGCAATAATTAATTATTAACTACCGTGATTAAATGATATGTTACTTGATTGAATGCATCAACCATCACCCTGACTTGATTACATTTTCAAGATGAAGATTCTGAATTAATAATGGCCAACCACATTTTTACTGTCTATTTCATGCATCTGAGGTTGCCTTAACTTATGAAGTAGTAAGTTGTCCGCATATCCATAAAATAAGTAAAATGTAAACAAATTGTGCATAAAACCATGGCTAGGATCGGCTATATGCATATGTGTACATTAAACAATTAAAATTATTTAGTTCGAAAACCAAAATAGTCACTACATATAGATATTTTATTGTAGATGACTTGTGTTTGAGTCATTTACCCAATAAGTTCATCAGGTGAAGTGAGATCCAGGGCATGTAGAATGCAATCTGTTAGCATTGTTTGTGGACCCCGACCATCATGAGCCCTTATTACTGCTGTCAACGCTTGTGCAGAAATACCATACCCACTGCAAGTGCAGAGAGACAGAACTTATATGATTAGTGACGGGAAAAGCTTAAGAAAAGTATCTTATTGTAATTGCATATCATGTTTTTAGCCCGTAGCAATCTGAAATCATAAGAAAGAGAGAATCAATCTAACTTATAGATTAAGGACTTAGCTTCACAATCTTTGCAATTTAATTTTACAAAGAGAAAAATCTGATCAACTAATTCTTATACTCCAATGATACTTGGGGCCACACAACATTAATACTCTAATCTGCTCAAGATCTCATTTCATCTAACTCTTAGTCATCCTCCGATTCTTCCTACTTCTATCATCAAGATTTTTCAGGCCGCACACTATGTATAGTGCATATTCTTTTTGTGCTTGTAGAATCTATCCGCAGGTTTTTCTTGTTCACGTTCCAGACAACGACAGAGATAGAGCAAAATGGTTCAAGACATGTTGATGCTTTCTTAGGATGTGGATAGTAAAATTAACATGGATGTTGTGGAAGAATTTTTTTCTTTCACAGGGATTCCTCCTTACTCTGCCTTATTCAGTAGGATGAAAAAGAGGGGAGAAGTTTATGTGTTCAAGATTTTTATATCTCTTCATTAATAGTATTTTTGAAGATACGAGCATTTGAGCTGCATGCCTCTGAATAATTACAATCCTTGTAGTTATTCTATAGTTCCAAGTTAAGCATAAAACTCTAAATGCTATACCTCCCCCAATCACCTAAAACGGGTCCTGCACCAGCTGCCCAAGCTTTCCTCCCATCTTCTGTATATCCATAAGCAATGGTGCCAGTGCCAGCAATTAGGACGCACCCATGAAGCTTTCCCATTGTTCCACTTGCCAGAGCTGCCATAGAATCATTCTGGACAAACAACCTTACATGGCTGGGGAATATTTGTCTAAGCAGAGAAATAGATATATTTGTCATCATTAACCTGTTAACCATTTCTTCTAAGCAGAAACTGTAAAAAAACATGTTTATCAGAATATGCAAAAGAGATACTTGTCATCATTAACATGTTAACTGTTTCTTCTAAGCAGATCCTACAAACTGGTACTCTATAAGGTTGGGTAGTCGTGAATACCCAAATATGATGCACCTGTTACATCCCTCAGCAAACTGCCATTATATCCTCATTAAACTATTTGCATAATTTCTTAGTTCCAAATTTTGCAATAATTTCTTCAGCTATCATGGAAGTTGCATTAAGATAGGTATGTCCCTTGAAGACAAAATTATGTTGGTATAAAAAAATAAAGATGCATGTCTCACAAGATCTTGCTAACTGAGAAAGAGTAAGTAATCTCCAGAAAAACCTGAGCCAATTAAGTATTCGGTACTCATCCGTTGGATGGTTGACTCCAGATACTGCAAGACAGACAGCTAGCGCAGCAGAACGAGTTGAACCTGATTTTAAAAGAGCTTCTGCCATAACCCTCTCTAATGTCTCATTTGCAGCAGTTTCTATTAGAAAAGAATGCTTTAAGAAACATAATAATTGAAAAACTTGAGGAGAAGCCTACAGCAAGAAATGCTAATGAAAAAGTATAGCTAGAATAGCGCAAAAATGGAAAGAGGAACTAATCCAACTATTCAGAATACAAAATGCTATATTGTGCTAAAAAATCTAATTCTTAAGTTCATTCTGAATAGCAGGGAAATGGATAGAGTAAGTTATCAAAATAGCAATCAGACTATAGCAAGTACTGTAATCACACCAGAAAATAGGCTAGAAATGCAACTGGAGAAATTCATATCGTTAAAACCTGATATGCACTTTCATAACAGTTAGTAATATGACTGACTAAACCAGATTTATATAACTCATACAAACTTCAGAAGAGAACATCTTTTAGTTGTGATATTTGCTTGTACAATTTCAAGGACAAGAATGCCTGGGGATAATTAGCATCATCCAGAACAAACTTCTTTCCGCCTTGAGGTCTGATATATTTTAATGGGCCAAAAGTACAGTCATCATCTGTATTAACAAGTTTCTCTGATTAATCAAAAATTATCACATGGATAACCAAGCTAAAGAAATAGGTTACCATTTAATATATTTATGAACTTTGCTGTTCTTTGCCAAATCATTTTTGCCTCAATTGCAGAAACAACATCACTATTCCCACATTCCTGCATAAATAACAAAATTAAGCCATCCAGTTCTCTCAAAATCCCCAAACCAAATTCTAAGTGGATTTTGACTTCTGGACTCTGCATCCAGACAGATAACCGTGTGATTTTTCTTTTTAGAATAATCAGAGAATTTGGAGGTTCATGCAGCTAGCAATCTCCTAACTTCTATATTTCATGTTCCACCCCTAAAGCTCAAGAAAAGTCACATGGACATTGCCAGAATGATCACTCACGACACTTCTACAGCTGCTAAATTTTCTCTACCTCAAACAGGCTCAGATTTCTCATAGATTTCAAAAGTTAGAACACAGACAATGATTTGATCAATCTTGCATCAAACCCTACAGAAAATTTTTATTAGGTATCCACACAACCTCTTGCTTTATCTACATTTGATTCCATGGAAATGAATTCGTGAAAGGCTTGATAGCAGTATTTAACTAGAATGACACCATGATGATCAGCAACGTCACAATCCAGCATTTAATAGTGCAAAAACACTGAATGTTTACTGGAAATTCTACGATTTCTGCCTTCAAAACATTCGACTGCCTAATTTCACGGCAAAAGTCAAACTTCTCCTGTTTCCTCACTTTAACGCATATTTGAAATCTTTTAGCCCTCAATGTTTTACATCTTTCCTTTTGCCAATTTCATAACTTCAATACGTCAAATAGGGAAAAACATATTTCCTTCTGGAATAACTAATGATCAGCCAAATTACAATAATATGCAACCAAAAAACCCAAAAATAGAAAATAAAAGTCTTCACATGTCTTCATCTTTATTTTGTGCCAGAACTAAACTATACTTCAAAGAAACTAGAACAGTAACTCTGCGCACATGCATTAGACAAAAGTCATAATATCACAAATAGAAAAAAAAATATACTAGTAGTGACATAATTATGAGGGAAAGCCGAAGTTGGTTTATTACCACCAACACTATTGTGGTTGGAACAGCCAGCAATGGCCCGGGCAAGAACTGAAGGAGGCTCCGGCAAAGGGCCATCCTCACTATTGACGTTGGTGTTGACATTGAAAGGCATGCACACACACACCGTAGAGGTTGTCCCGCCATCTATTCCCAGTATCACTGCTTGCTGTTGCTGCTTACTACTAAGCTCCATTTCAGCTTCAAAATCCCATATCTCTCCACCGTTCCTATATGGCCTCTTCCTCATCTTTTTTCCAATGAAAACACACCAAAAAACTGTGTCAAATTTTTGTGGCTTGCTGCTTTTCAGTTTTCAACTTGGCATTGCCGACATCAGTTTCTTGTTTTTTGGGATTAGCGTGATTTTATGGGGATTTAGGTGATGAATGATGATTATTTGCATATTGAATATATAAAGATAGTGGTATAGGATGGATCATAGAATACTGGGACGGCAACAAGGGGACAAAGGCTAGCATTTGTTGTTCTAATAATCAGCTACTTAATTAATCGTTATTATTTAAAAAAAAAAAAACTGCAGTTTCATTTTTGTATTCATAAAATTCTTAACGACGATGAGGTTGGACTGCCGCCTTTTGGCTCATTTCATTCTAGATAAAAATAGTTAATTGACCAGTTTACTTGTTACCATTATAGGGATGACAATGGAACATTCTTCTGTAGGAAGCTGCCGCAGTGACAAGTCAGTCACAAAAACTTAATTTTAAAAAGGTGGTAGGTTTCTAAGAATTTAATATTTTTTAAATAAATTTATTGCTTTTCTTTACCAAGTTATGTAACCCACGTTACTGTAGTACGGTGCTTTCTTTTGAACTAAAGTAGCTCTAGTAAAAAAGTATGAGTTTACTTATTCGTGTATTTTATTAATACGTTGTAACTATATAGCATTCTTTTATAAATTACAAGTATCCAACAAATTCATCATAGCATTTTTTTTTATGATTGCAAATACCTAGCTAATGTATTTAGTGATTAAGAATTAAATATATTGACTATCTCGGATAAGAAACACAGTATAGTATGTTTTTAAATTTTCATCTCTTTGCCTACTTGAAAATAATGAATACTTATTGTGTAGCACATACAATGCCTAACTTCAAATAGAAAATTCATAATCAAGTCGTGAAGTGAAACAATGTATGGCTATTGTTAACATATAGTTGTTTTCTTGTTACATGTGCAAGTATCTAACTAATACATGTAGTAATTAAAAATTAACCACACTAGCTATCTCCAATAATATAATGTATTTTTAAATTCGCCTACCTGAAAATAATTGATACTTATTAAATAATACTCAAGTTAAAAAAGAAATTTCATAACCAAAAAGTGAAGTGAAGCAATATATACGGATTATAGGAGTATATTTATTTTCTTGTAACATGTGAAACTTTAGCTTAACAAGAAAAAAGAATATATACTCATACTGGGGCTCAGGGACTCTCAATTTAGGAGGCTTCATTTCCCTCAAGTTGAAGCTAGTAGTAACTGCTTTGCATTCTAGTGTAACTGTCCAGGATTTTTATGTAACAATTCTTTTTCCAAAATCACCTCTTTTTTTGTATTTTTCTCCCAAAATTTGTCAACATAGTATACATCTCAACCATTCATTTTACCACATTCAATCCTAGCCATCAACTTCGATAGAAATAGTACTTGAGAGGTCCCAAATTCCTCATACTGAGGGTTAGACATAATGCTTTAGATTGCGACATGTACCGAATTGTCCAAGGGTGAAAAGGATTGATTGGATTCATAGCCCATAGAGATGTTTCCTGAAGCGTTCATTTTGCTGTCCAAACCTTAGGCTGGACTCTTGAATTGCGAGAAAAAGAAGGGATCCACGTAGAATTTCAATTGCAAGAAATGGGGGAAATCAACTGGGAATTCTTTTTTAGCTAGACTCAGATACTTCGCATCTAGAGAAGTAACAGAAGGAATTGGAACCCATTAAAATAATTGTCCGAATTCAGAGATTTTGGAAGGCTAAGGATCTTTGGGCTGACCCTCTTCCCAGAAACTACTCTCGTAACATGTCTACATATGTCTCAATATTCATGCGGCTCTTAGTTGTGTGCATCTGTTTCTGCGTATTCACATCCATAACATGACAAAATTTCATTAAAAAAAAACAGAAAAGGATTTTCGAGAAAAATATTTTGAATATCTTGAGCATTATGCAGCAAAAGAAGAAAAAAAAAATGGATTAAATTATCTTGAAAATCACACATGGTACCATTTGGACAATAAAACCAGGCAGGGATCCTTACCGCCTAAAACCAAATAAGAGTGATATTATCGGCTAAATACTGACAATTGGCGAAACAATTGGAAGGCCAAAAAAAAAGGTTTTACTAAGTGCTTATCCGTTCTTCTGTCTCTTTCCTTTTGCATTTATCCTTTTGTTGATTATCTAACATTGTGGGTTAGCATATATAGAATGGTTTTTTGCCACAATATTAGGTAAGGTTTAAGTCTAGTTTTTTGTTCAAAGTTTTGATGGGATGATGACAAATTGCATTTGGTTACTCATGCCAATATGCCATTCTTTGTCTTCGCAAAACTTGATAGAGCAAATAATTTCACAAACTTTTTTTTTTTTTTTTGAATTGTTGAGATAGCCTGCTGCTTTTGGTGCTCTATGTCAACTTATGTTGACAAGTGACGAGTGAACGGGCTCAAATACACTTCCGTTCAAGTCTTAGAAGGTTCTGTTTTTCTATGAAGTCGCAATTTTTCAATTGTCAGTGTAGCGAGCGACTTTGACCACTTCATGTACAACCGAACTAATTGGTCAAGGTTCCCTACAAGATAAAAAGACGGTCAGAAAGTAATTAGGAGTGTTGCCCCCAATTGACCTCCGGCGCTCAAGTTAGTAACTATTGTAAAAGTTTGGTTAGTTAGTTGTACTTTTATAGCATACACTTAATTGGGAAAAAGGTAAATGTGAGACCTCTCAAAAAGTTCCACATTAGTGGGAAGAAAAGAAAATGATTTGTATATAACATCCTACATTTGGGCTACTAAATAACTTGGCTTAAGCATTTTGAGCCTATGATTTAAAAGCTCAAAAGTTATTGGGCCAGCCCACACGCAGGATGTTACAAATGGTATCAGAACGAATCCTCGTGTGGTCTCTACACGGGGTGAGACTGGGCCTATGGTATTTGGGCCGAACTACACAAGGAAGTGGAGGAACTAAGTGCTGTGCGGGGCTAAGTGCTACGTCGACCTAAGGGCGGGAGCCACCTCTAGAGCCCGTATGAGCCACCTCTAGAGTCCGATACAACCGAGTGGACAGTCCGGATTATGATATGGATTGGGCTTTGCGAGGACGCAAAGCCTGATAAGGAGGGGTGAATGTGAGACCCCTCAAAAAGTCCCACATTGGTAGGGAAGAAAAGAAAATGATTTGTATATAACATCCTACATTTGGGACTACTAAATAACTTGGCTTAAGCATTTTGAGCCTGTGGTTTAAAGCTCAAAAGTTATTGGGCCAATCCCACACACTAGGATGTTACAGTAAAGGTATTTATACTTGGCGTGAATACTTGAGAATTGAGATCATCATTATACTCACTGTAGATTTGATGCGGATAGCTGATAGAAGAGGATGTGTGTTAGTCGTAGGCATAATCATGACATTTCCAATATTCTGTCATCATCTCAATAAAGTCTTCAATTATCTTTAATTGTCTATAATCCCTGTCTTAGGCAACTTATAGCATTCGGGAGCATGTTTACTCAGCCAGGCCCGGCATGATAGGCTTAAATGAGGCCTTTATTGATGATAATGACCATATAAGCTGTACAACTGAGGTCGAGCTAAGTTCAAGTTCAAACTTAGGAGATAAGCAATATGATAATTGCCCTTGATGGGATTTTACTTTGTCCACTGGGCTACACCACGATAGACAGGCCTATTAAAGATATAACATTAAGTTGTTTTGGCCTTGATGCTTGGGCCGACTGACAGTATATCTAGAATTGGGTCGTTAAAGTCAACCTCCACACTTGCCCCCAGCTCAGGTAGGAGGCTTGATATGGGCGATCATATCCCGGAGTAATTCCTAAGATTGTGATCACTTTTTGAATTAATTCTACAAATGAGATGCTTTTGGAGGGAGTTTCCGGGAGAGTGATCATCGCATTCCAGGAATGCGATGTCTCCTTAGACATCGCATTCTTGGAATGCGATCTCTCGTGCCCGCTGACCGCCCTGCAAAGCTGCAGCTACTGCAAGCTTTGCAGGCTGCAGCTCTGCAGGTCACGGGCGAGAGATCGCATTCCTGGAATGCGATGTCTAAGGAGACATCGCATTCCTGGAATGCGATCTCTCGGCAAATTATACAGACCCCCCATTTCGTCTGCTCCAATTTTGCAATCCTCATTCATTCTTCAATTTTGCTCTCCGATTTCTACTTCTGTCCAGGCAGTGCCGCATTTTCTTCCTTCAATTTTGTGTCCATTGTTTGCTCCAGATTCACTTGCTGCTAGCCCCCCAACAACAATGGTGTTTTGCTGCTGCTCTTCACTCTTGAAACCAAGCCAAAAATCAGTCGGATATTGGTTAGTTTTTTTACATTGTATTTGTTATAAATAGTGTTATACATTTGGTTTGTTTATTATGTGTATTACAGTTTATATGTTTTGTGATGTTAATATGATATCACAGTAAATATTGTTTATATTAATGTTAATATGATATCACAGTTTATATGTTTTGTAAATATTGTGATGTATTACGGTAATATATGTTCCATTTATTCAACATGCAACTTCTTGTCGTCTGTGGAAAATTTACCTTGCTGGTGATCAGTCTAAATACAATTGACCCTTGTAGCATGAATTCCTAATTATACTACCGTTTTTCTTCACATTTTTTAGTCTTATTGCCACTTACGAGGGCATACACAGAGGTCTGATAGTGGAAAACATAGGGATTTTTCAATTTTACTACCAGGAGTTTGGCCTGGTTTATTCTCCAATTTTCTTGGTCAGCTTGTATTGATTATGAAGCTGAAAACTTTTAACAGGGTTGAGAAACACTAAGATCATAAGGTCTCTAGCGTTCAGCTATTTCTTTGTTTTTCTTTTAGGTGCATTGAGCTATTTTTTATTCTTTCCATACTTTTAACTTAGAAGTATCAGCAAAAACACATATTAACATACTCTTAGGTATCGTCTTTCCTTCATTTAGTTCCAGTTTGAAATATCTCTTGTGTTGTTAGTGGAGGTAATAAAATTAGATAGTAACAGGTGCAGATCAAATGGTTTTGTACACGATTTCTCTCTCTCTCTCTCTCTCTCTCTCTCTCTCTCTCTCTCATCTCTCTCTCTCTCTCTCTCTCTTTCTGTGCACGCGTGTTTTATTTTTAAGGAATAAGTGAGGAACTAATTAAAATTTTTAAGGAAATTGAACTTGTAATTATGATAGCATGACGTAGTCATTGGTTTAGGGTTTAAAAAAATACAACATACATAACTAGAAAAATGAATAAGAAGTGAAAAGAAATTAGGAATAATTAGGAAATAATGTAATTGATTGCATGTGACATAATTTATAAAAAAGTAGGAATAAGTGAGGAACTGATTAAAATTTTTAAATAGTTTCTTGTAATTATGATAGCATAACGTAGTCATTGGTTTAGGGTTTAAAAAAATGCAACATACATAACTAGAAAAATGAATAAGAAGTGAAAAGAAATTAGGAATAATTATGAAATAATGTAATTGATTGCATGTGACATAATTTATAAAAAAGTAGGAATAAGTGAGGAATTAATTAAAATTTTTAAATAGTCTCTTGTAATTATGATAGCATAATGTAGTTTAAAATTTTTAAAATTGTGTAATTTATAATTAGAAAAATAATTAAAATTTAATAAAAGATTGCTTACTAAGGATTAAAAAAAATTGTGTTTTAGGCGTTGAATTTTTACATTTAGTAAGAATTTGTTATTAGTATTAATAATTTTTTGTCCAAAAAAGGTAAGAGGAAGATGGTTTTGACCAACCCCCTTAGAGTGAGTTTGTATTGGGGAGGTGAAATTCGGTACGAAGGGACATCAATCCGATATGAACCTCGTCGACCTAATGCGTCGTTCGTAATAAAACGGCGAATCGGTTACGATGGGTTGGTAGACAGAATATACCACTTTATGGGGTTGGACAGAAACTGTTTCAAGTTGAAAATAATTCTCCGATGCCCATGCGGTCCACAAATGCATATGGAATGGGAAGTGTTCGATGATGACCGAATGGAGGTAATATATGACTTGAACGATACTTTGCAAGGGTACAGTGCTGAGTTTTACATTGAAATGGAGGAGATTGTCCACATGCCTCCTCCAGACACCGTTGGCATGACAAATGCTAGCGAGTCAATGATGTCTCTATTAAATCCCTTTCTTGTATCAACAAAATCCAGCTTATAATCCATATGCACCACAGCATTATAGTACGATGGTATCCAATCCTGTGCCGAGTGTCAACACATCTATGCAAAATTATACTGGACAGAATCCATTTATAGAGGCAGAATATGGTACATCACGTATGCATCCTTCTGCTGATATGGGAGAACAAGAATTTTGCGATGTTGATTCTACTCACAGTACACGTCTGCATAGCCAGATGAGTGACAATCTTGTAGAAAGGTTGGTACAATCTGAGGGAAGGCTAGAGCAATCTGATACTGCACCTTCTGAGGAGGATAGTGAAGAAGTTAATTCAGAAAATGTTTTGTCTCCTGAATCTGACGATGATTTGGATCCATACTCAGCTGCATCTCAAAGGTCACGTTCGCCTTCTTGAGAGAATGTACCTGTTGGTTTCTCATCTGATCCTCCTCGAGAGTATGTCCCTGCTGGACTATCATTCTTTGAGAATCTTGGAATTGCATCAGATGACGATCCAACTGAAAGAGGACATACGGAGCGGCTGGATATTTGGGATGAGGACAGTGCGGATATTCGTTTACACATGTTATTTAGGAGCAAGGAGCAAGTGAGCAAAGCAGTACGATTATGGTCAGTTAAGCAAAACAGGGAGTTCACAGTAGTCGAGAGTAAAAAGACTGACATGGGTTGCAAAGTGCAAATATGCTATTGATAATGCCTGGTACATCATCTTTATCAGGTTATGCTCGGTGTGATTGGTGCATTCGTGTAAAATGCAAAAAAAAGTCATGGGATGTAGAAAATTACTAAATTTGTAGACGATCATTTGTGTGTTGGTGCAATGCATGGCAATAATAATAGAAGCTTGACATCAGCTGTTGTTGCACAATACATTATGCATTCAATTGTGAATGATCCAGCATATAAAGTAAAATACATAATGTCTGACATCAAGCAACACCTGCACGTGGACATATCGTATAAGAAGGCTTGGTACGCTCGTAGAAAAGCAATCCAAATAGTGTATGGTGATTGGAATTCTAATTTTACAATACTCCCAAAATATGTTGAAGCCTTGATGCAGTTTAATCCTGGGACTGTTGTTCAATTTTTGCATCATCCGTGCAGTTCTGATACCGTAAAGATTTTTAAGTATGTATTCTGGGCATTTGGACCGGTTATTGATGCATTTCAGACGTGTCGGCCTGTTGTGAGTATTGACGGTACTCATTTGCGCGGCGAGTATAAAGGAAAATTGTTGGTGGCAGTGACAGTTAATGCAAACAATCGCATATTGCCTCTTGCATATGCAATTGTTGATGAAGAAACGAATGCTAGTTGGGCTTAGTTTTTACATCAGTTCTATCAATTTGTTGTGCGAGGACGGCATCCAATATGCATTATATCAGACAGACACAGTGGTATTCGGAATGCTATTGAAAATACTGATTATTTGCAGGAACCATTCACGTATCACCGGCTATGTCTACGTCATGTTCGAAGTAATGTCTTGACCAGATGGAGAAGCAATAAACTTAAAAATTTGGTTTGGGCGATTGGAAGTGCTCGACAGCCACGCAAATGGAGGCATTTCATGGAGATATTAAAAGCTCAGTTTAGAGAGGCTGCGAATTATCTTGCAGAAATTGATTCACAAAAATGGTGCCTCGTAGATGACAATAATCATCGTTGGGGGATACTGACTACAAACATATCTGAGAGCCACAATAATGTTCTCCGTGGGGTAAGACAGATGCCTATCAAAGCGTGCATCGAGTTGACATTTCATCGGACAATGAAAATGTTTAATGAAAACAGAGAATTAGCTGCCCACTATCGTGAACCATTCCCACCAAAGCAGTGGAAGAGATTTAAGGAGATTGAACAAGCTGCTGCACGACATCAAGTTATGCAAGCTGATGTTTCTACAGGTGTGTACACGGTTATGACTAAGAGAAGACTTCACAATAAGGGTGGAAACAATCATACAGTACGGTATTATCAAAGAACCTGTACATGCATGAAATGGCAAGATATACAGATTTCCATGCTCTCATGTAATGGCCGTTTGTAGGAAGATGCGTGAAGATCCTTTCCGACTTTTTGATCCTGCATATACTCGTGCGACACACATTGCTCAGTATGCAAGTAGATTTTCTACTTTGCCACATCTTGATGATTGGCCGGTGACAGGTTGGGAGATTCGTGTAGATAATAGTCGATTTATTGATCGTCGGCCAGGCCGTGTAAGAGGAAGTCGGATACGAAATGAAATGGACCAAAGACAGCTTGACGAACCAAAAGGGTGCAGACGTTGTCATCAGGCTGGCCACAACAGCAAAAACTGTCCGGCATCGCCACATAGAAATTAGATTTAGTGCATGGGTTGTTTTGTTGTATTGCGTTGTCGTCATCTTTTGTTTTATTAGTTCGAATTACATTCAAATTAATGCTAAAAATGTTTTTAAGTTTGTTTTGTTGTCAATTATGTTCCTTTGTTTTGGTTGGTTGGAATTACATTGAAATTAATGTTTAAATCTTCGTAGGTTTACTTTGTTGTCAATTACATTTCTTTTGTTTGGTTGGTTTGAATTATATAGAATTATTGTTAAACAAACTATTTGTTTTTAATTTTATACAATACGTCTGATGTTTCTTTGTTTTGTTATTCTCACAGACTTTGTGGTGTATAATGGCTGATCGTTCTACATTTGGTCCACAGCAAGGACCATATATTCATGACCTCATACTTCCCAATAATTCGTATCGGGCACGTTTTATATTTCATAATAACATTGATGATACATAGCTGACGTGTAGGCGGTGTGATGGTTTGTTGTGGGAGCATATACCTCCACCAGAGCGTGTGCGACATTATATCCGTATAACAGGTTTTGATGGCATATTACAGTGCGGATACATTACTGTCGATCATGCGCTTGTGACTAGTCTAGTCGAGCGCTGGCGACTCGAGACTCATACTTTTCACTTGCCTGTAGGTGAAGCGACTGTGACTTTGCAGAACGTTGAGGTTCTTTGGGGTCTACCTGTTGATGGTCCGACTGTTATTACAGATGACACGGGACGTCCTATAGAGCAATGGATGCTCATGTGTCAGGAGTTGTTGGGTTTTCTTCCTGATCGATCAGACATTTCGGGAGCTCGATTGAAAATGCGTTGCTTGAATGCCGCACTACAAAAACATTTTTCGGATGATGCATCAGACGATACTTGTCAGCAACGTGCTCGTGTATACATCATGATGTTGTTGGGAGGCCACCTATTTTCTGATAAATCGAGCAATCTAGTGCTTCTACGACTGTTACCGCTTTTGAAAGATTTAGAGAGTGTTAGGGGATACAGTTGGAGTTCTGCGGTACTAGCTATACTATATCGCAGTATGTGTGATGCCACATTACCTACGGCACAAGAGATTTGTGGTCCATTAGTACTACTTCAGTTATGGGCTTGCGAGCGACTCCCTATTATGCGTCGTGATAGATTGGTGCCAACGACAGATGTTCATGGACCATATGGATCTCAGTAAGAAAAAAACTATGCATGCATCATTACTGTTGAACTAAATATTATTTTATATTTTTGTTAAAATTACAATTACTTTTTCAGGTGGGACGTTGAGTTCGACCTGCATAGAGTTTCTCAGCATGTTTTGCTGGTGTTTCGAGATCAGTTGGATAGGTTGTGACCGGAAGAGATAAATTGTTTAAAATTTTTATAATATATGTTCAATTTAAACATTAGAGTTAGTTACACTTTGCCTCATAGTTGTAATTTGCTTAAAATTGTTGTAATATATCTTTAAATATGTTTAATTTAAATTTTATTATTGTTGTAGTTCATTTGGCAGCCGTATTCTGACCACGTGCTTACTATGCTACCGCATTACTGTACTGCCGGTAATAAAATTTGGCAGTCAGTAACCTATCTTATTTGTTGGGAGATTGTGGAGGCTCACCTTCCTCACAGGGTTTTACGTCAATTCGGGATAGAGCAGACTATACCACAGCAATTACTTATGGATGCACAACCTCACCTACATACAATTGACCGTCGTGGTCGTATTTCTACCAACTGGTCGTACTTCTCAGCCTGTATTATCATGATGAGCCTTCTAATCAGCCTGGTTATATGTCGTCTCATTAGTATGGTCACGGTGAAAGGCACATCACAGCAGCTGACCATATCATCCCCGATCACTCCGCCTTATTATGTGCAAAATCAAGTTTCGACGACTTTACCATTCCCAGCATTTGGTCCATCCTATAGTATGCAAGCCTCCACAACAGGCATTTCTACTTCACCAGTGCCTTTTGCAGGCTTCACTTCAGAGTCTGAGGACACTATGCACGATGACCAAGAGGCCCAACATGTATCCAGAGACATACCTCGTAGGACACGTAGAATTCGAAGGCCGACTGGATGCGGGACACATGGTACATTAGGGCCACATTAGACTCTTTATGTATTATTTTTATTGTCTTTCAATGTTGTTATTATATATTATTAATTATCTATAATACTTTCATTATGTAGTACTTGCAACTCTATTCACTTTTATGTCATTGTATTTTTACTCATTTATCGTTCTATTCACATATATCCTAATATACTCCGAATCCTAAAATATCCTAATATACTCCGTCTATGTTGCAGGCCTTTAGCAATAGGTAAGAGAGAAAAAGGAGACTATTCGGTTGAAAAAGAGAGTTTTCATTCAGTCTTCATCATGTCTTTGAACTTTAATTTTGTTTTTAGTGTGTATATCTCTCATTTGTTTGGTGGAATATGCATTTTTTGTTTGGCGTGGTATGGAAACAGTATCTTGGAAGTGCAGTTGAACAGCATAATTAGCATTCTAGATTCAACCGCCCCTTCATCCGCGCCGCGGATGAGGTCGCGGGTGAATCCAGAGAGTTGAGTCATCGCCTCTAGATTCACCCGCGCCATCATCCGCGGCACGGATGAGGCCGCAGGTGAATACAGATAGTTGAGTCTTCGCGTCTGTTCCCATTCCGCGCCTTCATCCGCACCGCAGATGATGTCGCGGGTGATTCCAGACAGTTGAGTCTTCGCGTCTATTCCCACCCGCGCCTTCATCCACGCCGCGGATGAGGTCGCGGGTGAATCTAGAGAGTTGAGTCGTCGCCTCTGGATTCACCCGCGCCATCATCCGCAGGCACGAATGAGGCAGCGGGTGAATACAGATAGTTGAGTCTTCGCGTTTGTTCCCATCCGCGCCTTCATCCGCGCCGCGGATGAGGTCGCGGGTGATTTCAAAGAGTTGAGTCTTTCGTCTGTTCCCACCCGCGCCTTCATCCGTGCTGCGGATGAGGTCGCGGATGGAAGCTAATAATCTGATTTTGCTTCTGCTCTCACCCGCACCATGACCCGCGTCGCGGGTTATGTCGCGGATGAGTTTCTTTGTGTAAAAAAGGAGAGAGTGGGTCATCCTCGTCTCACCCGCGTCGCGGGTGAGGCCGCGGATAATAGCTGAGGTCAGTCTGCTCTCATCCTGCGAGCTTCATCCGCGCCACGGAATGAAGTCAGCGGACAGTTTAAAACCTTGCTGCAGTTCTTTTCTTCCTTCTCCCCTTTCTCCCAAAACCCTAACCCCTCCACTCCAATTCTCCATCCCTTCCATTATCACCGTATTCCTCCGTACAATCCACATCCCAAATACCTCTTCCCATCAAACTCACTTGCCCTGCATCATTATTTCTTATTTTTTCTTGGGCGTTTTTCTGGATTTTTTAGGATTAATTTTCATGGGTTTTGTTGGGCTATTTACTTGCTGTTTAGTGACGTTATTTTTGCATCCCTTGCCTAGCTACTCTACTCTTGAGGTATGGGCTTTCATCTTTTTCTTATTATTTATGTTATTGGTTGTTCACTTGAATAAATTTTTTGTCTATTTGTAGTTATGCTATTTGTGGATTGAATGATTATATCTGTGTTTTTAGTGATGTTTTGGAAAAATTACATTGTGGGTTATGTGGTTTGTGCATAATTTTGTTGAATTTGGGTAGAAATTTCCAATGCCTACTTATATTGTGGATTGGTACTCATTGAAAATTTGAGATTTTCATGCCTTTGTTTAATTGTTGGGTGATATGAATGGATGTTTCTATGCATTAATTTTACGTTAGTGGATAGTTCAAGTGTGGGTTAGTTTATTTTTTGGGTAATTGATGAATTCATCGTGGGCTAACCAATGTGTGTCTTTAACGTTGGTTGTTTCATTGTTTTATTTTTGATAGAATGTGCATATTACCATCCTCGATTACCATGAGTATACTGTGGCTGATAGTATGACTTGATGTTATGATGCTAAGCGTTCGCTTATACGGGCATTGTCACTTCTCATTTTGGGCATACACGAGCGTGTTTTATCTCGAATGTCTTCTTCATATTGTGGATGTTAATTTGGTTTTGATGTCTTCATTTGGTTTTATCCAGTATGTGTTATCCTGTGTCATGTAATTTTCTTCATTGATCCGTTCAGGTACTCAAAATGCCAAGAAAGTACGTGGCACATAAAAGAGCTCATGGGGAAGGATCCTCTAGTCGCACTCCACAATGGGATACCACTTGCTTCACCTCGCTCGAGAATGCCCAATGGTACACGAAGCATGAGCGAGGCGAATTGATCATTGAAAAAATCGTGGATGAAGCTAGTGGACGCTATCCTCCACGTTACCGACAATTTTGCCCGGTTAGGTTGGGATCCCATTTTGAGGCTTCCCAATTTCTACTACCCTCAGTTGGTGCGTGAATTCTACGTGAATATAGGACAAATCTGAGTACAGTGCTTCAAGCTTGACCACTATTGTTCAGGGCACAAGGATTGAGCTCAATCGGGCATCTTTGGCTGCAATCCTTGGGTAGTAGGAATGACGGACCCCCAGTCTGGTATGTTAGACAATTTCAGTGGAGGGGATCATGGACTGTCCAACAGGGAGCTGCCAAGTTTGGAGTGCACAGTAAAGTGGCCAGATTTGATAATCGTGAGGTATATTACGCCAAGGATTTTGATGCTCCCTATCACATTATCATATATATCTTCGGCCACAATGTTTTTCCAAGGAGGAGCAGTCTCAATGAGTGTCGGGCTAGCGACATCTATTTTCTAGACGAGATGGTGAATGGTGGCATGCCTTGAACCTAGTCCATTACCTAGTGCGATCATTGCTTACATGATGAAGACGGCCATGGCGCAGAGTGCCACCACCGGAATTGGGTTTCCAAGACTCATTTCCCTTATTATGGAACGATATGGAGTCCACCTTGACAGTCAACATAGGTTAGACACGGGGACTCGAGACATAGTCAATCTCCGTGTATTGAAGAGTCTTGATGCCAGACAGTGGGCCATTGACATGTTGGAGGGCCGAGGCTACCAGGTTGACGAAGAAGAAGATGCCCCTCCCACGGAGCCCGCTCCTGCACCTTCGCCCCTGCCGGTACATTCTCCAGGTCCTTCACACCCGACTGGAAATGAAGATATCTTGGCAGCCATTGGGACACTCCGGACTGATTTCATGGATGCTATGGGTGACCTAAGGACCGACTTTATGGGTACCCTAGGTCATATCCAAGGGCAATTGGACGATCTTGGCGGTCGAGTGGGTAGTCTTGAAGATTATCTACGCTCTTTTCCTCATGGCGGGTCGGGAGGCAGTCATGATACCCCTAGGCGCCCCGCCATCATGATTCTCCACCTTCTTCTACTTTCCTTTCGTCTATTTTTGCTTTTGGCCTATATAAGACGTTTTTCTTTTCTTTTCTTCTTTTTCTTATTTTTATGTTTCTTTTGTTTTCTGCGTTCTTTCACTTTTGGCCTGTACTAATTCGTAGGGATAACGTAGCTCTTTTGTTTATTTTGTTTATGTGATTGCAGTAGTTTGTACACATCGTGACTTTCACTCTCCTAAGATCTAATAAACCCTAAGCCCTAATTCTATATTCTAAATTTTATATTTATCTACCAACTTTAAACTCTACAATTATGTATTTGAATTTTAACTTTTAATCCCTAATTAAGGTGTAATTATATATGCTATCCTAAACCCTAAAATAAAAAATTCAGATCCTAAAAGCAAAACCAAACAACAAAAAACTCAATTCCTAAATTCTTGCCTCAAAAAATAAAATATAAATTCCAAATCACATATCGAATAATAGAAACTATAAGTTTAATAATAAACTATAAATACCCTAAACCCAAAACTAACAATGTTAAACCACCTTGAACCTACTCTAAAAAATTAAGGTAAAATTCAAAATCCTAATGTCAAAAAGGCAAAAACCAAACCCTAAACCCTAAAACCCTAAAAAATTAAAAACTAAAGATTTGGATGGTCAAAATTGGGGTTAGGAGTCAAGAAGTCAAAATCGCATTTGTAGAATGCGATTTTTCATTCAATTCCGGACGAAAAAAAAAAAAAAAACCTAACATCGCATTCAGGAAATGCGATTTTGCGTTAAATTCCGAACTGCCCGAAATTAAAAAAAAAAACAAAAAAACTTGACATCGCATTCAGGAAATGTGATTTTGCGTTAAATTCCGGACTGCCCGAAATAAAAAAAAAAAAAAAACTTCACATTGCATTTAGAAAATGCGATGATCCCTTAACCAGAAACTCAGCACAAAATTGTCCCATTTGTAGAATTGATTAAAAAATGATTACAATCTTAGGAATTACTCTCATATCCCGAGCTTTTAAACTTCTCTAGATAGGAATGAAGTGAAATAATAAATGATAATAAATGGCAATTGTAGAGGACCAAGAAGCCACCATGTTTTCCAAGGAAAATCTGTTCCTAGATTTGCAAGATTGAGAGAATCAGAATCACAACATCATATTTTTCCAAGGCTGTGGCTTCAATTCCCTCATCCTCATCTATAAACATGGAAAAGTTTCAGTTCACTTCCTTACATCACAGTGAAAATTGTTCAAAGTTATGAGATAGGTCTTCTACTGAAAGTATTTTGTGAGAAGATGATTACTGAAGAGAAGGACGTTTCTACTGTTAGGGGAGTTGTCAGAGTTACATTGCCTTGAAGGCTTCATGTTTTCCATTATCTTTTATTAGAAGGCTTCACGTCTTCCATTACGTCAGGCAGAGCTACAAGCTCGTTGAAGCAGCCTGTCACTCTGTGGGGGTTCTCCTGACTTGCTCGACTCTGTGTTAGGTCAGCATCTCCATAGAAGCTGTCCAAAGCCTGGCAAGAGCTGATTAGGTTATGCAAGTTAGGGATTGGCGAGGAACCCCTCATCTGTCCACAGCTAAAATTGAAAGCCCTTCGAGCACCCAACTGCCCTAGTTAGGTCTAGTCATCAGGCTTTGGGATCTCTTCTTACCTGTGGTGCTTGGATTGATTCGTCGCTGGCTCTTCATCCCGATGACATTTGTCACTACTAGCCACTCGAGTTTGAGTCCATTACTGAGCACCAGAAAAGAAGAAACGTGGAATTCTTATAACCCATTAAGTGTAATAGACTGACACTTAAATCTCATAAACTTTGTAATCTATCTTTGTACACCGTTTATGCTTCATCCATGGAAATAAAAGATCTACTATATTTTTCTCCTTTCTGCATTCCTTTTTCATTTTCTTAGCAATTTCTTGAACATCATATGTCTCTTGTCTCGAATAATGCTTCAAATTTTCCTGCAGTAATACCAAGTTTTACAAAATCAATTCAAACGATGACAGTCAAAAGAATGTCTTAAATAGCTAAGTTGGTTGTGTTGATTTGTTAGTAATTATGCTCGACTTGGTTTTACTAACTATGAACCAATGATTCAAACAGTCCTCCTTTAATAATTTGCCAAGAAGAAATCAAGGCATTACTCGCATATACAGTACTTTCACAGCCGAGCTAATCAAATCAAATAAACAACACTTGTGAGGTGTTTTAGCACTTAGCTTCACTGTGATTTCTTGAGGTGGGGTTAATTGAAGCCAAGAAGAAATATTGGCAGATCTTAACTTAGGGGCTTCTTTTTTATTACAGTTTCTAGAAGTGGTAAAGGACAGAGTTAACCCGTCAAAATAGTAAGGCAAGCCGAGTAGACTATATGACTAGTGATCCCGATCTCCTCACAAGGAGGGGGTGAGAGTCTCGAGGCGCTTATCATATTCAAGATCAAGTCCCATTCAGCCGGCATTAGAAAAGAAGCAAGATAGTACATATATCTCTTGTTTCATCCTGGAACTTTGCACCATTTTGGCTCTCCAGTGTTTTGAAGTTCGGATTAAAAGAACTGAAGTGGGATAACTAGTGTGAGTAATTAGAGCCAATTAAGGACGTCCTCCATTTAAGATCCCTAGTAGGCAGAGCTAGGCAAGAAGATCACTGAGGTAATTAATTACAAGGTTTGCTATTTTTCCTCCATTTCTAGGGCTCATGTAATAAGGCCGAGCTTTATAAGCCGAAGTCAGATAACGGAATAGGGTGTGGTCAAAGAATCAATAAGGCCAAAGTGATAAGGCCGACTCAGGGACACAATATAGCCATGATGATGCGTCGGAGTTAAAGAGATAATACTCTTTAAAACAGTATATTTGAGTTGACTACTGCGCTCCCCAACTTCTACAGCATTTAACAGAATACAAAACGATCCTTACACAAGACAGTTATCAACTGGTGAACGGGGGCACTTTTCTAGCATCACGTCTTTCGACTTTCCCATCAAGTGCTATAATAATGGGCCTCTTTGAATTCTCAACTAGCGACAGTTAATCTTTAGTCTCTCTATAAATATCAAAGGCCAATTAATACTAATTATCTTCAAACCTTTCTCAAATTTTTATACTTGCATTTGAATGATTGTTTCACTTTCATTATGGTTGCTTCTTCCCAATCACAAAAAAGGAAAGCCTCAAAAGAGATAGCTTCTGAGGAAAAGGCATCCTTAGGTACCAATGGGGGGTCTTGTTCAGACGCAATCATAATTCTCCTCATTTGACAAACCCTATAGGTGGTTCCTTGTGGAACTTCGACTCAGTTCCATTCCTAGATCTTCCTTCCGAGGATTCAACAATCACCGTCTTTCAATTCTATCCCAAGTGGAACTTGGGCATCAATGAACATTTGACCAACTACAACATGGCCAAAGAATGGCTGTCAAAGTCTATTTTGCCTTGGGATGAGATGTATGTCCATGGCTTGTCAGCCGCCAACCTCATCTGCCATTTTTCTATTTCCATGGATGCGGTATGAAGATATTCATTTTTTAATTTACATTTTGGTGACATATTTTTCTTGTAGTTCCCATGACTTATAATGGTCTTCTGCAAGCCTATGCTTTTTCTGTCGAGATGGCCGCTCAGCTAGAGCGAAGAGACGTATCTCAAAAATCTGAAAATAAAATTAATAAACTGGACTACAAGCTTTTTAAGACCACAAGGCAACTTAGGAGGGCTGAAGAAGATAGGGAGGACCTCACTCGACAATTACACGAAATAGAAGCCGAGCTAAGGATGATCCAGAAAGAGATAATAGGCTTCTTTTTTAGAGCCGTGGTCATTTGTAAACTCATTTTTCTGCAAATATGACGAGATTATTAATGAAATTTCAAGTGGCTTTCATTATTTTTCATTTTCATACCTTAATTTAGAGTCAATTATGATAATGTAGGGCGATCTTGCCCCTCGTTTTTGCTAAATACCATGAAGAGTTTTCCAAAGACAAAGAGTCATTATAGAAAAATCATACCAATTTCATAAAAATTATTTGCCTATCAAGGCTACAACATATGTATAGAAGTAATGTGTCTTGTCTCGGTCACTATGATTTCGTTCTTCCCGACTCATGGCTTGTGTCCCCTGAAGGCAAACTCTATCCTAGGAATAGTTTCCTATCTCTGGAGTTACAATTTGATTAATCTTTGTTCCGAGTTAGTGATGAATGACAATATAGAGCTCGTATAAGGTTTTAATCAACTCGAGCTTAATTAGCCTCTGCTTACAACAATACAAGAACCATGCTCCTAAGGAAGTATCCCCCCATCTTGGAATAAGGCATGGTTAGCCTGAAATGGCGTGAAGACCAGGAGGCCTGGGTGACCACATTCTATAAAAGGCCAGTGGGCTAAGGTTATTATTCGGTTTTCTCCTAGGGGAAGTAGTCCTTATTTTGGGAGTTTGCCGATGTCACTTTGTTGAGACGAAAGTTCAATGAAATCGGATGGCTCATTGCTTGTTGATGACTAATCATTTGATCAATGCCTCGGGGAGCAACCCTCGTCTGAGGAGATCGATTGCTATGTGGATAACCAATGTAGAATCCGGGGCCTAATGAGGCTGATAATGAAAATTTTTCTCCTCCTAAGGGACAAGACCTGGTCTAAACCTAGTCACCTGACATTATTGAAGATCCAGAGTTAACGACCAGCGTATACATATTCGAATTACTCACAATTCCAAGATAGTAGAATAGTCATGCATTTAAGTCAAGATGACCAAAATTCGCATTATTGAGGCTCTGCATGGACGTTGCTATCTTTTTTTCACTCATCATTGGAGATTTTTAGAAAAATTTGGATTCTATTACTTCTTGGAATCCAGAGCCCATTGAATAATTCCAAATAATTGATCTAATAATGATATTCCCGATCTTTCTAAAAAAAGGTATTCCCAATTTATTCTTTAGACGTAGTATAGAATCCATTGAATACACCCAAACTTTTGAAAGACCTTTCAAGTGGTCAGGATTCATGGAAGATCAGAAATATCAAAAATTCAGGAAAAGCATAAAATTTCTATAGTCCAAAATGGGACGTTTCATTCGAAAGTTAAGACTTCTAGTCACATTTCATTTATTGGTATCAAGCTATCTTGCAATTCATGGTAAAGCTTTATTTCCATAGGGATAGAAATTGACTCCCTTACCTCAGCAAGGCATTATTCCTAAATGTCAAAACCACCCTCGCTTGAAAAAATTACGTCCACTTCGCATGATTCTGTTAAGTGTTTCTTTTTTCCTTTCTTTGATGTATCTCAAGAAGTTGCAAGCTTCAGTACATATGTCAACGGTGCTCTCCTAAGCGAATATGATAACTTATCCTCCGTGGAGAGAAGGAAATGCTTCTAATGGAGCTCAGGAACACAATATTCTTTACTTTCATCACTACGGTTGAAATTTTGATCAGAAAATATTGAGCTCTCCATCATTTAATCAACCATTGTGTGAAGGTCACTTTTTGCATAAAATACTTCTCGAGACTCCATCAAATAGTTGTTCTGATGCAATAAACATGATTAATTTGGAGAGATCAAAGAGTGGACCAGCTCATACTGAAGATAAACGGGCTGGGAAAGATCCCTCTTTTTAATTTGATTAGCATATCATCGTTAAATAACCGCTTTGACAAATTAATGCAGTAAGCTTCATTTGGGGTGACCAAAAATGAATCAGCGCATACTGAGAACCCAAAAGAGATCACTTGCAATATAGAAAAAACGGGAGGCAATTGGGGACTAACTCCCCGATAATCTTCTGATGCTCGTATTAGTAAAAATTCCAAACAATGAATGGAGCATGAAGTAACTGTTACTGCCGAGCTATGTTAAATATGATAGTTTCATCCTCCCATCATATAATTTTGAGCTGAACATGACATCGAGTTGAACTCAGTGAATACAAGAGGCTATGTGTGATTCCACATGGAAGTATTTCACGGGAATAGCTTCTAGTGGGATAATCATTCGTTTCTCACAGGTAACGCCAGTTATAGCAGGAGATTTTGACTATTTCATGTACAACCAAACTGATTGGCCGAGTTTTCCTGTAAGATAAAAAGACGGTCAGAAAAGCAATTAGGAGTGTTGCCCCCAATTGGCCTTCGACGCTCAAGTTAGTAACTATTGTACAAGCTCGGTTAGTTAATTGTAATTTTTATAACACACCCTTATTTGGAAAAAGGTATGGGTATTTATATTTGGAGTGATTCTTTAAGAATTGAGACTATATCATACTCTCTGTAGATGTGATGTGAATAATTGATAGCATAGGATGTGTGTCAGTTGTAAGCATAATAATGGCATTTCCAATCTTCTATCAAGTCATGTCTTTAATTATTTTTGATCGTATATAATTCTCGTTTTAAGCAACTTATACAGTTCGGGAACATGCTTACTCGGCTCGGCCAAATAGGGCTTAAATAAGGCTTCTACTAATGATTATTAATTCCTCAAATGACCATATAAGCTGTACAACTGAGGTCAAAGCTACGGAAGTCAAGCTCGAGTTCAAACTTAAGAGAGAAGCAATATAATAAATACTTTGTCTGCTGGGCTGTACCACGATAGTCAGATCTATTAAAGATATAATATTAAGTTGTTTGGGCCTTGATAGTTCGGCCGATTGGCAATATATACAAAATTGGACCGTTAAAGTCAGCCTCCACAGTCATCAGCAGAGATATTGCACATCTGCACATGCCGAGGGATGTACAATTGCTAGTAGAATCCTTCTTGTTGAGATTCGGAACATGCTGTCATGAGCCTCAGTCTCCATCTCAGAATTTTCCGTTGGAAATCATGGCGTATTTTGTGTCGGGCTGTTTATAAACCGTAGACACGCGATGCATTCTTGTCCCAACTGCCGAGGGTTTTCCCCTCATCTTACGTACACCATTTTATGCGAATTTCTACAAAACAAATTACCTAGGTTACTACCTTGGGCCTCTAAAAACTCCAGGTTCAGCTTCCTCATACAACACAGCCCCAAATTTCTGTTAGTAATGGGTCAGGAAGTCATTTTATGCCACCCACCCCCCACACCTCAGCCATCAAAAACCCAAAAAATAAATAAATAAATAAATAAAATAAAAATAAAACTCGAAAAAAAAATAAATTGATACATGGGAACAATAAAACTCACTCCATCTTACTTCTAAAGATTTGGATCTGCAAATTCACGCAAGCCATTTAAATTTCTGATTAAGGCAGCACGTACTTGTATACTTTTTTAGTCTATTTTATTGTTAAAAACATATGAACTGAGTGGTACAAACGTGAAATATCAACTTGACACATCAGCAACCGCTTTAAGCAATATATGCGAGGAAAGCGGAGAAAAATTATTGCAAATTGTAATTTGACTCACTTTTCCACAGGTACTAGTGATCAACTAGCCACCTAATCAAATCCATCTCAAAGCTTCAGGTTGAGAAGAATATGAACAAGGAATATAATGGTGACCTCATAAAAAGGGAGGGGAAAAACAAGGACCTTTTCCTTACCTAAAATATGTTACATATGGGAAGCTCTACGTAATATTGATAAAAGGGGATTAATTATCTAATATTCTTCATGGAACAACAAAACTGGTATAATAAACTTGTTACTGAAAGTGAAAACCCGCGTTGAGAGACAACGCCAAAGCTCCACAGAATAGTCAATCCCCAAAACAATCTTCTTTGATCTGCCCATCCGTTCGAGCAAGAAAACCTATACCAATAAAAGCAATCAGTGGGAGCATCAGATACGAGCAAAAGACACGGACCCACTTGGGATGAATTCACACGAGGGGGCACTATTAATGACACTATTGCATACCGCAAGTCTTATGCACTAAAATAGCCATGGACTGCACCTGCGCATGTACCCTATGATCTTACTACATGCCTATATCATGGTTAGAACTTTAGTTTTATGATACTAAATTCTGAAAAACTGCAAAACAATCGGAGCTTTTTCTAACGTAATAATGCAGGATTCAACTATTGCTAGGTTTTAAATTCTCATTTCCTTTGGTTTTCCGGATCCTACGTATCACAGCTGACTTACTGACACATAATATCCAGCTTCTTGCAGGTGGAACATCTTACTGGCTACATACAATCATACAAACATAATAGAGGCTGGTACAAAGGAGGACCTAAGTACCTCATAATAGAGTTAGAAAACTTTTTTCCTAGCCTTCTGGTTATCAAAATTCAGGTCATCGCCAAAAGCATCAGAGTCGTCTGAACGACCAGCATTCATGTTGCCAAATCCACTATTACGACCAGAACCAAATTCCCCAAATCCACCTGAATGACTTGTACCACTCAGATTTCCAAGACTACCTGTGCGGCCCATGCGGGCTGAGCCACCAAAACTGCCAGAACCTGCCCGATCTGAACCTCTTGGGTTGTTAAAACCACCTGAACCGCCAGATCCGAACCCACCAAATTTGCCTGACTGACCAGAACTGGGCCCACCAAATCCGCCACCTGATCCATATTGGCCAAAGCCACCACGCGCACCAGGCCCACTGTAACCACCTGGTCGACCAGAAGAGGACCCATCATATCCACCAAAACGGCCACTCCCAGAATTACCAAAACCACCAGAGCGAGCAAAACCAAAAGCACGTCCACCATTCATGCTTCCAAAAGAGCCAGAGCGATTGCCACCACGTCCAAAGTCATCAAACATGTCTGAAGTTCCACCCTCAACAGCAATTTGTGGAAGCTTTAACAAAAAAAACATGCAAAAAAGTAATGTTAGTGCTAAAAAAATTAATGTTATTCCGTAATTACATACATAAACAAGAACAAGTTGAATTTCGTAATTACATACATAAACAGCACCACGTTCAGCGCTACAGGTCCTATGCCAGCCTCATTTATAAGCAAGCAAAAGTAATATCTTCTTCATCAAAAGATTTGCAGGTTTTGCAACTAAAAGGTCTTGATCTCACCCATTGAAAAAAATTTGCTGCTAATTTGCAAAAAGTATCTGAACTTTGCAACTAAACTCCACCAACAAACTTAAAAAACTTGCAGCTAGTTTGGAATTTGAATTGTGGAAGTAACTTTGAAAGCAACCAAAGAATCTGAATGAAATTATTGAGAAGGGCCATTTGACTTCAAATGTTTCTTAGCATAAAACTGACATTTCCAGGCAACAAAATACAACAACATACTGGAAACTTATGTGCAACGTAATCAGAATCCAGAACATGTACCTCTGTGAATCTGCAGCCTACGTCCCGCTCAATTGTCTTCACATCTCTATACTGATTCGAAGAGTAAATAAGAATAGCAGTTCCTTTTTTCCCTGCACGTCCTGTTCGACCAGATCGATGCACAAAAATCTCTGAAGAGTTTGGGAGCTCATAATGAATCACCTGCAGAACAAATACTATGTATGAGCTTGAGTAGACCGTAATACAAGATAACTAGAACAAACTTGAAATATACGATCAAACAGCAATGCAGAGACCAGTCCCAGATTTCTTTAAACACGGAACTTTAAACTGGTCACAGGTATACATACACTAGAGCAGTTAAAAAAAAAAAAGAGTTAAATTCACGTATAGTAAATATAACAACACAAACCAAGATGAAACTCAAGTAAACCGTCTGTCAATTCCATTCAGTTCTGGCATAAATACCAAAATGGAAAGTGCTACCTAGAATTGCATTGATAACTTTTATAATAAGTATTACGCAAATAAATAAACTGACAACTCAGTTACTTCGTGCTAGGAGCTCCAGGGCAAAAGAATGTTTAAGTTGAAGTTGAAAGCCTTGATTTGTTTAAGCTAGTTCAATGGTTGTCAAACAAAACACTGAATGCAGCAAATGATGATGACGACGACGACGACGACCATAATGAGTTCGTTCAAATTTCAAATATAATTAAAGCTGCAGAGACAGCACCGATGGCACTAAATCATAAATTTGGAAAACAATGCCCATAGAGAAAAAGGACCAATAAATAAAGCAATCAAAAGAATGCCAAGCCACCATGACTACAGATCTTTTATAATTGAACAGATTCTATTACATCATGAATGAGTTTTGAAACGATATGCAATCTGGCTAAACATTTCAATAGGCACCCATTCTCAATATTCATCTGCAACCTACTAGTAAACTGCATGACCAACATGTCAGCATGGTGAACAACAAATATGATTAATTGTTAAGTTATCCATTTCTATTATGATATCAGCTGACACCTGCTCCAGCCTCCCCCCAAACTGCCCCCAAGTTGGAACCTAATATTGTACTCAAGATACGTCAAAACTCTATGAAGGTTCATGTAGAAAGATTTGCCATGTGCTATTGGAGACATTTTCGTTTATGACAGCAACGTAATAGTCAGACCACCTTTCTGGTAATTTTGCATGGCTACATACAAGAATCACATCGACAGACTTGATCAGCCTTGATTTTTTGAATCCAGTTTAATGATTAACTTCTTGTACAACTTATTTGGGTTGTTTACTTATTTATGCATAACATATTGGAAGATAAAGATTGGATACATCAAACTTGTGGTGACATTGGAAAGCAGAAGGTGATCTTGTTTGCAAGCCTTACCTTAAGTATAAAGTGCCCTTTTGCCTCAGCATAAATTGGTCTGTTTGTACCACTTTTTAAGCTCTAAAATTATTTTCAAATTTTTTGTTTAAATTTTTCCCACCTTTTTCTTATGCCATTGCTCCATTTCTTGTTCAGCATGTTTTCCAAGTATTGTCCCTTTTTTGCTTTAATTCAACATTTATGTGTATTCTACTTACAACAAAAGCAGTTTGTAAACCTTTTGTTAGAACTTGCATACCAGGCCCTTCCACCATAGCCTAGATTGAATTATGGAAGGACGACATAATTAAGCCAAAATAACATAATGGACAAGCAGTTTCAATCACAACGAAGATAGTTTAGTTGGTGACATTCTGCAATTTTTTGCAAATAACACTTTTAATATTAGGTCATATTTGTGGAAACTAATATCCTTGTATTTATAGTGCACAGGTTTAGGCAAATTACAAACAAGGAGAAAGGAACAAAAGAAAAAGGGCATACCAGATCTACGTTAGGCACATCAAGGCCCCGAGCAGCTACATCAGTGGCCACAAGAACATTGAAGCGACCATCTCGAAATCCAGATAAAGTTCTTTCCCTCTGATTCTGAGATATATCTCCATGCAAAGCTTCACATCTTAAGTTTCTTTGCATAGAATATGCCAGGCGGTCTGCATCCCTTTTTGTTTGAGTAAAAACAATACATTTACCCCCTTTAGCATGCTCCTATAAAACAAAAAACAACGCTGTCAATCAGCATTGATCAAAGCTATCAAACCCAGGACCTCTACCAAGGTTCTTCAGAGGAAGACTAGCCATAAGATTAAAAGGATGAACAGAGAAACAAGATCGAAAACTGAGATCCAAATGACAGAGGAATGAGGTTATTGAACAATACCGTTATTAGAGGTCCAAGAATAGCGGGTTTCTGATGCATCTCCGATGCAATTGCTAACAATGAAATTCCATCAGCTAGTTTCTGGTCAGAGTCCCCAACCTACAACATGTGTTTTGATCTAATTATAATCTTGCGAAAGAATTATGAGTTGCATTCACAAACCAAACAAAAATGTAACAAAAATGACAAGAACTGATAACTGACAGCAAATAAAATAAACGAATTAAATCAGAAAAACTCACGAGATCAATGTGGATTGGATTTTTTAGAAATTTCTGAGTAATTTTCATTATCCAACCCGGCATTGTAGCTGAAAACATCATGGTTTGATGCTCTTGCATGAATATTTTCCAAGATTGTCTCCACATCTTCAGCAAACCCCACATTAAGCATCTGATCGGCTTCATCAAGAACAACGAATTGAATTTCTGACAAATTCAAGGCACCCCTCTTAATCAAATCAATCACCCTGCCAGGGGTGCCCACAACAACATCGACACCACGGTCAAGTGTACTCATTTGGCGCATTATGGGTGTACCCCCATAAACACAGAGGGTATCCAAGGTAGGCGCGGACTCAAGAAACTCCTTATCCACCTGGCGAGCAAGTTCTCGCGTAGGAGCCAACACTATTGCCAAAGGATTCTTCCCACGCCTGCTACAATTCAGGGGAAAAAAAGGGACAGGTCAAATCATAATGTTACTTCGTGGCATGTTATTGAATGAATCAAATAAAGGGCACTTTCTACGGACTCACCCATGCTTTTCATTGAAACGGATGATCTTATCCAAAATAGGTATACCAAAAGCAAGGGTCTTCCCTGTTCCAGTCCTAGCACGGCCAATCATGTCACGGCCTTGCATTGCTGGCTCCAGAACAGCCCTCTGTACCAAACATCAAAAGTGTTTTACATGAAAGTTCGAGCTCTCAATTCTTTACATATCTTCATCAATTCTCCCCTTATTTTGAGTAAAATGCAATTATTTTATCCAAAAAACCAAAAAAAAAAATTGACGATTTTATTCCTATATCTGTTAATCATTTTCCTTTCCAACTTCTCATAAACCTTCAAATCATTAAGAAATTTATGATTGCTCTATAAAAACGGATCTCGTTTCCATAAATTAGTGTACCTGGATAGGGAAGAGTTTAGTTATACCCCTTCTGGCCAGAGCGGAAACGATGTCATTAGAGATCCCGAGTTTCGAAATCTCGAGCCCATCATCGTTATCATCCACCGCAGCCTGCCCATGATGACTGAATTTTCTTATCATCGTCGGAGAAATCCGCAGTAACCGCAAACCCAGCAGCCCGTAAAGTCCGACCCGAATGAAACCCTCTTCTTCTTATGGTTGTTATTGATGCAGGAAACGACTGAGGGCTTACTTATTGAACTAGGACTAGTACTAGTAGCGGGGTTTGTGGTGGTGGTGGTGGTGGTAAAGTTGTGAAATTGGAGGAAAAGGAGGGCATTTCTGGGAATAGGAGAAGTTTCAGCAGCAGCGGTAGAAGATTTTAATGGAGAAGAAGAGAAAAAATGGGAAAGTGAAGAAAGGGAGATTCTTTTGTAGAGGGGAGAAGATTTCCTGAGTAGAAGGAGAAGGCTACTCATTTTTTGCTCCCCTCTCTACTCTATTGCTGCGGTATCGAATCGGAAATGAGGTAGGAGAAGAATAAAAACGGGAGGAAATTTGTGGTTTTATTTAAGGGTTTAGGGTTTAAGCGAAATGGGTGGGGGCAGGACTGAAGAGTGAAGATGGCCAAATATGGGGGTTTTACGTTGTTCACGTGTTCCCAAGGTGGACTTTTCTTAGGCTTAGTTTGAGTGTTTTGGAGGGCACAGAAAAACGACACTTCTTAGGGCCTTTTTTTTTTTTTTAATAATAATATTTTTTTTTTTAATTTTTGACGGAGAGAATTGAAAAGAGGAAATAAGGAACACCAGCCAAAAAAAAAAAAAAAACACTTCTTTTTTTTTTTTTTAACCAAAAGGCAACATAATACTTCTCTACAAAGTTAGGTTAAACACTAACAGTCACATGAAAAAATACTCACCTAATCACACCCCACAAATCAACTCAAAAGGCAATTACTGACTTAAAGAAAAAAAAAAAACACTTCTTAGATAAGTGTGTTTTGGACCAAAGGCTTAGATTACCATGGCAAGGACAATTGCATCATCCAGTCTAGAGAGCAAAGGATTGAGTTATTACACAACTCAACTCAAAATAATGTACAAGTCGATTTTAACATATTTTTTAAATCCTCCAAAGTCAAAATTTTGTTTAAAAAATAGAGTGACCAAAAAAATAAAAAAAAATGTGGCCTAACGTAAGTGTACCATGCAATCATATGGAAATAAATTGTAAGTTCTCATAAGGTTTTGTTTTATTTCATTTAAATATCAAATGTTGGGTGGAAGCTTATTCATTTCACTATTACTGTGGTTAGGAATTTTTCTAAATCCTATATGTAAGTTCATTTCACTATAATTCTCACAAATGAATGTTTGATAGGTTATAAACTGGTTAATTATCTAACTATGATAAAGTATGAAGAACTTTTAGGCTTATCATGCCTGAGGTTCAGAAGATGGGAGTGGGAGCACATTTACTTTGTGAAAAAGGGTGCAAGTATTGATGATGGCACAAGGAAGAAACGATGGTAAATGCTGACTCGGGCAAGTTATGACGCCCTAAAATCAGGACATAAAATGCTGCAACTCAAGATAAAATTACAAGCATACAAGGCCTTAGTAGCTTGAGAAACAAATAACTCTATAAATTCATTAATAAAATGATAAATAAAATTTTAAGAAAAATACACCCACATATAAAATTTTAATACGCGTATTATATCAAAATTATCACTCAATAATACGTTAATTAACTACAATGTTCCTCAAAAACATGTCAAATTATTCAATTATATTCTAGGTCCCTAACTAGTTCATCAAAAGAGTTCACCAACCTAAGAGAGAGGTTCCTTATCCTGCCAATTATTCTCAAAATTCTTTGAATACACAATGATTAAAAAAATACATGCTCAATAAGTGATCCCTATTTCCTTCCACTAGGTGGAACATGTTATAATAGATATAGCTTTTAAACCTATGTAGACATTTAACATGCATAGAGATGTGTGTGTCTGTGAGCATGCGTGCATGTTTGTGTGTGTGTATTTGTGTAAAGGAAGAATTTAACAAATCATATTAATTCCAAAAAACTAAGTGACATTCAATTCAACAAGGTATTTCAATATTTATAAATCTCAGTCAATGACAGTTAACTAGGCTCAAGAGTCCATTAAAATTTAATCAGTAATTCTAGAGATTGATCCAGATATAACTATTAATTTTCAATTAGCTGGAGCAATGACACACATCCAGCAATGCATTACCATGTCAAGGGCCATCTTTTGACATGATCCTATGACTTGGTAGATGAATTGGAAGTATTGGCTATGCGTTATTTTTTAGACCTTCTAACTCTATAGATGCCAATTGAGACTGTTGAACAAGTACCTGATATTGTGACCGTGTGCAAATGCCTTTTCATGTTCATGCTTATGCATCCAACCATGTCCATATTCACACCTATCCAATGTCGCCAACATGTACATGACCCAGCATGATGTGCAAGCTCGCACACGAAGCAATGATGTGGCATTTGATGTGTCAAGCAACTAGCAACAAGTGTCTGATGGACCAGTGGATGTGTTGAAGACCTTCCCAACACTAGACTAAGAAGCTAACCATGAGAACCTCAAGATCTATCTGCTAGTGCTTGGGCCTGATCTTTGCAAGGATACATTATTTATCGCTAGGAGTTCAAAAGTGTAATTTATAATTGCTTGTTCATCGTGGATGTATGTAGGCTAATTTTTTTTTTCATAAAAGCAGTATATATTCTTCTCATTTAGGATATTTTTGCCAAGACTCGCTATAGGAAAATAAGCTTTTGCTGCCCAAAAAACCTATCAACAAAAAGAATTGAAGGCATTTTTGTTGTGCCGGAAAATTGGCCTAGCATATGTGCTGTCGGCAATATTTGGCACTTTTTTATTTATTCCGGGTATTATTTTACCAACAAATTATTGACATTCTCATAACACCAGTAATATGATAAGCATTTTGTCACTTTTACCAACACAAATTATTTGCCGACAAAAAATTAAGTCTATTTAAAACAGTTATTTAGAACTTTTTTTTGGCATTTCTATTTTTTCTTCTTGTGAATAAAGCAATGGTTTACCAGTCACAAGTTTTATTTATGAGAAACAACCTTTTATGTATTGAATTATTATCAAAATCTACTAGGTTGTACAATAAAAGTAGCAATTCATTGTGTTTAAAACATAATGGCTAAAAAATACAAGAAAAGCTTCCTTGCCAGTAATCAGTTTTAGATGAAGTTTTTGATGTGCAAAAGCTACATGATAGGCATTTCCTGATCTTTGAATTCCTCTTGCTTCTTTTGAGTTTCATTTTTTCATGAGCATCATTCTTCAACTCTTTTAATTGTGCTTTTTGCAATCTTTATTTCCAATTGTTCATCATATTTGACCAAATCTTGTTTATGAATGCCAAGCTTCTAGTTGACCTTCTCAAACTCAGCCATAAGAAGGGTTATTTCCTTTTTGTCATTGCTCATAAGTGGTATTTTTTATTCTTCCTCCACTTTATCCAAAGCATTCATCATGGAAGCCTCTACTCTTGGCTCATTAGTAAGGCCCCTCTTATGCCTTGTAAAGATTTTCTTTGATAGCAATCATTGGAGAGTTTAGAAAGATCTTTATGAGAAATATTTATGAATCACATAATTAGTTCCAACCATAACAAATTTTGTTCAACTCAAAGTCTGATTCTTTAACACAAAAACTAAGGATTATTATGCAACTCATAACAAAAAATGCCTTTCATTTCTTTCATAATAGAGCCATGGCATAAGATGTCTTGTTGGACACCTATCCAGTTACATTATAAGCAAACAATGTTGGCTTTTGTAAATTTTTGGACACCCATAATAGAGCCATGGCATAAGATGTCTTGTTGGACACACAAGTAGCTACACTATAAGCAAACAATCTAACCTTTCGTAAATTTTAGCCATCTTCAAGATGCAGTAATACGTGCATTTAAAAGAAACAAATTGCCCAACATGTGTTAAAGAAGTAATGTTTACCTGCCTTGTAGTAAGACCAGTAACCAATTAACTGATTTTCGTAGGAGGAGGGGCCTCACAAATTTCATTTGGGACTAATTTATGGTCTAGATTTCATTTTGGAGTGAAAATTGGTTACATTTTTCACTAACGGGTCACATTTTTTCACTGATGAGTTACATTTGTTCACTAACAAGTTATGGCATTTTTAACTTGTTTGAACCGGTACAGCGGCCAATTGCGAGGCCTCGTACTGATTTCACAATACCTTACATGGAAAAATGCAAACGTTTAGTAATTACCTCACTATGTTGAGTGTCGCGTCCGAAAAATCGTTAAAGTAAAAAGTGTGCTAGTGGGGTCGCTGCCTGTCGCGTCCTGAAAAGACGGTTCGGTTCGAGACCCCTTTTTAACAAAGCAAGTTTTGGAAAAAACCGTGCGCGTGTGTGAAAAATCAAATTTTCGTAAAAAAAGTGTATTTAAAAAAAATGATATTTTAAAAGAAAACAAGGCCGGGACTAAAGTGCGACAGGTTTGGCCAAATAATTTTTGAAAAAGGGTTTTATTTTTAAAAATGGAGTCGCCACTTGGTACTGAGTTAGGGTGTACCAAGTCACCCGAAAAATCGTTTAACAAAACAAAAATAAAAATTTTTAGAAAAAATCATTTAAAACCCTTTTTCGACTCCGGTCTACGAAAAACGAGAGAAAAGGGTCCGGGAGTCACATTTGAAGAAAGGGAAGGCAAAGGCTTGCGCCTAAGGCACCCTTTCAACCTAGCCGAGGCTAGTTGCGAGGTTTAATCAAATTTTCCTACATTAACCCTAGATTCTATCGCGTTTTGGATGTATCTAAATGAATGCAAATCCTAAGTCTAAATGTGAGTATCGGGAGGGTCGGAATGTTCCGTCGAGCTTGGTCGGAATTATCGCATTAATTGCGAAACCCGAGTCGAGACCTCGAGGGAGTCACGAGTGTTATGCAAAATGAGATGCAAAAAGAAAAGAAAATAATAATATAGATAATAAGTGGCAGAAAAAAGTGGGATGCAACATGACGGGTACGGGGGACTATTATCTCGTGACTAAATATTTCTACTCACGGAGGGGGGAACGGCATGTACGCCACCGCTTCTCCACATGAGTAGGCGACTATTTCTAGTCGGATCACACAAATGTCCTAATTTCTAAGTGAGATGCAACCTAAATGTCATACATTTTTTAAATTTGTCAAAATAATGATAATAATAATGATAATAATAATAGTAATAATAATATCATGCCAAATGGAAAGAAAAACTAAAAGTGTGTGAAATGAAATGTGAAATGTACACAAGTGCCCCTAATACTAAAATGTCCCTAAGGGTCTAGCGTTGGACTAGCCCTTTCTAAGGATTCTCACTATTTTTGGACTAACGGGGAAATGATAAGCCACAACTAGCGTTGAACTAGTGTGGTGACGGAATACCATAAATCATGAATTAAATAATAAATCAAGAATTAAAGGTAAATTAAACATATAAAGACATATAAAGCCAAGTAGGAGCACATAACACATAGACATAATATCTAAATGCAAAATCCTAAGAAAGCGGTAAAACATATAAGCACACAAGCACACAAAAGCGAATAAACCCTAACTATTACACCGGGGGGCTTGATTTACAATTTAGGGGGGAAATTAGAAATACCCTATCTATTACACTTTCTATCTAATTACACAAATTTTTGCTAAAATATGAGAAAAATAATCTAACTATTACATTGACTAGCTAAATACAAGAATATTACATTTTTCAAAATAATAATGAACATTCAAAATTAAATAAATCAAATACGTAAATACGCAAAAGGTATGCAAAATAAAAATAAAATAAAAAATAAACAAATAATAATGCGTAAAATCACATTGGAGCATATTAGAGCACTTAAAGAAAAATAACAAGAAGTCGGGATACCTCTTTGAAGACCCGGTACGAGTGCTTAAGAAAATGAACACACATGTCAAAGTACCACTATTTAAGGAAATAAAGCATAAAATACAAAATACTAACACATTAGAAGAACGTAAATTATAGCAAATTAGAGGAGGGAAAATAAAAGTAGAGTAAATTGGGGTCAAATAGTAAATTTAAACTAATTGGGACCAAAATTGAAAATCTACACAAGTCTAGGAACAAAAATATAAATTAACGCATATTGGGGGGCAAATAGTAAATTCTAACAAAAGTGGAGCACAAAATCGATATTAAAACAACTACCGGAGTTTAAATTGAATTTTCTAACAACTTTAATAGTCTAATTTGAAATTTTCAGCAATATATGGACGATAATATGCACAAATAAGGACAAATCCAAAAGGAGTTAAGAGTTAGAGGGGTTAACGGCGTAATGTATAAATTCCAGAACAATGGATAAAAAAATGAACTTTTGAAACAAAACTGTGTTAATGAACTAAATGAACTTAATTAGAATAAATAATTAACTAAATTAGTTATTAAGGCTGAAACAAACCTAAAAATAAAAAACTGATCAAAAATTAATTAAACTAAAAAAATGCAGTAGGAACGCACAATATCAGATTAACCCCAATTCGTTCTCAATGGGTTTCATTTTCTGTTTCTTTATTTTTTTCCGCTTCTTTATCTTTCTTTCTGCGGCAAATGATTTCTCTCTCTCACTCACCTTCTCTAATCTTTTTCTTCTTCCCAGTCATTCTCTTCTCTGGTGTCTCTGTTTTCCTTCTCTCTCGCGTGCCTTCTTCTTCCAGTCTCTCTTTGGCTGACTCTTCTCTCTCGGTCTCTATTCTCACCATCTCTCTTTCTCCTCCCTTCCCCCCTTCTTTCCGGCTCTCTCTCCTTTCCCTCTCTATTTCTTTTTCTCTCTCCTGATTCCATTTTCTCTCTTCCTTTGCTGCTCTTCTTCTTCCTCTTATTCTCTTCAGTTTCTGATTTCTCACTAGCTCTACCCTCTCGGCTCTTTCTATTTCTCTATGCTCCAGCCCTCTCCCTCTTCCTAGTTCTCTCTCGGTTCCCCCCTCATCTCACTCTCTTTCACCTCCGGTTCTTCACTTTCCCCTGTGTTTTGTCCGATTCCCTTCTATCTGGTCTCTCCCATCTCTTTTCTTTTTATGATTTTCTCCTTTTTACCCTTTTCCTCTGATTTTATTTTGTTCTCCTTCCGTCTCACCCCATCTATTCTCAGTTTCTTTTTCTTTTCTCTCACAATTCGTCTCCTCCTTTATTTCCTCCGATTTCTATCTCGTTCTAGCCCTCCTCTGTCTCACTCTCGTCCCTCTTTCTTTCTGATTCCTTACTCTCTTCAATTTCAATTTTTTTTTCAATCATTCTTTCCCAGAAACATTTCAACAAATTTCCCCAAATCTAGAATCAACTTCGTGAATTGACTAACAATCATAGGAATTAAAAGGAAAGGGCTGAAATTAACTTGGTTTAAACGTTGGTGGTTTAGCTGCGGTGGTGAAAGGCGACTGATGGAGGGGTTTTGTGGTGGCGATGGTCGGTGGTTATGGACTGTTGGTGACTGTTTTTGGTGGTCTTTGATCGGTTGTATGTGTTGGGCAGGGGAAGTGTACTGGAGGACTGATTGTGGGCTTCTATTTGTTCTGCAAATTGCGATGGGTAGTGGTTGCTCCAGTGAATGCAAACAGCAACTGTGGTTTTAGTGAGTTTGGTTCGAGACAGTTTGAGGGTAATGAATTGATGCTGATGATGGAGGCTGTGGCAGCGCAGATTTACAGTCCACTGGTGCTGCTGATGGACTGGTTGTGCTTGTGTTGTGATGCGTGGAATGTGTGTGTGCAATTGTGTGATTTTCTGCGTGTATGAAATGTGTGTTTATGGCTGTTTCTTGCTTTCTTGCAGGTTGGGGGTTTGGTGGGGGTGATGACAGAGAGAGATTTTGCAGGGTTCATCTACTGATTTGGTGATGAATTGAATTAGTTTTGGGTGGATTTCAGTTATGGTGTTGGATTGAGTGTGTGTTTGGTGAAGGTTGTCGGAGGTGAACTTGTTGGATAGAAATTGCTGGTAGCCGGGTTGATTTTGTTTCTGTTTTTGGATTGCTGTGAATATGCAGGGCTGGACTGGCACAGGGGATGTGAGTCATTGACAAAATAGGGGCAATGGATTTGTGATGTTTTTGTGACTGTTCTGAAGTCGATTGGGGGCTGTTGGTGGGCTAACTGGTGCTGGTCGCCAGTGGTGGTGCGAATTGGTGGAGCTGGCAAGGAAATTGGGCTGTGATTTGGAGGTGAATCTAGGTTGGTTTGATGTAGGTTGGTGACTGCAAAATGATGAAGTGGTGGAGTTTGGAAGGATTAATGAGGATTTGTTTGTTGATTTTGGCGTTCGTTGGTGAGAGAGAAGAAAAAGAATAGCGTGACTGGAGTTAATTTGATGGCTGAGGTCTAGAGAGATTTATGTCGAATCTTGCAAGTTTTGTCAAAGAGCTGGGTTTTTGATGAACGTTTTGAAGGTTCTGTCTGAAGGGGGCTTCTTGCAGGTGGTGGTGGAGTGGTCGACTTGGTGGTGGAACTGAGATTGAACGGTGGTGATAGGTGGAGGCGGCAAATTGTTTTTGGGTTGAGAAATGAGATACCAACGGCAAAATGAATCGAAAAAAAATAAAACCAGAAACAATAATAGGAAGAAAGATTCAAAAACTCAATTGAAATCCCAAACACAATCACAATGAATCTATTTCACATAGAAATGGAAGGAAAAAAATGAAAAATATAAATCAGAACAAAGAAAAGAACTCACCTTTTGAATGCTTGAAAATGTTCTGATGATGAACAATTGATTTAAATTGAAGCTGATGATGAACAGTGCCCAGTACGATGAACAGTAATCGGGAATTGAAAATGGCGGATTTAGTGTGTGTTTTTAGGTGTAATAGTGTGTGTGTTTGATCCCTTTGGATAAAAATCAAAATGTGTTTTTAGGGTTTCTTTTTTTTCACTTTTTGTTGCTGATTAAAAGGGTATTTATAGGCCCTTGTCTTGTTGGCCAAGAATGGTATAAAATGACGAAAACGCCCCCCGGTATTAAAAATGTTAATTTTATTAAAAAATATTTTTTAAACTCAAAAATTAAAATTAATGCAAAGAATCTGACAGGAAATCTCTAAATTTTTCAAAAAAGAGTTCACAATAGATTTCAAAAATAAAAACTAGAGCTCAAAACTGATAAAAACGCGCTCGGGGTGTAAAATGACGGTTTTGCCCCTGAATGATAAAAATTTGTAGAAAAATAGCCATTGACCTCAAAAAAATTATCAAAAATTACAAATAAACTTAAAACACTAGAAAAGACATTTACGACTCAAAATTTGACAAAAAATGAACTTAGATTGTAAAATGACGATTTTACCCTTGGGCAATGAAAATTCACAGAAAAATAGTTATTGTCCACAGAAAATTATCAAAAATTACAAATAAGCTTAAAACACTAGAAAAGGCATTTACGACTCAAAATTTAACAAAAAATGAACTTAGATTGTAAAATGACGATTTTGCCCTTGGGCAATGAAAAATCACAGAAAAATAGTTATTGTCCTCAGAAAATTATCAAAAATTACGAATAAGCTTAAAACACTAGAAAAGGCATTTACGACTCAAAATTTGACCAAAATTGAACTTAGATTGTAAAATGATGATTTTGCCCTTAGCTGGTACAAAAATAAAAAATACCAATTAAATCCAAAAAAATCATAAGAAATTAACAAATTCACATAAAAGTAAAAATATGAATTTAAAAACCCCCAAAAGTTGATAGAAAAATATTTACAAATAAAAATACTATTTTGCCCTCCCAAATTATTGAAGAATTAAAAATTAAAATTTGTACCAAAAAGTGCAAACATACCCCCCCTAGTGTTTGAAAATAAATGGTATTAAGGAGAAAAATACTATTTTGCCCTCCCAAATCAAGAACCGTCAAGAATCGATTAAACCATGCGAACCAAAACGAACCGTTGAATCGTTAAATTGCCAATTTTATCAATTTGTGAATTGTCAAAAATTTTTCTACATGATATATTGTTGATCTCTAGAACCGTCAAGAACCAGTTGAATCGTGCGAACATAAACAAATCGTTGAACCGTTAAACTGCTGGTTTTATCAATTTGTGAATTGTCAAAAAAAAAAAAAAAATCACCTGCACAAGGGAAAATTTCAAACCCAGGACCTCTCCTTTAACCTTGCAGCTGCCAACCACCAAGCCAACCTTCTTGTTGTTGATTTTGTCTTACAAATTATTATATTTGTTCTTTTTTTTAAGTTTTCCTTTAATATCTTCTTTATTTCCTTTATCAATAATGTTCATAAAATTAACTCATTCTTACCTTTTTAGTTTCTTTATTTTCATTAATCACGTTTAATGAATTTAATTTATTCTTACTTTTTTTTAGTTTCTTTGTTTCCTTTATTAATCATGTTTAATGAAATTAATTGATTCTTACCTTTTAACTTGGCATCCAAATTCATTATATTAAAGAAATCTTGGATTTACTTTTATCAAAATCTCTCCTACTAAGATTAGTCCTTTTATCTAAATTGTTTAATTATTCATTTATGCCTAAAATATTCTCCTAATTAAAAGTTTAAATTGGTATTTTTGTAAGTCATTTGTTTAAATTTTTGAATTATGGTTAATCATTATTCAATAATAAGCACATATGGCATCTTGAAAGTGAGTGGGTAGAAAGTTATTTCCTTTATTAAAAAATCAAAAATCAATTCAGATTATTAAAGTCATATTTTTCTATGCAATATATTGATTCCAATTATTATAGCATCACATATCCACCTTTTCTTAATATACTAAAAGAAAATAGTGTAAATAGAACAAAATTTATTAAATTAAGAACTAATAAGCAAATAGATTTACTTGTTAGTTTTATTTTGAGACTATTGTATAGAGTCCAAATGGACTCGCTCAATGGTCCAATACGTCAAAAATATTTTTTTCGGAGAGAATAGTCTAAAGATAAAGCCTAAAAACTGATTCTAAATAAAGTTTAGGCTTTTTTAAAAAATTTAAATCAAATTCTTGATTGGTACAAAATTGTTAGAAATTACCTCTCATTAGGTCGTGCAAAAAAAATATAAAAACTAAAAAATTACAAAACTATACCTCAAAAAAATTAAAAAACTAAATAGATCTAAATTGATAGTAAGATAATCAAATTAAAATTTGAAAATCATTTGAGTATGCGAACCTACCTTAAAAATAGGGTAAACAAAAAATTTTTAATTTTAAAAAATTACATTTACTCAAACCAACCTATATACAAAGTTAATTGTATTATTTGGTATTAAAAATAAATTTAAATTTTACATTGAAAAATAAGTCTTGATGGTATTAAAAGAGTAGAGAATGTGAAAACAAGTAACAAATATGATTTAATAATTTAGAATGTTCAAGAATGTAATTTAAAATATTTAAAATATAATAATTTACTTTAGTAGTGAATTTTAAAGTATATGTTTTATTTGTATTTTTTGCCCGATATACTTACTTTTTATAGTTATTATATGTTTTATACTTGTAATGTCATTTTCTTTGTTAATTTAATTGTTATAGATATAGAATATTTCATAATTTTTTTACCAAATATAATAGTTTTATTAACTTTTATATTTGAATATATTCAAACAACTAATGGGTTAAGTAGTTCAATAGGGTGGCGTAGATCTAGTTTTTGTTGTTATATTATATATTAAATTAAATTAAAAAAAGAGAAAAAACATTGAACCTCGATCCGACTGTGAACCGGACCCCTTGTCGGGTGATTGACCGATTCGGTTTTTAAAACATTGCTTTTCTGTCATTTCTTTTGACGCTACCTCTTTCCTACCTAACCCACTTGACCTATCTCCAGTTTCTCAACCTTTACCCATGCTTAAGGGTGTAATCAAGCCAAGCTCACCTCTTAAATTGCTTTGCTTGAGGTAGAACTCGAGCTCGTCGAGCATACCATTTTAGAGCTCAAGCTCAATTTGAAGCATACTTGAGCCATATTCGAGCTCAAGTTCGAGCTCGAATTTAACACTTATTTTTTTCATAAATTTTAGGGACCAATCTATAAATTTTAAAAAATTTTTAAGGGAGGAAAATACAAAAATGTAAAGTTTTATATTCTTACATATTGTTCAAAGGTTCCTAAAATTTGCCTAATTTTCAAAAGGAGGCCCTCAACCAAGGTGGGTGGTAGACCGCCGGCAATTAAGGCTGTAAACAAACCAAGCTGTTCACGAATACAACTCGATTCAGCTCGTGAAAGCTCGAGTTTGGCTCATTCATGTAGCTAAACGAGTCGAGTTTAAACACAAATTTTGTCTCATTTAATAAACGAGCAAACTCAAGCTCGCTCGTTTAATAAACGAGTAAGAGTTCGAGTATGAGATACTCGGCTTGGCTTGGATAACACTTTTACACTTATTTGAACCGAGCTGTTCGCGAACAAAACTCGACACGGCTTGTGAAAACTTGAGTTCGACTCGTTCGTATAGTTCAACGAGCCGAGTTCGAACACAAATTTTAACAAAACTCGACACGGCTTGTGAAAATTTGAGTTCGACTCGTTCGTATAGTTCAACGAGTCGAGTTCGAACACAAATTTTAACTCGTTTAATAAACAAGCACGGTTCAACTCATTTATTAAATGAGCACAAGTTTGAATCGAGAATACTCGGCCCGGCTTGACTTGTTTACAGCTCTACCAGCCACCACAGGGCATTGGCGGCTCACCGCCTACAGTCAATGACTTTTTCATCTTCAAGTCACATGATTGGACTCTATTTTTTGCATAGATTACAAAGCCAAGTTCAGATTTAGACCAAAATGCTTCAAATCACATAGATTTGAAGAAAAACTAATAGTTGGGTCAAGATTGATCATTGGTCAATTGACTCCCAATGGGGATAATTTTTACACCAAAATGACTGTGACGATTCGTAAAACAATATTCCATCAACAATCAGTCACAAAAGGAATGAAAAATACACAAATCAAAGCTTCAAAGTCATAGTCTTCCTTTTGATAGCAACACATGAATACACCATTAAAATAGGATAAAACCACATCAATCTTTATGTGTGTGTTTCTATTTGCATGTGTGCAGTTTTGGTAGGTGTGTGCGCGTGAGTTTCTGGTGGGTGGGTAGCAATGTGGGGGTGCATATGTGGGTAGCAATGTGGGGGTGCATATGTGTGTGTGAAGACTAAGAAGATGCAGAGAGTTTTTGAGGGAAAAAAACAAAAGCCGTGCTTAAGAGTGTGTGTGTGGGTGTGTGTTGTGCCATTATTTTTTTATTAATAGAATTTTACTTAATTGCCCTTTGCTATTCACTAAGAAAAAGCACTATAATTATGTCATTTGTTTAAAAAATTGAAATATTATAGCAATTTTACATATAAAATAAAAAATAATATATATATATATATGTTGGAGTAGCTTGTGAGCAGCTCGAACTAAGTATTTGAAACTCGAGCTCGACTCGGTGATTGAGTAGATATGCTCGAGCTCGACTTAAGCTCAGTCAACTCCGAGCTCGAGTTGAGCCTTTGACCGAGTTGTTCGTGAGCAGTTCGGTTCGTTTATACCCCCACCCATGCTCCCTGCTCTCTTGCAATTTTTGTCTACAATTTCTTTTCCTATTTATTCCTTATTCGCAAAACCTCTTGATAAATTATTTTTTGTATTTTTGGCATTCCTAAAACTCCCTTTCCATTTTTTTTAATTTCTATTCATTTATTTAATTTATTGACAATTCGTGTATGTTTGGTTTCTTGCGCCATTTTTTTTGCAGAATAAAAGATGGAAATTTGCACACAATCTTTTGTGGTTCTTTTCAAGTCTCTTATTTTTTAAGGAATTCTTCACTTTATACTCTTCTCCCTTCTCGTTTTTTATTATTTTGTAACTAAATTATTTTTTACAGTGTTGAAGGAAAAAGATCATATCTTTGTTCAATCATAGCTCTTTTTTATGATTTCCCCTTTACATTTGATTCTGATTTTGTTAATTTGTACTTGAATTTCTAAATCCTTTTTTAGTTCAAGAGATCTTTTTATTGTCAAATAATATATTGGTGTAATTATTAAAATGTCTTTGTTATTTATACAACATTGAATGTCAGTAGAGCCAGGGCTACATTTATGGTTTCTATTGAAGAGCTAAAAAAATGTCGATCTATTAAGCAAATAACCAAGTGCTCGGATGAACTACAAGTAAATTGATCCATCTCTCCAATCCATTTGGTTCGCATTTTTTTTTTCCTGGTTTTCAGGTCTAAGGCTACATCTGTACTTGTTCTCATAATCCTTAGCTTTCTCATGGTATTGCCCATATGAGATGTTTAAAAAAAGAAAAAATTCTTGGGTCTCATGTATTGTAGCTCTTTGTCATTTTTCATGACAATCCTCTGTTTCATCCTACTACATAAGAAAATAATAAAGTTTCTTGCATTGAGGAAAACTACTGGAAGAAGAATGTAGAAGTGCGCAATTGAAAAGAATACCTGAACCTTGACTTCTTAGGCATGTTGTGATATATCAAGATATTGATGAAATAGGAATCTTTTTCAGCAAAAACATATTTGATTCCCATGGAAATGACCAAAGTGACTTCTGTGATGATATAGGCCACTAGAATGCTCTTGTACTCCTCAACTATACTTTTAGACATTGATTGCTTTAAGTCAACTTATGTTCTTCGAAATTTGCATATAATGCTTTCTTCGACTTGATGCTTATAGTATTAGTTAGCTGTATGATTAAGTGATTTGTTCTGTGGACCATCCTCTCATAGATACAGTAGTCTAGATTATGCTTGTATGGTAGAGACATTATCTTGCTGGAATCAAATTTGTGCACATTAAGGTAAATGGAGAGATGAGTTCTATCTCACTTTTTACCATTGCATGATGTTTTTGGACGGTTTTAGTCTGAAACTTATTGGAATTAGTAAACTGCTACAAGTTCTGCTTCTTTTCTAATATAAGCCATTGATGTGTTGAGGTTGCCTTTATTTGTCTTATTTTAAAAACTTATAGAATTTTGAAATATGGTTTGCAAGTTTAGGAACTAATATATTGGGAGTTTCGTTCTTTGCAGGATTGCTTACACTTTAAAATTTTCAATTGTCACATTTTTAGTGCCTAAAGTTCTATGTTTTACCACTTTTACTCAATTATTGGATGAATTCTAAACCATGAATGTAAGTTAGTCATGAACTTACATAGTATAGATGGAATTGTTGCAATATTCTAACCCTTGAATCGATATTCTTTTTCTAATCCTTAAATCAATTTTCTTTTTCTAACCCTTGAATATTTTTATTCTATAAATTAGTGGGGTTTGCTAAAAAGAATATTGAGAAATTGAAAATATAGTTGTTAGAATGTTGCTGATTTTTGGTATGCCTTTCTAAGAGAGTTAATTTATCCACCTACTAATTATCATATATTTATTCTATCTTCTTGAATGATTAGCTTAATTATATCTTTGGGAGGGCGCACAGCCAGACCTCCCTTGTGGTTTATACAAAACGCATACAGTCCAGAGGGGTTAGTACCAAGTGGCGTCCAATTGTTTAGTAGTATGAATTTGCGTTTAGACCCATTTGAGGATGTAAATTTGGGCTATGAGGTATAGAGACCAAGGACACTTTTGGGAAAAGAGTTGTGAATGCATTTGGTTTTCAATGGATCCGTTGCCGAGTCATTCCACCCCAGAAAAATCTCCTGTTGCCTAGTCAAATTAAAAGGTAGATGCAGCAACGATAGAAAAATATATTGTGACATTTTTGGAAAGTGAGAAAGTTTCGAAATTTAAAACAAACGAGGATATAGCGTTGTTAATGAGAAAGAAGCAGTATAGGGTTGCCTTGTAAATATTTTATCATCACTTTAAAGATTAGTGTTATATTAGTCTTTTTTTTTTTTCTGTAAGTTGTTTTATTCTTTTGTAAGTTTTATATTAGTCTTTTTTTTTTTTGTAAGTTTTATATTAGTTAGTAGTAATAAATGACTAAAATCACCTTGAATATATAGATGATAGACCATTTTATCAATTTGATGATTTGACCAGTTCAATTAGGCTGGGTTACCGATTTCGCCTTTTCAAAAATAATTCTAAATGAATAATCTCATATTTTAAGCTATAGTATAAGCTTAAAAATAAGAGATTATTTAATATAAAAAAACCGATCCCAAATTGAACTGATGATGAATGGTTCTTGATTCAGGAGTTAAGTTAGTTGATTTTTTTTTTAATCTAAATTTAATATGTGTGTGCCTTGACACACACACACGCATGAAAATATTTACCTTCGCATTTTAATACTAAATTAGCAACAATGTGATAAAAATAGTTTAAAATCAAGTTTATGTTTAACGTTTATAGATCTTTCTTTTATTTAGTTATTTTCCGTTTGTCCGCCAAATTAATTTTATCGTTCCTTTTTCCAGTCACCATGCCACGCCTATGTTATTTATTTTCTCTAACAGAAGGATAATAAAGAAATATGGAAAAAGAAATAATAAAATCTGAATATTTCTTTTGGCACCAAAAATCATAAATCAAACTTAAAATTCCTTTTGGCCATTAGTCAAAGGAAGCAAAATAAAATTTTGCAAGGTCAGAAAATGAGACAAAACTCATATTACACTGGCAAGATATAATTAAACCTAACTATTACTATGAGACAATATTTAGAATAAAGTAAAACATGACTTAGTCTTCCAAAAGTACAAAAAAAAAAAAAAAATCAATTGTTTTAGAGATTCTACGATATATGATAAGGAAAAAGTATATTTTCATATATTACTTAAGCAACTAAATATAGAGGACCAAGTATACACTTTTCGAGTTGCAGTAACATACTGTAGAAATTTTTTATCCCTTCTATATAATACATCCAATAAAATATCCGTTGCTATATGTTGTTCATATAATTTTTTTTAAGTAATAGTAATCAAGGATTTAAATTAATTTATTGATTTAAGACCACTTAAATCAACGTTACATTTCCATAAGAATACCTCATAAGCCAGTTAGTTGACAAACATTGACCCTATGAAAGGATGACCAAGAGTAAATAAAAATATTGAATGTCAAAGGGAATATGTTCAGATGAAGCAATGTGTTAGGGACAAAAATCCAACCAATGACTACTTTAGAGTAATTCTAGTATAGTGCACAGATTGAAATTATTGGTTTTTTAAGCTTATAAACATGCAAATAAATGTAAAAGAAAATGTTACAGTTAGTTTTGGTTGATGCAGACTCTATTGAATACTAGTATTTATTAGTATCTCACAAACTGTTGCATATCATTTTCAATTATCCCCCCATAAGCGTTGCTTTTGCTGAATCGGGGCCTGTTTCTGTCAACTCTGTGCCTTTTCCTCCTGAACTTGGATGCGTTGCTGTCTATGTTCAGATTTACATTAGGAGGTTTAGACAAACCAAATGAAGCAGCCACAGCCTGCAAAATTAACCAATGATTCGTTCAAAGCTATAATGTAAATAAACAGTGTTTTGTAATACAAGAACTCTGAAAAAAAGACTCCTGATGCTTTTACAGTCTCATTCAAACATTTCCAAAAATCATTATATAACTAAATGATACAAGGTAAGAATTGAAGTATGTTAACACTTTATACACTGTGCACACACATGGTCTACAATCTGCACCTAAGTTGATGACAAGAACAAATGGAAATGCAGTGGATGGAATTTCGGAAACTCTTAACTACTCTCAGTTTGTACGCATAAAATTAGACTTGTTCTCACGGTATTGCTTGTACACCTTGGAGTTTAAAACTAGCTCACAAGGGCCAAAATTGTAGCCGAAAACTAAATCGCACGTCCAAATGAACACTGAAAATTGTCAGTGTGTGTGAAATCTACAACTTAAATCACCATGAGCTAAGAATAACAAAATTGCTAGCAGGAATTGGAAAACAGCAATCTGACTACAATATTTGATAGGTTTAAGAAAATAAAACTAAAGGATTGAGGTGTAACACACCATTCATGCAAACAACTAGTAAAGACTTGCATGTAAGGGGCATTCTGGAAGACATCGCATGATGCCCTGGATACAATCTAGTGAACCAAAACAGTTCCTTTTTTCTTTTCTAACAGGAAAAAGTACAAAAAAAATACTGAAATGGAGAAATAAAGATCAGAGACCTGTAGATCCAATCGATGAACATTGAAGATGTCCTTCATGGAATGCGAGTGATAAGCTAGAATGTAGGATCTGTAAGCTTCTTTAGCTGACTTGTTTAAGTAATAATTGTCAGCAATCAACTTCTCCTGCATAAATCATGATATAGTTATTAAGCCCCTGAACGGGACATACAATGACTAAGGACCTGAAAAATGAGATCAGTAGTAATAAATAATAAACCTAGTAAAGAAGATTACCAAATGAGGTTGCATTTAAGCACCTAAAATACCAGATAACTACTAATGAACAATAAACCTGGTGAAGCAGATTACCAAGTGAGGCTGCACATTTTTCAGCTTCTTCTCATCAAACTCATATTCTGTGAGAGGCACCTTTGCAGCCTGAATTAATATGATGACTTTTGTGAGTAGTGATTTCAATCGTATTTGATATCACTTTACTGAAATCAACAGAAAGACTAACAGATGGAAAAATAAAGCTGCTTAACCAAGTAATTGATAATATTTTTGTTGCTTCTAACAAAATGAAGGCATTTTTTAAGCATTTTTCTTCCTTCTGCTTTTTATCCAAATATATTAGAATCAAACTTGTAAAAATTTATAATGCAACAAGGAAGCAAAGGCATTTCAAGAACTTAATGAGAAACAGGTTTGCCAAATTCACTTCCTTGCCAGTGATAATATCCAAGAGTGTACTATCAAAAAATTTAGACGAGAAATTCAGAGGATAGGATTGGTTTGTTGGGGTCTAATTAGATTCTGATTGTATTAGGACAAAATTAGCAAATAGATCAGGAAAAATTTAGGGTAGTTAAACTCGCCACCCTTTTCATGCATATGATTATGAGGTTTTGGAACACGACGTACAAAAAAAAAAAAAAAAAAAGCAATCCTGGACCCTTTTTTGGGGTTCATTAGCTTTGTTATAGTTTAACTTCCTTACAAGAATTTAGTGATAAATATTTTTCATCTTCCTGTCAGAGTTTAGTGATAAATATGCAGCAATACCTTAAGCTGGCAAAGAAACTGCAATTCTTCTGGAATCAAGACAAGTAGAGCATTCCCTTTTGCACCTTCCCCACGAGCTGTTCGACCAACCCTGTGAACGTATTTCTGTAAACACATGATATAAGAAACTATAAGCACTAAACATTTTACGGAGAAATGGTGTAGAAAAGATTTTATGAAAAATGACAAAAGTAAAAGCATTTTTGAGAAAGATTTCTAATCACCTTTGGCTCCTTTGGGGGATCATACTGCAGAATCCAATCCTACAGGGAGAAAGAAAAGGATATGATTAGCAACAATTCCTATTAAAGTAATGAGATGTTGTAGCAAGAAAGACTAGATTATATTACCACAGCAGGGATGTCAAGACCACGTTCAGCAACATCTGTGCATAACAAGATTCCTTTCTCTGCTTTGCGGAATTCATCTAGGGTGGAGTTTCTCTGGTGCTGCTTTTTCTTTCCATAAATATCATGGCAATCAATCCCGATGTATTTGAGAAGATCTGAATAGAACTTTACAGAGTCACACGAAGAGAAGAAAACCATCACTTTCTTTGATGGATTCCTCTTTAGAAAGGAATAAAGAAGAGTAAATCTCTTTGCACTTGGGACAACACAGTAACCTTGCTTCAGCCCTTCATTAGTGACCTAATATGCCAAAATTTGTTAACTTACTGCAGAATATTCTGCAAATATTGAACAAAATTTGAAAAGTTGGCATACCCTCTTCTGTTCATCATCTACACCAATGTAGACAGGGTTCCCCTGAAATGATAAGCGTGCAAGATCATCAACCTGAAATATGTGTAGCTGTTATTTTGGTCCTTCCAACTAATAACAACGACAGAGCTTTTGTTGTTCACCGGAAAAATTCTCAAATAAGACATACAAATGAAGGCTTCATAATGGGAAAAATTACTTCTTTTTATTCAATTCATTTCCTTCCTTTCCAACTTATTAAAAGGTGGTGGTAAAATCAAATTTGGTTTTAGAGATACAGAAGCTGATGCATATAATCTAGCCTTGAAGATAGACTAAAGATCAGATGACTTTAAGTAAGCCAGTGAGGGGAATTACCTTCATTGTCTGTGTGGCAGAGAAAAGAGCTGTTTGTCTTTTCTGCATAGCAAGTACCATCTCAATCAGTTAAGATTAGCATACAGTCTGACGTAAGTATCAGCAAGCATGAATATGCAATGATCTCCATGACTTAAAACCTTTTTCTTTGTGGAAATGAAACAAAAATAATTCACAGATTAATTTGTGTATAATAAACATCTAAGTAATGATTGAATAATGAACTATGTGCTGAATCTATACCACATCCGGGAAGAATAACTGTCTCAAGCCAGTTCAACCAACCAGCAAAAAACACTTCCTTTTTATGCAAAAGTTTCTCTTGTTGGTTGGAAATGGGAACAAGATAGTAAGTAGATTCAATTGAGTTGTGAAGGATGAGGGTTGAAAAATGATATGCTGTACTGACTATGGAGCAAGTAAATTAGATGCAAACTGATAGACACAGAAAGATAAATTCATCAAGGACATCCCTCTCATAATTCTGCCTGGTGCTGCATTACTTGAATAAATTCTTCCGCCACCATTTTTTCCTTTTTTTTTGGGGGGTTGGGGGGGGGGGGTGGGGTTTTGCAAAACCAATGGACACGACCTTGATACTTTTCAAAGTAAGAGTTTAACATAATTATACCTGAGGCAGTATTTTAACAATTTTCCTTATTTCTTCTTCAAAGTTGGCTTCCAATATCCTATCTGCTTCATCAACTATGAGGCACTGCAATTCCCAAACATGAATCCAGAAGTTAGAAGACTTTCACAGTAAAGAATTGAAGATGAAAAGAAGAACAATATCACCAGCAAATCAAGGCCTTAAATGCAAGAAAGATAATCCTAAAATCATGTAAATATCCCCTTAATCAAATTGCATAATATATTGATCAGATTTTGGAGCAGTCTTGATGATACATAGCCTTGGTTATAAACATGTATAAACTGATCATAAATATTGATGTGCAATGACAAGAAGGGGATGAGACCAGAGGGGTTCACCTTGATTATTGAAATAATGAATTATCAGACTTCAAAATCCAGAAATTGAATATCAAACTCATCTTTTACAAAAAGACTCTGATTTAAAGATAATGTGAGAACAAGAGAAACTTTATATGAATTAGCTGGACCTTCAGATTTTTATATATAAAACCCTTTGTGTTCTGCAGATGATCAAGGAGACGACCAGGTGTTGCTATTAACAGATTCACTCCTTTCAAAAGACGCGCTGCCTCTTCCTTCAGTGCTGAACGTCCCAAACCTCCAATAACCAAGCCGAGAGTCTGTGAATGATACTTGAGAAGGTCTTTTGCAACAGCATGAGTCTGCAGCATTGAAAAGCAAACTATTTACTATCACAAATGTCTATGGTTAGGAGAGCCATCACCATTCACATCCACTGATAAGTGTGTAATGATCTTGGCATCAAAGAAAGTTGCACGAATAATCTAATATGATGACTTTTTGCAGTAAATCATGCTTGGTGAATCAAATTAGTTTTCCCTAGTGAATTTGTACCATCAATCATTCTGACACTAACAGAAGGGTCATTTCCAACATGATTAAGGTCTGGGATAAAAGGAAAAGGAATACCACTCAATCATTTACTATGTGAACGCAGTAAGGAATATGGTTCAAAGACTCGGTCAAGTAGTATCAGGAACAGCTGCTCCTGGTCCAACATTGAGATGTTGTTCTAGCATATTAAGGTCTACGGAAATTTGACTAAAGGCTTGTTTTTTCAACTATCACTTCGTTAAAACTGATCTATATCAGGATTTCTTGATCTTACCACGCGGCTGTAACTAATACCATGACTTTGAACCATAAGCATTGACATATTGTTAAAAATAGAAAAAACAACAATTATCGATAGATTCTCAGCCAAGAAAGTATCATGATCAGAAAGAACAGTGGACTGCCACATATAGAGATTCAGGTAACACTTTATTTCAAAAGAAAATCACAGCTAAAGATATAGTTCACCTGAATGGCCAGCTCTCTAGTGGGACAAATGACAATTGCACCAGTCCCCTGGCGAGGAGAAAATTGAGTTTGATATAGCAACTCTACAGCGGGAATCAAGAAAGCAAGTGTTTTCCCAGAACCCGTTCTTGCAGCTCCTAGAACGTCTTTTCCTTCTAGCAGGGCTGGAATTGCTCTTGCTTGAATCTTCAATTTGTGAAATAAAATAATACCAAATTGAGAGAACATAAGCACAAAACTGCGATTAAAGTGGAAAATTCGCAGGACTACGAGCATAGAATGAGTTTATGTTTGAAAATACAGAAAGGGGGATATAATGGCCAACATATGTCATTCCCTGTCCAGAATAATTAGACATTTTATGATGACCCATGAAAAATGACAATATTCTAGAATGTTCATGAACCATGACAGTTCATCCTGTGCAAGTTTATCGAGTAATCCAGTTACTAGATCACAGATGAGGTAAAGTACAATGCCACATTGCTAGGATAGGATATGACACTTTGAATCCCCAACCACCATCTAGTAAGAAACCAAATACATATGTCTGGTACAGTGAGTAAAGCTTATTTTTCTTGTTTACCATTTCCATTCTTGCAAAGGAATATTAACAAATTAGGACAACAAAGTACAACTCTTGCACTTTCAGCTAAAGCCATGAGTTTCCGAGTAGTACATGATTCTATGAGGAAGAGCACTTGGGCCTCGTAAGGAACAAAATGGATCATATTAATTAACAAGTACAGAGCTTTTAGTTTCGAGTAAACAGTTAGGCATGTTTGAGAACACTAAGTAAATGTCAAAATCATGCGAAAACGAGAATCAGGCCTACGGTATTTGAAAAAAATTTGAAAGCCTCGTTTATAAGACAATCAGAATTCTGAACTATGCAAATTTGAAAATAATTTTCACAAAAGAATTAAGGTCACCTGAGTCATGTACTTGAAACGCATGTCATTGATAGCTTTCAAGGTTGGCTCTGCAATTGCTAATGATGTAAACAAATCCCTGCTCATAATGCCAGACTCTTTCTTCTCCAATTCATTCATCTCCTCCATTTCATCCTCCTCTTCATGCTCATACATTTCTTCCTCTCTTTCATTGTTTTCCATCTTAATGTTTCTGTCAAGATTATTTCCTTCTTTGGCTTTATTTTCTCCATCACTATCACAAAGTATGTTATTCTCGTTTTCTCTGTTTCTCTTGCGCTTTCGTGTCATCTTTATTGATTCCTCTGCACAGAATTTCTTGGTCACAGCCATGACAGTATGCAGTATGGTGTCAGAATGGTCCTAAAAAGAGGCTGACATCATCGTGGCACTATAAACCTATTTCTAAGACAAGCACTTACAACCAATACTTTATGAAACATTCGTGATGCCATATTCAAACTTCTAAAGTCTTGCATCTTACTTAGATTTAGTGCTGAAATCTTCAAAATATTAAGGTACGTACCTGTGTATCTAGTAGACCTTATATTTGTTGAACACAAAAAAAAATGGCTGCACAGCCTTTAAAACTGAAACTTGGGAACAAAATCAAAGCCTCGAAATACATGACATAAATGTGAAAACCTGAGAACAAACTATAGATACAGGATATAAATGTTAGAACTTCACAACAATCAAAGCCTCCGGATAGAAAGAAAACATAGCAATATTCCCTGAAAAAATCACCACCATATGAAGTCAGCCAAAAGAATTCCTGCTATAACTTCATCAAACTCAAATCACAACCATATGAAGCCAGACAAAAAAATTCCTGCTATAACTTAATCAAACTCAAATTTATGTTAAAAAACCTTTTTATAAAATTCCAATTGTCCATTATTCCAAATTTATGATTAAACAATACCAAAGCAATCAATGACGACAAGCCCAAACTCAAACATTAATTATTGTTACTTGCAAAAAGTACCAAAATAAACACATATAAACATAAAATCCAGACGTGTGCTTTCTAAGAGTTTATCATTCAATTTTGCATGAGATTGACCATAAATTCGCAACTAAGCACAGGAAATCTCAAAACAAGGTTTAATTCAAGCAGCTATGAATTGTCAATTGTGAACATGAATTTGGAAAAAACAAGTCTATCCAAAATTGAGATCCAATGCCAAACGACAAGAAGCAAATGTATATCTGTCACATAATTTTTTTTTTTTTTTTGGGTTTGTGTGTGCGGGTACAATAATGCGAAAACTAAATTAAAATTCCAGTATCATGTAAACAGCATTATCATGTAAACTAAGGATGACAAATATGGCTGATGTTGTCGCCTTAGACGTGTTTTTACGCTTGATTATCCAATGTCGCTGTAGCACCAAGGTTGTCTTGTCACCTTTGAAGTGCTTTTATGCATACTCTTTTTTGAATCAATAATTCTAATAAAAAATCCTTAAACAAAATAAAAAGTTCATACAACAAAATTACTATAAAGAATTTTGAAATTCTGAAAAAAAGTTTGAGAGATCTAAACAAGATTAAGTTTCTAAAGCTTATAGACCAATGTCATATATAAGTGGGAAGGAAACGGCAAATAACTTAACAGTATCAAATTGACAGCATAATTAACCATGATAATTGCATGTACCACGATAACACACTAACAAACAAACAAAAAACTGATATTCAGTTATTTACGAGTCTTGTTTGCAGATATAGCAACAGTGCAGAAAGAAAGAACACTACGTAGTTTATCATGATTACTCAAAACTAGAAAATTACATGGCAGACAACAAGAAGTCGTCATACAACTGATCATGTTTATTGGGTCCTCTTATGATCCTTTTTCGCTTCAACAAGAATATTGAAAGGGTTGCTTTTAAGAAGGACGTTGCGTACCGGCGTTGGTTTTTTAGATTTGTTGCATGGTAGGTTTACCCTCGGCGTTGGCGGTTGACTGCTGCCGAAACTAGTCTAAATTCTAGAGTCAGGCGGATTGCGGGTCGTGATTAAAAGAAACGCCCTAAACCCGGCTTTAGTTTACAAAATATTGGAGTTGAATTCCCTGACTGTTCCTTTGCGAACCAGTGATCTTGGCAAACCGAATATGTGTGCAATCCATTGGGAATTCGCTGTTTAATATTGGCGTTAAGGATGTGCCAAAAAATAATGAGGAAAAACCAAAAAAAAAAAGGAATTTTTTTTTTAATAAAGAGGGCAAAACTTTTACATAATTTTTATAAAGGGCGTTATTACTAAGGACATATAACTTTATGTACAAAAATATAATATTGTTTTTAAACGATATAATTGGGTTATTCACGAAAATATTAATGCTTTTAATAAGAAATAGGCATTATAATTTATCATCTCGAATTAGTAAAATCAATTCATTCTAAATTTTTTATTCAAAGTGTTCAACAACAAAATTATGAAGGGAACAATTTTTTGAAAGTGTACATTTTTTTACGGTGAATTCTAGCTAAAATCAAAATAAAATTAAATTTGTGAAAATGTATAAATATTTAGAGTTTTAATCAAAAAGAAAAAATGTATATTGGCATCTTTATTCATCATCTCAATGTAGTAAAATTAATTTCTTCTAAATTTTGATCTAAAGTGTTCGGCAAAAACTATGAATGAGATGATTTTTTACAAATGGACCTTTTCTAATTGGCCAATGAAGCCAAAATCAAAATGAAATCAATTTTTTTAAAAATTTCTAACTATTAGAGTTTTTTTCAAAAACAAAAAATATATTGGCATTTTTATTCATCTTCTCAAAGTTATAAAATTAATTTTTTTTAAATTTTAGTTCAAAAGTCTGGGCACAAAATTATGAAGGTGCTGATTTTTTGAAGATGAACATTTTTTCTAATAATTAATTCAGTCAAATCAATATGAAATCTATATTTTTTGAAAGTAATTGAAGTAGAATTTGTAAACAATTTATTTATCTACTTTGGAAAGATGAATAAACTGCCATTCTATTTTAATAATAATAAAAAATTAATATATTTTGGTATGTGTTAGTAACGCTCTCTATAGGAATTATACAAAAATTTCACCCTCTTTATTTATTACAAAACTTCTATCACCCTTACAAAAAATTTTTCCAAAAAAAAAAGCCTAATTGGCCTAAAATAAAATAGGGTCAACAAATTGAAATTTGGAAATAGGTCCGGCTGAACCAAAAGATAGGATTATCAAATCGAATTTTAAAATAGTTCGAACACCCAAACCTACTTAAAAAGTTAGAGTTAATGTAGACTCTAAATCAGTCCATATATAAGATTAGTTAATCTTTTCATAATTTCGATTAATGCCTCAGCAAATGTTCAAGTACAAGTGCTATGGCACTAAAGTAACTCATGTTATACTCTCAGGAAAAGCTCGAAGGACAATAAGAAAAAGTATATACATATCTAAAAATAAAATAGGTGGGTAGGCATTAAAAATTAATATCTAAATGATAAATTTTGCTCAGTTTTAAAAAGTGAAAAAGGTGGAAACAAGGGAAATAGGTATTAAAAAAAGTTCATACGTAAAGAATAAATTTTGATTATTTTAAAAAGCGATGAAGATGGAAACAAGTGAAAAACATGATTTTTACTTTAAAATGTTCAATATTGTAATTCAAATTGTTCAAAACCATGATAACATATTATACTTAGATGATGGACTTCTGGAGTACTATTAGTTGTAATATTAACATAGGTCCATCAAACACAATATCTTCTTTAATTTCAAAACTTGTTATGGCAAGGACACTTCTCTATGGTATGATACATAGCGTCCATGTTGTATCTTATTTGACGTATTTCCAATCAAAATTGTTACCCATTTTGGCAGTTCTCTATGTGCATAGGATCCCTGAATGGTGTCAAAAGACAAAGGGTTATGGCCAATTGGTAGAAAGAGATCTAGTATAGTCCAATAGCCTTATTCCACAACCCTATCATGGTTGGTTATATTAGTTGAGTCCGTAACAACTCGGCCAAGTCATAACTATAATGGAGCCTAATGATACGATATGGTTACCCACATCACCGCCGGAACTAATTTAGATATGGGCTAATATAGAACAATACAACACGATATCATCGAAAATATGCTAACTAGAGATATGTATCATTGTGGATTGACAATAAATATAAAAGATGAGTCTATGTACTTAATTCTTAAATGAATACTTGATTCCAAATTTCTGCTGTTTATAAATTGAGTAACGAGATGTTAGAATGCTTAATTTCCTATATTTTTATAGGTGAGAAATTGCAACAAGTAAAATGTTGAGGTTCCTAAAGCAACAAAAAATAAATGAAAATGCTTATTGAGGATATGGTGAAAAATGCTCGCTTCTTTATATTTTTGTATTTCATAATATTATTTGATAGATATCTAATTCTTTTTGTCGCGCCCCGAAATGACACGCGGTGGGGTCGTTGACTATCGTATCCCGAAAAGACGGTCCGGTCCAGTGACCCTTTTTGAAAAGAAAAACTTTTGAAAAAACGTGCACGTATGTGAAAAATTGGATTTTTAGTGAAAAAATGTTGTTTATAAAAAATGGTATTTTAAAAGAAAATGAGGCCGAGACTTAAAGTGCGACAGTTTTGGCCAACTGATTTTTGAAAAAGGGTTTTATTTTGAAAATGGAGTCACCACTTAGTATTGAGTTAAGGTGTACCAAGTCACCCGAAAAAATCATTTAACAAAAGTAAAATTAAAATTTTAAAAAAATCATTTAAAACCCTTTTCCGACTCCAGTATACAAAAAACGAGAGAAAAAGGTCCGGGAGTCACATTTGAAGAAAGGGAAGGCAAAGGCTCACGCTTAAGGCACCCTTTCCACCTGGCTGAGGCTAGTTGCGAGGTTTAATCAAAATTTCCTAAATTAAAAGTAAGTTCCATTGCGTTCGGATGTATATAAATGAATGCAAATCCTAAGTCTAAATGTGAGTATCGGAAATGTCGGCATGTTCCATTGAGGTCTTGGTCAGGATTATCGCATTAATTGCGAAACCCGAATCGAGATCTCGAGAAAGTCACGAGTGTCTATTCAAAATGTGATGCAAAAAGAAAAGAAAATAATAATATATAGTAAGTGAAGAAAGAAAGTGGATATGCAATATGACGGGTACGGGGGACTAATATGTCGTGACTGAATGTTTCTACTCACGGAGGAGGGAACGGCATGTACGCCACCGCTTCCCACGTGAGTAGGTGACTATTTCTAGTCGGATTACACACAATAACTTAAATTTTAAGTGAGATGCAACCTAGATGTCATGCATTTGAAGATGTGTCAAAATAAATAAATGATAGTAATAATAATAAAAATCATGCAAAATAGAAAGAAAACTAAAATGTGTGAAGTGAGATGTAAAATACACACAAATGCACCTAATATTAAAATGCCCTAAGGGTCTAGCGTTGGACTAGCCCTTTCTAGGTATTTCCACTAGCATTGGACTAGCGGGAAAACGACAAAACCACAACTAGCGTTAGACTAGTACAGTGACGGAATAATGATAAAACATGAATTAAATAGTAAATCATGAATTAAAAAAGCAAATTAAACATATAAAGACATATAAGTCAAGTAGAAGCACATAACACAAAGGCATAATATCTAGATACAAAATCCTAATGGAAGTGGTAAAACAAATAAACACATAAACATGCCAAAACAAATAAGCCCTAACTATTACATCGGGAGGTTTAAATTACAATTTTGAAGGGTGAAAAATAAAAACGACCTATCTCTTGCACTTGCTATCCAAAATACAAAATTTTGTAAAAATATGAGAAAAATATTCTGATTATTACATCAACTAGCTAAATACAAGAATATTACATTTTTTGCCAAAATAAGAAAATTTAGAATTAAATAGCATAAAGTAACTAAATACGCAACTAACATGTAAAATAAGAAACTCATGAAGAAAATGCATAAAAATCACATAGGAGCACATTGAAACACACAAAGGGAAATTAATGAGAAATGAGAGTACCTTTTTGAAGACCCGATACTAAATACTAAATAGATAAACAAACAAATCAAGGTATCATGATATAAAGAAATAAAGAATAAAAATATGTGAGCATTGACAGATTGGGGATAAACATACAAATTCTATTAAACTAAGGGCTTGAAAGCAAATTCAAACAAACTTAGGGGCCAAATAATAAATTTAATTAAGCATGGGGGGCACAATTATAAATTAAAACCAAGTAAATGGGAGAGCAAAACATAAGTCCAACAAATAAGAGGCATAAAAATGTAAACTTAAGCAACCATTAAGACTTAGTGCAATTAATAGGGACTAATTGAAAGAAACTAAACATAGAGGAGGGCAATCTATAATTAATAAGGCCTTAATTGCATAAACAAAAATAATTCAAGGGGGCATTGTGAAAACAATTAAGCTCTAGGGGTTTCAAAACATAAATGTTCATTTTTATAATAAAGTACCCAAACAAATTGTTAATGCCAAACTAAATAAAAACTAAATTGACTAGTTAGGTTAATTACCAAATTAACCTAATTTACTAGGTTAATTACCAAATTAAAACTAAAATAAACCAAACCAGGAAAAATTAAAAGTAATTTACCAAATGAAAGATGAATCAAATGATTTAGACCTTAAGTAATTAAAATCTTCAAAAAATAAAAACCCACTTTCCAAATTTCTGTCATCTTCCTCTCTTTTTTCTCTATTTACTTCTCGTTTCTTTTTTTCTCTGCCTTGCCCTGACTCTTTCTCTTTTCTTTCTTCTTTTTCTCTTCTCTCCTCCATATCTGTTCTCTCTAGTTCTTCCCCCTTCCAGCTCTTTTCTTCTTCAACCTTTCTATTTCCCCAGCCTTCTTCTTTTATCTCCCTCAGATTTCTCTCTTGCTGGTTCTCTGTTCTTTCCAATTTTCTCTTCTCCGTTTCTTTCTATTTGTCTTCCTCTTCCTCTCTTCTCCCTCATCTCTAGTTGCTCCCTCTCTTTCTTGTTCTTTCTTCTCTTTTCCCTTCTTCATCTCTTCTAAATTCTTTTCTTCTCTCGGTTCTTATAATTTCTCCGATTCTTTCTTTCTCACTCTTTTCCATTCATTCTCCCTTTCCATCTCTCTCGTGTTGTCTTTCTGTTTCTCTCCTCACTTTCCTTCACTTTTCTCTCCTCTCTCGTGTCTTCTTGCCTCTGCCCTTCTTTCGGCTTCTCCAAAAAATCCAAATCAAAGTCTCAACTCTAAAACCATAAGCAAGACTATCGAAAAAAAAAACAAGCAATCAAACATAATTTCAGTGATTAAAAGCTGTCCAAAGTGAAATTAAAAAGTGGGCCAAGAGAGGTGACAGATTGAGGGTAGGGGTGGTGTGGCCTCTGACCTGGGAAGACGAAATGGGTGACTGTTTTGAGCGTTGGGTTGAAATCTGATGGTGATTTGGAGAGGGAGTTCTGGCAACGGCTACAAACGGCGGTGTGGGTGGATTTTGTGATGTGCCATCATGTGTGGTAGTAGTTTTTGGCTGTTAATGGCTGCTTTGACTGGTTGTCTTTTTTTATTATAAATAGGGGCTGTGGTGATTGAACTTGAATTTTGTGGCTTCAGTGGGTTGTGTGGCTCATGGTCTTGAATTTTCAATTTGATTGAGTTGGAATTGCCAGTAATTCGGTGGTTGATGGTGTTGTTTATTGATGATTGTAGATGGTGGAAGAAGAGGATGCCTGTGGAGGTGGTAATTTGATGATGAATGGTTGATTTTGGGCAGCCGTTTGTGGGTGTTTGTGGGCTTGAGGCATATCAGAGGTGATGGGAAGTGGCACTCAGTGGTGATTGTTGCTAATCGGTTGGAATTTGCCTTAGTACAGATGTGGTGTACTGTTTTTATGTTGATAGGGGATCGTGGGGGGTCTGACTGGTGATGATGGCGGAGTATGGTGCTTGGCTTGTTGCTGGGAGCTTGCTTTGTTGTTGGTCACATGCGTTGTGATAGCAAGGGCTGTGATGTTGTGGATGAGCATGCTGGTTGGTGGTGGTGGTTTGGATGAGGACTATGGCGATGGAGGGTGGAAACTAGGGGATTTTGGTTTGTTGGCAGAGATGGCGTTGATGTTATTGATGGTTGTGGGAATTGAGGGTAATTGTGACAGGGGAGGTGGATTTGGTTGGGCCATTGGTGGATTGCTGGTGGAGGTGGAAGTTTTGGTGGCTAATGATGGTTGAAGAACGGTGGAACAGAAGAGGGAAAGAGAGGAGAGAAGAACCCAGAAACAGGAAAACAAAACCCAGAAAATCATAATCCTAGAACATTTAAACTAAAAGAAAAACAAACATATTTAACTTAAATTCCAAATGAACACTTAGAACTAATCAGATTCACTTAGAGAAACAGAAGAAACTGAAGCAAAATAAAAGGAAGAACTCACCTTTTTAGCTTGAAGATTAATCTGATGATGAACAGTAGATGGAATAGATGGAACGATGAACAGTAACCAACAGCTTCAAGTGTGGGGCTTCAAGTGTGTTTTTTGGTGTGTGAATATGTGTGTTTTGATCTAAAAATGGAGGAACATGTACGTGTTTTTAGGGTTTGCTTTTTTTTTTCTTTTGATTAAAGGGCTATTTATAAGGCCAGTTGTCTTGGTCACCAAGAATACTACAAATAACAAAAACGTCACCGGTAATAAAAATTCTAATTTTATTTAAAAAAATATTTTTAACCCAAAAAATTAAAAAATTAATACAAAGAAATGACAATAATTTCCAAAATTTTCAAAAAATTCAAAGTAGATTTCAAAATAAAAGTTAGAGCTTAAAGCTGATAAAAAACGCGCTCGGGGTGTGAAATGACAATTTTGTCCCCTGGACAACGAAAATTCACAGAAAATAGCTATTGGCCTCAAAAAATTACCAAAAATTAAAAATAAGCTTAAAACCCTAGGAAATACATTTATGACTAAAAATTGACAAAAATGAATTTAAACTGTAAAATAACGATTTTGCCCTTGAAAGCAGTATTTACAGAAGAAATAGCAATCGTCTCCGAAAAAATCAAGAAAATTTAGAAACATGCTTAAAGAATTAGAAAAATAAATTTGGAACTTAAAATGAGCTAAAATGGTGTTCGCGAGGCAAAATTACTATTTTGCCCTTGTGCTGGTAAAAATACAAAAAGAATACCAATTAAATCTGAAAAATTATAAAAAATTAACAAATTCATATGAAAGTAAAAATATGAACTTAAAAACCCCCAAAGCTAATAGAAAAATATTTATAGATAAAAATTACTATTTTGTCCCCAAGATTATTGAAAAATTAAAATTTGGCTCAAAAAATGTAAACATGCCCCCCGGTATTTGAAAATAAATGGTATGTCAAAATTTGGTGTCTACACTTTTGTCATATTGAATTGAACACTACTGCTTCCTTTATGTATTGGGATTCATATTGTGTTATATACAGTATAACAGTTTTACTCTTATATTTAAGTTCTGATATCGTATAAAATAAGATTAGTTGGCACACTTGATGCTAAAATCATTTATTGAAAATGCTATAAGTTTATGGTTATAGCAGCATTACTTTATTTAAATAATTAGTAACTATATATATACGTATTTAGTAAATCTAGTTGAACAATTGTGCCTGTTATGGTATTTTCTATTTT